>CM053790.1:118024134-119224134 GCA_028749045.1 Cupressus sempervirens | reverse complement strand
CTCTATGAAGTGCAATCATATTTCTTGATTAGCTAATAAACTAATCTTCCTCCCAAGAAGAATGCTCTCATCTACACTTCCTACCCAATCAACATTTTTGTACACACATAATGTAAAATCTCACGATCTTTCATATCATAAATTGTAATAAAGTGTGCCTTTAAAATATCTAAAAATTCTTTTTACTATTGCAAGGTATGTCTCTTTAGGATCTGCCTAAAATCTTGTCACAATTCCAACTACATTAGCTATATTAAGTCTAGTATGTGTCAAATATTGCAATCCTCTGATCATAGATTTTTACTTTGTTTGCTCTATACCAGGGGATTCATCTTTGCTAGATTATTTACAACTAGTTACCATATGTCTTACAATAAGTTTACAATTTTCCAAATTGAATTTCTTAAAAAATCCTCTAAGATACTTAGCTTGTGACATGAAGATTTCATCTTTGTTCTATACAATCTACAATCTCAAAAAGTATTTCATATCTTTGATCATACTCATCTCAAATTCCTTCTTCATTTCTTCTAAAAATATCTTACTAGCTTCATCATTAACTCCAAAAATAATGTCATCCACAAATACTACAACAAACAACAAACCATCATGATTCTTTCTTAGATACAAGTTACTATTAGCATTGCCTTTCACAAATCTTAAACCTATCAAATGTTTATCTAATCTTGCACATCGAGCTCTAGGTGCTTGTTTCAGTTCATGTAATGCCTTCTTCAATCAACAAACTATATCCTTCTCATCTAGCAAAGGAAAACCCTAATGTTGTTTAATGTATACCTCTTGTTGATGCTCTCCATTTAGAGAAGTTGACTTGACATTCATTTGATAAACTTTAAAGTTGTTTTTAGCTGTATATGCCAAAAAAAATCTTATTGCTTCTAATCTAGCAATAGTACAAACGTTTGTTCAAAATCAATTCCTTCTTGTTGTGAATAACCTCTACAAACCAATCTTGCTTTGTTTCTTGGAACTTCACCTTGTTCATTCATCTTCTGTCTAAATACCCATTTAGTTCTAGTAATATTCTTATCTTTAGGTCTAGGAACCAATTCCCAAGCCTTGTTCTTTTCAATCTACTCTAATTCTTCCTTCATAACTTTAATCTGATAATCATCTTTACAAGCTTCATCAATATTCATAGGCTCAACTTGAGAAATTAAACACAATTCTTCACTACCTTGTTCCTTGTCATAACTGCTTTGTTCACCATTCCAATAATCTATTCAACAGGGTGATTCTTTGCCACTTAGGTGTCATTTGTTCAACTTTGATTTCTAATCTAGGTTCTTCTCTCTTTGTTTCTCTTTGTAATCCAATCTGCAAATCAATGTCAGTTTCATAAAACAATTCTTTCTCAATATTTTTTATTGCTAGTCCTTTGATTATTCTCTCCATCAAAACCATAGTCAAGTATTCTTTCTTGTATTCTAAACTTGTCATCAACTTTCACATTAGCACTTTCAAAAATAGTGTTCAATCTTTGATTAAAACATATGTATGCTCTATTTTTGAATGAATATCAAATAAAAATTCATTAATCACTTCCATAATCAAACTTTCTAATACCATCATCTCCTTTAATGCATCATTTACTTCCAAAGATTCTAAAATATTTCATAGTAGGTGCATGTCCAAACCAAAGTTCATACGGTGTCTTACTAGTGCCTTTTCTAATCCTCACTTTGTTCATAGTGTATATTATTTCATTCACTATTTTTCTACAAAAGAAATGTGGCACATTGTTCTCAAACATCATTGCTCTAGCTTCTTGTGATTTGTTCCTTCTTTATGCTACTCGATTCTATTGTGGAGTTTTAGGGATTGGAAGTTGTCTCTATATATATCATTATGCTCACAAAAATTGTTAAACTCATTTGAAATAAATTCCCCTCCTCTATCAGATCTCGAGTATTTAATTTTTAAACTATATTCATTCTCAACTATATTCATAAACATCTTGAATTTCTTAAAAGCTTCAAATTTATCTCTAAGAAATGAAACCCACGTTCTAGTGAAATCATTAATAAGAAGCATGAAATATACCTTTCACCATAAAATGCTCTTATTCTTGTAGGATCAATCAGATATGTGTGCAGAATCTCCAACTTCACTAAAGTAGTAAATGTCTTGCTTGGAAATGAAATTTCTTTTGCTTTGCCATTATACTTTCTTTGCACATCATGTTAATAGGTTTCACAATCTTAGGCAAATCTCTAACTGCAAATATAATACTAACCTTCACAATGTTATCAAAGTTGATATGACAAAATCTCTTATGCCATAACCAACTATCATCCACTTTAGTAACTAAACATATCATTTCAACATGGTTCAACTGAAATACATTACCTCTTTTTCTTGTACCAATAATCAATTTACCATCTTTATCCTTGATAATGTAAGTCTTCTCTATAAACTGCAATTTATATCCCTTGTCAAAAAGTTGTCCAACACTTAAAAGATTATTTTTCAAAAGATCCACAAAATAGACATCCTTAGTGTTAGTCTTTCCATCAAGTGTTATAGATCTTTTTTCCTTTTATGTGACATGCTACATTATTTCTAACTCTAACTACCCCTCCATCATAACTATTTAATTCAACAAATTTGTTCATATCTCTAGTCATATGATGAGAACAACCATTGTCTATAATCCAATCAATCTTTCTCTTTTCAATTTGTGATACTAGTGCATTTTATTCTTTTATTTCTTCTTTTTCGGGGCTTTCTTCATTAATAGCAAAAAATCATATTTCATTATCCTCATTATCACTATCATCCAATAGATTTACCATCTTAAAATCAACTTCACCATCCTCATCAACATAGAAATAATCCTTAGGTACTCTTGACTTGTATGGCTTTCTAGGTTAAAACTTCTTTTCTCTCTTAAGACATTTTGAAGAATAATGATCAAGTTCTTTACATGTCCAACAAACATGAATTTTATAACCTTTAGGCTCTCTTTTCATTAGAAGGGCTAGTCCTTCTTTAATCTTCTTGTCTTCAACCTCTTTTGCTTGGCTACTACTGGCATAATCTTCACTTGTGCTCACACTCCTTGTGAATATAAGTACGTCCATCTATATGCTAAAAGTTATCTCCACTTTAGGTATTTCTTCATTCTGTTTCATCCATAATTCAGATGATTGTAATCTTGCAAGAAGATTTTCCTTTGTAAAGTTAGATGTACATGGAATAACTTGTTCAATTATTTATGCTCTCTGATGGCAAGAAGGTATTAAGGTCTTCAAAATTTCCACACAATCTCATCTTATATTTTAGATCCACCACAACTTTTGGTTCCAACAACAATATTTGATATTGTAGCAAAATAATCTCTTATAGTTTCATCTTCATGCATATTTGCATCTTGAAACACACATACCCAATTTTGTAATCTATCCTTCTTAGCATATTCATCACCTTCAAATATTTTCTATAAAGCATTCCAAATCTCATTAGCAAGTCTTAAAGATTTTACCTCTCCATACTCTATTTCAGGAAGAGCTGATAATTGTGCTTCTCTAGCAAGCATATTCTACATGAACATGTTCTTCACAGTCGGTAAGCTTGTCTTCTTTCATCACCTCCTTTGCACTTGATGTAATTAGCAAATATTTTAGATCCATGCATAATATGTGAGTCTTCATCTTATACTTCCAGTCATCATAATTGATTCTATCAAACTTTAGACTTTCTTTCCTGAAATAAAAAGCCATGGATCTCCTCAAGTTGTTAAACTTCTCTTCCAAGGACATAATGCTCTGATACCAAATGTTAGAAAGTAAATTCCACCAAGATAACTAAGAGGGTTGGGGGGGGGGGTGGTGTGAATCAGTTATGTTCTTAAAAAAATTCTCACTATCTTTATTAATTCTGAAACACATAAATAGTAGATGCAACAACCATAGAAAGATAGCCATGCACAATAACACCTTTTATGTTAACTAAGGAAAACCCTAGTGAGAATGATTCCCACAAAATGATGTACTAATATAAAAGTTCTTTGTGAAAGGATATATCTTGTTAGGTGTCAATGAAATACAATTAGTACATGAGAGTCCCCCTTAGGAGACATTGAATCCCTGTTAAGAGATTCCAACCTTGTCAGGAGTTGTACTAATCTTGTTAGGATTTGAAAGGAGGACAATTGAAGCCACTGTCCAAATAGCCTCAGAAACAATCTTCACTAGACAATCTTTCAAACAAGCATATCCATGATGTCTGAACTAACTAAATGTCAACTCCTTTTCCAATATAATTCCTCTGAATCTCATAGTATACCCACAACATAAATCTCTACTTTGATCAAACAGATATTTGTATTCAGGTTCACATGCACAATAACTATTTATATTGGATCACACTTTCAAGTTCGCATAACAAAATGATGTCACTGATCAAAGCTGCACTTTACTACAAGGAAATGATCTTTCTTTTAGACCAAGTCCTAAAACAAGTATTAAGTTGGCATTGAGGCTTTCAATTTATAATAATATAATAGGACATTCTTAAGATATTATGACATACATTACGTTATAATTATACACTTTCCACAATGATTTTACAATAGCCAATTCATAGGAAATAATACTCTAAAGAGTCTTCTATAAGTTGGCTAAAACTGCATATCTGATTTCACCTTTTGGAACATAACATCTTCAGTATATCTTTGACCATCCTTCGAATGCACTTAACCAAATTCCATCTTTGTCAAAAGATATAGTCATTTTTCCAGTCTCTTCTTTCCAAAAACTCTCTCTAAAAGCAACCTCCAAAAAAATTCACATAACTTTGGGAAAATTGAAAATCACTTTTCATTAACATAGACATAGCATCAAGATAATATCCTGAAGCTACCTACAAGAGTGCATAACATATGGCTTTGATTGTTGATGCACCAAATAATTCTTCATTTGTAACTCTAGAACTCTTCACAGAATAAAGTGTATGTTGACATCAATGATAAACTCTGTCATGAATGAAACACATAAGCATATCAATAAACAGGTTTACATTCCAACAATCAAAAAGTAAATGGATGTTATTGATAAATTTGATTACAGATTTAAATTTATGGTTAAAAGTTTAAATTGATACAATGTTTGTAAATATGCTATCAAATTTTAACTCTTAAAATGTCTCTATGGGATGTGAAATGAGGGCTCCACTATTAAAGGTTTGTTGATTTACCACTTCCCCTCATCCCATTCAACAACTAATTTTCTAATGATGAAGGTATTTATGGAGGGAAATTTTTTTTTGTGTATGAGGGTGACTGAACAATAACACAAACCAATAAACCCAACTACCAATTTCCCTATTTTCTTTGATAAATTTTCATATTTCAGAGAATAGGGGAAAAGTACAACATATTTTCTTCTGCACTGAATTGCTCAATAGTAGAGTTATCCGAGTAATAAGTCATTCTTATTACTAACCACATTATTAGTTTTGAAAAAAGAAGAAGCTAAAACTAGTTTTTGCGTGTAACATGAGCTAAAAGAAGAGAAGTGCAATTCTCATAAAAAAAAGGAGCCAACAAATAGGAAAGTAAAAGAAATTAAAAGAAAACAAGAAAAAACCAACTAATTGAAGAGCTTACCAAGAACTCATCATTGCAAAACTTTTGCATAAAAACAGACCCTTTCATCAAAGCAACCAACAAATTGTATTTATTGGGAGATGACCATTTACTTGTTATTATGTAAATGGTCAAAGCATTCCACCTCTTGCATATTTTCCACTTTATTTTTGTATATCCCGCGACTATCGAATATGCTTTATTAAGAGCATCTGAGTGGTTAGGGGGAAAGGAAGAGAAAACATATTTTAATGTTCACACTATTAAAGATAGTTTGTGGAGCACGTTGCTTGTAATTATTTTTACCACTTCAACTCTTTCATTATGCAACTTAATCATAAGTGCTCTCAACTCATAACTATTTTCTCATTGAATAGATCAACCTTATAGTTTGTGAAGATATTTATATAATTGTTTGTTGATATTTTTTTTGATAGGTAACTTTTTTGTATTAATTATAAAGATGAAGCTTTACAATGGTGTGTAGTGTCTCCTGTGTTTGCATTTTGTACCTTGTTATGTTTGATACTCATGTTTGAGGACATTCGAGATGACCTGATGGTCAAATACTATATTTTGATTTACCAGTATCATAGATGTTAGATGCTATGTTGTTCAATTTGATCATATCTACATGATGATACTTGGTTATTTTGTATTTGGACATATACTTTTTTTATGATTATATGATGGACTTCTTGGATTCTAGATACTTTGATTTGATGCTACAACTATTTGCTGCATTCTTGCTTTGAGATGTTTTATGATGTAGTGAGTGATTTAAATAGATTATTCAATGTGATTTAAAATATTTATTGCTTTGGCTATATTATTATATGCAATTGCACTTGATTGTGTTGTTTAATGTGTAAGATTTATATCCTTGATAGTGGCACATGGAGTTAGCGGTTTGACTCTTCTTACCTAGCCAGTGTTGTCCATGTATGGTTGATGTATCCTATTTAATTGATTAATAAAACCCTTTGGTGATTTAATAAATCCAGACTCATTTGCATTATGTGAGTAGACCCATGACTATGTTTATGCATTCAGAGTTTCATAATTGTCATGAAAGTTTTTTAGGAATTTTATGATTTAATAGTTTAAGGGAAATTTTTATTTGATTTAATTATTTTAATTTTTGAGAGCTTTGTCGTAGTTGAATTCCATTTAATTGGAATTGCTCGATTTTGTTTAGGTTAAAAAAGGAGTTGTTTTAGTGAGCCAATCAATTTCCTAATATTATATTTCACTTTTAAAAGTGAATATATATCCCACAGGGGAATTATTTCCTCATATCTCACTTTTGAATCAGAAAGTTTGAGAGCAAAACCCAAAATCCTCTTTGAAGGATTTACTGTTATGTTTGTTGTAGGAGCTATGAGCATGGGATCATCGCGAGGTTGAGCTTGTTGGATCTATCTTAGGGAGACCTTCATATGCGAAGATTTTTAGTAGTGATCATGGAGCGATTATTTTATCACACATGTTTCTATTTAGCCCTTTTGGTTGTGAGGTAGGGCTCTTTTGTTTTATTGTTTTTGCTTTGTTTGAGTGTCTGTTTCTAGTAGGAAATTATTTGGAGGCTGAGAACTAGTGTTCCCTGTAATGCCTACCACTAATTGACTTTTCTGTTGTATTGCTATATTCTTTTAGACCAATTTTTTGATTGTATTTTATGATTATTGGTACTTGGTTACTGGATTTGATTATATGGCATTTCATACTCAGTTGATTTATGTGATGAGTTGCTTAGTTATTTCATGTGTTTATGCTTATCCTTTCAATGATGATATATGCATGTTCAGTTAGTGCTTTCAGTTATCTCATGATGATTAGTTAGATGAATGATTTTTATGTAGTTTCTATGGATACTTACCCCATACTTGCATGTGTATGGTGTACCTATTTTTTTAACTTTATGATTAGTCTTCTTGATGTGGTTGAGGGAGGGAGTCGTAGTCACCTACTAGTCAAGATCTACATGATGTTCCACTTCCCACCATTTCTTGTTTAGTTTAGAATATATGTGTTTGTACATGTGTGGATTTTATGCAGATTGCAGGTATTGGTATTGACTTCCTTGAATTGCCAGGATGAGAGTAGCCTCTCGTAGTATTTCAAAGGTATAAGTGGGGAGATAACTGTTGAGTCCAAATCCTAACCCTAAGCCAATTGTCCTAGAGAATAGGACAAGTATCTGAGTTGTTTACTCATCCAAATTCGTCAAGTGACGTGAATCTGTGATTTTGACCTTGGAGTTTGATTTTGTATTATGTTTTATATAATGAGTTTTTGTATTTAGTCTTGTGGGTCTGTGATGATTCTCTGTTATAATTAAATCAAATTAAAAGATAATTTAGCGATTTAATTTAATGAAATCTTTATAAAGAAAATTGATATTTAATTATATTCAATTAATTGAGAAATTAATTAAATAAAAGAACTAAATTTAAAAGATTTTATTAAAGTCTAATTTAGGCATATTTATATTTATTTAATTTAATAATTATTATTTAGGAGTTTTACTTTAATAATAAATTCTAAATAATATGATTAATTAAATTAATAAATATTATATTAAAAGAATCTCATGATCTAATGAGAGAGAGAACATAAATTTAATAAAGTTTATTTTAATTAAATTGCATAAAGCTTATGTATGAAATTAAAATATAATAAATTAATTAGAGAGATAAAGCATTAATTTAATAAAGTTTATTTTAAATAAATGGAAAAAAGGTTGTGCATGAAATTAAAATATAACAAAATAATAAAAGATAAAGATCAACGAGTATTCTCGCGGAATTGCACAATCAAAGCCCTAAATTTAGGGGAGAACTTTTTATCAAAGATCTAGAGCTCATTTTGCAATAATCGAGGATTTAGAGGAGCAATTTTTGAGGAGGTTTTCAAAGGAAAGCGGATTATTTGTGTGCTACATGCGGTTGTCGTGTTAGCATCAGATTCATGTAGAATCTTGTGAGTTATTTGCAAAGTAGTTTTCTATTCTTCGAATGCTTGTCTTCTCCATGTCTGTTGTGTATCTATTTTCATAATTGAATTGAATTTGAAACCCCTGTATGTGATTTTATCATTCTTCATTTGAGAAACCTTTGTATATGAATTGAATCTGAAAACCCTTGTTCGATGGATTTGAAGGGTTATTTTGAATTGTTAAATTGGATTGTGGGTTTTGAAAAGAAAATGAATTTTGTTTTATGGATTTTGATTGTTTTGCCCAAGTTTTTATACCAATTTCATTTTGAAAGTTTTATTAATATAATAATAATAATAATAATAATATAATTACAACAGTAATTGGTAATTACTGCGGTAATTACATTATTAAAATAATTACAAATAATTAAAAATGTTTTAGTGCAGATTTGGTTTTTGACACAAGAAGGGTTTTAAAAATAAATATAAATATAAATATAATAAATATAGTTTTGAGTTTGCAGGGGCCACCAACCCCTCCACTCCCCTTCTCCTCCCATTTTTTCCGCGACATCTTGGTTGTTGAATGCAATACCAAAACTGTCACAAGCAGGCCAAAGAGCTACTGTAGGTAGACTTGATACTACCACAGTAAACCCAAGGCTGCTGTGGGTAGTTTGTGGTATGGCTAGCGGGCCTTAAACGCTACTTTTTTTTTGTAAATTATTTTATTTTATTTTAAAAAAAATATTTATTAAATTTTAAATTAATAAATATTTTAATTATAGTGTATTTTAATTTAAATAATAAATAATGTTATTATTATTATTTTAATATATAATTATGAATTAATTTATCAATAATATAATATAAATATGTTATTTTATTAATAAGGTAATAAAAAATTTAATTAATAATTATTATTAAATTATGATGACAATATATTTATTTGTATGAATATTTTAATACTTTTTAAAAATGGAATATTTTATTAATTACTTTATTAATAATATATTTTAATGAAGTCCACAGAAGAGAAAGGATGGGGGAGCGAGTGCAGGGGCGACCGCGTTTTGAACGCTGGGGGCAACGGTCACCTGCAACAGACAGGCGAGTACACCAGCATTTCACAGAATGGAACCCTAGGTTCAAACGCCATGAAGGAAGGGCATATGATGAGAAGATCAATAGACGATGGCCAATGAACCGATATAGGTGGAATGGGGGGCATAATAAAAAACCCTACTACCAAAATGAGTGTCAATTTTTTCCACCACAGAGGAGACAGGCAGAAGCAAAGAACTGGGACAGGAGCAAGAAAGGGAACAGAAATGCTTGGGGGTACAGAAATTTTGATAAGTTTGGCTATTCCAGAATTGCCCATAAGTTCTACAGGCCGAAGCAACAGGAGGAAATGGCCATGGGGGAGAAAGAAGCAGCGAAGGAGGGCTCTCAAAGTAAAGAGGACAATGCCACCTATGAGGTAATGTCCATAATCCGTATTAGTAATGAAAACTGGTTAGAATCGGTTAATGAAATGAAAGAGAAAGCATTTTTCTTTAAGTGGTTAGGGCCATGGCCGTCAGTTTCTATTATAAGGCGGGGGAGCCGATCTCTATGGGGGGTAGAATGTAGATTCAAAACCCTAGCGAATGGTTTCTATCTGGGAATAGCACCAAGCATAGCAGATAAAGATGACATTCTGAAAAAGGGTCCCTATCTTCTCAAAGGTAAGGGTATTATTTTAAAGGAATGGGCACCAAACTTTGATCCAAACAAAGAGAAGGTGAAGTCTTTCCCCACCTGGATCAATCTTCACAACTTACCAGTAGAATACTGGGGAGAAAAGGTGCTGGAAGAAATTGGGAACACAATAGGAGAACTTGTCAGGTCAGAAGTGGTCCTAAATAAAGTGGACTCATCCTCTCATCCAAGGCTACTGATCATGTTAAAGGAAGGGAATCCATGCCCGGACTATGTAAACCTAAGCACGAAATACGGGGTTTGGAAACAACAGATAGAGATATGGGAAGGAGAGGAAATAAAAAAAAAAAACCCAGAAGAGGAATCTTGGAAAATCAGTAGCAGGAGAAGGAAAGGTTTGGAGGATGACGAAATCCTAGATTTCTTAGAGATGGGCGAGGGACAGAAGCCTCAGACACAAAACCCAAAGGACCTAACACCCACAAACATTGTGGAAGAAATTCAGGATCATCCAGTGCAGTCAGAGGGAAGAGAGGTGCAGAAAAGTGAGGAGGGGGAAGGGTTTAAAAGGACCACAAAGAACTCCACCCAAAGAGTATTGGAAACTCCATGGGAAGCAGAATGTGATCAAAGGGAAATGGAGGTGCAGAGAAACTCTCAGGGTACGGATGGTGACCAGCAAGGGATGAATGACAATCCAATAAACCTTAGAAGGTGTAGTGCAAGAATAGGAGAATCAAGTAAACAAGAAATGGAATCCCAAGAAGGAGGAGAGAATGGAGAATGTGAAACTCCGAGAAGTAAGGATCTAGAAGGTAACGGGGAAACAATTTTTAAAGACAATGAAGTCTCCCCGGAAAGAAATCTAAGTGATTCCTCTGAGGAAGCATTGGACAATAGTAGTGGAATGGAGGAAATGGGTTTACCCTTAGAAGAGGACCTATTAAATGACCTAGGATTATCAGATAGGCCAGGAATACAGGAAGATAGATCTTTAGAGCTAACAAGCTCCAAAAAGCAGAAACCGAATGTTGGGAGTCAAAAAAAACGAGGACCAAAACCAGTGAAAGTTAAGCTGGCAATGGCGGGCAAAGATGCAAGCCAAACAAAAATCTTGAGATCGGGAAAAGGCTTGGCCTTTTCCCGGGAGCCATGAAAACCTTATCATGGAATGTCAGGGGCTGCAATGCCCCTGACAAAATTTGTTTGATCAAAAGGTGTCTTGATCAAGCGAAGCCAAATTTAGTTTTTCTCCAAGAAACAAAGATAAAAGAAGAAGATTTCTCTAGTTTTAAAAATAAATTTAGAAGTTGGGAATGTTTGCTGTTGGGGGCTCAGGGAGCTTCAGGTGGTATGGCGATACTTTGGAAGCCTGAAACAATCACAGTTTCGGAGTCTAAGTTAAACGCAAATTGGCAATGGGCTAAAGTCTATGTTAAAAATCTACATTGGTCATTTATGGTGATAAATGTGTATGGACCAAATAAAAATGTTGAGAAGAAAGAGTTATGGGGAAAAATAGCTGAAAAAGTGCAGGAGTTTCCAAATGAGGTAACAATTTTGGGGGGGGATTTTAATGCTATTCTAAATCTGGAAGACAAAAAGGGAGGCAAAGGATGGCTTTCTGAGAGTCAAAAAGATTTCAGCAATTTTGTAAACGACAATGGATTAGTTAATATTAATTTCAAAAAAGGTGACTTCACATGGACAAACCATAGGGAAGGTTTTGTGCATATAGCAGAAAAGTTGGATAGGTTTCTAGTGGCAGGGAATTGGGCTGAAGCCAATTGGTCATGTGATGCGGAAATTCTACCTTACTAGGGTTCAGATCACTTTCCCATTTTTCTGCGATTTCAGGATGAAAAAACTCCAGACAGATGTCCCTTTAAATTTGAAGCAATGTGGCTGAAGGCAGAGGGTTTCTCAGACCAGATTGTGGAGTGGTGGCAAAAGGCTCCGACAAGGAAAGATAACAAAGCTTTCATTTTCTTTAAAAAGTTGCAATTTCTAAAAGAGCAATTAAAAATCTGGAATAGGGAACACTTTGGTAATATCTTTGATAAGAAAAAGGATATAGAAGAGAAGTTAAAGTCTTTAAGTCTCAAAGTCATAGAAAGTGGAATGTTTGAGGAGGATTTCAAACTGGAAAAAGGGCTCAAAAAGGAGTTGGAGGAATGCTTAAACAAAGAGGAAATTTTTTGGTGTCAGAAATCTAGAGAAACATGGCTACAAGATGGGGACAGGAACACTAACTTTTTCCATAACTCGGTAAAAGTAAGGCGGGCAACAAATAAAATCTTTGAAATAAAAGATATGAATAGAATCTTAAAGACGGAAAGTGAAGAAATAAATCAGGAGGCTATAAATTTCTTCTCAAACAAGGGTCAGGTGCCAGTAAGGGACAATGCTGAGGTGGGAGTGGTGCTGAGTGTTATTTCGACAGTAATAACTGGGGAACAAAATAGGGCTCTAATGGATCCAATTTCAGAATTTGAAGTCTCTCAAGCTTTAAAGGGTTTAGGAGGGGACAAAGCCCCAGGACCGGATGGTTTTCCAGCTTTGTTTTTTCAAAAATTAAGCTGCATATTCTTGAAAGACTTGTGGGAAGTAGTGGAGGAGTCGAGAAAAGGAGGTTTCATTCTTAAAGATTTTAATAACACCTTTATAGCACTGGTGCCAAAAAGGGAAACACAACAAACCTTTGAAGATTTTAGACCCATTTCACTATGTAATACAGTATATAAGCTCATATCAAAGGTGATGGCAAATCGGCTCAAACTAGTATTGAACTCTATTATCTCAAAAGAGCAGAGTGGGTTTCTCCCAGGGCATTCGATTTTTGAAGGGGTAGTTGTGGCACATGAAGCTGTGCACACCATCCGAGCTTCAAAATCTCAAAACATGATGGTAAAACTAGACATAAGGAAAGCATATGATGCAGTTGATAGAAGCTTTATGCTGGAAGTGCTAGGCCGATTTGGGTTTAGTAAGGAATGGATACAATGGGTGAAAAGTTGTATTCAAACACCCAGGTTTTCTGTATTGGTAAACGGAAGCCCTCAAGGATTTTTTGAACAAGAAAAAGGAATAAGGCAAGGAGATCCTCTGTCGCCTTTCCTTTTCATAATAATGGCAGAGGTGCTAGGAAGGCTGATCCAAAAGCAAAGGGAGCAAGGGGCATGGAAAGGCATTCAAATCACAGAAACAGTTGAATCCCTCACACATATGCAATTTGTAGATGACACTTTTTTAGGGGGAGAAGCCAGTGTAGAAGAAGCCAGAGGGATGAAGCATACTTTAGAGCTCTATGGGAAAGTCTCGGGGCAGTTTATTAATTGGAAAAAGTCAGAAATTTTTTTCTTCAATACTCCCTATAATGTGAGATTTAGGATCAGTCGCATATTGGACATCAAATTGGGGTTAATGCCAAACAAATATCTAGGCATTCCTTTTTTCGCAGGAAGAAATAAGGCAGACTTATGGGACAAGCTTATAGAAAACTGCCAAAAGAAAATGGAAGGATGGAGGGGCAAATGGCTGACTTTGGCAGGCAGAATACTTATGCTTCAAGTAGTGATAACAGCAATGCCGGTTTTTGCAATGATGTGTCTAGAAATTCCAAAGAAGGTTATTAGAACTTTGGAAAGCAAAATGAGGAAGTTTTTTTGGAATGGTGCCAATGAAGAGAATAAGATCCCATTGTTGGCTTGGGAAAAAATATGTAGACCCAAAGCGGAAGGAGGAGCTAGTCTGAGGGATTGGAGTTGTATGAATAAAGCACTAGGAGCTAAACTGGTCTGGGCAGTCTATGAAAATCCACACCTCTACTGGGTAAGAATTTTAAAAGGGAAATATTTAGACAATATGGATAACAACAGAATTTTAACAATCCGAAATCCTCCAAAAGGATCAGCCATATGGAACTTTATGGTGTCTTGTAGAGAGGTGATAATTAAGCACATAACGTGGCAGATAGGGGATGGGGAGTCAGCAAAATTTTGGGAAGATTCGTGGAATGGTTTGGAAGTGCTAGGGGATAATATAAGGGACAATGAACTGAAGTCCTTTTTTAAAGAAAGATGGGGTATAACAGTAAAAGATTACATGACTGAGAAGGTGGGTCCTGTAGGAAGGGAGTGGTGTTGGAAGGATGTATCGAGGGAGGAACTGACAGAGGAACAGAAAGAGAAAATGAAACAAATCTTTAAGAACAGGAATGTGATGCTAACAAAGAAGAAGGACAAAGTAATTTGGTGTGGCTCAGTATCAGGTAAATACTCAGTTAAAATAGGCTACAATCTATTAGCCGAGACAGGAAGGGAAAGTTTCCTCTCAAGAGACTTATGTTGGAATAAGGACACAATGCCTAAAGCTAGGGCCTTTACCTGGTTAGCATACAAAGGAAGAATTCTAACAGCTGAAAGACTAAGAAAGATAGGGATAAATGGTCCATCCAGATGTCCTCTATGTGAGAAACAAGAGGAAACCATTGACCATCTTTTAATTCAATGCCAATATGCTAATAAATGTTGGGACACAGTTCAATTCAAACTAAGATGGCAAGGGCCAAGAGCACAAACGCTAAAGGAAGCTTTGGATGGATGGCCAAGGATAGTTGAGAAATCAACCCTATCAAGTATTTGGATAGTTGCCCCATCTCTGATAATCTGGGAATTGTGGAAGGAGAGAAATAGGAGAATCTTTAGAGGAGAAAAAGAAAGTCTGAGGAGGTGCATAAGCAGAATCATTAATGCAATAGAAGAAATAGTCAGTGTGTCAGCCACAAGGAAACAAGCTATGAAAATTACATTCACCCGAGAGGATAGACAAATACAGAATACATGGTCGGGGATAAGATTTAAATCACCCTCAGGAGCTTTGGTAACAAGCAGAAGCAAAACAAAGAAGAAGCCAGTAGAATGGGTTACACCACAGGAAGGATGGATCAAAGTGAATTTTGATGGAGCAGCAAAAGGCAATCCAGGGGATTCAGGAATTGGGGTTGTTTTTAAAGATGACAGAGGGCACCTATTATTAGCAGGAGCGAAAAAACTCCCAAATGGAACGAATAACATAGCAGAATGCCAAGCAGCATTATTTGCAGTTCAAATAGCTAGAAAGGAAGGAATTAAAAAATTACATCTGGAAGGTGATTCTTTGATCACAGTGCAGGCAATATCTAAATTGAACGCAACGGCATGGCATCTACAACCAATTATCAATATTATAGAGCAGGAATTGAATAACTTTGAAGATTTCAAAATAACACACATAAAAAGAGAAGGCAATCAAGAGGCCGACATGCTTTCAAAATGGGCTCTATCAATGAATGAGGGAAAATTAAGGATTGAAAAAGTTAACTCAAAAGGCACACTTTTTAACATCCTAAATCGAATGTAATAATAGTGGACTGTCAGAAAATTAAGTAATAGAAGTCTCAGCCGTCCGATAAATCCTGCGAAGCGTGCAAAATTTTTTAAGCGAAAGGCTCACAGGAAATAATAATGATTCAAAAGATTTGAAATGTCTTTAAAAAAGGCACGGCAAAGGTCATTTCTCAGAAGAAAATTTGAAGGGAGATAGCAATTGAAGAAGGTAAGAGGGATTGCAGAGATGGAGCCAACCTTCACATTCAAGACGGCGCGACAACAGAAGGCATTATACGAGAGAGTTGCAGACCACAGGCTGAAGAAGATGGTGAAGTGCGCATTGCCGACGGTGGTGGAGGCGTTGTAAGATACATTGGGACCCCTTTTTCAGGATTCGGAGCACCGTTGGAAAGTACAAGTGGATATAGCTGCGATGATAATGGCCTGGGGCTTGGAAGTTGGAGAACATGAAAGGGTAGTGGAATGGGTTATGAAGGAATTGTTTGAGGAAGAGTTAATCCCAAACATGGAAGACTGGTTGGAGTGGGCACATCCGGGCTGGGCTTTCAATTTCTCGGAGGGTTATGCAGAGGAGGAGGAAGGCAGGGAGAAAGGGATCGTGCCTTTTGTGAACTGGCCGCGGGGATTTAAGGAGAAAGAGGCTTATGTGAATGAGCGCCACGCAGCATGGAATGCCCTAAAAAATGCAATAATGGAGGGCAAGGCGCAGAACCGAAACGAGCCCTTCAATGTGACAGTGCCAAGGAAGCGGCGGTCGGATAGGAGAGCCAGCAAAGTGCGGAGGTAAAACTTGGAGGTGTCTTTTTAGAGACATTTTTTTTTTTTGGTGACAGAGGCCATATCCTTTTTGTGTCGCCTCTGAATGATAGCAGTTGAAAGGGTTAGAATCTCAGTTTGGCCCTAGCTGGAGGCAAGGAAACGAAAGTGGCTGGAAGCGAATGAAGGAGTTACCAGTGGCAAGTTGTGCGACAACGGAAGGCCGAACCGAGCGAAGGATCAATTTTGGAACGGTCGGGTTTTGCAGGATACAAGGTGGCTCCCTGTAGCAGATTTATCTTTAAGAGTAAAGTCTATAATAGGCAAATATTATGTTTGAATGAAAAACTTTGTAATGAAAGTAGATGACTATAGTGTAGTTTTTTCTTTTGTGATAGCAGGGGAGGAAGGTTTAGACTCATTGTGAAAATGGTAAACCTTGAAAGGTTAATGTATGAAACTATGTAATTTCCTATGATTTATTAAATATCTTATTATCGATCAAAAAAAAAAAAAAAAAATTTTAATGAAGTAGATTGATAATCGTAATTCAATTTGGAAAAATTGATGGGCTTTTTAATAAGTTCGGATTTGGTGATATGGTTTAGTTAAATGAGACAATTTTCATTATTAGGGAAATTTTGTTTCAATTATAGATTTGAAAACTTTGGTAAGTTTATGACTTAAAATGGAAATGTGAACCCTAATTGGAATTGAAAACTCTATAAACAATAATACTTGGAAAAGAAAACTGAAACGTTACTTCTATATCTAATCTTGTGTTTTTGAAAACGAATTGAACTATGAAAACTATGTTTAAACAATTTGTTATGTTTTTGTTGAGTGTTGAGACTTGTGTGGATTTGAGAACTTTAGTGAATCTATAATACTTGAAAATGAAAAAGGAAACTTGAAAACTAATAGTGAAGATTAAACCTTTGTGTTTTCCAAAACCTAATGAATTATGGAAGTTACTTTTGTATGCACTGTATGTGATGTGTGGGTTACTGATGTTGGGTTTGGGTTGACTTAGTACTTTGCCTAGTCAGGATGTTTACCAGAGGCTTGAGGTTTGTTTCGTGATGTCATGATGGTGTTTTGTATATGATCTTTGATACCTAACCATGGTAATGTTTCACGTGTTTTCTATGATGAGTTTTGATAATTGTTTGTTAATGCTTCAAATTTCTTGTGTGGGACTAAGGTGAATGGTGTGACTTTCTTGATATAACCTTTGAGTCTTCAATCAATTATCTTTGGTTTGCTTTCTAGTTGCTTGTATAGGACTGAGGTGATTATATGATTTATTTTTTGTGGTGTCATGTTATGACGTGGATTTGGTTTATGTGTACTTGATTTTGGATCAATCCTATTAGGATGATTGTATTGGTGAAATCTGTTGTTTAGATCAGTAATGTTTTCAATATTATTTCAATTGCTTGTTTAAGAACTGATGTCTGGTTTATGGTCATATGAGACCTTCTGCTTTTGTTGAGCTTGGGGTAGGTTATATGTATGTCATGTTGGGAAGTGACTTGCAATGGAGGCCGATGCCCTAAAGAGGCTGCCTATGTAACCCATTTTAGGTTATTTTAATAAGTGATAACATTTCATTAAATGGGTTAAAATAAATTATTAAGATAAGGTTCCACATAGAGTCACTAGGGGGTTCGAAGTCTTAAGGAACTGCCAAGGTAACCTTAAAGTTGACTTGTTAGTATGTCTTGTTTGTACAAAAGGATACTATGTCACATAGAGACACTAGGGGGTCTAGAGTCCATAGTGGCTACTAGGCTAACCTTAGAGTTGGCTCATGTGATGACACTTGCCCAGTTACATAGTAGATTTCCTACGTGTCTTGTTGTCTCTAGGATTAGATGATACTTGAGTCTTTGTACCCTTTGAGATAGTTTCCTTTCATGTGATTCCTTAAAATTAGATGTTGGTTTTGACTTCTATTTTGCTATCCTATTAGGGACTTGAGTTTATCTCCTCAGTGCGATGGGAGTGGGCCATTTAGGTTCCATGAGGTTGGGTGGTAGTGCATTTTCTTATACCATTGAGATCCGACCATTGGATGTCGTTGTTGGATATGTTTGTGCAGATGTTCCTTTCTATATGATCTTATACTCTATTTTACTATTTTTTTTATTAGAGAACTTATGAGATGTTGTATATTATTTTATGATGTATATCCTTTCAGCCTTTCATACCCCGTGACTTGTACAATGGATGATTGTGCATTCTATTTATGACCAAGTGGCATTTTGTAGTTGTATATTATTTAAATGGATTCATACTTGTAGTTATTCCATGATGTGGAATTTTTATGTGTTAAATTTAATGTTAATAAACTTAAATGTGATTCAACATCATGGGACCCTAAGGAGATGCAATTTGTTTATGGTGGTTATATGTATGTGAGTTACTGCTTCTACTATTTTATCTCTTGTTGTTATTGTTTTTGCTATATTATCTGTTGTTGTTTATTATCTTTATAAAAAAAATGTTTGACAAACTTAGTGAAACTTTAGGTTAATTCCTTTTGGGTTCCCCGGCAAGGTGTTACATTCCCCTCTATTTTTGCATGCTAGCTCTACCCAGTTGAGCAGGAATGAGTGTTTGTCCCTTTTTGGACTTGAGGGTTTGGGGTTTTGTGCCATTATGCCAGCCATTTTTGTATACGGACTCCAAGCCCAAATTTTATTTGATATTCATGGCTTTTGTACCCAAAGACAAAATGGGTTTTAATTTTGAGGTTTTTGACATTTTTGGTTTTTGCCTCGATTTTCATGCTGCCCTACTTTTTCAGGGTTTTCTTCGCATTGTAGTTGGTCATGGATCCAGATTATCTGCAGGGATATCTATCCAACCCTTGTTTTATTTTCTTATTGCAATGAGATTTTTGATAAATTTGGACTCCTAGATATAGGCCAGTTGAGTGATTTATCTACTTATGTTTTTATGTTTCTCATTTAACCCTTGCTATTTATGATCATCATGTAGTTGGTGTGCCCACACACAAGCACGTGAGCGTGTACTTTTTGGGTTCTTACGAGACCTAATCTCCTGGTTGTTGTCAGTTGAGTTATGTTCATTGGGGCTGGGTTGGGAAACTACATTACCTATGGGCACTCATCGTGTGATGAGCATGGGTATGTAGGGTAAGGTTGATGGAGGGGCTTCTCTTGTAACCTCGAGTCATGTTCCCAACAAGGTGTTCATGTAGAAGTTTCTAATAAGTGATAGCTAAATAAACTCAACTCATTTGGGGATGCAACATGTTGGCCTCCTGAGGCTGTACTGAGGGGAACGATCTATAATGTTGTTGAGCTTGGGTGTACCAAGAAACCTACTCTCCACCAGAGTCCCTACATAGTAGACCCATAGAGTGTCTAACTAGGACTTGTTGTATTGCAATGTCTCATGATCTTGGTTTTAGTCTTTTGCACTATCTAGCGTGAGTGTTAGCCACAAATAATTGTGGTTAGATCACTATCTCCATTAGCATAACGAGAGTGGCCCTACAGGTCCACATGTTTGGGAAGCGTAGCTAGCTTTACCACTATTAGGCACTAACGTATATAGTTGGCCTTTCTCCATGTTTAGTTTTGGAGCTCAATGCTCACATGGTTCTCTTTTTCTTCTAGAGTATGTTTTCATGTGATTTTTGTTATTTTAGTTCATAGAGATAGTTGATTTATGCATATGAATGTTCATTGTGATTTTTCTTTCTACATGATTATGTAATTATATGCTTGGAATATATGTTTTGGTTGAGATTTTAGACTTATGCAATATTCATTATGTTACCTATTAATGCTCGATACAACCAATAGTCTTATAAAACCATAGGAGGTGATTAAGCCATGTCACAAGTCTTGTAAGGGACACTAGCCCACTACCAACAATCCTCCTCTTAGCATCACTCTCCGTGGCCTACGAGATTCAAACCTATAACCAAGCTCTGATACTAATTGTTAGAAAGGATAGGGCTACCATTGCACCAAAAGATTTACTTGTTAATGCCCGATACAACCAATAGTCTTATAGAACCATAGGAGGCAGTTAAGCCATGTCGTGAATCCTGTGAGGGACGTTGGCCCACTACCAACACATTATGCTTTCTTGTGTTTACTCCTTAGTTATTATGGATCCGGTACTCCTGGATGTTGAGGTTCTAACTCTTTTTCCATTCTAATTGTTCATCAGGTTGTTTCTTTGCAATCCCAGGCAACAAAAGTTTAGCATTGGACAATATTGGAAAAGTATCACATGCCTTGGAGAGAAATGTCGCACGATACTATAAAATATCACTCAATAGCATTAAGTTCTATCGTACAACATTGGAAATGTATTGCACAATAGTATTAATGTCTATCATGTGCTCCTTGAAAGTGTCACCTAGTAGTACTAAGTAGTATTGTGCGATACTAGAAAAGTATTGCCTAATAGTACTATGAGATGTCATATGACATTGGAAAAGTATCACTTGATTTCTTGCAAAAAGATATTCGAGAAAACAACAAGTATCTCTGGTCTTTTAGGTTAAGATTCGAAGAGTGTTTTGGGTACCCTCTTGGGTCACACCCCTTTCTAGGCCTCGATAAGTCAAAAATTATTGGTTTTGTGTTTGTGCAAAATTTCATAGTTGGTTTTGGTTGCGTTGGTAAGTAGTGACACTTGGAGATTCGTAGGATGTCAGGATTGCTTGGTTAAGTCTTCTATTGTGATCATTCGATCAATTACATGTTGATGTTGTTTGAATCCATGCTTGTTACTTCAAAAAAAATTGTATTGGTTTTTATTTATCCTTGTTCCAAGGATCTCCAGGTGGGGCATTACATATGGTATCAGAGCTCATGTTGCGACATTGGTATCTATGTGTTATGCTCCCACTATGAGTTTGTTTTATTTATTATTATGGTATCTTAATTTAGCTTATACTTGTAATACTTATGATTGATATGTATGACTCTGATCCTTATCTTGTTGCTCCCTTAGTGATGTCTCTTGCACATAGTCTTGGTGGTTAGGGTAACAACTGATGGAATAACAATGAAGATGAACACCTGAGGAAGAATGCCAGGAAGCTAGGGGAGGATAAGGTGATAGAAATCAGGGGGATGTTAGGTCACTATTGCCTTTTTTGTAGGAAACTATAGCTCAGTTGGGAACTTGAGTTGAGGAAAATTAGTAGGACTATGGCTAGGAAGAGGGATCCCACCATGGAGAGTCCCACATGTCAGAGCATGGAGTCAAGGAAGAACGTGGGCATGAATGTGAGCATTCTCGCACACCACCTGGTGATAGAGGTGACTGTAGGAGAGGCTGTGGTTGAGATGATAGAGATTCCATCCAAATGGACATGATGAGAGACCTTCAAAGGTCCAAGCCACCACTATTTGATGGCCTAGGAGGAGGTCTCAAGGCTGAGACATGGTTACTGGATATGGGGCATTACTTCTCCTTGCATCTATATGAAAGAAATGCAAAGGCCCATTATGTCATTAAATGGTTGAGAGAACATGGGTCCGTCTGGTGGAATATGGAGAGTGAGAAACTCTAGATCAGTATAATGGATCTCACTTAGGAGATTTTTGAGGAGAGGGTCAATGAGAAATTCCTATCTCCATAGTACCATGAGGTTCATGCTAATGAATTCCATGAAATCAAACAAGGGAATATGATAGTGAATTAGTATGAGAGGTTGTTCTTTGGGCTAAGATGGTAAGGCAGTTACCATCACAATGAGGTACTCCTCACATGACATGTTTCTAGGGGTCTTAAAAAATCTATCATTAGGGATGTTTGTCTTCATCATCATAGGAAACTTACACTTGCTATTGAAAAGGAAAGAATTATTGAGAGCAATGTGGCTAGGGGACTCAGTGTTAGATCAAGCTCTTAGAGTGACAATATGTGATCCACAAGATAGAGTTTACCACTCCCTTAGACACATGTCATAGGGCAGGGCCAAGCCCAATCAACACCCTCACAAGGTGATTGTAGTCATCAAGAGCGATGATGCTAGCACTATCCACAACAAGGTGAACACAGTTCATGTACCATAGGAGGAAAGGGGTGTGACCAGAGTCGAGGTCACCAATCCTAACAACATTGTTCATGCCAAGGTAATCAACAATACTCTAGTAGAGGGAGTGCACCATATTATAGTGCTTCCCAAGATGGGTGTGGATATGGTTCTAGCATTTGAGGAGCAAGTTTTTCATGTGGTCAACTTAGGCATAAATAAGTGGAGTGTCCTTAAAGACATCTTCAGGACCTAACAAAGGTGGGACCATGTCAAAACCTATCATGGGTGATGTAGGTAGATCCCACAGAGTATTTGTAATAGTTGAAAATTGTTAGGTTGAGCACTAGGGTATCATAGTGAAGGCTTCAGGTATGTTGCATGGTAATTATTTTGTCATTTTAATGGATTCTAGTGCATTTGATTCTTTTATTTCATCATCCCTTGTTCAATGATGTGGGCTAGTGGTTATACGCCAAGTTGATAGGTGGCAGGTTGAGTTAGCTATAGATTCCAAGGTGATTGTGGATTCTATAGTTAGTGATTATATGTTGGACTTGGGCATCTTCAACACCATAGTTGATCTTTGCATCCTATCCTTAGGGTTTTATGACATTGTATTGGGTATGGATTGGTTAGCCACCCATCAGGTAAATATAGACTACTTGCATAAGTTGGTACAGTGTGTGGATGGCACAAGTGGGTAGGTAGAACTTGTAGGGGTCTAGAGGCCAGTCTCACTTCATATGATCTCAACTAAGTAGCTAAAGTAGAGTGTGTGGCATGGATGCTAGATCTTTGTGATCTTTGTTAGTGACCTTGAAGAGGTTGAGAGCCATAAGGTGATGCTAGACGATCACCCACTCCTTTGTGAGTATGCATATGTATTCCCTGATGAGATACTATGAATGCTTACACCTTTCTTGTGATTGATCACAAAGGTGAATGCCTACAAATACTCCACCCATTTGAGGTGTCTTTGATTTAGTTTATCTTGCCCATTCAAGAAGCTAAGGCCATGGTTATCTGTATAAACCACACACTCTTTTGGAAGGAGGTGGTGCCTCCACTTTTTCAAGGCTTGGACCATTGCATATAATTCAAGGTCATAGGTAGAATACCTCCATTTTGCCTCATTCAAATTTTCAAAGAAAAATGCCACAAGATGTCTTTCTTGGCTTAGGACTGCTCCAATAGCTAGCTTACTAGCATCACACTCTACAACAAAGAGTTGACCAAAATTTGGAAGCCTTAGGGTAGGTAGGGCTGAAATCCTTCTATTCAAAAGCTCAAATCCCTTATCTATTGCCTCTGTCCATCAGAATTGACATTTGATGCCTCTTTTAATGGTATTGAGGATAGGTGCATATACATGACATAATCCTCTAACAAACTTCCTATAGTAAGATGCCAAACCATGAATACTCCTAACATCTCCTATGCATTTAGGTGTTGGCCACTCTAATATGGACTTAACCTTATTAGGATCCATTTTAATACATCCATTGGAAACAACAAATCCAAGGGTATACCAATTCATATTTTAGGAACTCACACTTTTCTTGATTGATCATCAACTTCTCTTGATGTGGCCTCCTCAAGACCATATCAAAGTGCTTCATATGCTTCTCTTTGGACCTACCAAACTTTAGAATGTCATCCAAATACACAATAAAAAACCTATTAAATTTGCTAGCACCTCATTCATTAGTCTCATGAGGGTACTTGGGACATTTGTCAAGCCAAAAGGCATTACTAGCCACTCATACAACTCTTCATTTGTCTTAAAGGATGTCTTCTATTCATCACCAGGCCTCACTCTAATTTTATGATACCCTAACTTTAGATCCACTTTGGAGAAGTAGCGAGAGCCTCCTGAGTTGTCTAATAAATCCTCAATCCTTGGCATAGGGAACATGTATCTGATGGTGATCTTGTTGATTGCCCTAGAGTTAGTACACATCCTCCATTTTCCATCTTTCTTGGGTGCAAGGATAGTTGGTACAACACAAGGGCTCAAAATATTCCTTATTAAGCCTTTTTTCTAACAAATCTTGTATTTGCTTGGAAATCTCAACATTTTGACTTGGTGTTATCTTGTAGGCTACCTCGTTACGTAGATTTTCCCCTGGTATCTCATCTAGTTAATGACTCATTTCCCTCATAGGTGGCAATGCATTAGGAAGCCCATTGTCCACTACCTCATGGTACCTTTCCAATAGCCATTGCACTTCTTGAGGCACTTGAATCTTCTCTTTGGTCTCTTCTCTAGGCCTTACCACTACTACACAACACACTCCTTTCTCCTTCTTCATAGCCTTTAGGAACTCATTTCCACTTAACAACACCACACTTGACCCCACATGTTTCTCTTCTTTAGGCTTAGTAAAAGGGTCCATCTGAAACTTTTTACCTTGTTTGGTTATCACATATCTATTATGCTCTCCATCATGTATAGGCTTCACATCATACTACCATGGATGCCCTAAGAAAAGGTGAAAAGCATCCATGGGCATTATCTCATATAAAACCTTGTCTTTGTATTCCCCTATCTCAAACTCAACAAATGTCTGCTCATCCACTAGTATTTGTTGGCCCTTGTTCAACCAAGACACCTTGTAGGAACTGGTGCGAGGTATCCTCTTGAGGTTCAACTTATCTACCATCTTAGTGGATACTATGTTCTTAGTGAAGCCTGAGTCCACTATCACCCTAAAAAACTTCCCATGAGACCTATAGGTGGTCTTAAATAGGTTCTTCCTCTATGGTGGTTCAACCACATTAGGTACCTTTAGCAAGGTCCTCCTTAGCATCATATTTTCACCATCCACTACTAGTCTTTCCTTAGAAATAGGTGATGTAACACTTTGAGTGTCATCTTATTTCACTAAATGCATTCTCCTTTCCCCCATAGATGAAGAAGAAGCCTTTTCAGGACATCTGCCCATAGTATGGCCCACTTGGTTATAGTTGTAACATCTACCAACAAAAATAATGTTGCCTCTACCTTGTGACTGGAACCTACCCCTAGGTGGTCCTCTTCCTCTATGTCCCCCTCTTTGAAAAGTGTTCCTAGTTTGATTACCCCCATATCTATCATTGGTTTGGGTCTCTTTTGGCCTACTTGGTCTTGGTCCTCTGCCTAAGCTACCTAGTGCAGGAGAACCTAGGGGAAAAGGTGAAACCCTAACTCATTTTTTTGTTTGTAAATGGTCTAACCAACCATTAAGGGAATAAGGACTAGGAATAAAGTCCCAAGGTAAGTTTAGGAGGTTTGGATAGGTAGGATTTGGAATGTGAGTCAAGTTTTGTCAATTAGGTCCTGATAGGCAAAAATTGCTCAATAAGGAAAAAATGTGAAAATGGCCTAAGAGGGGGAAAAATGTGTTCAAAATTTGTCCTTAGGTGTTTTAAGTTCAATTTAGAATGTTTGATAACAAACTGGTCAAGTTTAAAGAATCAACTTGCAAAATTACAAAAGTTGTCAAAAAGTTGCTCATTGACAACTTTGCAATTTTTGCAAAATTGTATACAACTTTTTGCACAGTTTTGGCAAAAAGGAAACATGGCTAGTTATGGGTTGAACCAAAGGGTAAGGTGGTTAGAGGAGTCTATAAGAACACCTTTCAACTTATTGTTAGGGATTGGAGATACCATTGTACGGATAACATATGCAAGCAAGATAGTTTTGATTGACGAAAAATGTGATTTGAAGGATAGATTAAAATTTTGGATTGATTAGCTTACTATTTTTGATGGAGTAGTGTCTTTGGATCATGTATTGGATCTATGCATAGTTTTTTTGATTCAGATCATTCATTTTACAAGGTTTAGAAAATTAATTAGGTTTTATGTTCCTGTTGTCCAGTTTTGGGTTATCAACATTCAAATGGCTATGGCTTGAACTTCCTTTCTCAAAACACCATGGCTCTTGGAAATCAAGAAATATCCCTTGTATACTATGAAAATAATGATTTTGGGGTATGTACAAGTCAAGTAGTTAATTTTTCAAGCAAGCCCTAGGCAAGCAATAAAGGCTTGGCAAGGTGCAATAAAAGCTTGAATTGATGTTTTGGTGAGAACAGTGGATTGACATAGGCAAATCTTAGTTAGGAAATGAAGGAGGAGGATACTAAGAGTCCATAACTCAGAGGAGGAGGTTGGAAGTGGAGTTTGGAACAACTTGTGAAAGATTCATTAACATTGCCTTTGAAATGCTTAAAACAAGGGTTTTCTGGAGCCATACTGTACGATCACCTCAAAGGCCTAAGACCTAGAAAATTGTCAAGCTTAGGTTGTTAGGAAGAAAATTCCTAAAGACACCAAGTGGCCTTGTTAATATTTTTTGGGATTTATAGCTTATTCCTTATTTTTAGGAGAGCTAATAGGGGCTCTTAGGGCTACAAGGGTAAACAAGAAAATTTTGAGTTGTGGGTGTGTGAAACTTAAAATAATGATGTATAATGGTAGGAAACATGTCAAGAACCTCATAATGAGGGTTCAAACTTGATTTTTTCCCTTTTTGGTGTACTTGGTGGAATCTTGGCACACTAGGTCAAAAAGTGCATAGTTGGGGAACTAAAGGCAGAGGATGGAAACTTGAATTGTTGGGTGAGTTTCTTGGTGAAAGGGGATTGGGAAGGAGTCCTCTAGATTGGGGTTAGGAATAGTAATGATAAGTAGGCTAGGAGTAGCCTTGGTAGAGAAAGAAATATCTCAAGTGAAGAAGCTCCTCATCAAAGTGGTATCAGAGCCATAAGATTGTGACTTGTGGTGGCATGTTGTATTCCATGAAATAAACCAGATCTTCAAGGATGGTTAACAAGGCAAAGTTGGAAAAGGAGGTAGATGAGAAAAAGAAGCTCATGGAAGAGAAGACCGGGCTTCTTGATGAGTCCATGGAAGAGATGAAAGATAAATTAAAGGAGATGGAAGCTGCAACCCAAGCTAAGGAAGATGAAGACTTCAACAAGGGTAAAGAGTTTAGGTGAGTTTGGAGGATGAAATATTTGAACCAGATCCTCCACTTGGTGAACAAGAACCATTCCTCAAATCCCTTAAGACATTTGGAGGAAAGAACCTAGAAAATGTCTCACTATTTCATGACAAGATGGATGTAGGGGTGGTCCTAGAATGGATTGAAAGTGTTGAAAAAATACTTTGAGTTTGAGGGGATAATAGATGCTCAAAAGGTGATATTTTAAAAATCTATATTGAAAGGTTAAGCATTGACATGGTGGAAGTTTGTGCAAGAGGAAAGAGAGAGTGAAGGGAAGAAACCTATAGCTAATTGGAAGGCTATGGTGGCAAAGATAAATGAAACCTATTTGCTGGAAGACTATGAGATTGAGATTCACATGTAGAGGTAGAATCTCAAGCAAAAAGATCTTGATGTGGCTACCTATACTAAGGAGTTTCAAAAGTTGGCTCTAAGGTCAAGGGTGCAGGAGGCCGAAAGCATCAAGGTGGCTAGGTATCTAAATGGCTTTGAGTGGCCTATTTAGGATTTTCTTAGACTCACCACATTATAGAGTTGTTTTTAAATGGCTAGGAAAGTGGAAGATAAGGTTAGGAAGAAAGGGGACTCAAGTTCCAAAAACATACACAGAGTAAAGACTTTAGAGGTGGCTCAAGAGTACGCTCTAATGGAAGGACTAATGAGTAGAGAGGCTATGGCAATTCTAGATGGAATGAGCAGGCTAGTGAGAGAAGTCAAAGGGGAGGCCCTAGTAGAGGAAGAGTATCCAACAATGGTGGTAGAGGTAGATATGGCAACAGTAGTAGAGGCTCACACTTTAGCAATATGAAGTGTTATAACTATGGCAAGTTGGGGCATCCTTCCTATAGATGTCCAAAGAAGGCATCATCATCTTATGGAGAGAAGAAAATCACATACATACAAGAGGAAGATAATCATAAGGTAGGTGAAGTGGACCTTTACTTAGAGAATGGTGAAAACCTCACATTGAGGAGAGTCTTGGTCAAGGAACTAGTAAAGGAGGAACCCAAGAAGAGAAGAGCACTATTTAGAACTACTTGCAAGATATTAGGTAAGATATGCAAAGTGATCATAGACTCAAGGTCTACTAAAAATCTACTATTAGATGAAGCAATGAAAAACCTTGGACTAACAAAGATTTCACATGTGTGTCCTTATAGGGTGACTTGGTTGGACAAGGGGTAGAATATACTAGTAAATAAGAAAGTTTGGGTAGAGATCACCATTGGTAAATATCAGGAAAAGATCCTATGTGATGTGCTTCCCATGGATGCTTTCCACCTATTGTTAGGAAGGCCTTGGCAATATGATAGGGAAGCAGTGCATCATCGGAAGGAAAACAAGTATCCTTTCAAGAAGGATGGGGTTACCTATAGGATATTGCTCATAGTAGAGGAAGAAAAGGTAGAGAAGGTTTCTACCAAGACATCATTGATGAGTGGGAAAGAGTTACTTAAGGATTTTAAATAAGGTGAAGGAGTAGGGTATGCCATTTTGGTGAAACCCAAGGAGGAGAAGCCATCTTCACAAACACCTATACCTGCAGAGGTACAAACTTATTGGATTAGTTCAAGGATATAACTTGTGATGGAGCACCACTGACATTACCCCTAAAGAGAGCCATAAGTCATCAAATTAACTTCATACCAAGAGCATCACTACCAAATAAAGCTACATACAAGATGACTCCAAAGAAAAACAAGGAGATTGCAAGGCAAGTCCAAGAGTTGCTTGTTTAGGGGCTGATTAGAAAGAGCATTAGTTCATGTGTTGTACCACTTGTCCTAGCACCTAAAAAAGGAGGTAAGTGGAGAATGTGCACTAATTATAGATCAATAAATAGAATCACAATTAGGTATAGATTCCCTATTTTGAGGATAGAGGATTTAATGTATTCTCTAGGTGGGGCTAGGTACTTTTCCAAAATTGATCTCAAAAGTGGATATTATCAAATTAAGATGAAAGAGGGAGATGATAAGAAGTTTACATTTAAGACTATTGAGGGTCTCTATGAGTGGTTGGTAATGCCATTTGATCTTACCAATGCACCAAGTACCTTCATGAGAGTCATGAATGAGGTTTTGAAAGACTACATAGGAGTGTTTGTTGTTGTATACCTAGATAACATCCTCATCTTTAGTAAGACAAAGGAGGAACATATGAAACACCTAGAGATGGTGTTGAGGAAGGTCCAAGAGGAAAAGCTGATAGTGAACCTTGAAAAGAGTGAGTTCATGAAGGAGGATTTAGTGTATTTGGGGTTTTTAGTCTCTGAAGGGAATCTAAAGATGGACACAGACAAGGTGGAGGCAATCTTGAGTTGGCCTACTCCTAGATCTGCTACTGATGTCAAAAGTTTTCATGGCCTAGCATAGTTCTATAGGAAGTTCATGAGAAGGTTTAGTGAGCTTTGTGCACCAATGAATGACACCATTAAGGGAGGCACGAAGACCAAGTTCACATGGACCAAGACAACATATGTAAGTTTTGAGAGGTTGAATAAATAAGTGGCAAAACAAACAATATTGGTTTTGCCTAGTTTTGAGAAGCCATTTGTGGTGGAATGTGATGCTAGTAACATAGCAGTTGGGGCAGTTTTAATCCAAGAGGGCAGAATAGTAGCATTTTTTAGTGAGAGGCTTAATGAAGCCAAGAGAAAGTACTCAACATATGATCTAGAGCTCTATGCACTTGTCCAAGCCCTCAAGAAGTGGAGGCATTACCTATTGCCTAAGGAGTTTGTGGTCTTCACAGATTACTAAGGCCTAAGCTTTATCAACTTAGAAGAGAAACTAATTTTGAGGCACATCAAATGGATGGATTTCTTGTAGTCCTACACTTTCACAATCAAACACAAAAAGGGCACAAACAATAAGGTGGTAGATGCTTTAAGTAGGAGATTGCTGATAGTACAAGAGGTCAAGAGTTAAAGGGCATATGATTGGATGGATTCAAGGACCTATATGAAGAGGACAATGACTTTTTAGAGGCATGCAAGGTATGTACTAACTTTGCAAATCATTTTCATAGTGACTTTGTTGAATACACCTTATAGAATGGGTTATTGTTCAAGGGTCAATAGTTGCACATTCCAAGGGGATCTATGAGGAAAAATCTCATACAAGAGAAGCACAATGGGAGAAAGAGTGGGAACTTTGGTATTAACAAGACTTTAGACCTTGTGGAGAGGTTCTATTACTAGCCTAAGATGCAAAGTGGTGTAAGGAGGTATGTGGAGTAGTGTGACATATGTCAGAAGGCAAAGGGTACTTCATCAAATGTAGGACTCTACCAACCTCTACTCATTCATAATAAGCCTTGGGAGTGCATCAACATTGAGTTCATAGTGGAATTACCAAGGACTAGGACATGATTATATAATGTGTTTGTGGTGGTGGATAGGTTCAACAAGATGATCCATTTCATCCCATGCAAGACAACAGAGGATGCAAGCAATATTGCCAACCTATTCTTCAAGGAGGTGGTTAGGATACATGGCTTACCAAGGAGAATAGTTGCCGATAGAAATGTCAAATTTATGGGGCACTTTTGAAAGACCCTATGGAAGAGGCTTGAGAAAAATCTAGCTCATAGTTCTACTTACCATCCCCAAACATATGGGCTGACAGAGGTCATCAACAAGGTCGTAGGCAACCTATTAAGGTGTCTGACCAAGGAGTATGGGAAAAGTTGGGAGCAAGTCATACAACAAACGTAATTTTCCTACAAGGATAGTAAGAACATGATAATAGGGTTAAGCCCTTTTCAAGTGGTGTATGACATTCGTCCAAGGGGAATAATGGAGCTAAGGAACTTGTTGTGGTTTCATAATGCATGCCCCATTCCCTTAGAAATGGGGACCCCCTAGTAAATTTTTCCTAGACCCCTAATCTAGGGTCTGAGTCTTTTTAGGGCTTTATATGGTGTCTAAATCTAGCCTGGCCCTTTGCATGGAAAAACCCATGTGCTAGAAAAGGGAGTTTTTAAGGTGAAAATGTGATTTTGTATATAAAGGAGTGCACTAGCACACCTAGTGCACCTAACACAACCCTCAAGGTGTGCTAGTAAGGAGCATTTCCCTTTAAAAATGTGCACATGTGCAGGTGCAGAGGTGTGCTTCATCCTAGGCTTATAAAAGCCCTGGACCCCCTCCTTCCTTATTCATTCTCATCCTTGAGCTGCAAACAAGCACACCTTCATATCTATAGAGGTGTAGCCAATCTCCAAATTCCTGCACATACACCCAAAACATTAAGTTGGAAGGTGTGCAACTTGTGCACCTAGGATAGGTGTGCACCTTTTAATCACATAATTAACAAAGCTAAAAAACTCACATCTAAATGTAAGTTGCACATATGCGCACCTTACAAAACATTAACAAAAACAATGCTACAATGGTGCACAGATGCACACCTTCCAAGGTGCACAACTATGCACCATTAAAGCCAAGCCCTATTAGCATTAGGGTGTGCACCCCTCAAGGTGCACATGCTCACACCCTATTAGTACACTTAGAAAACTTTGCACACTAAGGGTGCTCATGTGCGCACCCTTAGTTTTTTAAACTTGCTTTGGTGTACTAGCACACCTAGCACACCCTCGAGATGCCCTAAAGAACTAAATATCAGAGGCTAAATTGAGGTTTTTAAGGTGTTTTGATAGTTTTTTGCATTTTGGGTCTATTTTTTAGTAGTTAGGGTTTGATTAGGTTTTAAATTTTAACGTTCCAGACTAATGTGCTTTTTTTTTTTGTAGGTAAAATGGCTTCCTCCTTTTCCTCACTCATAGCAAAGATTGCTCCAAAACTAGTTATCTTCAAGTTTTAGGGTGTATAAAAGTAATCACGCTTCTAGGATGCACATTCAGAGATTCAAGATACTCAATTAGGTCATATTTATTGGAATGCATTCATGGTAATCTACAACAAGCCAAATGAGAGATCCCTAATGATTTCTGCACTTATTAGATCTAGGTTGGTTAATTCGGCCTCACATCCTACTTCAATGTAGTCTTTAGAACTTGTTATGGCCTTGGTAGAGAATTATTTATTAGAAGAGAGAGTGGTGAAAATCATAATAGGAGAGATCATATTAGATTTAAGACCTAAGAACATTGAGAAAGTATTTCATCTTTCAAAGGCATATCAATACATTAGGTTGACTTTTCATCAAGTAGAAAGGCGGTATAGGGACAATGAGCAGAAGGCTACTGAAATCATTCAATCATCATATCTAATTGATAGAACACCTATGTGGTGAAGAGAACAAAAAGTTAACATGAAAATAGGTTACATGAAGGATGATATTGGATAGTCTATAATGCTCCTAAGTAGGATAATGGGATTACCAGCAATAGGCCACTTGAACATTTGGATGGTATATTTCATCGAGACCATCAAGATGACTAAAATGCCAATTGATTGGGCCACAATTCTCAATGAGAATTTAGATGAATAATTGGTGTCAATAAAAGCCCCTCCAAGGTTTTATATGACTTCATATTTGGTATATCTGTTAGCAACAAGGACTATAGACTACCCAGGATTATTCAAGAGGGGAAGCATGCAAGATGCTAATGCCTGGCCTTGTGTGGTATACCCCCAACTAGTGAAGAAAAGGTTGTTAATTAGAGTAAAGAGTACAAGATAGTGAATGATGCTTTCATTTTTGCAATCATCTAATTTATTGAAGGTGATTATGTAAAAAGATGTCAGAAGAGGCACCAACAAGAATTACAGAAATAGGCCCTTACTACATCTAGTTTAAAACATTCACCTACTTAAGGGTACCAGGCACAACTATGAATTCTAAGAAGCTCCATTGGTATCCATGAGATATACTTATTTTTCTAGAGATTGCATGAAAAATCTCATTTGCCTATGATAGAGTGAGGAAACAACATAAGAAGACCTGGGTATGGTCCATCACAATAGGTCTATTTGGAGCCAAGTAGAAGAAGGATATCATGAATTTTGGTTTAGAATGGGATCAGTATCCCTCGGAAGACTATAAATCCCCTCGTCCATGTTTTGACAATATTGGTAGAGTTTAATATTTGGCAGGAAGACAATTTGAACATGAAGATGCCATAAAGGACTATTGGATGAAAGCAGTGAATGACTACGATATCCAAATAAGGGATTATTGTAGGATGGCTCTATATTTGGTAGGAAATGCCTTGAAAATAATGGTCCCATTGAAGGTTGTTCAACAAGACACTTCAAATGTCTTGGATCCACTATATAGTCGGGATAAGATATGTGATTGACCAATCATGAACATAGAAATTGATGAAGAAGAAAATGCAAATATCAATCATAGGGTGAGACATGTCATCCAGTTGACCAAGGAATGGATTAAGAGACCATTCAATTTGGACCTAATTACTCAAACAATAGTCTTCTAGGCCACAACTTGCCTAGTAAGGGGAAGACGAATGAAAGTTATTGTACCGACATTCACAACCTAAGCTCCACTAAGGCCATAAATGGTGTATTGGCATGATAGGGAAGTTTGATTCTTTAAAGTAGAAAAGAGAAAGAATAAAAGAAAAAGAGATTCACCTCAGTGAGTGAAGCTTGAAGTTGAAGGGACCCAAGCTAAGGAAGAATCTCAAGCACCCAAGAACCAAGAGCTAAAAATGTAGAAGCCACTCAAACTCAAGATAACCCACAAGTGCCACCACTAAAATAGGGACAAGGACCTAAAGAAGAAGCAAAAGAGGTGTCCCCACATGTTTAAGAGGAAGAAGCCTCTCCATCACCTCCTTAAAGAGCTAATATTAAAACTCCAATCAAAAGGACTAGAAGATAGAAAGCACAAAGCCTATTCCTTTAGTCCCAAAAACCATTCCTAAAGGAGAAGATGAAGAAGATGAAGAGGATAAACTTCCTTTGAGTTAGAGGACTCACCTAGCTAGGGCTACTAAGGTAGAATAGAGAAAGAGTTCCATTGTAATGCCACCATCTATTCCCACACAACCAAGTTAGGTTATTATTTTGGAGGATGAGTAGCAATAGTGAGTTGATGAACAAGAAGGTAAAGGGACTGATGTCTTTCAATTTTGATTTCATGCCTGTAGGTACTAAACTCATAGATGAAAAGATAAGGGATACGCCAACAATTCAGCCTTTGGGAGAAGATTGGAGTCAATTGCCACCTTTTCGACAAGGACCTCTAAGTGCCTCACCATCAGCAAGTCGAGATTTATCTTTCTTGGATAAAGGTTCAACCACTCCTCTCCCTCCTATTAATAAAAAGTAAGTACAAGTTGTGCAAGAATAAGAGCCACAATAAAGACCCACTAATGAAGCATTAGAAGAGGGGAAAATATATGAAGAACCTCAAAAAACTTCTCAACATATAGAGGTGAGAACTGTCGACTCAACACACATAGGGATGCCTGATATAGGTCTCTCACAAAATGAAAAGACTCTAGAGAGGAGTGATAAGGGAAATGATCTAGCTATACAAACCCCCCCTTAATATAAGTATATGTCTTCAATGGGAACTACTCCAGGCTGGTTGAAGAAAGATGTGATGGTTAGACATAAAAGGCAACTGCATTGTATTCTCAATGAGGGAATGAAAGAATTAGTTGAAGCCCTCAAGAAACCTGAGCTACTTACGGGTGATGTGCAAACATTGGCCTTTATTATGAAGAACCAAAATTAGGACTTGTTCACACATATTTTCATCCCTCCTCTACATGCAAATACTAAAGATCTAACCCCAAAATATTATCAGATTAAAGAGGTCTTGTTGGGAAAGCCCATTGTGGACATTGTTCAATTGATCGTCACTACAGGAATTAAAGAAGTATTTAACCACCTAGAACAAGATGAGTATGACTTGTTGAGGCTCTAAAAATAGAATGAGCTTCTAAGAGCCTATTTTCATGAAGTGGTTGGTCCTTTGGACCCTGATAATCCTGAGGTGACTCTAGGTGCAACACTTGATAGGAAGGGGAAGGCAATTCAACAATTGGATCCATGTTTGAAAGCATGTAAGCTATGGCAAGAAAGTTTTGAGGAAAAAGGTGTGTAGATAATATAGGGAAACCTTAAACTATTGCACCATATGCAAGTTAATGTAGATAGATTGGTTTTTATTTTGAACCAGGATTTTGGATTGATGGATGAGGTACATACCTAGGGTAAAGACCTTCAAGAATTAGAGTCAATAAAAGGCTAGAGGTATCATATTCTCATGGATGTATATCTAGGGGATGAATTGGATAAGATAGATGATTGGATCAAGAAGATTGTTGTTGGTAATACAGTAATGGAGATGTCACATGCAAATATTGATAAGCTCAAGGATCAAACCCAAGAGAAGATTTAGGAAGTTGAGAAGTATTATAGTGATGCTTGCCTTGACATTTTTGAAGATGAGTCAAGGGACAAACTCATGTCTATACAAGTGATTGTCTAATAGTTTTGGAAGACCTTTGAGGAATCTTCAATTGATGAATACATTAGACAAGCATTTAAGACAGAGTAAGCATTGCTAGAATTGGATGTAAAGATGAAAGACTCTACAGAGACTTGCATAGAAGTGAGCAACTATAGACAAGTAGTAGAGGATAAGTATGATGCTTTGGATTTTCTAGATGCAACCCTAAGTGATGGAGATCATAGAGAAATTCAAAACTAAACATCTAGATATAGCTCTAGTATAAAGGGGAAGAAAACCTAGAAGCTAGACTTTTAGTTTTGACACTGGGAAAATTTTGGATTTTTTGGACCTGTCACTAACGTGCACTTTTCCAAAGGTGCACTAGAAGTTTTAAAGAAGTCATAGGTGCACCAAAAGTTAACTACCAGTTCCAAATTTAGAGCTTTCCATGCACCAGAAATACATTCTAATGATAGTTTAACTCCTACAATCGTCTAGATAAGGTTGAGCTTCTATTTTTGGCATCTCTAAGGACTCCTACATCATCTAATAGCTTTTGTCTTCTCATCTACTTCTTCTTTCATTTTTTTTAAGTCATGTAAAGACTCATGCACCCATTAATTAATATAAACAAGGGTGGAGTCCTACTTAGCACCTCTTAGAGAGTTTGTTTGTATATATTTAGTTTAGTTTTAATAGTTTTATGCATATATTTGCATGAAGGAATCTCTCATTCTCAACACAAATTGAGGAGAAAATTGCCTATAAATTGAGGAATTAAATTTTTATTTTGGGCCATTATTTTGATGCAATAATATATGCTATTGGTTCTCTCATTCTTAGTATAGTGATTCTTCCTGGAGTGTGTTATATTTTGTGGATGTATGTTCATGGAGTGTAATGGAGCCAATGGGTTTGTTGTGTTATTTTGATTGAGCGATCTTTTAATTTTGGTGTTTGCTACATGTTTACAAATTCTACTAATTTACTTAGTTGGAGAAGAGATCACCTACTATTCATACATAGCTTTTTATCTCACATTAGCACACTTTTCATGGCCTTGTGATTTGATGAGAAGTGAAACATCTTATGCTTACTAAATTTCCATCAATGATTGCATCAACAAAATTAAGGAAGCATTGCTCCTATTTTCATTAGTTACCTACCAATCTTTTAAAACTCCCACATATTTTTTTTGTGGCTTATGTTCATTATGGATTTACTTTTCAAGTCATTTTCTTAAACTTGTTGATACTCTATCTTCGTCATTTTATTTTACAAACCCTTGGTTAATTTAGGAATTATATAGTTGCATAGTTAAGATTGCATTCATTATAAACAAAAAAATACAAAAATATATATTTCTTTTTTTATGTGGTTACTTTTTTTTTGAGATAGAAAGCAAATTGATCATCTTATTGAAAATTGGTTCGAATAAGCAAGGGCCTCTTTGTGAACAAATATATTTATCTTCAATTGATCAGATTCCTGTAGGTCACAAGATTGCCTAGAACCTTGGAGTTGATCCCAAATTAGCTTTTCAAGAGAGGAGTTCAAAAGGATTCCTATCATTAAGCATCGTGCAAAATGAAAACTCAATAGGACCTATCAACACATTACAACATTAGTGGGCATATGCTAATGACTTGGTTCAGTCCACGAAAGAAGTGCATGATCAGGTTAAGCAGACCTTGATGGAGGATAATTAAAAATTGAAGGAGAAGAAGGATGAGGGGAGAAGAGAGATGCAATTTCAAGTGGGAGACTTGGTGATCATTTATCTGAACAAAGCCAGGTTACAAAGGGGCATCCCAAGTAAATTACAGATGAAAAGGATTGGGTCATGTAAGGTACTTGAGAAGTATGGACCCAAAGCCTACAAGGTAGGCTTACCCAAGTGTTGATCTCAGATTGGTTTGGACAAATGAGTGTCTATATTCTTAAGTCATTTACTTAGTTCATGCCAAACAAGTGGCATATGTTGAGCACAACATGTATAAGTTATAGTATGCCAAGTGAACAATGAGTGCCGAGTCACTCAAGTGCTGAGCAATCAGTATGTGCTAAGTGATTCAAGATTCGAGCAAATAGTAAAATTGATTCATTTAGATGCTGAGTGATAGTATTGAAATCAGTGTGTGCCAAGCACTAGGGACTTCAGATGTCAAGTAACACAATTTTGTCATAGTTGTTTGTATTGGCACAAACTACTATGTAAACCATTTTTTAGCCAACTCACAGATTGAATTATGATATTTTGGTGATAAGAACAAATCTTAAGTTGGAATCCCTATGCATTACATGCATCCAATTAGGTAAAAGAAAGGTTTAAGTGGCAATATGGGTGAATCATAGTCATTGATTCATACCTAACCCTAAGTCACCTAGGCCTTCTTAAGGAAGAAAAACCCTAAACTTTCTATGAGTGTGAAAGGGAATGAATGAATGATCAAGGAGAATTTTGCATGTGCGAACCAGGACATTCATCATGACCAAGATATTATGATCTAAATTGCATTGCAAAATTAGTTAAAGGAGAATAGAGGAAAGAAATAGTGAACAACAGAGAGACATCTGATCATGAAGGATCAAGTACACAATAGTTTAGAAGTTATCTGTCATCAAGCAACAAAGTGCTAACCACAAGATCATTTTTGAGACATTATAAGTTAAATCTCTTAATAGAGTAGTCCTAACAGGTTATATTAAAATCCTCTAACAAGGTGCTTACTTAATTGTGAGTTGAAGTCCTTTAACAAGGCACACTTTTAACAAGGTGTTGGAATCCTTTAATAGGGTAAGACCTAATAGTCTTTGTAAGCCTTTAATAGGGTAGATCACAGCTCATGATCAAACATTGTAACCTTCATTGGATACACTAAATTACTATTGCAGTGAAGATTTGTGGGTGTTATGCCACCCCAGTTTCACCTTCTCATTGAAGGGTTTATGGGTAATCATATCTTGTGTCATATGTGTGAATGCTTACTTGTTTACATACTTCAGATGTACATGCTTTACATGGTATTTCAATTTACTTATTGAATATGTGAGATGGATGTGTGGTGAATATTTTATGGGTCAAAGTTTGAAGCACTGATTCACACACTGCCCCCATAAATTTACCTTTCCTATTGTAATTCCAACAATTGGTATCAGAGCATTGGTTCCCTAAAAAAGAAGGTTTGCAACTTTGAGGAAAGATCTTGGAAATGGAAGTCTACAAGTTGGGAAAGATCATTGAGAATAAGGGAATTGAAATACAACTCATTCTACATTAGTTGAATGAAGCAAGAGATGATCTAAATAAATCATTGAAGAGAAGGAAGGAAATTTCCATTGAGGAGAACGACACACAATATAGATAAATGGACACTACTAAGCTATTTGAAAATGGAGACTCCAATGAATTTGATGCAACAATTGCATATGTAATGGAAAAGAATAGAACCCAAGCTAAAGAAATCAGAAATCTCAAGATAGAACAAGAATCATATGCCATATTACTATGTGAGGTGATAGAATAGAAAAAGAAAGCAGTGGAAGACAAAGCCATGATTGAAGATGACAAAAGAGTTTTGATCAATAGATTGGAAGAGAGATCATCAGAGGTAACCACGATTGCTAACATGCACTTAGAAACTTTGGGTTAGCTGATGAATGCCAACCATAAATTGAATACTAAGGACCTTGAGATAACAACACTGAAGTTGCAAAAGGAGCAATTGAGAAATGACCTAAAAAGAGAAAAGGAGTTTTTTGTAAGTTTCACTAAACCTAGTGAAGCCATCAAGTACTTTGAAAAATTGATGAGATCCCCTAGATCTAACAATGATAGATTTGGACTAGGATACACAAGTACTAAAGAAGGAGAATCATCCAAAAGTGCTGAAGAAAGGAATAACAAAGGTAATAATTCCAAACCTACTTGTCATAATTGTGGTAAGAAAGGACATACTACCAATGTATGCATGAGCAAGATTGTAAACCAAAATGACAAGCATAAGAGCATGGGTCACTTCCATAAGTGCAACAAATAAGGTCATCAGGCACATGAATGTAGAATCATGACCATGCACATTCAAAGGTTTGAAGGATATTGTTACAACTATCAAAAGTATGGACATAGAGCTTTTGAGTGTAGATCCAACCCAATATTGTCATCAAATAAGCAAACAAAGGTAAAGAACAATGGAAACTTTTATAATTGGGACTATAATACAAGGTATAGTTGTCTCTATTGTCAAGAGTATGGACATATTTCTGAGAACTATATTAGAACACACTTTAGAAGAGACTACAAAAGGTGGTTGAGTCAAATCACATGTTTTAGTTGCTTGAAGACTGGTCACATCAGTCGATATTGTCCAACAAGGTCAAAGGCACCAAGTTGAGAGTTCAATAAAGGCAAAGGAAAGACATCTATTGAAAATGTTAGAAATGAAATGAAAAAGACATGGAAGAAAAAGGAGGATTGCAGCACATGAAGTGGAGAAGGGATCACTTTACCCAATGGGTCAGGTGATCACACCTCATCAAACTAAGTAATCAAGAGGTATGTGGGATTGATATTTAAAAGTTATACCATACATCAATTCCAAAGGATTTAGTTTTGAAAAGATTACATAAACATGAATAAAGATGCAAGGTATTATTAGGAATCATAGAAAAATCTTTAAGTTTTGTCAGTCTTTCATGTTATTGGTGAGCATGAAAAGTTTCCTATGGTTGCCAAGTAAAATTCTAGTGGATGCGGAGCTAAAAAAATTGGTTAGTTGATGCTGAGCTTGTAATGGTTGTTGAATGAATGGAAAGACAAGTGGATGCCGAGTGAGCTAGAAATTAGTTGATGTCGAGCCTATAGATGTGTAAGGACTTAGTATTAATTGTAGTATTTTAAAGGGGTATTTGATCGATATCTACTCATTTAACATCATTCAAATTCAAGAGAGAGCAAGAAGAGCTAAAGGTGATCTAAAAATTTCACTTGAAGCATTTGTAGGAGATTTGAGTAATTGTTCAACTTCATTTCATTAGGATTTGCAAGGTATTTATCGTGTGTGGAGGTATGTTGTTTCAAATTTTGTAAACCCTAGATTTATATAATGGTATCTAGTTCTTTGAAAGAGAAAGGTGTAGAGGGAAAAGAGGTTTTAAATGTTCAGTTGGTTAGCAACAAGATAAAACAACCAATTTTCAAGGCCATTCCAAACATAACATACAGACAAGATTCCTTCAGCCTGTTATCTATGATACCACCACAAGTTTTAATGATTCAAGATGTTAGAAAGAGTTATAATTGTAAGATTGGTAGTATTGGTGACATGGAAATCATAGAAGCATCTGGAAAACTATGTGAAAATGGTGTGCTAAGGGAAGAATTCAAGATTGTAGAAGAAAAAGGGTTAACTCATGCCCTAGATTTTCCTGACATTTTCAAAACTGAGTGGATTAGGATTGTTTTGAGTAGAATTCATGATAGCTCAGTGTGGTTAGATAATGGACCAATTAAAATCACAAAGAGGATAATTCATAGGATAATAGGGTATCCAATCCTAGATAGGCCAAAGACTATGAGAAGTGAGTCCAAAGAAGTTATTGAAAAGGACATAGGGGTTATGTGGAACAAGAGAGGAATGACCATAGACACAATTATAGATCTTCTAATAGCTTTTGTAGTAAGGGTAATTGCACATAAGTTTTATCAATCAAGTAGATTGAATAGTGTACCCTACATTACAGTGGATATGGGCTATAAGATTGTGAAGAAGGGTCATACATATGATCTTGTAGAGCTACAACTATAATAATTAATTAAAAACCTAGGAGCAATAAGAAAAATAAAGAGTGCATAGTGTAAATTTGGATCTATTTTGGTATGTATCTTCTTTTATGTATAGAACACATTTCCTACATTTGGTGTTGTTACATGGAAGAGAAATAGGTCTGTTGCAGTTCAAATAGGAGAGTTCATTGAACAGTTAGGTGAAAATTTTGAGTCAATAATGACTAGTTATTTTGAGGATTTCAAACAATCCATGAAGAAGATGTTAGGATAAACCACGGACAAAAATAAAAACTAAATGCAAATATAACCAATAACATAAAATAATAGATCACATAGAAATGAACACAAGGCACCAAGATTTAATGTGGTTCACCCAATCCCTGGGCTACGTCCACCAAACAACAAGTCCAATGTTATTACAATCCAGTGACTACAACCTGATTACAATCTGTAATCCCTTACAACTCAATACCGCTGCAAGAAGCAATTTTGCATCACAACATAATGAAAATACCCAACCCTAAACCATTTTATACAAGTATTAAACTACTTTAGGGTTATAACATGTCGGCCATAAATTAGCCATAACTTTAGTGGTGAATCTACGACTGACAAATCTACAAATAGTACCAATTTTTTTTTTTGGGGCAATGCCCCAAACCCCACTAATTATGAAGTATGTACAATACTTTCCTGATCACTCACCACAATCTAACAATCTCCCACTTGGGGACTGATCAGGTTCCACACTAAACAAAAGAAGTGATTAAGGATTCCAATGTCATTAGTGGAAAAACATTATGACGATGTTTGTTTCCTAGTTGATGTTGATCACACAATTGTTCAAGCAACAATTCCTAGAGTGAGATGGCTAAGGCCATTAGGTTATGAGATTAATGTTGGTGAGGCCTCTGTAACAATCACAACATTACTTGTAGAAGAAGTGAACAAAGATGCCAAAGATTTTGGTAACTATGATTTGGCCAAATCAAAGATTACTATGGATTTGAAGACTGCCTCTGTCATCAAAAAGAAGGATAAAGTGGTAAAGAAACTAAAAGAGAAATTTGGTGAAGGTGTCAAGGAGGAAGAAGAAGAGGAAGAGGATGAAGAGGAAGAAGAAACTCATATTCAAGCACCACTTGCATTGACCCAAGGATAGGGTGAGGATTAGCAAGAGGAAGAAATAGAGACTGCAGTAGGTGTCGAGGAAGAAGAAGCCAAGGAAGCACCTATTCCTACTAATCAAAAGAAGAGAAAGGCTAAGGCACAAGCAGAGACAAGACCTAAGAAGGTTGTTAAACCAAACCAACCCAAATCTACAACACCTACCATAAGGACCAGTACACGTGTCATTACACAAAAGGCTAAAAATAAATCCAAGCCTACAAAGTAGGAAGGTGGAGCATAGAAAAGATCAATAAGAAAATATGTTTCTCAGGTTGAATCTGATGAGGAAAGAATTGAATCTGATGACAACAACCAATTCTAAGTGGTGAGTCATAATTCATTTTTGAATCTGGATAACTTATGTGATAATGTTAGAAATAATGTCGATTTATCAAGTTTCTCTCACGTTGATTTTGAAAATCTTGGAAAAGTTGAGAAGAATCAAGTGAAGGAGGCAATATATGACATGCCTAAGTTATGCCAAAACTTAGCAAGGCACAAATATCTAAATCCATAGAGAAATATATTGTTATATTTGTTCCTAAATATAGGGCATTCAACATATTACATAACAACATAGAGGATGTTGTAAAGAAGACCACACAGAATTGGAAAATCACATATGGGCTAGCCACAGTCAAAGCAAGTGAACAAGAACCTATTGAGGTCAAAGATGATGATAATGAAGAAGGCACAATTGAGGGATGAACTAATATACACATAGATGATCAGGAAAAAGTTGAGGAAGAGCAACAACAAGAACAAAGTGTACAAGATACACAAATGCCAAGTGTCATCCCTTCATAGGTAATAAGTGTAAATACTGAAACCATAATAGTGAAGGATGTTTATGATTCTACTACTCAGAACATCAATCCCCTAATAGAGGAAGACTTTGAAAAATATACTTAATCAATCTACACTATATGCTAAATTATGTGACAACCTTGTATTGGTGAGTGTAGATAAAATTCAGAAAATAGTGACTATAACTACAAGGGAGAAGGTGAAAACATAATAACTACTACAATCACTCCTCAAGTCACTAGTGTACAACCTTTACAACCCTTGGTTGAAAATTAGAGGAAGGAGACAATAGAATGCACTATCAGTACACACATAGTTGGCACTCCAATCTCAAAAAATGTATCAAAAGTTGCAATAGAAAAGGTTGAGACCATTGGAGGGGACACAATGGACACACAAGTCACTAATGAGATACAGAGTCAAATAGGTCTAGTAGATTCACTTGCACCTCTAGCACAACAACAAGGTACAATTCAAATCAATAAGGTAGAAAAGGACAAGCCTAAAGAGACTATTTTGACACCCAAGCCAAAGGAGCTAGTAGCAATTCAAGTACTGGTAACTTTACTAGAATCTAGAACTCCTTCTAGTCAAACTCTTCAAAGGTTGATCATAGATGCAACACCTTTGCAATTCTTAGTACCGAGTCCAAGTTCATCCAAGGAAGAAGAGCTAATAACCTATGGATATGTTAGCCTAGATGAAGAAATTAGATTTCCCAAGTTTGATCTTGCAACAATAACAATTGTGCAGATGGGTATAATTCAAGAAGCTATAGCAAGAAAGAAACATCAAGGACTGCTCAGAAGGGAGCAAAGGTAGAAGCAAGCTTTATTTAATATCAAAGACATCTTCTTAGATGCATGTATTCTACCTACTCCAGATGAAACAAAGCCACTTATTGAACAATTGACTAACATAGTGGAAAAAGTAAGTGATACAGGCCTTGATACCAATGCAAAATTATTAGAATGGTTTGAGAAGAAGTTTCAACATAAAGTGAATGAGAAGATATCTAGTGATATAGAACTTACACAAGTTGCATTGGCAACTAAGATAGACAGTTTGAAGAAGGTACTAGAGAACATTTTCTCTTTGTACACCAAACTATTTAATCCTACACTCTTCACACAAGAAATTATGAATCACATCCTGAGCTTGGAAAGTCAAATGCAGTCATTCAAAGTTAAATTTCCCATGACTCCAGCTCAAAGCGAGAAACACTTCAAGATCCTATTGCAAACCTAAAGTTAGTTAGCAACACTATTTTTAGATGAAGCCAACATAAGGGCCAAACTAATAAGCATCTAGACTCCATTGACTCCTTGGAGATTCTACACAAGAAGTTAGGCTACACATAAAATCTTATGAAGAAAGACTCCAATATTTCTACATCAGATGGCCTAGTACACCTTGTTGCCAAGCTGGTATTCCAAATCAAGTCTTTGAAGGTAGCTTGTGACAATTGGGATGCCACTCTTAAGATTATTCTTGAGGTCCATAAATATTTTTTGGACAAACACACTATTAGTGTATAACCCATTGACATCAGTGTCAAAAAGGGGGAGTAAGAGCAATGGAGAAGCAATTATGCAAGTATGGGGGAGAAAGAATGAGAGAAAGAGTATCAATAGTTGAGGAAAATCTACTCAATAGGAGAGATTTTGTTATAGACCAAATAGAACAAAATAGATCAAACAACTCAAGGGGAATTATAAGATTTTTGAGGTATCAGTTGTTGCAAAATTTTGATATTTTGAAATTTTGTACAGAAGCTGTCTAGTTATGTTATGTTATGCTCATAAGAATAGAAGTATTAATACATGACCAAGTGTTTTTGATACTCATGTCAAAGTGGGAGATTGTTGAACTCAGATTGGTTTTGACAAGTGAGTGTCTATATACTTAAGTCATTTACTTAGTTCATGCTGAATAAGTAGCATATGTTGAGCACATGTATAAGTTAGAGTATGCCAAGTCAACAGTGAGTGTTGAGTCACTCAAGTGCCAAGCAGTCAGTATGCACCCAATGATTTAGGAGATGAGAAAATAGTGCATGTTGAGTCAATCAGATGGTGAGTGACAACATTGAGCATTAGGGACTTCAGATGCCAAGTAACACAATTTTGTCATAGTTATTTGTATTGGCACAAACTACTATGTAAACCATTTTTGAGCTAACTTATCGATTGAATTACGATATTTTGGTGACAAGTACAAATCTTAAGTTGGAATCTCTATACATTACATGCATCCAAGTAGGTAAAAGGAAGTTTTAAGTGGCAATATGGGTGAATCTCAACTATTGATTCATACCTAACCCTAAGTCACCTAGGTCTTCTTAATGAAGACAAACCCTAAACTTTCTATGAGTGTGAAAGGGAATGAATGAATGATCAAGGAGAGTTTATGATCTAAACTACATTACACAAACTAGGACATTCATGGTGACTAATGTATTATGATCTAAATTGCATTGCATAATCAGTTAAAGAAGAACAAAGGAAAGAAATAGTGAACAACAAAGAGACATCTAATCAAGAAGGATCAAGTATACAATAGTTTAGAGGTGATCCATCATCAAGAAACACCACAAGATCATTGCTGAGACATTCTAATAGATGAATCAGTTAAATCTCTTAACAAATTCATCCTAACAAGCTATATTGAAATCCTCTAATAAGGTGCTTACTTAATTATGAGTTGAAGTCATTTAACAAGGCACACTTTTAATAGGGTGGTGAAATATTTTAACAGGGCAAGACCTAATAGTCTTTGTAAGCCTTTAATAGGGTAGACCTTTCATAGGGTAGATCATGGTTCATGATCAAACATTGTAACTTTCATTGGATACACTTTATTACGGAAATAGTGAAGATTTGTGGGTGTTATCCCCATCCTAGTTTTACCTTCTCATTGGAGGGTTTCTGGGTAATCATATCTTGTGTCATATGTGTAAATGCTTACTTGTTTACATGCTTTAAATGGTCTTTCAATTTACTTATTGAATATGTGAGATGGATGTGTGGTGAATATTTTATGGGTCAAAGTTTGAAGCATTGATTCACCCCCTCCCTCAGAATTTTACCTTTCCTATTGTAATTTCAACACCAAGGACATGGCTATCTCTCCCATCTTTAATTTCAAAGACCTAATACCTTATAAGGGTCATACAGTGGATGAATATAATATCAGGAGAGCTAAGCAAGAATATCTCAGACCTACAAGTACCTGAAAGGAAGCAACCATAGGCGAAGAGGATATTGGATTCTGGGGTGAAGAATAGTACAAGGAACAAGATTTATAAGGAACATCTAGTGAAATGGTTGGATACACCTAAAGCTATGGCAACTTGGATGGCTGAGAGTGATTTTAAGAAAGATGGCATCATTAAGGAATTCCTCTCTCTAGCAATACCTTAGTCTTCTTCTTGCAGGGGGAGAATAGTGTAGGAGTACCTAGGGGTAAAGGTGAAACCCTAACTCATTTTTGGTTTGTAAATGGTCTAACCAACCATTGAGGGAATAGTGACTAGTAATAAGGTCTCAAGTGTAGGAGGTTTAGATAGGTGGGATTTGGAATGTGAGTCAAGTTTTGTCAATTAGGTCCTGATAGGTAAATGTTGCTTAGAAATTGCTCGATAAGGGAAAATGTGAAAAAGGCCTGAAAGGTGGAAAAATGTGTTCAAAAGTGATCCTTAGGTGTTTTAATTTCATCTTAGAAGTTTTGATAACAAACTGGTCAATTTTGAAGGCTCAACTTGCAAAATTACAAAAGTAGTTAAAAAATTGCTCATTGACAACTTCACAATTTTTCCACAGTTTTAGAAAAAAGGAAACATGGGTAGTTATGGGTGGAAACAAAGGATAAGGTGGTTAGAGGAGTCTATAAGAAAACCTTTCAACTTATTTTCAAGGGTTGGAGATGCTATTGTACGGACAACATATGCAAAAGGATAGTTTCGATTGACAGAAAATGTGATTTGAAGGATAGAATAAGATTTTGGATTGATTAGCTTACTATTTTTGATGGAGCAATGTATTTGGATCATGTATTGGATCAGTGCATATTTATTTTTTATTTAGAGCATTCAATTTACAAAGTTGAGGAAATTAATTAGGTTTTGTGTTCCTGTTGTCCAGTTTTGGGGTACTAGCATTTTGATGGCTATGGCTTGAACTTCCTTAGTCAAAACACCATGACTCTTAGAAATAAAGCAATAGCCCTTTCATACTATTTAAATAATTATTTTTTGGGTCTATGAAAGTCCAGTAGTTAATTTTTCAAGCAATCCCTAAGCAAGAAATAAATGCTTGGCCAGTTGCAATGAAAGCTTGAATTGAAGTTTTGGTGAGAATAGTGGATTGGCACGAGCCAATATTGCTTAGGAAATGAAGGAGGAGGATACTTAGAGTCCATAAGTTAGAGAAGGAGTTTGGAAGTGGAGTTTGGAACAACTTGCAAAAGATTCATTGATGTTGCCTTTGAAACCCTTAAAATAAGGGTTTTCTAGAGTCGTACTGTATGGTCACCTCAGAGATCTAAGACCTAAAAAATTGTCAAGCCTAGGTCATTAGGAAGAAATGTCCTAAAGACACCAAGTGGATCTATTAATATTTTTTGGGATTTATAGCTTGTTCCTTGGTTTTAGGAGGGCTAATAGGGGCTCTTAGGGCTACAAGGGTAAACAAGACAATTTGGAGTTGTGGGTGTGTGAAACTCAAAGGAATGATGCATAATGGTAGGAAATGTGTCAAGAACCTCCTAATGATGGTTCAAATTTGATTTTGGTTTTTTGGTTACACTTGGTGGAATCTTGGCACACTATGTCAAAAAGTGCATATTTGGGGAATTGAAGACAGAGGATGGAAACTTGAATTGTTGGGTGAGTTTCTTGGTGAAAGGGTATTGGGAAGAAGTCTGATAGATTGGGGTTTAGAATAGTAACCTTGAGTAGGCTAGGAGTATCCTTGGTAAAGAAAGAAATCACTAATGTGATGAAGCTCCCAACCAGTGCCCCTACCTTTGAAACCTTTTTCTCCTCTGCCCCTTTGTTGGGAATCATGCCTCCTTCTTACCTTCTCTCTACCCTTAAAGCGAACTAAAAAGATTTATGCATACTATTAGGAGCCATCATGTTGATCTCATCTTGAATCCCTTGTCTTAGCACAATAAGATACCTTGTCACTCTTTCCACTTCTTCTTGTCTTCTTGCTCTTAGGCTTAACGTATTGAACTTTTTAGTATAGGCACTCACTGTGAGCTCTCTCTCCCTTAGGTTTTTCAACCTCTAATAGATCTGAATCTCATAGTTTGTGGGTAGGAATTGGGTCCTCAACCTAATCTTAATCCTATCCCAAGACACAATCTTCTTCTTCCCTGCTGCTACCCTGTCATCTTGCATCGTGTTCCTGTTGGATATAATTGATTAATTGTGTATAGTCTTTGATGTTACACAAATGTCATATCATTATTAGTCAATATATGCTGATCTCACTTGGGCAATGAAGACAATTTTCTATGTCTACTGAGTGTTCCTATGATTGCCTAGTTCAGAAGGTAGTGTCTACCAAGTTCACTCAAGCGTTGAAGGAAAGTATTCAGAAGGTGAGTGTTAACCGATATCACTCGGTTAATGAAGGAAAGTTGGATGGAACCAGTGCTAATTGAGCTCACTTAGTTGCCAAAGGATTTTTTGTGAGTTTGCAATGTTAACCGAGCTTCTATTGGTTAATAAAGGAAATCATTTTTGAGTTAGTATCTACCAAGTTGGGTCGGCTAATGAAAGATTTTCGTATTTGGCATATTAAGCTTAATTGATTTATCTATTAATTCCAACTAACTAAGGTGATGAATATTAATTATTCTAAGTTGTATTTGAGATGACTTGACAAAGTGAAAGATATAAGTATAAGGTCAAGTTGTGATTTCAAAGTATGTGAGTGAATGTGAAAGTATGAAGATGTTATTGAAGATTTAATGATGAGAAGAGGAAGCAAGTTTGAAGGATAAGCATAATATCCTTGTTGAGCAGAAAAGCTATATTCAATCAAGAAGGATCAAGTACAAGCCAAAAATGAGATCTGTAATTAGAAATTCAATTGCATTCAAATCAAGTCATCTCATTGTTACTCTCTAACCATTGTATAAGTGATCTAAATCCCCTAACATAGTTGTCTTAATAGCTATTTGCAAATCCTCTAACAAGGTGGAAGTTCTATTGAATTGTTTAAAGACCTCTAACATGGCCACTCCTAACAGGGTGATTAAATCCTCTAATAGGGTCATACCTAACATTGTGTTTTGTAACTTTTAACAGGGTTGGCTCTTAATAAGGCTCACTTTAGAAGAGTGAAAATAGTAACTAGTTACAATTGGTTGTTTTTCTCAAATTGGGTTTCTACGTTAAATCCTGGTGCCAAATGTGTTCATGCTATTTTCTTCTATGTGTTTGCAACTAAGTTTTAGTAATAGTAATCACATATAACATCTAAAGTTAAATGCCAAGCATTTACCGAGCTCATTCAATTATTGCTGAGTTACATTATTTTTGTGTGTTTTCTGAGCATCAACATTATTCAGTTTTCAGTTTGTATTTTTATACTGACATCTAAGGGATCTGGAATTTATTTTGGTAGTAACTGATTCACCCCTCCCCTCTCAGTTACTCCTCCTATATTTCCAACAGTTTTACCATACTAGTGTTGATCCTTTTGTTGAGATTAGATTGAAGAGATTGTTAAAGAGGGAGATTGCATGTTTCAATCATTATTTTGTCACTAATGTCAAAATTGCTATTTTCTAGTAAGACAACTACTTATATGATTTAAGTACTATCACTTATTTGATTGATGAAGAGGATTTGATCAAAAGATGTAACAATAGCACCTAGAGGAAAGGTTGAGTTATGATTATATAAAGAAGTACAAGAATTAGTTAAGATAGTGATAACATGATGTATTTATTATCTACATAAGGTTACAAAGGCTGATTACACTAAGAAAGTTTAGAAGAACAAGTTACACAAAGTTTATCTACCAAGCTTGACCGAGTGGATAGTAGGTGATAAGAAAAGTCAGTGCAAGTTGAGTAGAAAATTAATTGGAGCCAAGTAAAAGTCTATTCTAGTGTATGTCAAGAAGAACAATGTATGCCAAGTAGAGTTTAGTTGATGTCAAACACTAGTAAACTTTAGTTCATATCAAGTAATTTCAAAGAGGATGTCGAGCAAAATAGTATGTGCCAAGCATCAGGAGCCAGATAATGTCGAGCTGCTGCATTATTTAAAAGATCATGAATTTAATGGATCTGAGCTAACAAGCTTATTTTCTTGGATTGTGTGAATAGGTGGAAGATAAGATTGATGAGCTAGTGGTACAGAATTCAAGGTAAATTTTTTTTAGGAGAATTCAAAGAGGATTCAAGGAGAAATTTCTTGAAGAGATATGGAATATGGGGTAGATTCATTGTATCCTACCTAATTCATCCTAACCCTAAATTAGATGATGGAGAATGAGTGGAAAAGGATCTTAATTTCCTATTTATGAGAATGGTTGGTTATGAAGTAAGGTTTTCATGTGCGATAACCTAAGGAAGACAAGGAGACAAGGGTTTTGCTTCATCAAGTGACCTAAGAGAAGAGTCTATATTGGCATGTTAAGTAAGAAGGTTTAAGGATATAAATGCTTGAAGGGTGAACAAGCTATTAGAGTTGAAATGTGTGAAGGCCAAGTAGAATGGAGGACTGAAAAAGTGATTTGTAATCTACAAATGGAGCTATAAGTTGTTATTAGATCAAGCATTACGATTACTCTCTAATAATTGTATCAGTCTAGGTTAAATCTTTCAGATTAAGGGTGACCTAACAATCATTTGTAAATCCTTTAACCAGGTGACATTCCAAGTAAATGGTCTAAAGTCCTCTAACAAGGTTCACTCCTAAGAGGGTGATTGAAATCATTTAATAGGGTCACATTTAATAGTATGTATTGTAACCTTTAACAAGGTTGGCCTTTCATAGGGCATCACTTCAAAATAGTGAAAAAGAGTAGCATGTTAATGTTGGTTTTCCTAAATTGGGTTTCCACATAAATCATTGTGTCAAGTGTGTTGATGAATCTATTATGTTTCATGTTTACAATTCTACAAGTTGATTTAATAGTAACCTACAAGTTTTAAGTGCGTGCATAATCTTATGGATGCATGCATGATGATAAATGTTTTATGGGTTCACTAAGATGTCAAAAGTTTTATTTACACATTTGGACCTTGGATAACTGAATCACCTCCCTCTCAGTTATTCTAAAGTATTCCAACAATTGGTATAAGAGTCATCTACATAAGAGGACTAGTTTGAAGGTACTAGAAGCAAAAAGATCAAGATGTCAAAAAGGGAAGTACCCAAGCTTAATAGAGATAACTTTCTTGCATGGAAAAGTTTGATGAAGATACACCTTGGAGGACTTGGAGACCATGCACAATCTACCATTACTACCAAGCATGTTGACCCTGTTGGAGCCCTAACTACTAAGGATATAAAAAAGAAGAAAGAACATAACCAGACAATGTTGGAGATTGCCTCTACCCTAAGCTATGTCAAATTTGATGATATCAAAGGTCTTGATAGCACAAAGAAAATGTGGGATGCCTTAGCCACCATCTATGGAGGAGACACCAATGTTCTAAGAGCTAAAGCTAAAAGTCTCAAAGGTGAGTTTGATGATATGAGAATAGAAGAAGGTGAAAATATTGTTTAATATGTTGCAAGGCTAAAAGAGGTTTTTAATGTAATAAGAGGAGCTAATGGTGAATTAGATGATGATACTATACTAAGAAAAGTTTTAAGGACACTGTTGCCTATATATGCTATTAGAATTTCTGCAATTCAAGAACTGAGATGTATAATAGGGAATGATCTATCACTTGAATGGATAGTAGGTAGACTCACTACTTTTGAGATATCTAACTTTGATAATTACAAACCTAAAAAGATGGAATTTTCTTTCAAAACTAAGGTGTCATTGAAGGAGCCTTATGAGAGGAAGAAGAAGAAAAATATAAAGTATGTGTCCAGTGACAGTGTTACAGATGAGAAGAATGTTGAACAACTTGAAGCACTACTAGCAAGAACATTCTACAAAGGTAAAGGCAAGATCAAAGGTAAATTACCTATCATTTGTTTCAATTGCAATGAGGTTGGTCATATTGCTGCTAGATGTCCAAAGAAGAAGAACTATAGAGGTATTGACAAGTACACGAGTAGAAAAGATGAAGACAACAAGGATTGCAAAGACAAAAGTAAGAAGTCTTGTTATATTGGTAAAGATGAAACAACAGATGAATTAGATGAACATGATGATGAAGTGGTATATGTTGTAATGAAGGATGAATCTGATGAAGATGAGGCTGATGGAATTATAGATGGAGTAATTGAGAGGGGGGGTGAATTAGTTACCACAAAAATAAATCCATAGATCCCTTAGATGTCTTAAATACCTATTTACTGTTGATACTCAGTAAACACTGTAAAAATGTTGTAACTTGGTAGATTAATTGGTTACTGATCATCTAGCATTCATAATTATTAATATGCATACAAAAGTTAAATAAAATGAACACAAGAGACACACAATTTAACATGGAAATCCAATATGGGAAAAACCACCAAGTAACTAGCTACCAATTTTCACTCTTCTAAAGTGAGCCTTGTTAGGAGCCAATTGTGTTAAAGGTTACAATACACACTGTTAGGTGTGACCCTGTTAAATGATTTAATCACCCTGTTAGGAGTGGCCTTGCTAGAGGTCTTTAGAATAATTCAACTGAACTGTCACCTTGTTAGAGGATTTACAAAATGGCTATTAAACCAACTCAGTCAAGAGATTTGAAATCACCACTACAATGATTAGAAAGTAATAATGAATTGACTTGAATATGATGCAACTAATTTTTTTTATTACAGATCTCTATTCTGCACCATTGGATCCTCCTTAATCAAATATAGTCATCCTCCAAGATTTGCTCTCACAATAATCAGTCTTCCTTCTCATTCATATTTCATCAAATCCATCAATTTTAGAATTTGCAGCTTGACTTCTTATATATACCATTTAGATTATTAATTTGGCTCAGTCATAAGTTACATTTACCAATAAACCATACATCAATCGGCTATAGATATTACTTTAAGAAAACAAATGTTATTTCATAAATCAATGAAATCCTTCATTGGTCGACCCTGCTTGGTAACTACTGCTTCCAGAAATATTTTCCTGAGTTTATCATCTTGACTTAGTTAACATTGCAACATTTGCAAAATCCTTTGGCTTTCGAGTTAACTGGTTAAGAACTAAATTCCTTTGTTGTTCATGAGAGCTCAGTAAGAACTATTTTTGCCATATTTCCCTTTGATGACTGAGTGAGCTCGATAAAAACTAAATTTCTTTGTTTAACCTTGAAAGCTTGGTAACAATTGTCTACTTGGTAGACATTGTAAACCTTCTTTACTAACCTTCTGAGCTCGGTAGCCTTTGTCTTTTGCCTTGCTGACCATCTAAGATCAGTAGACTTTGTCTTTTACCTTGCTAACCAACTGAGCTCGGTAGACTCTGTCTTTTGCCTTGCTGACCAACTGAGTTCGGTAGACTCTGTCTTTTGCCTTGCTAACCAATTGAGCTTGGTAGACTCTGTCTTTTGCCTTGCTAACCAACTGAGCTTGGTAGACTCTGTCTAATGACTAATATGACATTTTTGTGACATCAAAGACAACACACAATTAAATAATTGCATCCAACAATCTCTCTCCTTTGGCTTTGATGGCAACACAACATGTCATAGCAGAATGAAATTTGAAAACAGGTCTTTACTGACAGAATACTTCACCCTCTTCCTTAAATATAGTAATCTCCCTCTTTGATAATAATCTCTCCCTCCTACACAAACTCTTATTATTTTTGCAAATTTTAGAAAGATATGATAGTATACTCTGCTTCTTTGACAACACATGCCAAAGACAACACAAATTAAATGAATAGTATTGTACTTGATGTACTGATTCATATGCAATGTCGTCATTGGTTTGCTGCATCAACTGATAGATCTTCAATTTTGTTTGTGTTGATGCATCACTAAAACTATATTTTAGTGAGCTTCAGATAGGGGAATGACCCCTAACTTAGCTCTTCGATACAAGAATGCATCCTTAGGTAAAGGCTTTGTGAGTATGTCAACAATTTTTCCTTTGTATGGATATATTCCAATTTGATTTCCTTTTCTTGTACCAATTCTCTAACAAAGTGATACTTTATAGCAATATAATTGGTATTTGAATGCATCATTGGATTCTTGGATATGTTAATTGCACTTGTGTTGTCACAAAACATAACAACAGGTTCTTTGATTTCTTGTTGTTAGGATAAACCACAGACAGAAGTAAAAACTACATGCAAATATAACCAATAATAGAAAATAATAGATCACACAGAAAATGAACACAAGGCACCAAGATTTAACATGGTTCACCCAATCCCTAGGCTACGTCCACCAAATAGCAAGTCTGATCTTATTACAATCCAATGATTACAACCTGATTACAGTCTGTAATCCCTTACAACTCAATACCATCACAAGAAGTAATTTTGCATCACAACATAATGAAAATACCCAACCCTAAACACTTTTATACAAGTATTAATAATTAGCCATAAATTTAGTGGCAAATCTACGAATGGTGAATAGTACTCTATGAAGGGTGAATAGTACCAATTTTTTTTTTTTTTCAGGGTGATGCCCTGAACCCCACTAATTATGAAGTGTGTACATTACTTTCCTTATCAGTCACCATAATCTAACAATCTCCCACTTGGGGACTGATCAGGCTCCACATTAAACAACAATCTCCCACTTAGAGACTGATCCTATAGCAATACGACTACCACATGGGGCTCCCACTGGATCAAACCACCCTGGACTCTGTTGTTCTTTAATTCATGTTCAGTCTAAAAGACCAACTAAAGTTGAAGAGGAGTTAAGTGTCTCCCGTGTTACAACCTTTGTCAACATATTTGCTAGATTGTCATTGGTATGTATCTTCTCCAACTTTAACTATCCATCCTCCAAAACTGACCAAATGAAATGGTACCACAACTATATGTGTTTGGTCTTAGAATGTAGAGCTGAATTCTTAGCAAGATGAATGGCACTCTGACTATCTGTGAAAAAATAATTATCCTTCTAAGGATGTCCCAATTCTACTAAGAAGAACTAAAGCCATATCATCTCATTGGCTACCTCTGTAGTAGCAACATACTCTGCCTCTGTAGTGGATAGAGCATTAATCTTCTGTAACCTAGAAACCCAGCTCACAGTTGCCCCACCAACAGTAAAGACATAACCTGTAGTACTCCGCATGGTATCAATATCCCCTACCAAATCTGAGTCAACATAGCCCTGTAAATTAGTAGTAGAACCCCCAAAGTGTAAAAACTTATTGGATGTTCCTCTCAAATATCTGAGAATCCACTTGACAAAATTCTAATGCTCAAATCCTAGATGACTCATATACCTAATAACAACTCCCACTGCATGTGCAATATCTGCCTAGTGCATACCATAGCATACATGAAGCTTCCTACAACTGAAGCATAGGGTACCTTGGACATCTTATCCTCCTCTTCTTGTGTCTTAGGACACATCTCTTTAGTCAACCTCAAATGACCAGGTAAAGGTGTGAGGACAACTTTAGCATTCTCCATAGAGAAACATTGCAACACCTTCTCAACATAATCAGCCTAAGATAGCGTTAATGTTTTGTTATTCCTATCTCTACAAATATTAATACCAAAGATTTTTTTTGCTGCCCCAAAATCCTTCATAGCAAATGCATGTGCTAACTGGCATTTCAACCCCTTAATATGATCCATGTTAGACCCAACTACAAGCATATCATCAACATATAAACATAAAATAATGTAGCTATCATCATCCAACCTCTTAAAATAAACACAATAATCTGAACGACACCTGTTATAGCCATGCTCATGAATAAACCTGTCAAATTTCAGATACCATTACCGAGGTGCTTGCTTCAAGCCATATAAACTTTTCTTCAATTTGCACACTAAGATTTCTTCATCCAAATCACCATGAAGGAAGGCTGTTGTAACATCCACCTACTCTAAATGCAAATCTTCTGAAGCCACAAGACTTAAAATAGTACGGATAGAAGTCATTTTAACAACAGGAGAAAATATCTCATCAAAGTCAATTCCCTTTTTCTGTGCAAATCCTTTTACAACTAACCTGGCCTTAAATCTTTTCTTACCTCCTTCCTCTTCTTTCAACCTGTAAACCCACTTATTCTGTAAAGCCTTTTTACCTACAGGCAACTTGCACAAATCCCATGTCTTATTCTTTAGCAAAGAGTCCATTTCATCTTTCATTGCAAACTCTCACTGAATCTTAGTATCCACCTGCACAACTTCATCATAACTTTCAGGTTCACCAGCATCAGTAAGTAAAATAGAATACAAAGAGGGAGAAAATCTTTGTGGAGGTCTAATTTGCCTCATTGACCATCTAACATTCATTGGTGTGTGTGGTATTTGTTGTTGCAGTTGTTGCACATCATGAGGAATGGCTAGAACATTAGCTTTTGGAGTATCATCCAGCCCTACATAATCATCTTCTTTCTTCTCATGTTATAGCAACATATATTTGTACAACACTTTCTCATTGAATATGACATTCTGACTTCTAACAATTTTATGATTTTCAAAATCAAAAAGCCTATAATCAAATTCATTAATGCCATATCCAACAAAGACACATTTCTTTGATTTAGCTTCTAGCTTGGTTCTATTTTCAGAGTCTATATGAGCAAAAGCTTCACAACCGAAGGTCTTGAGAAAAGAATAACTCACCTTCTTACTAGTCAATGCCTCCTCTAGAATACCACAACCCAAAGGAGTAGAGGGACCTTTATTAATCAAATATACTACAATATTGATAGCTTCCATCCACATGTGTAAGGGCAACCCAACATGCAACCTCATGCTCCTTGCGCACTCCATTATAGTCCTGTTAATGTGTTCAGCCACTCCATTTTCCTGTGGAGTCCTCGGAACAATTTTTTGTCTATGAATACCATTAGTGGAGCAATAATCTTCAAATTCATGACTGCAATACTCACCACCATTATCAGATCTGAGACATTTTAATTTCTTACCAATCTCATTTTCAACCAAGCATTTCCATTTCTTAAAAGTTTGAAATGCATCAGATTTCTGTCTAAGGAAATAAATCCATAATTTTCTAGTTGCGTCATCAATAAATGTAACATAATAATTAGAGCCACCAAGAGAAGATACCTGAGCTGGTCCCCATACATTTGTATGAACAAGCTCTAATTTCTCCTTTTTGTTTTCCTTCCCAGTCTTTACAAAACTCACTCTCTTTTGTTTTCCATACACACAACTTTAACAGAAATCCATATTAACACATTTCAGACATGGTAAAACTTCCTTTGAATGAAGTACTTTCATACCTTTCTCACTCATGTGCCCAAGTCTGCTGTGCCACAACGCTATAGCAGAATCTACAGCAACTATTTGTTCTCCCTGCTCAACTGCAACAATTGTTCCTGAACATTCATTTTTCTTTGAAACAATCAAAGTAGAAGGAACAATATGACCTGTACAAAGATATAAGGTGCCTACTTTCACACCTTTTGCTACTACAAGGGAACCTTTTGAAACCTTCCAATTTTTATCATTAAAAGTAACTACACAACCCTCATCATCGAGTTGCCCTGCTGAAATTAAATTCCTACTCAACCTTGGAACATGTCTTACCTCATGTAGTAGCCAATGATTCCCATTCTACAACTTAATCTTATTTTTTCCCTTTCCAACAATTTGACTGGGTTCATTATCCTCTAAATAAAAAAGCCCAAAATCCCCTTGGACATAATCAATGAAATAACCTCTATGAGGTGTAGCATGAAATGAAGAACCAGAATCTAAAACCCATGAATCATAAACACTTTCTAAAGACAGAAGCAAAGCATCCTCTTTGGATTTGTTACTTACCACATTTTCCTCCTTGTCTCCATTTGATTTATCTCCTTCATTTTTCTTTCGATTCCAACAATCTTTCTTTTTGTGCCCTAGTTTCCCACAGTACCAACAATTGTTTGGCCCTCTCAATTGAGACCTCCTCCCCTTTGACTTTCCTCTTGATTTCCCACAATTTTCAGAGTTAGTTCCTCTCTCAGTCGTTCTGCCCCTTCTTTGTGCATTCAAAACACTTCTTGATGTAGATCCACTTGAGGATTTCCTATGAGTTTCCTCACTCAAAACAACACCGATCACATCATCATATTTTAGGGTACTAGATCTAGGAACAAAATTACTCACCGCCATTACCAAGCCATTCCGACTTTTAGGAAAAGAACACAAAATCAAGAGAGCCCTAATTTCTTTATCAAAATTGATACCCATAGAAGATAACTGACTAGTAATAGTAGTAAACTCATTTAAATGATCTACAATAGATCCACCTTCTATCATTTTCATATTAAATAAACACTTCATGAGAAATACCTTGTTTGAAGTAGAGGGCTTTTCATATAGTGTCGCTAGGGTTTTCATCAAATCTTCAGTTGTCTTTGCTTTTGTAATATTAAATGCCACTGATGGTGTCAAGCATAACCAAATGCTTTCGAGTGCCTTTCTTTCTGAAAGATCCCATTTAGCCTCTGACATAGTTCCCTGATTCTTGGCTTTTCCTTCCAACGACTTCCATAAATCCTTCTAATATAGATAGTCTTCCATTTGCATCTTCCATAATTGGAAGTTATGCCTATTAAACCTATCAACCCTTAGCTTACCCTCATTTTCCATCGCTCCCACTCAACTGTGAGACTCCTACTTAATCGTGAGAGTTTTTTGCAAAGGATAAATAAAAGACAACCTTGCTTTGATACCACTTGTTAGGATAAACCATGGATAGAAATAAAAAGTACATGCAAATATAACCAATAACAGAAAATAATAGATCACACAGAAAATGAACACAAGGCACCAAGATTTAATGTGGTTCACCCAATCCCTTGGCTACATCCACCAAACAACAAGTCCGATCTTATTACAATCTAGTGATTACAACCTGATTACAGTCCGTAATCCCTTACACTTGCTTCATACCTTCCAATAATTGTTTGAACCACACAATGCTTGAGCAATTTACTACTGCTGCAACATTTTCAGCCTCTACTATGAACTGAGATGTATAGTTATGCTTTTTACTTGTCTAAGAAACCAACCTCTTTCCAAGAAAGAAAGCACCTCCACTCATATTCTTTCTGTCGTCAACATTCCCTGCCCAATCTACATTAATGAACACTTTTAAATCCATATTTCCTCCAAGTTTATACCATAATCCATAATCTTCAGTTCCTTTTAAGTATCTCATGATCCTTTTGATTGCCATCATGTGATTTTTTTTTGGTTTTGCTGAGAATCTTGCTACAATTCCTACTGCAAGAGCAATGTCTGGTCTTGTGTGCACTACATATTGCAACTTTTCAATCATAGATCTATACAATGTCTGATCCACTTCCTTTGATTCATCATCCTTGGTAAGTTTCAATCTAGTACACATAGAAGTCCCAACTGGTTTGTAGTCTTCCATACCAAACTTTTTCAGTATCTCCTTGATTTATTTAGATTGAGTGATGTAGATACCATTCTTACTCTAATGAATTTGAAGACCAACAAAGAATTTGATTTCTCCAAACATTGACATTTCAAATTCTTTGTTCATTTGTTCTAAAAATTCTTTGCAAAGATCATCATTTCCTGTGAACAAGGTATTATCTACAAATATTTCTGCCAAAACAATCTTATTATCTGGTCCTTCCTTTATGTACAAACTATTGTTGTCATTAGTTCTTTGAAAATCAATCTGAATAAGATAGTTATTCAGTCTTTCATACCATGCTCTAGGGGCTTGTTTCAGACCATATAATGCTTTACCATGTCCTTTTTGTTTGGATCAACAAAACCTTCAGGTTGTTCAATGTAAACCTCTTCATCCAATATGCCATTGAGAAATGTTGACTTGACATCCATCTGATAAACTTTGAATCCTTTGTATGCAGCATATGCAAGTAAGGTTCTGACACCTTCCAATCTTGCAACAAGAGCAAAAGTTTCTCCATAGTCTACACCTTCTTCTTGAGAGTATCCTTTACATACCAGTCTAGCTTTGTTCCTTGACACCTTACCATCTTCATTTAACTTATTTTTGAATACCCATTTAGTTCCAATCATATTCTTGTCTTTAGGTCTAGGTACAAGAGTCTATGTTTTTTTTTTCTTGATCTATTCTATTTCTTCATTTATAGCTTCAATCTAACTTTCATTGTCTAATGCATCTTTGACATTTCTAGGTTCAAAATCAGCAAGTAAATAAGTGCTTTTCAAGTTACTTCTTGTCATTGTTCCTTCTGATTTTTCTCCAATGATTTGATCTGGTGCATGATGCTTCCTGACATACTTAGCTAACATAGGTTCCTTGCCTTTTGAATGACTTGCATCGTTGTCCTTATGAGTCTCAACTTCTAGTTCTAGTTCTAATTTCTCAGGCTCGATAGATGTTGATTCGATAACTTCTATTTGCAACTCGGGTTCATGCAACTCGGTAGGCATTAGCTCGGTTTGAACTTCCTATGACTCAGTTATTGAAGACTGTGGAGTTGAAGATTCCTGATTAATAGGTATATTAGGCATTGTATTAGGTTCAATGTAAACAAATCTCTTGTAGTCTCCAGGTTCCCTTTTTCTTTCTTCTTCAGTTCTTTTTGCAAACTCGTCAACTTTCACATGTGCACTTTCTATGACTTTGTGAGTAGATAAATTCAAACATCTATATGCTTTACTTTTGGAAGAGTATCCCAAAAATATTCCTTCATCACCTTTTATATCAAATTTACCTTTTCTAGATTCTTTCAAAATGTAACATTTTCTTCCAAATACTTTTAGGTAACTTACATTGGGTTTGTAGCCATACCATAACTCATAGGGGCTCTTGAATGAGTCCTTTTTTAGCTGTACTCAGTTCAAGGTATGAATTGCAGTGCTAATAGCTTCCTTCGAGTATTAGATAGAAATACTTTTCTCAATCATTAAGGTTCTTGCACAGTTCATGATAGATCTATTCTTTCTTTCTGCTATTCCATTTTTTTCAGGAGTTCCAGGTGCTAAAACCTATCTTTTGATTCCCCTTTCAATGCAAAAGTTATTGAACTCATGTGAAATGAATTCACCACCTCTGTCAAACCTCAAGCATTTTAGTCTTTTACCTATTTCCTTTTCTACTTTGGCCAAATACCATTTGAACTTTTGAAATGCCTCTGATTTCTCTCTTAGGTACACGATAGTCATCATTCTTGAATAATCATCAACAAAAAAAATGAAAATTTTTTCACCAGTGTAACTTTCAATGCCAATAGGTCCACACAAATTAGTATGCACAATTTATAGAATTTTTTCAAACCGATAGTTCTTGCTTTTAAAGCTAGTCTTTCCCATTTTGCCAATTTGACAATTCTTGCATAGACCAACCTTATGTTTCTTTATGTTTGGAATGCCTCTTACTTTCCTTAATTTACTTATTTTTATCAAGTTGTCAAAGTTTACATGACATAACCTCCTATGCCATAACCAACTTTCTTCAACTTGAGCAGTAAAACATGAACATTCACCAAGTTCAAGATAAAACAAGTTACCTTTTGTTTGTGTGCCTGATCTAATCAGCTTACCTTTGCCATCTAGAAATCTTGCTTTTTCATGCATAAATTCCACTTTGAATCCATTATTGAGTAGCTCTACCACACTCAACAGATTATGCTTTAGTCCTTCTACCCAATATACATTGTCACATACAAGTTCTCTGGTCAGCGAGATTCTTCCTTTTCCTTTTATGCAACAAGGTTCATTGTTACCAAACCTTCAACTGCCACTATCATAGTCTTCAAAATGTTCAAACTTAGTTTTACACCAGTCATGTGATGAGAACAACCACTATCTATAATCCATGTATCATTTTTGCTCACATGAGAAATGAGTGCCATTTCTTCATCGTTATTAGATTCATCCTTTACAGCTATGTAAACAATTTCATCTTCTTCTTCATCATCAGAATTATTAGAATCTTTAGCCATGAAACATGTTTTCCTACTTTTATCCTTGAATGATTTGAAGTCTTTCTTTCAATTGCACTTGTGACTTTTCTTCTCATCCTTGTTCTGCTTATTTGGGCACCTAGTAGCAATATGTCCAATTTCTTCACAAGAAAAATAAATTAGAGGAACTTTACCTTTGTATTTCCCTTTGCCTCTTGAATATTTCCTTGCAAGCAGAGCTTCAACCATCTCAAGATCACTGTTTGAACTCTGTTCTGATTCTTCATCACTATCTGATTGAGGATCCTTTTTCTTTGAGTGAAAGCTTGGCTTCAAATGCTAATTCAATGTTCATGGTAGCTGGGACAATTATCATAGTTATCTAGCTCAAATGCAGTCAATCTTCCAACTATGGCCTCTAAATTTATCTTATGATTTGCTACACATCTCCTTTCTTGAATTGTAGAGACTTTGATTGCATAAATAAGAAGTAGAGTTCTAAGAACTTTACTTATAACTATCTCCTCCTTGATAGCTCCTCTAGATGATTTGATTGCACTAATACATGCTTTAACTCTTTCAACATATTTTACAATGTTTTCATCCTCTCTCATCTTCATTTGATCAAATTGTCCTCTCAAAATTTTTGCTTTGGCTCTTCTCACATTATTATCTCCTCCATAGATCTCTTTTAGCTTGTTCCACATTTCAAAGGCAATTTTGCAATCCTTGATGTCATCAAATTCTTCATAACTTAGAGTAGATGCTACATCTATCATCATGTTGTTGTGAGTTTTCTTTTTAGCAATATCATTGACAAATAATGTACTAGCAGGCTCTGCATATTTTTCATCAATGTACTTTAGTCCTGAATCACTTATAGAAGCCAAATGAAGTCTCATCAATCCCTGCCATGCTGAGAAGTTGTCCCTGTTAAGTCTTGGAATTTCCCTCTCATAAGACATCCTGACCTTTGGCTTAGATCCTTGAAATCTTTTCCTGCAAGCACCAAAAGCTTTGATACCCATTGATCGAATTATAGATAGAGTAATTGAGAAGGGAGGTGAATCAGTTACCACAAAAATAAATCCACAGATCCCTTAGATGTCTTAAATACCTATTTACTGTTGATACTTAGTAAACACTGTAAGAATGCTATAACTTGGTAGATTAATTGGTTATTGATCATCTAGCATTCATAATTATTAATGTGTATGCAAAAGTTAAATAAAATGAACACAAGAGACACCAGATTTAACGTGGAAACCCAATATGGGAAAAACCACCAAGTAACTAGCTACCAATTTTCACTCTTCTGAAGTGAGCCCTGTTAGGAGCCAACCCTAATAAATTTACAATACACATTGTTAGGTGTCACCCTGTTAGAGGATTTAATCAACTTGTTAGGAGTGGCCTTGCTAGAGGTCTTTAGAACAATTCAACTAAACTGTCACCTTGTTAGAGGATTTACAAAATGGTTGTTAAACCAAATCAGTTAAGAGATTTGAAATCATTGCTATAATGATTAGAAAGTAACAATAAATTGACCTGAATATGATGCAACTAAATTTTCTGATTACAGATCTCTATTCTGCACCATTAGATCCTCCTTGATCAAATATAGTTTTGCTGCTTCTCAATGATCTCTGATCATCCTTCAAGATTTGCTCTCACAATAATCAATCTTCCTTCTCATTCATATTTCATCAAATCCATCACTTACTCTTAGAATTCGTAGCTTGACTTCTTATATATACCATTTAGATTATTAAGTCAGCTCAGTCATAAGTTACATTTACCAATAAACCATACATCAGTCGGTTACAGATATTACTTTAAACAAACAAACGTTATTTCATAAATCAATGAAATCCTTCATTGGCCCACCTTGCTCGGTAACTACTGCTTCTAAAAATAATTTCCTAAGTTAACCATCTTGACTAGTTAACATTGCAACATTTGTAAAATCCTTTGACTATCGAGTTAACTCGGTAAGAACTAAATTCCTTCGCTATTCATGAGAGCTTGGTAAGAATTGTTTCTACCATATTTCCCTTTGATGACCGAGTGAGCTTGGTAACAATTGAATTTCTTTGTTTAACCTTGAAAGCTCAGTAACAACTGTCTATTGGGTAGACATTGTAAACCTTCTTTACTAACCTTTTGAGCTTGGTAGGCTCTGTCTTTTGCCTTGCTGACCATCTAAGCTTAGTAGACTCTGTCTTTTACCTTGCTGATCAAATGAGCTCGGTAGACTTTGTCTTTTGCCTTGCTGACCAACTAAGCTTGGTAGACTCTATCTGATGACTAATATGATGTTTGTGTAACATCAAAGACAACACACAATTGAACAATTGTATCCAACAGAGGCAACTACACTTGTAACTTGTGTGAACAAGAATGATAGATGGATCATTGACAGTGGGTGTTCACATCACATGACTAGAGACAAAAGTAAGTTCATTACCTTGCATTGTTATGATGGAAATAGTGTAAGATTTCATAATGATGCACCATGTTTGATAAAAGGAAAAGGTTCTATCAAGCTCATAGATAAGATTTTATGTGACAATTCTTACTATGTTGAAGGACTTAACTATAATTTGTTGAGTGTGTCACAACTGAATAATTTGGGATGTAAGATTGAGTATGAAAAATAAGGTTGTCAAGATATATGAGACAAATGGAAAACTAATTGAAAAGAGGGATCAAACTAGAAGTAATCTATTCTATGTTGATATTGAGGATGCTACTTGTCTAGTTGTAAAGTTTGATGATGTATGGTTATGACACAAAAGGTTATGTCATGTCAATTTTGATAACTTGGTCAGTATCAGTCACATGAAAAAAGTTAGAGATTTGCCTAAGTTGAAGAAGCCTGACAATATAATGTGTAAACAGTGTTAGTTAGGCAAAATGAAAAATTCAAGTTTTATGAGTAAAGCTCATAGCTCTAAAGGAATAGTAGAGATTGTTCATACTAACTTGTGTGATCCAATTGATGTGCAAAGCTACAAAGGAGATAAGTATACTATGCTACTTGTTGATGACTATTCTAGAATGATGACAGTTATGTTTTTAAAATATAAATATGATGCTTTCCAAATGTTTAAGTGGTACTTAGCAAGAGTTGAGTAGGAAACAAGTAAAAGTTTGAAATGTTTGAGATTTGATAGAGAACAAGAATTCACATAAAATGATTTTGAGATGTTTTGTAATGACAAAGGAATCAAAAGACAGACATCTGCCCCTAGAACCCCTCCACAAAATGGAATAGCTGAAAGGAGAAACATATCTATAATGGACTATGCTAGAACACTCATGATGGAGAAAAATGTTTCTTTAAAATACTGAGAGAAGTTGTAAGTACAGTTGTCTATAACTTGAATTGTGTACAAATCAAGAAAGGTACTCATTCAACACCTTTTGAACTATGGTATGGATACTCACCCAATGTGAAATATTTTAAGCTATTTGGAAGCAAGTGTTACACTCTTAAAGACTTCAAGAATGATAAACTTGATGCAAAAAGTGAAGAAGGTAAATTCTTGGGATATTCCACAAGAAGTAAAGCTTATAAGTGTTTAAATACTAAGACTAATGAAGTTTTGAAAAGTGAAAATGTGAATTTTGATGATACAGAAGTACATGAAGCTGAACCTATGAAAGAACCATAATAATATAAATCATTTGTATACTTTTATGAAGGTATTCTTGTTGAAAAAGATGTTGTAAATCAAGCTACAAATCAACAACAAGTTTCAGTGACTGTCGATTCACATACTATGAATGTTGACTTGCATTCAAGAACCAAGCTACATTCAGATGCTAAGTTACACATTGAAGTTGATGCACATTCTAGTTTTAAGATTAGTGTACATGAAAGAGATCCTGAGCTACTTGATAGGGATATACACAATGACGCTGAAGTTGAAAGACAAAATGAAGAAACTAGTACTCAACCAAGATTGTCAATATATGTCAAGACACATCGTCTTGTTGCACAAATTATTGGAGATAAAGATGCTAGACCAATGACAAGAAATAGATTGTGAAATGATACATTTTTATTGAGCATGAAGGATCCAAAATTAGTGAGAGATTCTTTAGAAGATGTAGACTAGAGTAAAGCCATGGAAGAAGAGATTGAACAAATTGAGAAAAAATAAAACATGGACTCTAGTTCCTAGACCAGAAGATAAAAATTTGTTTGACACTAAGTGTGTATTGAAAAACAAGCTAGATGAAAATGATGAAGTCATAAGGAACAAGGCGAGATTATTTTACAAGGAATATGCACAAGAAGAAGGAATTGACTATGGAGAGACATTTTCTCCTATTGCTAGGTTGGAAGGAGTAAGAAATTTACTTACTTATTCTGCATACAAAAGTTTCAAACTTTATCAAATGGATGTTAAATTTGCAATTGTAAATGGTATATTAGAGGAAGAATTTTACACAGAACAACTAGAAGGATTTGTTGATGTTAACGATAAGAACATGGTATGTAGACTACACAAAGCTCTACATGGTTTGAAACAAGCACCAAGAGCATGGTATGAGAGAATTCATAATTATCTCATGAAGATTGGATTTGAAAGGGCTAATGATAACAAGAATTTGTACCTAAAGACAGAGAAAGGAAAATATATTTTGTTATCTAAAATTTTTGTTGATGATATCATATTTGGAGGATGAGATGATTTATGTAAGAGTTTTACAAATGAAATGAAGCAAGAATTTGAGATGTCTATGTTTGGAGAGATCAAATTCTTTATGGGTTTGCAAGTATATCAAATAAAATATGGCATATACATCACTCAATCAAAGTATGTCAAAAAAATATTGTTTTTTTTTTTGGATTGGAGGATTCCAAACTAGTAAGTACACCTATGGTGATAGGACACAAGTTGTCAAAGAATGATTATTCAACTAAGGTGATTCAAACATTGCACAAGTCTATGATTGGCGAATTGTAATATGTAGTACATAACAAACCTAATATCACATTATCTATAGGGATAGTTGCAAGATTCTTTGGTAATCCTAGGGAGAATCATTTGATGGTTATAAAGAGAATAATGAGATATCTAAAAGGAATAGAGAAGTTTGGTCTATACTATAAGAAAAATGAGAAATTTGAATTAAGAGCCTATACTGATGTTGATTGGGCTAGAAACATTGATGATAGAAAGAGCACTAGTGGAAGAGAATTTTTCTTAGGCAAGAGGTTGCTTACATGGACTAGAAAGAAACAAAATTGCACCTCACAATCTATTGTTGAAGCTGAATATGTTGCTATTGCTGTGAATTGTCCAAACATTGTATGGATCAAACAGTTACTTAAAGGAATGAAGGAAGAGATCACAAAACCATTAACACTTTAATGTGATAATACAAGTGCTATCAATATATCAAAGAATCATGTGATGCACACAATGACTAAGTACATTGCAATCAAGTATCATTACTTGAGAGAGTTAGTTCAAGATAAAGAGGTGAAGATGGAATATGTCAACACAAAAGAGCAAATTGTTGATATCTTCACAAAAGCATTACCTAAGGATTATTATGAGTATCTAAGAGGTAAAATAGGGGTGATACCCCTATCAAGGGCTATCTAAGTAACAAAAGGAGTGCCCTGTATAAAACAAGCTAATGTTCATATGTTACAAATAGATGTAGAGGGTCTTACTTTAGGAGGTGCCTAAAGTAATAAAAAAACTAACACTTTAAATTAGTCACAAGTAAGGTGATAGAGGGAGAAACTAAAGAAGTTTATATCTGCATGTTAAGATGACAAGTTTTTGGCATTATTGTCAAAGAGTGAGAATATAGTAGAGGGAGATAAGTTGTTGATCAAGGGAATGATAAAGGGAGATATTTACTGATCAGAGGGATATAATTGGAGAGATTTACTAATATTAGAGGGAGATTAGAGATAGTTATTGATCAGAAGAATAGAGAAAATAAAATCTTAAACATCTACCTAGTAAGAGGGAGATGCAAGAAATAATTCAGAGGGATTTATAAGAAAGAATTTTGTAACCTATTTAGAAGATGGAATTTGCTGATAGAGCAAGAGATTTCAATACAAGGAACTATTTTATTTTTGGTATTTTGTTGGTCTTACTATTTTAACCTAGTCAGTTTGGTTGAACAAGGTGTTTTCCATCTGGTTGATCAGTTTGGTTTGCCATCAATGCTAAAGAGGGAGATTGTTGAGATTAGATTGAAGAGATTGTTAAAGAGGGAGATTATATGTTTCAATCATTATTTTTTTATTGACGTCAAACTTGCTATTTGTTGGTATGACAACTACTTATATGATTTAAGTACTATCACTTATTTGATTAATGAAGAGGATTTGATCAAAAGATGTAACAATAGCACCTAGAGGAAAGGTTGAGTTATGATTATGTAAAGAAGTACAAGGATCAGTTAAGACAATGATAACATGATGTATTGATAATCTAGTTAAGGTTACAAAGGTTGGTTACACTAATAAAGTTTAGAAGAACAAGTTACACAAAGTTTGTCTACAAGCTTGACCGAGTGGATAGTAGGTGCCAAGAAAAGTCAGTGCAAGCCAAGCTGAAAATTAATTGGATCTAAGTAAAATTCTATTCCAGTGTATGTGAAGAAGAATAGTGGATGCTGAGTAAAGTTTAGTTGATGCCAAGCACCAATAAACTTTAGTTTGTGCTGAGTAATTTCACAGAGGATGCCGATAAATGCAATATGTATCGAGCATCAAAAGCTAGATAGTGTTGAGCTACTACATTATTTAAAAGATCATGAATTTGATAGATCTAAGCTAACAAGTTTGTTTTCTTGGATTGTGTGAACTAGGTAGAAGATAAGATTGATGAGCTTGTGGCACAAAATTCAAGGTAAACTATTTTTAGGTGAATTCAAAGAGGATTCAAGGAGAAGTTTCTAAAAGAGATATTGAATATCTGGTAGATTCATTTTATCTTACCTAATTCATCTCAATCCTAAATTGGTGATGGAGAATGCAGATAAATATCTTAATTTCCTATTTATGGGAATGGCTATTCATGAAGCAATGTTGTCATGTGTGAGAACCTAAGGAAGACAAGGGTTTTGCTTCATCAGGTGACCTAAGAGAAGAGTCTAAAATTGCATGTTAACCAAGAAGGCTTAAGGATATGAATGCTTGAAGAGTGAACAAGATATAAGAGCTGAAATGTGTGAAGGCTAGACATAATGGAGGCTTGCAACAATGATCTGTAATCTGTGAATGGATTTGTAGGTTGTTATTAGATCAAGCCTTATTGTTACTCTCTAATAATTGTATTAGTCTAGCATAAATCTTTTGGATTAAGGGTGACCTAATATTCATTTGTAAATCCTTTAATCGAGTGACATTCCAAGTGAATAGTCTAAATTCCTCTAACAAGGCTCACTCCTAATAGGGTGATTGGAATCCTTTAACATGGTCACATTTAATATTGTGTATTGTAACCTTTAATAGGGTTGGCCTTTTATAGGGCATCACTTCAGAAGAGTAAAAAAGAGTAGCATGTTATTGGCGATTTTTCCCAAATTGGGTTTCCATGTAAATCATTGTGTTAAGTGTGTTGATTAATCTGTTATGTTTCATGTTTACATTTCTACAAGTTGATTTAATAGTAACCTACAAGTTTTAAGTGATTGCATAATATTATGGATGCATGCATGATGATGAATGTTTTATGGGTTCACTAAGCTGTAAAAAGTTTTATTTATATATCTAGACCTTGGATAATTGATTCACCCCCCTCTTAGTTATTCTAAAGTATTCCAACACCTTTGAGCCTAGCCTTAGTATATATGACTCTCTTCTCTTCTTGTACTTCCTTGTAGCCAAATTGATTTTCTATGGCCTCCATCCAATCAAGAAATTCATCCCGATTCAAACTACCACTATAGTAAGGGTCGTGTTCCATAATGTCTTTATTAAGAGATTTAAAGGCATCAAAAAACACCTTTTTATCCTGATCCACCTAAGGATCCTTACTGTTAGATGTCTCCCTTGTGAGGATTTCTTCTTCTTCCTCACTCTCATCTCCCCATTCTATGATTATTTTCTTACTCTTAGCATCTTCCTAATTGACATTGGCCAATATATCATTGAACAAATCCAGTATGGCACCCTTTCTCATTGGCTTGAGTGGCATATTGTTAGCCTCTTGGTCTTCCACATTTGACATACACCAAACTAAAAGTAGGCTTTAATACCACTCTAATGAAAAGGGCCTAGAGCTCTATCCAAATACTCCTCTTAGTTAGGGTTCTAATCTTGAATCATTCAATGATTCTTAGTTCTTTCCCTTACACCAAAAAAAGCCTCCAAGACTATTCCCCCAACTTGCCTCTTAGGTATAGTTGGTAAGGTGTAGGCTCAATCTTCCACCGATGACACTAGTCCTACTAGCCCTTCTCTTAGAACCCTAGCCCCATCTTAGGATATTATTCTTCTACTACCTTGGAGTTTATTGATGTTGTAGATACCCTCCATAGCTCTTACTTTGTTCCACACCTTTGGTCACAACTTTGAACCAAGAGAACTCAAATTCTTCACATAGGCTAATTAGACCTAATGACTTCTAGGCCTGATAACCCTATTTTTCTCCCACACTTAAAAATATCCCAAAAAACCCCTAGAAAAACCTTAGGAATCTGAAAGCTATCCCTTAGCACTCTAAGATTCCAAATTTGTAGAACTCCAAAACACCCACAACCCTACTTACTCCCAAGCCCTAGTTTCTAGCCCTTGTTTTAGGCCTTCAGTACATTTAGCAATCAAAAATATCCTAAGCTCTTCAAACCTCCAACCAGCCTCCCATTCCACTTGCACATCCAAGGTGACTCCTAGGAACTTCATTGGATTAACCCACATGATCATGGGCATGCTCTGCAACATCTTTTCCAAATTGTCTTGGCTCACATACTCCTAGCAGTTAGCCTAAGGCATCGCTCCATGGCTTGGAAACTGATCATAAAAGTGAAAAACAAAAAAAAATGCTATGTACACTTTTGAGCAATTTTTGCTTCTTAGGGATTTCTGGACAAAAGGGTCCATCTAGGACCATTATAGGACCCTAGATAGGATACCAAGGATCTATTTAGGTAATCAAAGACCTTAATTACCCATCCCTAATCATATTTGACCTATTCAGAAACTTTTAGCAACCTAGGATCTAGTGACCAACTTGGCTCTTACAATTGGATTAGTTGCATTCCAAGGACACTCAAAACTTATTAAACACACACACACACACACACACACACACACACACACACACACACACACACACACACACACACACACACACAAACACACACACACACACCTAACTAATTCCTATTCACACTAAAATCCAAAATTAGGCAAGTTCCCTACACCATCTTTTCCTAGTGACACATGGTATCAGGAGGCAAGGGTAGAGATTGAATTTGGACGTACCCTTGAGGGGAGGTTCCTAGATTATTTTCTATAGTCTAATGGACTATTGAAACACTTAAGGCATATTTATGTGCAAACATCTAGCAAACTTTGTACCTTGATTTTGTCGGAAGCACATCGCACACCATGTTTCACACATCTTGATGTAAAGAAGATACATGCCAATCTTAGACATTTATACTTTTTGGCAAGGATGAGGTGCGATGTTGCTGATTTTGTTGCTTGATGTCTGGAGTGCTAGAGAGTGAAGACAAAGCATCAACATTTGGTGGGCCTTTTGCTGCCATATACCATTCTAGTATGGAAGTGGGATACTATATCCAATGATTTTATCGTGGGGTTGCCTATTTCATCATGATGACATGATTGTACCATAGTGAAAGTGGACAAGTTGTCCAAGGTAGCACATTTTTCACCCATGAGAGCATCCTACACAACTTCTTTTGTAGCACATGTTTTCTTGGAAGACATTTTTCATTTGCATTGAGTCCCTCAATGGATTATATCAGATAGAGATCTAGTGTTTACTTCATCATTGTGGACATCTCTCCAACATGCTTTGGGTGCATAGCTTAATTTTAGTTTAGATTACCACCTAGAAATTGATGGTCAAAGATTATTGGTTTAGTGTTCGTACAAACTTTCATAGTTGGTGTTGGTCACATTGGTAACTAGTGACGCTCGGAGATTCATTGGATGTTAGGATTGCTTGATTAAGTCTTCCATTGTGATCATTTGATCAATTGCATGTTGATGTTGTTTGAATTCATATTTATTACTTCAAAAAAAATGTATTGGCTTTTATTTATCCTTGTTCCAAGGATCTTCGAGCGGGGCATTACATAATGTGCCATAGTTTTAAGTGTACATTTAAAAAGTCCTCCTGACTACCCTCCCTCCTTAACATAAAGTTGTTAATCTCATTTTGGTTTTGACATTATAGTGACAAAAATATTTAGTCATTATTAAGCATTTCCAAATATCTATGGCCCACACAAGGCAGCATCCCAAGCAGTAGGTGAACTTCATTTCACTCATGGAAGAATCATAGCCAAAGGTGAAAATGAAGGAGCTCATGGTATCATGGAGCATACAAGTCCATTTGTAATGAAGATTTGGTTTCTCACATGTTTTGCTGCCACTATCATTTCCAAGAGACTTGGAAATTTCTAGATTGGGGGAGTATGATGCAGGAGCATCAATAGACCTAACTCAATTTTTGAAGATTCTCTACCTATGGTAAAATTGATATTGTATAGGACCATCTAGATCATTATAGGGGGTGATGACATTAAAATACACTATTTAATGGTCTTATGTGGGTATGCCAATTAGAAATGTAAGTGGGTAAGTTACTATAGTTAGGTGGGGAATTAGTTTGGATTTGGCTATGAGCATGTGTCCAAATTTTTTTTGGCATGTAGATCAATAAGTAAAGATTCACATGTTAGTTTAAGAAGGGACCAAATAGCATTGGGAGTGTTCAGATTTAGTGGACAAGTATTTTTGGATGAGTGATATGTGTATAGAATGCAAGTATTCATGATGAATGGGTGCTAGAATAGTTATGAATATGTTTCTGTTGGTCTTTAGAATTTAGTGAAGAGAAACCTAAAAATAAGGAAATAAACTGGGGTTTTGGAATTGGAGGTTGCAATTGGTAATTTAGACTTTGGTATAAGGTCCTATAATGGGACAAGAAGAGATAGTTTTAGAACATAAAGGGACCCAATATTCACAAGGGAAAGATCAAGTATGAAGGCGATGGTAGGAGGATAGAGAGAGCCCAATAATAGGAGAAAAAGATTGGGTATGGAACTTGATAAGTTGTTGAGCAGATTGGTCAAAGCTACATGAGAAAGCTGACAATAATAGGGGAGGATGCTCAAGTTTTTAAGTTGGAGAAGAAGCTAATTTGAAGTTTGAGAAATCTGAGATGATGACAATCCTATGAATTAGGTCTTAGTTTAGAAAAAAAGAAAGAAAACCAAATGATTATGTATAACTGAAGATCTATATAATGAAAGCTTTGTAATTTCTAGATTTAGAATTACATTCTTATATGTATTATTGGTTTTGGAAAGCCAAATCCAAACTTGATGTTTTTTGAAAAATTCTTTGTTTGTGAATGAGAACTCAATAAGGGTGATGATATAGAGGAGTGTTTCTATAGAGGTTTTAGTATATATAACTAATTTGATTGTGAATGACCATTGAATGAATCTAATGAGTTGAATAGGAATTGTAAATGCATTTTAGTGATTACATGATAGTAAGATGTGTAAAAGATGCATATTTGAGAAGCATGATTGATTTGTGATTCTGCCTTAGTTTGTTTTACATCAACAAGTTGAGTGCATAAAGCATGTCAAGTGATTAGAATGAGCTGAGCAATCAATACATGTCAAGTGATCAAAGCATGTCGAGTATAAGTTTACAGATAGTATATGCCAAGTAATATGATTAGTTAGTATCGAGCATTAGTATGTGTTGAGTCACTCTAGTGCTGAGTAGTCTATACATGCTGAGTGATTCAGGTGTTAAGTAACAGTAAGTGTCAAGTTACATAGGAATTGAGTAATAGTATTTAGAGTACAATGAAGGTCGAGCATCAGAGCCTATTGATGCTTGTAAGAATTTTCCTTAAGGAAAAATGCATCTAAGATCAAGGAACTCAAACACAAGCACAATAGTAGACCAACAAGGTATGATTAGAATAACAATGTCCACAATTGATTTATTGTTATTCAATTCAATGTGAGAGTACAGTAGGAGTGCCTGTATATAAAGGCCTCTAGAATGCTCTAGAATGCATAAGAATCAACAACATGATAAGTCATACAACTAGGCACATGTCCACCAGGTGTGAGTTATCCTCCATTAAGCACAAGAGTAAGTGCGATGATGAGAGGATAAGCCTACAAAGGTGTAGGATGAAAAATTATGTTGTAGACACCATGTGCTAAATTAAAAGTGTGAATAACTATGTTGTCTACATGAAAATTTAGTTAATTATGAAAACTCCAGTGTTGTAGACACCATGTGCTGAAATAGAGTTTCTTACTTCTGTGTTGTCAACATGATAACTCATAAAAGTATGCTTTGACCTAAAAAATAATAAAATAATGCATTAAATTAAGTAAAATTAAGTAAAACGTAAATAGTAAATACGTATTTACACCAACACCCCCCCCTTAAGTGCAACTTACGGGAATGCACTCAAGCTTACGAAAGCTAGGATGAAATGCATAATGGGTCTCAACTACTAGGCCATGTTAGGTACCCATGTACATAATGAAATGAAATCTCTCATAAAGTGAAGAAAGAGGGAAAACCTCATGGGAAAAACCCTCCTTGAAAAAAGAGAGATGAAAAGACAAGATGCATGGATGGATGGAGTAATCAAGACCCCCCCCATTATGACATACATCAAGTATATATAAAAGAGAAGTATGAGAAGGACAAAACCCCTTAAGAGGAAAAAGTCCCCCCCATAAAGGAGAACAAGAAGGAGACAAGGTAGTCCCCCCCCCACATGCCCCCCCCCCCCCCCCCCCCCCCCAAATGTAGTGTGCTGATCAGTGAGAGCTACTCCAATGTAGAAGTTGATCCATGATCGTTGAATAATGTTCCTCCCCTTTGGAAGAAACAATGACAGAGGTACTAGTGAGATACTTCCTTGATGTGTAGAAAGAATCTTGATGATGAATGATGTCTCTAAAACTTTCTCAACTGTCCCTATGTCGATGTTGATGGTGGCTCCTTCCCATACTGCTGAGAAGAATTGCAGATCTAGCAAGTATGTATGTAGAACATGCCTCAAGGAACCAACTATCTCCTCAAATGATAAAGAGACCTTTTACAACTGTTGTACATAAGGATCCACAATCACATCAACCTGGTAAGATTGATCATGTAGAGAATGGACATGAGGGTCAGAGTGAGCCCTTGCAACAACTAGAGAAGGATCTTCCTCATCAAAGATAAGGGTTATATCATCAAGGAAGTCTCTCAAATCTGTTATGTGTGACTCCATGAAAATCTTGAAATGTTTGCCAAGAAGTTGTCCACTAATGCTAGAGCTGGAAGACAAGGTGTACCCTGCTATGCTGAAGTACATGAATCATTCACTTTGGAAATGGATGAAGAATTCACCTCAAAGAGAAGAAAAATATCATTGATGATGTCTCCCACACCTTCAATGTGAAACTCCATGAACAAACCAACAATGGTGGGTAGGAAGTCATCCCATGAAGCTGAAGTAAGAAGACATGGTGTTTCCTAATAGACTAAATTAGAAGCATCTATGATTGGGACTAGATCAATAGTGGCAATAGGAGCATCTGGAGGTGTAAACTCATCTAGAGAAGATGTAGCTGCAACTAGAGGTAAAAGATCTTTTGGGAATGGAGGAATATGTGGATCTCCATACAACGCCCAAAGATGAATCCAAAAATCATATGGATCAGTTGACTTTATGTCTTCAAGTGAATCCATAATTTCCATATCCATAAACAAAAAGAGAGTATGACAAATGATGGAAAAAGTGTCACCATCATATGAAAGTCCTTTTGCATATGGTAGTGCATTGTGCTGACTAAGATATGTGATAACCAATTGACTCCACTGCTGATAGTTTTTTGGTGTCAAGATAATTAAATCTTCTTCTTCCATGATGAACTAATCAATGTGCCCCCCAAAGATGCAAAAGAAATCAATCAATCCCTCCTAATGAATGATTTGATGCTTTATAGGTAGTGCATGTACAAGAGGCCACTTGTCAAAATGTACAAGGTGGACTTTTGATTTTGATGGTTACGACTACCTTTTGAGGCTCAGATCTATCTCTAAGCACTGGAGCTCAGATGTACAACAATTTTGAAAAGGAATCAAAGCAATATAATGCAAAAAATGCCCTAATGCTAAAAGTACTATTTCTATCCACACAACCCTATAATCAAATTGTAGAACTAAAAATTAGACAAAAAATAACACAGTTTAAAAAAAAATGAAACATGAAAATGTGTCTAGATGAGCCCATACAGAGCATTTTTTCAAGTTGCAAAATGTAGGATTAGACAGGTATAGTCTCCAAAAGATGCAATTTCTAACAAATCCATACACCAAAACTAGAAAAGAATAGCACCACTAAAATTTTTAGGAAATTCTACCCAAAATAAAAAAAAGTTGCACTTGATTTGGAGTCCGGATGTCTGAGTTATGGCCTCCCAAATTCAGATTGTCAAATCAAAACTACATCTGGAGAGGGGTTTGGGCAGAAAACTACGAGCTTAAATTTGATGGTTAAAGAACTATCATAGTAGTTCAAAAGTTCCTGGGAATGATGGTTGAATGGTCATCAATTTTAACACTGTGAAATACTGACGCAAGCAGAAAATAGCCTCCTTGGATGACATGGCTGATGATGTTAGTAGATGATGTCAATAGTATGACTATAGAAAAAAAAATTACTCAGCAAGGTACGATGCTAACATGTCAAGTTTGATGTGTCAAAGGATGTGGGTGATTGGGCAATTGTTGGAGTTGACATGTGGCTGCTTCATACTACACACAGGGACTACTAATGTGGTTGTGGCTTGTCCACATGTTGGGCATGGAGTGGGTTCATTTGGAAAAAGTGTAACACTATCACTACCTAGAAAAAGCACTAGAGAGTCTGCAGTAGCCAAAAAATGGTGACTTTTCCAAACATCGAGAAGTGAGAACTCTACGTTAGAAAAGGAGGGCTGATGCCAATGGTTGGAAACCTAGTGCCAGAAAAGGATTGCAGTTGCTGCCAGGAAAGTTCAAAGTGGAGGCTAGAATACCATAGGTTTAGTCCCACATCTATTGTGGGATTGGGTCTGTAGTTATTTAAGAAGAAATACGACCAGTCTTCAAACAAACAAGAGTATTATGGGTTTGGTGGTGCACTCCACCATGAGGCTTGGCTAGATGTGTTGAGAGCCGAAGCCATAATTTGGGTGCAGTCTAGTCTATGGCTGATGTTGTAGTGCCGCTAAATATGAAGGAATATTTTGTGAAATAGTTTGCATAGGCTGGGGTGTCACTACCTGGTGCCTATGCAAAAAAAATTTCTCTGCTGCCCAAAGAATTTTTTTTTTTTCAAAAATAGAAAAATAATATTTACAAATTGTAGAGAAAATCAAAATAATAGATCTGAAAAATAAATTATAGATCTAAAAAAAGATCACACCGAACTTGCAAATCGGGCCTTTGGGTGCTAGTTTCCAGAAAAAATTTTGCCTCAAAATTGACTTTGGCCTAGGGTAGGCGATTTAATTATAGCTGATTTTCATCAAATCAACATTTTGGATGCAATGGCGAGGTCCTTTCTTGCTCTAGATGCTCCCAATGACTACGATACTCTAGATCTGGGTCAAGGTGCTGAAGCAACAATGGTCTCAAATAGCTATCTAAGGAGAAATTCTCCAAGCTTTGATACCATGTAAGAATTTTCCTTAGGGAAAAATTCACCCAAGAACAAAGAACTCAAACACAAGCATAATAGTAGACCAACAAGGTATGATTAGAATAACAATATCCACAATTGATTTATTGCTATTCAATTCAATGTGAAATTACATTAGGAGTTCTTGTATATAAAGGCCTTTGGAATGCTTCTAGAATGCATAAGAATCAGCAACATGATAAGTCATACAAATAAGCACATGTCCACCAGGTGTGGGTTATCCTCCATTAAGCACATGAGTAAGTGCGATGATGAGAGGATAAGCCTACAAAGGTGTAGCACACAAAATTATGTTGTAGACACCATGTGCTAAATTAAGAGTGCAAATAACTATGTTGTCTACATGACAACTTAGTTAATGATTCAAACTCCAGTGTTGTAGAACCATGTGCTGAAATAGAGTTGCTTACTTCTGTGTTGTCAACATGACAACTCATAAAAGTACACAAACTCCTAAGTTTTTCACCTAAGAAATAATAAAATAATGCATTAACCTAAGTAAAATTAAGTAAAGTGTAAATAGTAAATACATATTTACACCAACAATGTTGAGTGAACAATTTTTGAAATAGATGTTTGCTATGACAAAGTTCTATGAAAACTATTTTTGGTTGACATAATCATGAATTTATGATTATAAGAGATAAGTATGGAGTCATATTATACATCCTAATGCAATACATGCAACCAATTAGATTAAGGGAATCATTAGGCAACAATAAGGTTCAATTACAATCATTGATTCTGACCTAATCCATCTCCAACAATGCTTATTTAAGAAAGGTAAACCACAAGAAGTTAATCTATGTGTGAGGAGATGAATGCTAAGAGTTCATAAGGTATTCATGGTGGCTATGATGGATATGAAAAAGTTATACAAATAAGAATTAGTCTAAGAGGAATAGAGACAAGCAGTGAGAGGTTTAGATAGGATAGATTTGATTAGAAGAATCAAGAAATAACTAGCAAAGAGGAGATCTAACATCAAGCAAAAAGGTGCTAACCAAAGATCAAGTGTTGAATCATTCTAACAAGTAATATATAGTAAATCTCTTAACTAATTAGTCCCAACAAGTTATTGTAAATCTCTTAACTAAGTGCTTACTTAATTGTGAGTTTGAAATCCTTTAATCAAGGTGAGACCTAATAGTCTTGTAAGCCTTTAATAGGGTAGATCATAGTTTATGATAAAAAAATTTGTAGCCATAATTGGACACACTTTAAAACTGTAGTAGTGAAGATTTTTGGGTGTCATCCCTAGCCCAATTTTACCTTATCCTTGGAGGGTTTATAGGTAACCAAAATCTTATGTGTTGATTTACTTTATGCTATGGATGTGATGTATGGTTAGTTATTTCAATTCACATACAAAGTTATGAGACTGATGATTCATGCCACCCCCCCCCCCCCCGCCCCCCCAAAAAAAAAAAAAAAAAAATTTACTTTCCCATTGGTATTTCCATTAATTGGTGTTAGAGCTTTGTTCTCTAGAAAGGAAAGCTTGGCAAGGTCTTGAAGATGGAAGTCTACAAGTTGGGAAAGACTATTGAGAACCAGAAGATTGAAATACAACTTTCCCTACATCAACTCAAGGAGGCAAGAGATGAACTGCAACATTCATTAAAGAGAGGAAAGGTAATAACTATTCAACAAAATGATACTAAATATCAAGAATAATACACTAGTGGATTATTTGAGGATAGGAAATTAGAAGAGTTTGATGTAGCAATTGTAGTTTGATGGAAAAGAATAATGCCCTAAGTGAAGAAGTCAGGATCTTGAAAATAGAATAAGAAGCTCAATCAATACTATTGTGTGAGACAAATAAACTAAGAAAGAAAGCTGAAGAAGATAGAACCATGATCGAGGAAGACAAAAGACTTCTAGCTATTAGACTTGAGGAGAAGACATTAGATGTACAAAAGCTTGCAAACATGTAATTGGATATAATGAATTAACTAGTGATTGCAAATCAAGAATTGAATAGGAAAGACATTGAGATTACAAATTTGGAAACACATAATACCCTATTGTAGAATGAATTGAAGGCTGAGAAGGAAAAGTTTAACAAGCCTAGTAAAGTCATCAAGTACTTTGAAAATTTGATGGAAGCACCAAGGTCAAAGAATGACACTACTGGTTTGGGATATTCTACTAATGAACAAGGAGAATCATCTAGAAGTGGTGAAAAAAGGAACAATAAAGGAAAGTACAACAAACCCACTTGTCATCATTGTTGAAAATTGGGTCATATTCATAAATGTGTAATGCCCCACCCAGAGATCCTTGGAACGAGGATAATTATAAGCCAAGCTATTTTTTTAAAACAAGTATGGATACACATGAAAATCAACATACAAGGATCACAAAGATCACAATGGAAGACTAAACGAACATCCAAACACCAATGAATCTCCAAATGCCACTACTCACCAAAAACAACAGACCATGGAATGATGCAAACAATTTCAAATCTGAAACATTCTGAATTAAAAATCCAAAACCAAGAGATTTAAGAACACTATACAGGGTAGTCAAAACACCTCTTGAAAATTTTTGGACAAATTGAAAAGTGCCTACTATCCACCCAAACAAGTTTTCCCAAGAACCCAAGTGACACTTTCATGTAACATTGTGTGACACTTTCTAGTATCATACAACCTTACTCAAGGGGTTGTGTGATACTTTTAGGATCTTGTTGACACTTCTCCAAAGGCTGTGCAATACTTTATAAGCATCTTATGATGGTTTCTCAAAGGGTATGCAATACTTTCTAGTATCACATGATAATCTTCCTTTGGGCATGCGATACTTTCTAGTATTGCATTAGACTTCTTCCATGAACATGTGATACTTTATAAATATTTCCCAATTTTGGAACACTATCATCTAGGAAATGCAAGAACACTCCAATGAAAATTTAGAAAGGAAAAGAGAGTTAGAACCTCTACACCAAGGAGTACTAGATCCACAAGTCAAGGCTTTGACACTCAAACGCAAAAAGCAGAAAAAATGGAAATACATCTAACCATCTATACCATGGTAGTATAAGAAAATGTACTACAGATAACATCACAATATACAAAATGAACATAAGTAATCCCATGTGAGGTTACTCCCAACCTTAATAGCATCATGAGTCCTCAAAGGTCCTAGCCATCCCCCATGCATAACATCCCAAACTGCCAACTAGATAGTCGGAGCTGTCTTATGAGGATGTCACTACTAAAGCATAATAACATCATAAGAAGATGAAATCTAACATGCTAATCCAATGAGAAATAGATAATCCAACTAAGAAAATCACATCATCTAATCATATGCTAAACATCATAATGTAGGAATGTATCAAATAAACTAACATCATTTAAACATCATATCCAAGCATTCTAATGAAAGCATAAATCACAAGAAAGCATACTCTGGAACCCAAAGTACCAAGTTAAAACATCTAACAACAGTCACACTAGGATAAGAGATTGTCTCTATACATTAGTCCCCAATAGTGGTAAAGGTAGCTATGCCTCCCAAAAAACCATAGGTCCACTCCCGTCATGCTGAAGGAGATAATGATCCAATCACAATCACACATAAAACAAACATCCATGGCTAGCACTCATGCCAAATAGTAAGATGACTGAAACCAAGATCATGAGACAGTGCAAGTGTTGGTATTTTTCAACTATTAAGTATCAAAATACTCGATACCAAGATAATGAAAGCATAAATAATCTAAGGATCAGCTACTTCCTATAAACAACTAAATGTGTTCCTTATTTGGACCCAACTGCAATGAAATCAAGACAGATTTCCTACTCTTTAGGTTCTTCAGAACTAAGGTGGGTATATTATTTGTCTAGTTTTTGGATTAGATTGTGTTCAATTTTTTACCATCAATGTTTTGAATCATACTGCATGATTCATCATTAGGATGAGAGAGTAGGAGATGCAAAATCGAGTGGGTATACCTGAGGGATGGTTCAAATGGATAATACTGAACAAGAATCCCTTAGTTTCATTCTGATTCTCAACTCCTACCTCTAACATATACATATTTTTCTCATTCTATGACACTTTAAGATAATACACATCGCTTATAAACATATTTGGTCACAATTCTTCTCAGATTTACAAGTGCTTCTAGCAATAGTAGTTAACTAAGGTTGCGAGATAAAATGCAAAGAAGTACTGACCAACATTGATAATTCTTTTGAATAGTAAATTAAAATTGATTTTTAATTTGAGCTTGATGATTGCCCATAATTTTTTCACATATAAATTGAATTTAGTAGATTAGTGCCTCATCCATTGGTATTTAGAGTCCATTCAATTCCTATATTTGATTGATTGCTTTACAATCAACTTTATCAACAATTCTTATTCAATATTGTACTTACAGACATCCTTCCTATTACCATGGAAACCATATCTATAACACTAAAGCATTTATTTAATTCATTGAATTAATAACAATTGTGAATTGATATACAATTTGATTCAATTGCATTCAATTAGACAAACTTTTCTTATACAACATCAAAATAACCAGGTAAAAGAAATGGAGACAAGATTGAGCCAGAAAGATGTGGTGATAGCTCATCTTTGTATTAATTTCATTTTGAATTTTTTTTTGGTATACAATTGAACAAGACTCAAGACCAAACATCTAAATCTTGGAAAATTAATGTATTCTCATAAATCTGTAGAGAAAACAATATCACAAAATATTCATCAAATGGCTAGACCGAGCATACTTGTAAAGATTTAGAAAGAAAATAATTTGGACACTTTCTCTAGCCCTAGAAGCTCACTTATATAGTGTGAGATGCAACAAGCTTTAGGCATAGAGAACTGATAGTTGTCCTTTTGACAAAAGATATTTACATTTTTTAGCTATCACAAAAAGACAAAATTGTGTGTAACATAAAACTTTACATCAAAATATTCTTTAGGTGGGCCACTTTTCTGTTACACTTCCAAAACCATAAATTCCACGATTTATTCTTTGGTTATTTTGACTCCTCAAAGTATGTGGCTATCAAGCTTGCTAATGATGTGTCTTGTTCTGGTACCTACAAGTTAACCTCAACTTTAGGGTTTTCACTGTCTTCATGATGAATTGTTAAGGTAATAGTTACTTCTGCATCCTCATCTAACTCATCATCTTTTGCCACTTGTTCTGAAGACACCAATTCTTCTTTCCACTAGTTAAAAATAGTGTCATTAGGCCAATCAAAATTTAGGATTTCCTGGTGCACTTTTATTACAAAATTTCTAACTTTTTCTATTTCAACAAGATCTTTTCTGATAACATTATAAAATAATTTCACTTTGACCAGCTCTTCATTGGTCATTGCCCATAATATATGCCCCTTTTTATTTATAATAGTATTCATTCTATGACATAGTAGTTCATCTAATACCTTTTCCCATTCTTCTTTTTCTTTTATTCTGTCAACCCTTTTAAGGGCATTGAGAAAAAGGTCAAACTTCTTTGTTATCTACTCGGAAAGACAAATTGTTATTCTCTTCTAAATAGAAATCCATTTCTCATCAAAGTCTTTCAAATTACTAAGTATATAAAAAATCTTCTCTATTTGATGGCAAGGTAATTGGATGACAGAAATACACATAACATTAATATCATCATTTATTTCACTCCATTTCTGCACAATGGGCTTCAAGCTATCTTCAACCCTCTTTATTTGATCCCATATTTCTAGGATTCTTGCCAACTAGTCATAAAATGTAAGCCACTCAATTTTATCTACTAAGTACAATTTTTTTTGCCTAAGCTTCTCTTCATATTGATTATTCAATTAAATCTACAATTCATATAACTTTGTTTTTTCTTCTTCAAACTCTTTAGTAGTATAGAACTCAAGCCTCTGTAGGGTATCTAGTCACTCAATAATGGGGGTGGATTTAAATATCTCAATTGGGGGGTGAGGATATACAGTTCCTGGCCTACTGGATTCTCCTACTTTCCTCTTCCAAGTTGTTTTTCTATTTGGGATATTTGGTTTTCTAGTAATTGTATTTGTTCTCCTCTTTCGTCATATGCCTTAATTATTTCTTCAAACTTGGCATTGAGTTCTAAGAATCTACTTTGTTCTTTTTCTGCTACCACATCCCCAAACTCTAACATTTCTTTAGCCATTCTTGTAACTTGTTGACTACCAACTTCATAAACCCTGTATACTATAAGAGCACCAATGTGTTCTGCACTTGAAATTTCTTGCATTCTATTTTTTTTTCCTTTTTCAATTGACCATATGATCAGGGCATGATGATCATTACTAAATTTAATCCCCCTATGTGCTTGTAATATCTCTTCCTCTATTTTATGCTACACATCTTTTTCTTTTCTCATAGAAACAAAAATCATAGCATTAGCTATGTCCCACTCAGGAAAAACCAAGACTCCTGACTCCCTAACCAATTGTCTTCCAACCTTAGGTGTTAACTAGGCAAAATCCTCAAAAAATTTAGCCTTCACTTCTTCCTCAATGTCAGAGTCTAATTTATTTGACCGCTCTACTTTTATTGTCTTATATTTTTCCTCAAAATTTTGTATATTTTGTTTCCACAAAAATTGTGCAAAAGCCCTAGATTTAAAAAAATTCTCATCATCTATGAACTTTTGAGAGGCTTGAGAAATAATAGGATCTATCTCCTTACCTCTGTAATCAACAACAGTGAGGTCAAAGGAGGGCATAGGAGGCTCCTGAGGCACTCCTCTTTCTATATCAACAGTAGTAACAACTATATCTCCTTCCCCACCCTTTTTTCATAATTGTTCTCTTAAAGATGCTTCATCTTCTATTCAAAGTGGGGTTTAAGTTGGTGAATACTCTTCCACACAAGAAGAGGATCCCTATTCCTGTTTCTGTCTTTTGGGTGCATTGGTGGTAGGTGGACTCTCTAGTCTTGGCCTTATATGAGGGGGAACATGTTGTATATTCTAAACCACAACATATCCTGCCCTCCTCTATAATGTATACTAGCCTGGAGCAACTATCATTCAGCTATTTATCCTTCTCTCCACCTCTGCTACTTTATCAAGATATGTCTTAACAAAGGTAGCATTCTTTTCATTCATAGTTTGCATTATTATAGCAAAATTATTCATTAATACATTCATTCTGGCCCCCCAATACTTCTCATCTTTTAAGGGGTTATAATTTGGGTCAAAAGCATTAATGATTTCTAAGACTTTACTGAAGACTATACATTTTTCTATTCTAACTTCCTGTTCTTGTAATGAAAAAGTATTTCTAATAACATCTTCAGGGAAGTATACATGTTGTGTAATAACCTTAACTTTTTTCCTCTCCCTTAGGAGGTCATAGAATCCTTTTGGATCAATATATCTTGCATGGGATTCTACCATGTGATATCTATTAAAAAATAAACTAAGATTCGTCCATCCTTTCTTTATAAAGACAAAATCATGAGCCATAGTAACAATAGGAAAGAAAGTGGCTTTACCTTTGCCAATCCTATCCCTTTCTTCAATGGTTCCAATTTGCCACAAAAACTTTGCAATTCCTATCTTTAGAGGTACATGGAAAGGTAAAACATGAGGTTTTCCCAAAAAAACATAAACTCTAATCACAGTAGAAACATTGTATGGGATTATCTCCCCCCAATTATGACTGACCAGAAGTCCCTTAACATGGTCATTAGGTCTGATAAATTATCATGGAGGCTATGGAATTCTTGGACTATCCCTATTTAGGAGCAATTTGAGCCTTGATGCAAAATATCTATCAAATCTAACATAGCTAGCATCCCTAGCTTCCCAAGTCATGTCAGCACTCTATAGCTGGAGTGGTAGCTTCTGACCATCCTTTTCTAGCTCTAGCTCCATTCCCTTAGAGAAAAAGTAACTCCCTTATAGAGACATATGTGCATCAACAAAGAGTACCAGCAAAAAGGCTTGTTCACCTTACCTTGAGATATTCCAACCAAACTATTATGAATTTCTTCTGAAATCAAGGTAGCAAAATCAAGAATGGTGTTCATTCCAAACTTCAATGTCTAAGCCATAATAAGAATAATAGAACCTTGGATGTATTCCTCCTTATCCACCCAATTATCTAGCAAAGAGTAAAGTATAAGGCTTGAGTTCTAGAATCAAAATATTTCCTCATTAGTGGCTCTCGAGTGCTTGGTATAACCAAGGGTAGCGACCCCATCTTAGCAATATGTTGTTGTAATGGCCCCAGTCTCAAATATACTCTCTAGGCATCATATCTTGCTTGAAGATCATCCATATCAATAGGCTCATGAACTACATGGTTAGGATTGAGCTTAAAAGCCCCATTGATCAATTTAGGTGAAACCATAAAAAATTGTCTCCAACATAATTCTTTACAATTATAGTGATATGGTCATATTTCTTGGCCATATCAGACAATAGATCACTATCAAAGAAAACCCTAGGAACCACTAATTTACCAATATCAAATTCCCAAACATTACTGAAAGGGGTGTCTAGGTTTTGTTCAGCAAACCATTTTAAAAATAATTCTAAGCCTCCTACAGAAACCTACACATCTCTCACCCAATTGGCTCTATCATAAAAACCCTCACCCGCAACCAACCTAGGGCTTTTTGGGATAAGCTCTCTACTTTTTTTTATCTCATGTGCAGATAAAGGAAATTGTTCTAAGAAATCATCATGGACTAATCTTTTAAGATAATCAGTGTGACTGGAGAATTCCTTTCTTGGAGACATTTTTTGAAAAATCCAACTTCACACAATTCTAATTCCTTAATTTTCAATAGTTACAAACCACTTAGCCATTGAATTACACTTCTTTTCCTCTATAAATTGTACAATAATTTGTTGAAGACTGTGTAGAATTTTGTGCCCTAGCTTCGAAAACCCTTTCGCTTTAAGAATTCATTGCAATTGTGTGGTTTGGTATTGATGAATTTGCAAATTATACTAGGGCATTAAGACTGCACATAGGAGTTTTGAGAAATATTAATTTCCTTTAGCCATTAATTTTATGCCGTGTTTCAAGTTTGAATTTCATTTATCAATTTCATGACATGGACAACATTGTTTAAAAAGTAAAACTATTGTAAAGCTTTGAATATCCTAGACACGTGTCAAGCAAGCAATTTCCCACTTGGTTTAAAGTTCAAGCATTTTGATAATGTGGGTAAGTGCCAGTTGTCGATCCCCTAAAGATTGATAGTTATGAAAATTCAAAGCATCTTGCAAATAAGACATTTAATATTGGGATCCAACTGGCATTCTATATCAACACCTTTTCCAACCTACTGAAAGTCAGCAACTGTTTGTCATAACTTGTCCCACCTCACCACATGGAAGATTGGAACTTCCCCACATTACTTAAATTTCAGGTAACTTCATCTTGTGGGTAAGCGCTAACCATTTATCTACCAAAGATCAAAACACAGAAAATTGCACCTTTATCACATCCAAACAACTAGATTGACCAATAGAATATCTCCTTTCAAACCAACGTGTTCTGACATCTGCCACGATAAAGACTTTATTATAGTGTGTGATAGGGGTGAGTTCATGACATCATCAAATGCTACATCTCTCAAGGGTGCTTCTCGACATTATTTAAAGACCTTGAAACTTCATCTAGTAGGTAAGTGCCATTCGTCAATCATACTAAGATCTATGACTGACCATAATTACTCGTCCAGGTTTAAGAATTTCTCTTAATGCTTAGGAAAGATGACCATGGTTAAGGTAAGCTTGGAAATTAAAAGGCCAATTCATGGAAAATTAAAAATAAAGTAATCTTTACAAAAAGAAAACTTAGGGTAAACTATATCCTGCGCTATTTTGAAAATGAATACCTCTTTGAAAATTAGGGCACACAACTAGGTTTTATTTTACCTTTCAAGAAATTTGAACTAGGGTCTTTTTACTAAGGACTACCAATTTTTCAAATATGACCCTAGGTTTTTAATTGTGAGGTTCAACATATTACAAGGATGAAAAACTAGGCCAAAAGTGGCTTTGTCTAGGGACAATGAATATGCAAAGATTCATATGATGGCTCATAATCCTTGGGAGAAGTAGACATTAACCTTGACTTCCTTTTAACTTGAAAACTTTGAGAGAGCAACTACAATAGGAAAAGAAAATACAAAAACTATACACAGACATATAGAATAAACAAATATACAGAAAACCCTAAAAACTATTGTTCATGGAGAAGACATGTATTTTTAGCAAAAATACCTCTTCAAGAACTATCCATGAACTGGTAGCTCAAGAATGTTGCCTGATAGATCCTTTAGCAAATAAGAATCCTCTCCCCATGAGGCTTTGATTAGATAAGGACCCAACCATATAGGGTCAAATTTTCCACGTTTTCTCTTATCCTCAATACTAGCATTCCACATGAGGACTAAATCTTTAAATTCAAATTTCTTACTCACTATTCTTTTATCATAGAATGTCTTAACTTGTAGTTGCAACTTTTGATTTCTGAGAGATGTTTCTCTCCTTGTTTCAGTCAACCGTACAAGCTCATTTAGTCTTTCCTGCATGTCATCAATAATATCCTCATCATATTTTTGGATGTAATTATAGAGTCCCACTAGATTGCTCTGAGGCATCCTTGCTTGGATTCCATACACAATATCAAAGGGTGCTACTCCTATAGCCTTTTTTATTGTCACCCTATCAACCCATATTGCTAATTGTAATTTAGAATCCAAGGATTTCTTATTATCATCTAGTGTCCTTTTTATTATTTTCAGGAAGCTCTTATTTGTGGACTTAGCTTGTCCATTTCCTTCTGGATGATAGGGAGAAGATGTTGATCTTTTAATTCCATATTTATCACAAAATTTTATAAACTCCTCAAATCTAAAGTACATAGCATTATCCATCACAATCGTCTTAGGACAAGCAAATCTAGAAATGATGTTATTTAGCAAAAAGTTATTTACAACCTTGCTAGTTTAATTTCTTGTAGGAATTGCTTCTGCCCATTTTGTGAAGTAATTAGTAGCAACTAATATCCATGTGTAACTAGTACTAGATTTGGGAGAAATCTCACCTATAAAATCCATTCCCCATTGCTAGAATGGTGCTTGAACTTTTGATGGTTTTAATGGTGTGTTTCTTGAAAATTTCAACTTTCCTACAAATTGCTAACAGGCATCACATTTTCTTACCATCAACTGAGCATCTTTGAAAGGAGAAGGCCACCAGAATCTAGCTCTCATCACTTTGTGTGCAATTGTCTTAGCCATATAATGTCCTCCACAGACTCTAGAAATCATTTCCTTCAATATTTCTTTTGATTTTTCTTGATCAACACATTTTAGTAGCACTCCTTCAATGTTTCTCCACCATAAGTCATTCTAGACAATAATATACCTAATGGCTTGTAACTTAGTACTCCTTTTTTCATTCTTAGTCAAATGGGAAGGGGCTTCCATATGTTGCAAATAATAAATAACATTAGTATACCATTCACAATGGTCCATGTCACATAAGCTTGACCTTAAATCATTTGTTACTATATTGATCTGATTAGCATCTAAGTTGGATTAAGCCATAAGCTTAGCTAATCCTTGACCTCTTACCAATTTTATGATCTAAATTTCAAAGTTAAATTCTTGGATCCTATTGATCCATCTACATCTCTTACCTGATACCTCCTACTGAGAAAAAATGTCCTTGACAGCTACACTAGGTACAAATGCAATAAAAATGACACCTATCAAATAACATCTAAAAGCCTTAACAACCTTTACCAAAGCATATGCTTGCTTCTTGTGTAACTCATATTTTAGTTCAGTAGGTTGTAATGATTTATTGAAGAAAGCAATAGGTTGTTCATATCCTTCTTCATTCTTCTACAACAATACTATAGCTACAGTATGGAAAGATGCAAAAGAGAATATGTGCATTGGTTTTGTGTAATCTGGAGTCCTAAGGATTGGAGCATTCTTTATGGTAGTTTTAATATCTTGAAATGCCTATGAAGGTTCACCATCCTAGTTGATAGTAGCTCCTTTCTTAAGCATTTTTGAAATAGGCCTACTAACTTTAGCAAAGTTTGTAACAATCCTCCTCAGAAGATTAACTTACCCAAAGAAAGTTTATATTTCCTTTACATTTTTTGGCTTGGGAACCTTATCAATGTTTATCACTCTTTTAGAATCTATTTTTACTCCATCCTTTGATACTATGTGTCTCAATAATCTACCTTTTGTTACACCGAATGTGCATTTCTTTTGATTTAAAGATACTCCATATTCCAAGGCTTTGATAAAAATATTCTCTAGGTGTGTACAATGGTCTTCAACCTTCTTGGAATAAGCTGTAGGTTCATCTTGGTATACTATCATAAAATTATTGACGTAATCATGGAAAGCTACATCCACAGCCCTCTAAAAAGTTGCACCAACATTGATCAACCCAAATGGCATTCTCACATACACATAAGTTCCCCATGGGGTTGTAAATGCTGTCATAAATTGTTCATTTTCTTTCACAAGGAATTTATTGTACCCTAAGAATCCATCCATCATAGACATCAACTCAGAGCCAGTTACTTGTTGCAACATGGCCTCCATGTTTGGCAACCCATAATTGTCCTATAGAGAAGCAATGTTTAGGTTTCTAAAATCTACACACAATCTGATGTCTCCATTCTTTTTTTTGACAGGCACCAGATTTGAGACCCAAGTGGAATGCCTAATAAGTTTAATTATCCCTCTATCCCTTAGCTTCATCAACTCTTCTTGCATTTTGGGGGCTATGGTAGGATTTACTGGTCTTTGCTTTTTTCTAAAAGGTTTCACATTATCTTTCAATGATATAACATGTTGAAATAAATCTTCCCTATAAGCCTTAAGGTCATCATATGACCCTACAAAAACATGTATGTACTTCCTCAACAAATCAATTAGCATTTTTCTAATTTCAAGAGGCAAGCTTTGGCAAATATAAACCTTCTTGGGAGCCTCAGTAGTACCAAGATTTACTTCTTCTAATTCTTGAGGCTTAGGGTCCCTAGTTCCAAGTTTTACTCTATCTTAATTATAAAAAATATTCTCCAAAACCACTAACCCCTTAGGTACCTCATTGGTTTTCAACTACATAATCTCCTAGCCAAAAATAATTTCCTTACCATCAATGGTTTCAATTAAATCAGTACAATCCATTTCTTGACCCTGGTATTTGTCCTCACTTAACATGAAGTTTAAAATATCTTTATCATCTTCAAAAACTTCCCATTTTCAATATTGTTAGGTATTGAAGGTCTATTTTGAACTTCTATTTGTGAGATTCCTGCAAATGAAATTTCCTTAGGCTTGATTGCCACATTTTCTAATAAGTCAACCATTTTATTCTGACTTCTATCTCTCCATGAAATACCAAATGCATCAAAAAACTCTATTTGATCCCAAATTGCATTTAAATATTGTTTTAACCTTTTGTTTTTTTGAAAAATAAGTTTCCTTTATTTGTGAGATAACCAATTCAGAATCACCTATGACATGCAACATTTTGATTCCATGATGGGTGGCAACCTTCAATCCTAAGAGCAGGGCTTCATATTGGACTATATTATTGGTACAAGAGAATTTCAAAATAAATGAATATCTAAAAGTATTCTTCTCAAGAGAAACAAAAATTACCCCTACCCCTCAACGCTCTTTGGAACTAGCCCCATCAAAGTACATAGTCCATAAAATTGGTGAATCTATACAAAATTCCACTTTATGTTCAATTACAACATGCAATTTCTCTACTTCTTGAATGATCAATTCTACCCTAAAAGCATTTATACCAGTGTCCAAAAAGCAATTTGAATCCTTATCAATTCCTTCTCCTAGAATCTTATTAACCCTTGGCTCCCTATCAAACCTAATTGCCTTATCACCTATATGGAAAGTTGCATAAGACAAATCACACTCCAAGCTACCTCCCATACCAGGACTCCATTTTCTAGAATGCAACACCCTATAATGTGGAGGAATGTCAACCACAAGGACTAACATGGTCAATTCTACCTTAGGATATGCTGCTAACTTGAATGGAAATGCATTAATAGTAACTATGATAGGGACTTCTTTAGCATCCATATCCCTACATCTACCTTTGTTGGTATCTACCTTCAGACCTAAAGCTTTCATAACTTTAAAGGGCATGATGATGTTAGAGGTTCCTGAGTTTATCATGAAGTTCTTTAGGATTTTTCCTTTTATGATCAGACTAAGGAAAAATGGGTTGATATCTTCTATGTAGGCTACTGATGAATCATCCAAAAATATTTGAGGGATTTGGGATACAATACCATTATCTTCTACCACTATTGGGGATTGCTAAGTGGTGCTTGGTTCAGCCACACTACCATTATTTCCTATCCCACCCAACCATGACAAGGCCTTGCTCTTGTGCTCATCAATTCTAAATAATTCAGACAAAGGTACTTTGATAGTAATTTGTGACAACATGGATATCATATCAATAGGCTTAGATATAGTAGGCTTTACGAGCATACCTGGAGTTGAAGTCCTTTAAGTAGTAGGCACTACAACCTGCTTGGCTAAATCAGATCCTGAATTCATTTCTTGCACCACTATCTTAGGGATATCACTTGTTTGAAATTGCACTTTCTTTTTTGGCTGCCACTTCTTGGCCTTACTATCTTTAGCCTTTGTTGTCTTAGTATGAGTCTTGCTGCTCGCATCCTTCATCTTCTATGTAATATCCTTGATGAATATTCCAGAAGATTTGCTAGCATCATTTCCAATTGTCCTATTCCTTAGGTTATAGTTACTGTGCACTTGAGAAATCATTTCTGCAATGATTTTTCCAATCCCTTCTTTGGAATGTGTTCTCAAATTTATATTTTCAATATTTGAAGATACATTACATGCCTTGTCTTTATCATAATTTTCATCATCTGAGAATACTTGTTGATGATGTAGTTGGTAATAAATTCTCTGACTAGTGACATCATCCTCATGTTCCTCTAAATTAGAATCTATGCAATCATCAAACATGCTTACCATATTACAACTTACATCATCATGGCTTTTTCCTTCTTCATCCTCTCCATTTTGTGCACTTTGATCTAAAGTAAATGATTGAGCAACTGCACAATAATATGGAGAGTGGGGTGATTGACATATGATGCACTAGGGTACATCATCATTCATATTAATAGAACTTTACAAAGTATCTATTGTACCCTTATCCTTCATGTTTTGGGGTTGGTTAAGAATTGGTTTGCCATCTTTCCATTGAGTGGTATAAGGATAGTACTGCATTCTTGGCTTTCTGTTGAAATAGTTATTAAATTCACTGGGACCTTCTCACCAACATTTGACTTATGTGTATTGAAAGTAATTGGGTTCATCTTTTTTAACAAGTCCAATACTTGACCTATTGTGGATTCTTTAGGTTTCTTCCCTACAGGAGTTTTATCAACTTCCCTTTTGTTATTATTCTTGGGATTGAATAGCTTTGGATCATCTCTCCTCCCAAGCTTATCAGAAGCTTTTCTATTATTTTCAATATTCACTACAATCTTATAAGCACCCCTCAAATTTTTAGGATCTTTATCCCTCAACTGATAAGCCATCTTGCTGTCAAAAGCATTAGAATTTGTTGTAAGATGTAAACATCCTCATTCAATCTCATAACCTAGAACAACTTATACATTCCCTTTTGAAACCTTACATTGAAATCAAATGTAGATTCATTAGGGTTTTTCTTGATATTAGTGAAATTATTCAACATGAAACCAACGTTAGTATTGTCACCATATTATTCTTTGAACAATTTTTGCATATTAGTCCAAGAACTAACACAATCATATAGTAATCTCCTAAACCAGTCCCTCACATCTTCTATTAATGAATGCACAAACAATTTCATCACCACATCTTTACGCTTAACTTCAAAGTCATTCAACATCTCTACAAAGTCTCTCAAGTGTTCCTCTCCAGTGACAACATTATTCCCAAAGAACTTAACAACTCTATCTCTTAGATCAAAAGATATGGGATGAGGGAAACTAGGAATCCCTAGGAATGATATTTGTCTAAATTTTTCCATATATATAGGCTTCTTCTAAAAACTAGTAGCATTTGATGTGCTTGCTATATTGTTATGATTTTGAGCAATATTGGCTTGAGATTATTGTATTTGGATAGTAGGGATTGGAATACTAGTAGTGGATGATGACACAAGAGCAGAGTGGGACATTGTCTGACTAGATACTATAAGTCCACAAGTAGGCATAGAAGTTGCATTTTGGGTAGACAAGTTGGGCTAGGAAGCTAAAGCAGAGTTAGATTTGATGAACTAAATCTTTCTCCTAGTTTCTACTGCTTGAGCTTCATTCTCAACCTTCTCAAGTTCTTTTGCCAGATCCTCTTTTTCTTTTCTAGCCCTTTCAAGATCAAGGTCTAGTTTAGACATGGGAGGATTCATAGATTTGCTTAATGTAGCTTGGGGTTCATTTATTTGAATTCCTATAGCTTTGCCCTTTCCTTTATCAGTGGATTTCACAATAGGTTCTACAAGATCTACTTGGATTGGCTTATAGGCTTGGACTTGGGAAATGATAGGTTCTTACCCTTGGCTCACGAGTTCTACTTGTTCTAGAACTTTAGACCTTCAACTATCCATTTCCCCAAACACATCAACATGAAGGACTGAGGTCCTTTCTTCCAACTTCTTGTTCCATTCCTTCAAAGTAGCCATCCTTCTAAGCAAGTTATCTCTTTCAATAATAGCATTCATAGTAGCTTGCTCCCTTTCCTTCTTCAAATGAATATGTTTTCCTTCCTCTTTTGCAACCCATTTCTTTAGAACTTCTATCTCTGAACATACTTCTTTAGGATCTACAGAAGTTGCCTCTGAATCAAATGGGTCATCAAGATCAATAAGATTAGGCTCCATCTATGTAACTATTCTAGGATCTTTAATGACATTCCCATATCCTAACCTATGGTTCATAGCTGATATATGAAAAGTATCTCCTATTGAGGAAACATTTTTATCATGGTAAACTCGGTCTTGTTGTAGTGCAGTACTAATATTCCACCCCAAAAGCCTTGTAGTTTCTGACTCAAAACTTAATGAAGGAGACTCCCTTCCTACCACTAGTTGATAATAAGGATATACTGATGTATTACTTCTAGGTTTCTAGGTGGGATTGGATTTACCTTCTTTTTGCCTTGATTCTTCCTACCAGCTTCGGGTAAATCAGTATATAAGGGTACATTAGGATTGGTCCTTGCATAAGCTCTTGTATTCTTCCCTTCATCAGCCATTAAAGAGAATTTTTGTTAAATAAGCACTAGCTTCAAAACCTTGACTGAGCTTCCACCCTATTCTAGGGAAAAATGACAGTAAGATAGCTTTTGACTTCAAAGGAAAAAGTATAAGAAAATACCAAATAACTTTATTACACAAGGGATCAATCACAAAAAACACATGATTGCAACTCTTGCTTGATAGATAAGACACTTCATAAAGGTTGTATACGTCAATGTATGCCTATGGCACTAGGGTTGTTTCTCTCTCTCTTTTTAAATTCTCAAGGTTTGTCACTAAAAAAAGCCCAGTACAACCACAAATAGTACTACAAAGTGATCTCACACATACATACACAACAAGACCAAAGAAATTTTTTTACACTTTACTTTCACATGCACATTAAGGAATTCCCTAGTAGAGTTGCTATTTTGTTAGGGTTTTTCAACTATTAAGTATCAAAGTACTCAATACCAAGATAATGAAAGCACAAATAATCTAAGGATCAACTACTTCCTATAAACAACTGAATGTGTCCCTTATTTGGACCCAACTGCAACCAAATCAAGATAGATTTCCTACTCTTTAGGCTCTGCAGAACCAAGGTGGGTATACTTAAGGGATGGTTCAAATGAATAATATTGAGAAAGAATCTCTTAGTTTCATTCTGATTCTCACCTCCTACCTCTAACATATACATATTTTGCTCATTGTATGACACTTTAAAATAATACACATCCCTTATAAATAGATTTGGTCACAATTCCTCTCAAATTTACAAGTGCTTCTAGCAATAGTAGCTAACTAAGGTTGAGAGATCAAATGCAAACACGTACTAACCAGCATTGATAATTCTTTTGAGTAGTAAAGTTAAATTGATTTTTAATTTGAGCTTGATGATTGCCTATGATTTTTTCACATACAGATCAAATTTAGTAGATTTGTGCCTCATCCGTTGGGATTCAGAGTCCATTCAATCCCTAGATTTGATTGATTGCTTTACAATCAACTTTATCAATAATTCTTACTAAAAATTATAATTACAAACATCCTTCCTATTACCATGGAAACCCTATCGATACCACTAAAGTATTTATTTAATTCATTGACTTAATATCAATATTGAATTGATATACAATTTGATTCGATTGCATTCAATAGGACAAGCTTTGCCTATATAACTTCAAAATAACTAGTTACAAGATTCAACAAGAAAAGATGTGGTGATAGCTCATCTTTGTATTAATTTCATTTTGAAAAAATAAAAACATTGTATACAATTGAACGAGACTCAGAATGACTCAAGAGCAAACATCTAAATCCTGAAAAATTAATGTATTCTCATAAATCTATAGAGAAAACAATATCAAAAAGTATTCATCAAAAGGTTGGGTCAAACATACTTAGTAAAGATTTAGAAAGACAATAATTCAGACTCTTTCTTTAGCCCTGGAATCTCACTTATATAGTGTGAGATGCAACATGCTTCAGGCATAGATAACTGACAACTGTCCTTTTGACAAAAGATATTTACATTTTGTAGCTATCACAAAAAGACAAAACTTTGTGTAACAAGAAAACTTTACATCAAAATATTCTTTAGGTGGACCACTTTTCTATTACACTTCCAAAACCATGAATTCCACAATTTATTCTTTGGTTATTTTGACTCCTCGGAGTATGTGGCTATGAAGCTTGTTAATGATGTGTCTTGTTCTAGTACCTGCAAGTTAACCTCAACTTGGGGGTTTTCACTATCTTCATCAAAAATTGTTAAGGTAATAGTTACTTTTGTGTCCTTATCTACCCCATCATCTTCTACCACATGTTTCAAAGACACCAATTCTTCTTTCCACTTGTTAAAAATAGTGTCATTAGGCCAATCAAAATTTAGGATATCCTACTGCACTTTTATTACAAACTTTCCAACTCTTTCTATTTCAACAAGATCTTTTCTAATAACATTGTAAAATAATTGCACTTTGACCAGCTCTTCATTGGTCATTTCCCATGATATATGCCCTTTTTCATTTATAACATTATTCATTCTATGACATAGTAGTTCATCTAATTCCTTTCCCCATTCTTCTTTTTCTTTTATTCTATCAACCCTTTTAAGGGCATTGGGAAAAAGGTCAGACTTCTTTGTTATGTACTTGGAAAGACAAATTGTTATTCTCTTTTGAATAGAAATCCATTTCTCATCAAAGTCCTTCAAATTACCAAGTATATCAAAAATCACTATCAAAGAAAACCCTAGGAACCACTAATTTAACGACATCAAATTCCCAAACATTGTCTAGGTTGCATTCAATGAACCATTTTACAAATAATTCTAAACCTCCTACAAAATAAGTGTATCTCTCACCCAATTGGCTCTATCATAAAAACCCTGACCCACAACCAACCTAGGGCTTTTTGGGATAAGCTCTCTACCTTTTGTTATCTCATGTGCAGATAAAGGAAATTGTTCCAAGAAATCATCATGAACCGATCTTTTAAGATAATTAGTGTGACCGAAGAATTCCTTTCATGGAGGCACTTTTTGAAAAATCCAACTTCACACAATTCTAATTCCTTGATTTTCAATAATTACAGACCACTTATCCACTAAATTATGCTTCCTTTACTCTATAAATTGTACTATAATTTTTTTGATCACTGTGTAGAATTTTGTGCCCTAGCTCTTAAAACCCTTGTGCTCTAAGAATTTTTTGTGATTTTGTGGTTTGGTACTGATGAATTTGCAAATTATAATAGGGCATTAAGATCACATGAAGGAGTTTTGGCAATATTAATTTCCTTTAGCCATTAATTTTATGCCATGCTTAAAGTTTGAATTTCATTCATCAATTTCATGATATCGGATGACTTTGTTTAAAAAGAAAAATTGTTTTAAAGCTTTGCATATCCTGGACACATGTCAAGTAGGCACTTCCCTACTTTGTTTAAAGTTTGAGCATTTTGATAATGCAGGTAAGTGCCAGTCGTTGATCCCCTAAAGATTGACAATTATGAAAATTCAAAGCATCTTTCAAATAAGACATTTAATATTGTGACCCAACTGGCATTCCATATCAACACATTTTCCAACCTAGCATACGTTAGCAATTGTCCACGATAACTAGTCCCACCTAGCCACATGGCAAATTGGTGCTTCCCAATATTACTTAAATGTTAGGTAACTTCATCTTGTGAGTAAGTGCTAGTTGTTGATCTACCAAAGATCAACAATCATATAAAATTGCACCTTTATCACGTCTAGTAAGCTAGATTGATAGATAGAACATCTCCTTTCAAACCAACGTGTTCTGACAGTTGCCACGACAAAGACTTTATTACAGCATGTGATAGGGGTGAATTCATGACATCATCAAATGCTACGTGTCTCAAGGATGCTTCCCCACATTATTTAAAGACCTTGCAACTTCATCTAGTGGGTAAGTGTCATTTGTCAATCATATTGAGATCTACGGCTGACCATAATTACTCATCTAGGTTTAAGAGTTTCTCTTAATGATTAGAAAAGATGACCATGGCTAAGGTAAGCTTGGAAATTAAAAGGTCAATTTGTGAAAAAATAAAAATAAGCTAATCTTTATAAAAAGAAAACTTAGGGTAAACTATATGCTGCACTATTTTGAAAATGAATATCTCTTTGAAAATTAGGGCACACAACTAGATTTTATTTTACCTTTCAAGAAATTTGAACTAGGGTTTTTTTACTAAGTACTACCAATTTTTCAAATATGACCCTAGGTTTTTAATTGTGAGGTTCAACATCTGGCAAGGATGAAAAACCAGGACAACAAAAAGTACTACAGGTCTTGGTTAGACACTCAATGGATACTATGTAGGGGCTAACAACATGGAGAGTCACTTGGCATCATATAGCCCAAGTTCAGTTCATGCGATTCAACTCCTTAGCAAAAGGTTCTCATAGTGAATATTTTATTATCTTAAGTTTTATTACCACCTAGTGTTTTATTTAGTTATCACTTGATTAAAATTTCCTCTGCCAACCCTCTGGGCATAATGATCACCAGGCTACAAGATAGATGCCCCCTGCATGGTGCTACCTTACCCTACCCATGCTCATCCAATGATGAGTGCCCATAGGAATGCATATTCCCAACCCAACCCCAAATGATCATAACTACATCAAAGTACAAACGGGAGATTAGGCCTCGTAAGTCACTCGACAAGTCTATACATATGTACTCATGTGTTATGCACCACCATCATGAAGATCATAACACAAGGATTGGATAAGAACACAACAAAAATACCACTCAACCAAAAACAAGCTCGAGAGGATAGGTGTGACCTACATTCCAAAGAAATACAAAAGTGCAATAGTGATCTACTTGAGATCTCAATGAATGATCCAAGTCTATGATCAACATCATACTAAGAAAACCTACGAAAATAGGGTGGTACATAAGTCGAGGTAAACACCCTAAAACTAGAAAATTTTGAAAATAAAATCCATTTGGTTTTAGGGCACAAAATCCAATAAAATTTGGGTTCAGACACCATATGCAAAAATTGTTGGAGTTGAGGAAAGCCAACTCCAAAGACGCCCAAGATCACCTGCATGCGAGAACCTGTCAAAGAGAAGCCAAAGAGAGGAAGAGCATGGAGCAAGGGAAAAACCCTAAACGGACATGAAAGACCACATGAATGCAAACAAAAGAAAAATGTATTTACAATATGCACAATGATCTTATGTGATCCAATGAGGGAGCCCGCTTATAAAGAGCTCATGGAAGCTTGTAGAACAAGCTAGAAGGTGGTAGAAGATAAGGATGACAACTCAACACATATCCACAAAAAGGTGGAACATGCTAGAAGGGAACAAACTCCCGTGTTGTCATCAACTAACCACAACATGCATTAAATACTAAATATTAAATAAATGCATTAACCTAAGTAAGCTTAAGTAATAGAATAAATAATAAATAATTAATTATTTACTCTAACACCCCCCCTTAAGTGCAACTTAGGGAAATGCCTTAAGCTCACAAGACTAAGATGAATGCAGAATGGGTCTCGGCAACGAGGCCATGTTAAGTACCCAAGTACAATGCAAGAAAAGACAACCTCTGAAAGCGGAGAAAGAGAGAAAACCACGTGGGAAAAACCCTCCCCCAAAAAGAGGTAAGAACCTAGTGAAGAACTGAAGAAGTCTCCAACTAGGGAAAATGTCCCCTAAAATAGGAACAAGGAGTGATCATGAAGAAGCATCACTGAAGCATGAAGAAGTTGCAAATCTGCCAAACTGATGATCTAAAGAAACTCCATGGAAGAAGAAGGCATGAACCGAGCATGTCTATATGGTAGATGATCCATTTCACCGAAATGCATAGGTAGCCAGCCACTGCAATCGCCTTGTATATAGGATCAACCATTGAATACATAGTTCACACTATCGAACCATCAAACCACGGATGCATTAGAACAATAGCATAACCCCCCCTTAATGCAGACGGGGTGTGATGATAGGCAACTGAGAAGGTGGGCCAAAGTCTCCTGCAAACGAATCAAGAACGAGGAGAGAGGAAAAGAGGTACAAACACCGATAAAGACACGGTCAAACTGACTCTGCATGGGGCTAATGTCGTGGAAGGGACACTCACTTGACAAAGGGAGAATGCCTAAAACAACAAACAATAATCCCCCCATGGTGCTTTATGAAAATAGTGCAAGTACAACTGACTCAAAACAACGTTCATGATCCTCGGAATGCAAAAGTGGCACTTTATCTCAGTGCGATACAAAAAAGTGCTTCAAAATGATAGATACAATGATCAGAACTGAAAATGAGCTGCAACAAAGGAAAGTACAGCCAAAAACAAAGCAAACCATGGCAGAAAAATGATCCTCGAGCCTAAAATACTCAAAATATCTACCATATAGAAAAAATGCTAAAACTATGATAGAAAGAGAAGAGGCCAAAAACTAAGGAAAAGGACTACATTTTTGAAAAGGTGAGAAAACTAGCTTTTAAAAAATATAAAGTTTTCAAAAAACTGACATGGGACGCAAAAGATATGCATGTCAGAGTCAAAAACAAAACTTCAGACTTCAACAGAAAAAATGGTCAATGAAAAAGTATCAAAACCTAAAAATACCTACACCAAAATCTCCGTCTCAGAACCAACTTTCTGGCGCTTCTTTTGGATCAAAAAAATACCTCCGTATGCAAAAGTTATGGCCAAAAAACCAAGAGTAGGTCCAAAATGAAATCAGGAGAGGTGCATGCAAGGTCTGATGACATAGCGCTGACGTTAGCAAGTTAGGCGATTAAATTTGATGGCTTGGAGGCCGTTGCTACAAAAAGGATGCCACGTGGCATAGCCACGTGGCAGTATGGTTGATGATGTGGCAGGGGCCACGTGGAAATGTGCCACGTGGCACGCCTGCCACGTGTCACGCGCAGGCATTGCTGACTTGTCGAGCGCTGACTAGGCGGACACCTGTCGGACGCTGATTGGAAGGCAAAGCTGACACGTTGTCGCTGACTAGGCAGGAATGCAGAGCTGGCGACAGGCGGAGTGGCCAGACTGGAGGCAGAACCGGGCGGAGCAGGTCGTAGAACGGGTGGAGCGTAGAGGTTGGTGGTTTAAACGCCGACGGAGGAACTTGGGAGAGCGGCGCCAAGGTGGCTCGCGGGCGGCGCCGAGCCGTAGCGGCTCTGCGGCTGCGCTGCCGGTGGCAGTGGCCGGCGAGCTGTGCGGCGGCAGCTGCTGGGTGGTGCGGTGGTGGCCGCCCGGCGGTGCTGCGAATTTATATTTTTTTTGAATTTTTTTTGCACTGCGTCCATATGATCCGTACGGCAGACCCTGGAGGCTTCAAAAAATCCCCAAAAATGCCCTATGTCCAAAATCGAAAAGCTTTATATGAATCCTAACTGCAAATGGCCTTCTGAATCCAATGGTGATGTCCGTTTGGGCTGAAAGTGCTCCTAAAAAATGCTAATCCCCTGATTTGAAGAAAAAATGCACAAACAAACTAGGGTTTGTGACTCCAAATCACGGCTTCAAAATTCTTCAACAAGCTGCAGTAGGAAGGCTCTGATACCAGGTTGGAGTTGAGGAAAGCCAACTCTAAAGACACCCAAGATCACCTGCATGCGAGAACCTGTCAAAGAGAAGCCAAAGAGAGGAAGAGCATGGAGCAAGGGAAAAACCCTAAACGGACATGAGAGACCACATGAATGCAAACACAAGAAAAATGTATTTACAATATGCACAATGATCTTATGTGATACAATGAGGGAGCCCGCTTATAAAGAGCTCATGGAAGCTTGTAGAACAAGCTAGAAGGTGGTAGAAGATAAGGATGACAACTTAGCAGATATCCACAAAAAGGTGGAACATGCTAGAAGGGAACAAACTCCCGTGTTGTTATCAACTAACCACAACATGCATTAAATACTAAATATTAAATAAATGCATTAACCTAAGTAAGCTTAAGTAATAGAATAAATAATTAATAATTAATTATTTACTCTAACAAAAATGACTAGCATAATGATGCAAAACCCCAAACCCTCATCCTAAAAATAGGGAAATATTCATGCCCGACCAATCGGGAAGAACAAATAAATAAAAAATGGAGGGGAACACTAGTTCTCAACCTCCTAACAAATAACTACCATAAACATAACAAAAAATGGAGTTAAAACAAAAAAATGGGAGAGCCCTACTTGACAGCAAAAGGGGCAAAAAACAAAAATCCACCATATAAAATAAATATCTCTTGAAAGCTACTAAAAACTATGGCAAAATAAGGTCTCCCAAAGTTGGATCCAATGAGATTGATCTTGTGAAGGTCTCATGCCCTTAGATCTCACAACAAATAGAAACACAATCCTCTCAGAAGAGGATTTTGGAAAAAGCTCTCAATTTTCAATTTCCAAAAGTGAGAAGTGAGGAATTAATTTTCTCTTTCAATATTTATTTACTTTTGAGTGAATAATTGATTAGGGTAAATAACTAGTTAAACTAGTTAGACCCCAAATCAACCCAAATGAAAACAAGCTATTTCAAGTTATTGAATTCATCTATGGAAAAGCTGCTAGAAATTAAAAATCAATCAAATTAAAGCCCAAAAACCCAAAAATCACAAAAATTTATTACAATGTGAACCTCTAAATGTACAGACATGTTCATAGGTCTAAACACATAATGTAAGTAAGTCTATATTTAATCAAATCACTGGAAGGTTAAATTTAAACAATTTTAAAGATACATTGAACATACAGTTATGACATTGGTAAAATGAATAGCTAAATCACTAACTCCATGTGCCATTTCTAGGGATATAAATCATGCACACTAAAACACATGATCAAGTGCAATTGCATATAATGACATAGCCAAAGCAATAAATGCATTCAATACCTAATTTAACCATTTATTCTAATATACTAAAATAATCCATTTACATCATTCGCGTTCACATAAAACATGACAAAGCAAGAATAAAGTAAATTACCATAGTATTTAATCAAACATATAACATAATCAGAGATATGTCCAAATACCAAATAACAATGTATCATCATAAAACATACTGTCATCTCAAAATGGCATCAACATGTAAATATGACCAACTGCAAAACATAGTAGTATAGCACCTATGATACTGAAATCAAAGTATAAAATCTGAACCTTAGGTCATCTCAAATACACAAATAATAACATGAGTACAAGTATCTCTCAAATCAAAATATAACAAGGTACAGATTGCAAACATGAGAGGCACTACAAAATGTAAGAAGCAAGGACATCAAGCACATGAATGTAGGACAACCAACACTCAAAAATTCGAAGGTTATTGTTACAACTGTCAAAAATATGGATACAAGGCATATAAATGAATATCCACATCCAAGTGGACATTAAATAAATAGACAAAGGGACATCACAATAGAAATTCTTGTGATTGGGATTACAACACAAGGTACACTTGTCACTATTGCCAAGAATATGGTCGCATCCCTAAAATTTGCATAATAACACACTTTACAGGTAATTGCAATAGATGGTTGAAAGAGATTATATACTTTAGTTGTCTTAAAATTGGTCATGTCAGCAAAAACTATCAAAAGAAGTCACCTACACTGAGCAATGAATTCAACAGAGACAAAAATAGAAGGTTGATGCCAAAAAGGTAAAGATACAAATGAATAAGGCATGGAGAAAGAAGGAAGATTGCAACACATCAAGTCCATATGAGGTAACTTTATCCAATGGATTAGGTGATCACATCACCCCCAACTAGGAAATCAAAGGTATGTGTGGAACTGATATTTGAAATAGAATATTATACTTTAGTTCCAAATATCTAAGATATAAAAATATCATATATGCATGAATTAAGATGCAATAAATTGTTTAGAAGCAAGAGATATTTAATTGTTATGTTTTTTTCTATGTTGTTGTCGAGCATTTAGAAAATTGGATTTATAGCTGAGTAATGGAGATATCCTAGTGATATTCGAGCTCACTATGTTAGCCAAGCATGTTGAAAGTCCTATGATAGCCAAGTTAAGAGGTGTATAAGCACTGAGCGATTAATGTCAAATTTGAAGGGTTATATAGTCAATTTTTACCAAAGTTTGAAGAGCACGAAGAGAATGAAGGCAATTAGAAAAAGGATATTCAAGTGTTTGCAAACCATATTCTACTACATCTCAACATCATTCATTAGATTTGAGAGGTATTTAGCTTGTGTTGAGTTACATTATTTCATATTTCACAAACCCTAGAGAATCAATATGGCAACTAGTTCTTCAACAACAATTAGGAAAGAGGGGAAGGAAGTTGTAAACATTTAGTTAATTAGCAATGATGTAAGACAACCCCCATTCCTTGCAATTCCTTAGATCACATATAAGGGAGATCCATTTGGTGGATTATCCACTATACTACCAAAGGTTTTCATGATTTAGGATGTTCAATGTTGCTACACTAGCAAGATTGGAGAAGTAGGAGACATGGAAATAAGAGAAACCTACCAGAAGTTGTGTGATAATGGTGTTCTAAGGGAAGAAAACAATATCATCAAATGAAAAGGGTTGATGCATGTTGTGATAAGGATCCTAATAAAACTCAAAGTTTTATTCCACGTAATTTCTCCCTAGATTATTTCTAAGGGGGTTTGTAGGCAATGCCCCCAAGGTTAATTGTAAAAGGCATCAATTGCTATTTTCCTATTGGAGGACTTATTCTAGCCCTAATTTTGTAAGAAAAAAAGCTTGTATAAAATGGCTTAGGGTTAGGGTTTTGATAATGTATTGTGATATTGTGGCTTCTTGCAGCACCAATATTGAGCTTTAAGGGATTGAAGATTGTAATTGTTAGATAATAATAATATTGGACTTGCTATTGGTGGACATAGAATAGGGATTGGGTGAACCACATTAAATCTTTGTGTCTTGTGTTCTCTTCTATGTGATCTATTATTTTCTGATATTGGTTATATTTTCATGTAACTATTATTTTTTTCTAAGGTTAATCCTAACAAGTGGTATTAGAGCCAAACAAACATCATTTTCTTTAGCGAGACCATCATTATTTTTATTTTTTTAAAATTTAGCTATCCCCTGTAGGAAGGTCTTGTGGTTGAGTGGGAGTGATGGAAGATGAGGGTAAGTTGAAGGTTGAGAAGTTTAATGGGTTGAACTTTTAGTTATGGAAGATGCAAATGGAGGACTATCTTTATTAGAAGGATTTATGGAAGCCTTTGGAAGGAAAAACCAACAAATAGGAAACTATGATAGGTGAGGATTGAGAGATTTTAGACATAAAGACAATTGGAAGTATCAATTATACTTGGCACCATCAGTGACATTTAACATTACAAAAGCCAAGATGACAAAAGATTTGATGCAAAACCTAGCGAAACTATATGAAAAGCCCTTTGCTTAAAACAAGGTATTTTTCATGAAGCATTTATTTAATATGAAGATGGTAGAAGGTGGATCTATTGTAGATCATTTAAATGAGTTAATGCTATTACTAGTTAGTTATCTTTTGTGAATGTCAATTTTGATGAATAAATTAGGGCTCTCTTGATTATGTGTTCTTTGCTTAAAAGTTGGAATGGCTTGGTAATGGTTGTGAGTAATTTTGTATCTGGATCAAATACCCTAAAATTTGATGATGTGATTGGTGTTATTCTAAGTGAGGAAACTCGTAGGAAAAACTCAGGTGGATCTACATCAGGAAGTGCTTTGAACAAACAAAGCAGAGGCAGAACAACTAAGAGAAAAAATAATTTTGGAAATCATGGTGAATCAAGAGGAAAGTCAAAGGGGAAGAGGTATCAATCCAGAGGACCAAGACATTATTGGTATTGTGGAAAACTAGGGCAAAAGAAGAAAGATTGCTAGACTTGAAAGAACAATGAAGGAGGTAAACTAGAATGGAACAAAGTGGAAAATATGGTAAGTAACAAATCCGAACAGGATTATTTGCTTCTTTCTTTATAAAGTGTTGATGATTCATGGGTTTTAGATTCTGGTGCTTCATTTCATGCTACACCCCATAGAAGTTATTTTATTCATTAGGTCCAAGGGGATTTTGGGCTTATTTATTTGGGGGATAATGAACCTTGTTAGATTGTTGAAAAGGGAAAAGTTAAGATTAAGTTGAAAAATGGGAATAATTGGTTACTGCATGAGGCAACACATTTTCCAAGGCTAAGTAAGAATTCAATCTCAGTAGAGCAACTCAGTGATGAGGGTTATGTAGTTACCTTTAATGATAAAAAATGGAAGATTTCAAAAGATTCCCTTGTAGTAGCAAAAGGTGTGAAAGTAGCCACCTTATGTCTTTGTATAAGTCATATTGTTCCTTCTACTTTAATTTTTTTTAGAGAAAAATGAATGTTTAGGAACGGGTACTATAGTTGAGCAGGGAGAACAAATAAATATTGTAGATTATGATACAATATTGTGGCACCACAATCTTGAGAACATGAGTGAGAAAGGTATGAAATTACTTCATTCAAAGAAAGTTTTACCAAGTTTTAAATGTGTTAATATGGATTTATGTGAAAGTTGTGTGTGTGGAAAATAAAAGAGAGTGAGTTTTGTGAAGAGTGGGAAGGAGAAAAAATATGAGAAATTAGAGCTTGTGCATACAGATGTATGCGGACCAGCTCAGGTATCTTCCCTTGGTGGCTCTCATTATTATGTTACATTTATTGATGATGCTACTAGAAAATTATGGATTTATTTCCTTAGATAAAAATTTGATGTATTTCAAACTTTAAGAAATGAAAATGCTTGGTTGAAAATGAGTCTGATAAAAGATTAAAATGTCTCAAATCTGATAATTGTGGTGAGTATTATAGTCATGAATTTGAAGATTATTGCTCCACTAATAGTATTTACAGATAGAAAAATATTCCAAGGACTCCATAGGAAAATGAAGTGGTTGAATGCGTGAACAAGACAATAATGGAGTGTGCAAGGGGCACGAGGTTACATGTAAGGTTGCCCTTAAAAATGTGGGCAAAGGCTGTCAATACTACTGTATATTTGATTAATAGAGGTCCCTCTACTCATTTGGGATGTGGTATTCCAAAGGAACCATGGATTTATAAGAAGGTGAGTTATTCTTTTCTCAAAACCTTCAGTTTTAAAGTATTTGCATATATAGATTCTGAAAAAATAACCAAGCTGGAAGCTAAGTAAAAGAAATGTGTATTTTTTGGATATGACATTGATTAGATTGGGTATAGGCTTTAGGATTTTGAAAATTGTTAAATTATAAGAAGTAGGGATGTCATATTCAATGAGAAAGTGTTGTACAAAGATTTTTTGCAGCAACATAAGAATAAAGAAAGTGATTATGTAGTGCTAGAGATACTCCAAAAGATGATGTTCCAATAGTTCCTCATGATCTACAACAACTACAACAATAAATACGACACACTCCAGTGAATCTTAGATGATCAATAAGGCTAAGTAGACCTCCAGAAATATTTTCTCCTTCTTTGTATTCTATTTTACTTACTAATGCTAGTGAACCTAAATGTTATGATGAAGTTGTGTAGGTGGATACAAAGATTTAGTGGGAGTCTGCAATGAAATAAGAAATGAGTTGTTTGCTAAAAAATATGACATGGGATTTAGCAAGTTTCTTGTAGGTTAAAGGGCTATATAGATTAAATGAGTTTACAAATTGAAACAAGAGGATGGAGGTAAGAAACAACTTAAAGCTAGGTTAGTGGTAAAAGGATTTGCATAGAAAAAGGGCATTGATTTTGAGAAAATATTTTTTATTGTTGTTAAAATGACCTCTATTCGCATTATTTTAAGTATTATGGCTAGTAAAAATTTGCATTTGGAGTAGCTTGATGTTAAAAGAACCTTTCTTCATGGTAATTTGGATGAAGAGATATATATGGCACAACCATAGGGATTTGAGGTCAAAGGTAAGGAGAACATAGTGTGTAGATTGTAGAAATGTTTATATGGCTTGAAGTAAGCACCTTGGCAATGGTATATGCAATTTGACAATTTTATGCATGAGCATGGATATAGTAGGTATCATTAAAATCATTGTGTTTATTTTAAGAGGTTGGATGATGATAACTACATTATTTTATGTTTATATGTTGATGATATGCTTGTAGTTGGGTCTAATATGGATCATATTAAGGGGTTAAAGGATTAGTTAGCACATTCATTTTCTATCAAAGATTTGGGGGCAACACAACAAATCCTTGCTATGAAAATCTAGAGAGATAGGAAAAATAGAAAATTGACATTATCATAGGCTGATTATATTGCGAATGTGTTACAACATTTCTCTATGGAGAATGCTAAAGCTATCAGAACAACTTTACTTGGTCATTTGAAGTTGACTAAAGAGAAGTGTCCAAACACATGAGAAGAGGAGGATAAGATAACCAAGGTACCCTATGCTTTAGCTACAGGAAACTTGATGTATTCTATGTTATGTACCAAGCTATATATTGCACATGTAGTGGGAGTTGTTAGCAGGTATATGAGTCATCTAGGGCTTGAGCATTGGAATGTAGTTAAATAGATTCTCAGATATTTGAGAGGAATATCCAATAAGTATTTACATTTTGGGGGCTCTACTACTGATTTACAGGGCTATGTTGACTTAGATTTGGTAGGGGATATTGATACTAGATAGAGAACTATAGGTTATATATTTACTATTGGCGGGGCAACTTGAGCTAGGTTTCTCAGTTGCAGAAGGTTAATGCTTTATCCACTACAAAGGTAGAGTATGTTGCTACTATAGAGGCAATCGAGGAGAAGATATGACTTTAGTTCTTCATGGAAGAAATAGGACACCCACAGAGGGATAATTATTTGTTTACAAAGAGCCAGAGTGTCATTCATCTTGCAATGAATTATGCTCTACATTCAAAGACAAAAACACATACAATTGTGGTTTCATTTTATTTGGTCAATTTTGGATGATGGGCAGTTAAAGGTGGAGAAGATACATATAGATAACAATTTACTAAATATGTTTACCAAGGTAATAACAAGGGAGAAGTTGAACTCCTCTTCAATTTTGGTGGGTCTTCTCGACTGAATAGAATAAAAGAATAACAAAGTCCAAGGTGATTTGATATTATAGTGGGAACTACAGGTTTAACAATACTATGATCAATCTCTAAGTGGGAGTTTATTGGTGTGGAGTCTGATTAGTCTCCAAGTGGAAGAATGTTGTGATGCGGAGCCTAATGTAGTGCCTCTTGTGTTTGCAGTCTGTACCTTGTCTATTTTGATTCGAGAGATACTTGATACTCTTATTTTGTACCTTATGATGACCCGAGGGTCGGATGTTATACTTTGATTCAGTACCATAGATGCTATATTGCTATGTTGTTAAGTTTATCATATTTGCATGTTGATGCTACTTTGAGATTACAGTAGATCTATGATGATATCTAGTTATATGATGTATTGGACATGTTGTTGATTATATTATGAGATGAATTCTATGCTATGGTTGTTTACTTCATTTATGTTCCTTATGCTTCTCTGAACATGAGTGATGTAAATGGATTAAATAGGTATTTTAATACATGTTGCTTTGGCTATGATATTATATGCAATTGCACTTGATCGTGTGTTTTAGTGTGCAAGAATTATATCCCTGCAGTGGCATATGGAGTTAGTGATTTAGCTATTTATATTTACCAATGTCATCCATGTATGGTCAACGTATCCTTATTTTAATTATTTTAATTAAAACCTTTCGTGATTAGTAAATCCAAACTCATCTGCATTTTGTAACTAGACCAGTAAGCGTGTCTGTGCATTTAGAAGTTCGCTTTTGTCGCGAAAGTGTTTAATGATTTTTTGTGATTTTGGGTTTTAAATATTTTTGGATTTAATTTTTGGTAGCTTTGCCTTAGGTGAATTTCCATTATGGATAATAACTTGTTTTAGTTTGGGTCGATTCGAAGTTTAGCTACTCCAGCTAGCTATTTTCCAAAATTGACTATTCACTCAAAAAGTGAATAAGTATTGAAAAAGTGAATTCATTATTCATTTCTCACATTTTGGAAATTGAATTTGGAGAGCAAATTTGGAAATCCTCTTTTGAAGGATTATTGTTTTGTTCGTTGTGAGAGCTGTGAGCATGGGATCTTTGTGAGGTTGGTCTCATTGGATTTAGCTCGAGGATTTTTTGCTTTACCGTTAGTTTCAGCAGTTTTGACGAAGTATTTATTTTATTCTACGAGTTTTAGTTTCGGCCCCTTTTGCTATCAGGTAGGGCCTTCCCATTTTAATGTTTTTTCTCTATTTCTACTTCTGTTTCTTGTAGCAATATGTTAGGAGGTTGTGAACTAGTGTTCCCCTTTGTTTCTGTTTGCTAGTTCTGCCTAGTTGGTTGGGTATGAACGTTTTTTCTATTTTTGAAATAGGGGTTTGGGTTTTTGGGCCGTTATGTTGGCCATTTTTGCATACGGTGTTCAATTCCTTTTATTTTTGGATTTTTGGGGTTTTTGAACCCAAAGGCCAAATGGGTTTTAATTTTGGATTTTTTTCCAAAATTTGGGGTTTTTACCTCATTTTGTGTGCCACCTTGTTTTCCCGAGTTTTCTTGGCACATTGTGGTTCGTGGACCTGGATGATCCGTTTGGATACCAGTCGAAACACTTTTGCATCTTTTGTTGCTATGGGATGCATGTAGCATCCATCATCCTAATTTTTTTTTCGGTTGATTGGCTTCTATTTTGCGTTCTCATCCAGTCCTTATGTTATGATCTTCGTGATGGTGGTGCGCCACACACGAGTACATGCACATACGTTTGTCAGAGGACTTGTGAGTCTCAACCTTCCATGTCTTTTTTGGAAGTTTTGATCATTGGGGTTGGGTTGGGAATTTGCATGCCTACCCGCACTCATCGTTGGATGAGCATGGGTAAGGTAGGGTAGCATCTGGAGGGGCTTCTATCTCGCAGCTCGACATTATGGTGCCAGAGGTTGACGAAGGATAAGAAGTTTTAAGTAAGTGATAACTAAATAAAATTGTGAGAGTTAATAAAACTTAAGATAATGAAAAGATCTATATTTGCGTGATGGTTCCAAGGGAGTCCCTTGAGAGTGTTGCCACACGTGATCTGAGCTTGGGCTTTTGGATGCCAAGCAACTCTCCAGAATGTCATCCCCTACTTAGTAGCCTATTGAGATGTCTGACTAGGACCTGTAGTTATGCATTATCTTTGTATTGGATTCAGTCATCATACTGCTTGGCGTGTGTGATAGCCTTGAGTGTTGTCTTGTGTGTTGTGGTTGGATCATTATCTCCATTAGCATGGCGGGTGTGGACCTATGGGTGCCATTTGGTTGGGAGGCGTAGCTACCTTCACCACTGCTAGGGATTAGTGTATAGAAATGGTCTATTATTCTAGCATGATCGTTGCTGGATGTGTCACTTAGTACTTCGATTTGTGAAGTATGATTTCTAGTGATTTATGCTTTCATTGGGATGTTGTTTTCCATGTTTACATGATGTTGGTTTTTATGCATTCCTTTGCGTGATGGTTCCAAGGGAGTCCCTTGAGAGTGTTGCCACACGTGATCTGAGCTTGGGCTTTTGGATGCCAAGCAACTCTCCAGAATGTCATCCCCTACTTAGTAGCCTATTGAGATGTCTGACTAGGACCTGTAGTTATGCATTATCTTTGTATTGGATTCAGTCATCATACTGCTTGGCGTGTGTGATAGCCTTGAGTGTTGTCTTGTGTGTTGTGGTTGGATCATTATCTCCATTAGCATGGCGGGTGTGGACCTATGGGTGCCATGTGGTTGGAAGGCGTAGCTACCTTCACCACTGCTAGGGATTAGTGTACAGAAATGGTCTATTATTCTAGCATGATCGTTGCTGGATGTGTCACTTAGTACTTCGATTTGTGAAGTATGATTTCTAGTGATTTATGCTTTCATTGGGATGTTGTTTTCCATGTTTACATGATGTTGGTTTTTATGCATTCCTTATTATGATGTTTAGCATGTGGTAGATGATGTTATCTGATTACAGGGTTATCTTATGCTTTCTACTAGCATGTTAGATTTCATTTTATTATATTGTAGCACATTTAGTAGTGATGTCCCTATCATGTCAACACCAATGATCTGATTGGTGGCTAGGGCCCACGATGGTCTTATGATGCCATTGATGGTTGGGAGGAACTATGTACTTACTTGGTTATTTTGTTCATTGCAATGTTATTTCAGTTGTTGTGATTCCTTTCTGTATTGTTCCTTTACTGTTTGTTAGATGGTTAGATTCCCATTTTTTGTATTTTAGTTACTCAGTTTTGGTTTGAGTGTTCTAGCCTCAAAGTGTGGATCTTGTACTCCCCGGTTTGGAGATTCTTTGGTTTGTTTTTCCCTTTTAGAGTTCTAGAAGTATCTTTGTTTTCTATGGGCGACATTTGTTCAGCAATGTGTGACATTTAAAAAGTATCACACGCCCATGCAAAATTGTATCGTATGATATTGTAAAGTATCACATGCCTTCTTGAGAAATGTATTGTGACATTGGAAGAATATTGCATGCTCTTTTGAGAAGTTTCACGCAACACTTTCCAGTATCGCTCACCTCTCTGAGAAACGTCGTATGACACTGTTAAAGTGTCGTGCGCCTTAATGAAAATTATCACCTAGTCCCTGAAAGTGTCACACTCCTTCTTGAGAAATGTCACGCAACACTTTTTGAGAGTTGATCTGGATACCCTTTTGGACATTCTTTGACCTTATGTTGTTGCATTTTTATTTTAGATGGTTTCTCTTGAAATCCAATTTTCAAATTTTTGTTCTAGTTCTTCAGGGTTTAAAATATATTTTTTATGTATAAGTTGACATATATTTAATTCCTTATAAGTTGACATATATTTAACATCAACTTATACTTAAGATATATTTTAATATATGCGATGATTCATTTGAGATGGGTTTCAGACCTCTACGGGCTAAGATAAAGATTCTAGAAAATTTCAGGGCTTCAAAATTCAGAGTTAGCCAATTTTTAGGAGTCTATTTTGATCTTTTAGCTTGGTCGATCTCTTATGTTTTCTTGTTTGCATTTTGGTTAGTGGTGATGTTTAGAGATTCATTCGGTGCTAGGATGGTTGTTAAGTCTTCCGTTGCAATCTGTATGATCTGTGTATGTTGTTGTCATGTGCACTTACACTTGAAAAAAAAAATATTCTGGCTTGTTTTTTTTTCATCCTTGTTTCCAAGGATCTCCGGGTGGGGCATTACATTTGGTATCAGAGCCCATGTTGCAACATTGGGATATTTGTGTTATGCTTCCACTATGGTTTTGTTTTTCGTTGTGTATTGTTATATTATGTTTTATTATTTGTTATCTTGTAGGATCATGTTTTAACTCTTATGCTTGTGATCTATTTGTTCTGACCTCACCTTGTTGTTCCCACAGTGATTCCTCCTGCACATAGACCTGGTGGTCGTGGTGGTACCTGTAGTGGTAACCATGGAAATGAACACCATGAAGAGGAACATCAGGAAGGAGAGGGAGAACATGGTAATATCAGTGATCAAAATGGCATAGGGGTGATGATGCTTGTACTCCAACAAATTCTTTCTCTATTGGGCCCTTGTGTTGATGAGCACCAACATGATTAGCATCAGGAAGAGGGATCTCATCATCAAGATTCCCATCACTCTGAGCATAGAGAGGAGGAATATGAACGTGAGTGTTCTCTTACTCCACCTAGTGGAAAAGGGCACCATCGGGATGGTTGAGACTGCAACAATGAGGATTCCATCATATTAGATATCATGAAGTCCCTTCAGAGTTCTAGACCGCCACTGTTTGATGGTAGGGGAAGTGGCCTCAAGGCTACGACTTGGTTGTTGGACATGGAGTGCTGCTTCACCATGTATCCATATTCAACCAACATGAGGGCCCATTGTGCAATTATGCAGTTGAGGGACCATGGATCCGTTTGGTGGAATATTGAGAGTCAGAAGCTTGAAATTAGCATTGCAGATCTCACCTGGGAGATCTTTGAGGAGAGATTGCACAAGAGATTCTTATCTCCTTAGTTCAAAGAGGCCTGTGCTAATGAGTTCCATGCAATCTATCAAGGGAACATGTTTGTGGATTAGTACGAGATCCAATTTTTTGAACTTAGGCAGTATTCTTGAAACAACAATGATGATTTACTCTTAGCACATCATTTTATTTGAGGCCTAAAGGATTCCCTCATTGGAGAAGTCTGCATGCATCAGCCTAGGACTCTTGTGCTCGCAGTAGAGAAGGCACGTATTGCTGAGGAAAATCTAGCTAGAGGTTTCAGTAGTAGATCTAGTTATTAGAATCAAAGTGCAAAGAATTTAGGGTAGGATGTTTAGTATTCTCAATCCTCAAGGAAGAGTCATGCCCAGTTAGAACCCTCTCAGGGTGGTTATCATGGTAAGAGTAAGAAGAAGTTTTGGTGAAAGGGTGGACAGTCTTTTGATACCTTAGGGAAGAAAGGAGATTATCAGAATTGAGGACATAAATCTTAGCAGGATCATCCTACTCAGAGTGTTTAGCAGAATTCTAGCAAGGGTAGTGCACCTTACTCTAGTGCTACTCAGGGTGGTCATGGAACAGGTTCTAGTTTTTTGGGGGATTGTTACTCTTGCGAACAACCTGGCCATAGATCATTTGGGTGTTCCATCAAACCTTCTACTGGTCCTGGTAAGGGCATAGTGAGATTTGAGCCTACTGTAGGAGATGTGGGTAGGAATCACAGTCCTTGTGGTGGTTGACAACCATCAAGCTGAGCATCAAGGTACGGTAGTTGAGGCTACAAGTACATTGCATGGTATTTCATCCTCAATTTTGTTTGACTCTGGTGCTTCCAATTCTTTCATATCACCATCTCTTGTTCAGTGATGTGGGCTAGTGGCAATGTATCAGGTTAATAGGTGGCAAGATGAGTTAGCCACGGGTTCTAAGGTGGCTGTTGACTCATTAGTTACGATTTGTTGTTTGAACTTGGGAACCTTCACCACCACAGTGGATCTATGCATTCTATCTCTGGGATCGTATGACATTGTGTTGGGCATGGATTGGTTAGCCACTCATCAAGAAAATATCTATTGTCATCGCAAGGTGGTACAGTGTGTTGATGACATAGGTGGGCAGGTGGAACTTTTGGGAATTTAGAGACCAGTCTCTCTTTGTATGATCTCGGCTAATCAGCTGAAGTAGAGTGTACAAAAGGGTTGCCAGATGTTTCTTGTGTCTCTTAGTGATCTCGAAGAAGCTAAGAGCCCTACGTTGACACTTGATGATCATCCACTCCTTCATGAGTATGTAGATATGTTTCCTGATGAGATTCCAGGTATGCCACCGCAATGTGACATTGATTTTTGGATCGATCTTGTACCAGGAGCAGAGCCAATTTCTCGAGCTCCTTACCGCATGACTACTTAGGAGTTGAGTGAGCTCAAATTACAATTGGAGGAATTATTGGCCAAGGGACATATTCGTCCTAGTGTATCCCTGTGGGGTGCACCAATCATCTTTGTAAAGAAGAAGGATGGTTCATTACATTTGTGCAGTAACTACCGACAGTTGAATAAGGTGACGGTGAAGAATCGTTATCCTTTGCCAAGGATAGATTATTTTTTTGATCAGATGAAGGGGGTACGAGTGTTCTCAATGATTGACCTTAAGTCGGGATACCATCAGCTTCGTATCCAAGAGGCTGATATTCATCGAACAACTTTTCATACACGATATGGACATTATGAGTTCACGATTGTACCCTTTGGGTTAACCAATGCACCATCAGTATTTATGAGCTTGATGAATGGTGTATTTCATACTTACCTTGATCAATGTGTCATTGTATTCTTACATGACATATTGATCTATTCAAAGATTGAGGAGGAGCATGAGGTCCATTTATGTCAGGTATTGCAGTGCTTGAGAGACAACCAGTTTTATGGAAACTTGAGTAAATATGGGTTCTTCCAGTCAGAGATGAAGTATTTAGGACATATCATCACTGGTGATTGAATTGCAGTGGATCCAAAGAAGATTCGTGCTATCATGGATTGGCCGGCACCCAGTAATGTCTTAGAAGTTTGTAGTTTCATGAGATTAGCAGGTTATTACCATCGCTTTGTAAAGGATTTCTCATGAGTAGCCCATTCCATCACTTCTCTTCAGAGGAAAGGAAAGAATTTTTTTTGGTCAGACTAGTGTGAGGTAGCATTTAGTGCTCTTAAGGAGTGTTTGACTTGTGCACCAGTCCTTGCAGTGCCTAATCCTATAGGTGATTTCATGGTTTGCACAAATGCTTCATTGGAAGGCGTGGGTGCAGTGTTGATGTAGGATGGTCAAGTGATTGCATATGAGTCTAGAAAACTCAAAGACCATGAGCTTAACTACCCCACTTATGATTTGGAACTCACAGCCGTAGTGCATGCCCTTGTCCGTTGGAGGCATTTTCTTTTGGGACACAGGTTTGAGATGCATAGTGATCATAGGAGCTTGCAGTATATCTTTACTCAACCAAACCTGAATGCACGACAGCATCATTGGATGGAGTTCTTGTGTGAGTATGACTTTGATGTTAATTACATTAAGGGGAAGGAGAATGTCATCACAGATGCTTTGAGTAGAAGGCGACATGAGGTATCAGTGTTGTCATTGGGAGTGGATTTGCGAGGCCGTATCTTGGAGGCTTTGCCTAGTGACACTTGGTATCAGGAGGTGAGGGAAGAGATCGAGTCTGGACGTACCCTTGAGGGGAGATTTTTAGGTTATATACTTGAGTCAAATGGACTACTACGTCACTTAGGGCATATCTATGTACCCAGTTTGGGTGATCTTCATACCTTGGTTTTATCAAAAGCGCATCGTGCACCATATTCTGCACACCCTAGTGTTAAGAAGATGCATGCTGATCTCAAACAGCTATACTTTTGGGCAGGGATGAGGCGCAATGTTGCTGATTTTGTTGCTAGATGTCTTGAGTGCCAGAGAGTGAAGGCAGAGCATCAGCATCCAACAGGTCTTTTGCAGCCACATACCATTTTGGAGTGGAAGTGGGACGTGATATCCATTGATTTTATCACAGGGTTGCCTATGTCATTGTGAAAACATGATTTTATCATGGTGACAGTGGACAAATTGTCCAAGGTGGCACATTTTTCGCCCATGAGAGCATCCTACATAGCTTCTTCGGTAGCACATATTTTCTTGGTAGATATTGTTCATTTGCATGGGATTCCTCATCGAATCATTTTAGATAGAGATCCAGTGTTTACTTCTGCACTGTGGACATCTCTCCAGCATGCTTTGGGTGCACAACTCAATTTCAGTTTAGCTTATCACCTAGAGACTGATGGTTAGACTGAGAGAGTAAATCAAGTTTTAGAGGATATGCTTCGCATGTATGTTATGGATAGGCAGGGGAAGTGGGAGAACTATTTCTACCTTGTTGAGTTTGCATACAACAACAGTTATCATAGTTCTCTTGGCATGTCACCTTTTCAGGCCTTGTATAGTAGACCATGCCGTACCCCTTTGAGTTGGGATCGTTTGGAGGACCATGTTCTTTTGGGTCCAGAGATGCTTCAGGATATGGAGCAGTAGGTTGTTTGCATTAGGGAGCATTTGGTTACTGCTTAGGATAAGCAGAAGAAGTATGCTGATGCCCATAGGTTGGATCGTCACTTTTCTGTTGGTGACAGGGTGTTTTTGAGACTGTGGCCGAGGAAGAGCCTCATCCATTATGGGAAAGGCTCTAAGTTGGTGCCACATTTTGTCGAACCTTTTGAGATCCTCGAGAGGATTAGTCTTATTGCTTATCAACTAGCATTGCCACCTAGCCTATCGCACAATCATGATGTTTTCCATGTTTCTGTGTTGAGATAATATATTCTAGATGTTGGGATTCTTTGCAGGTAGTAGATGAGCAGCTTACTTTGGAGCCCATTTGTATCCTATAGCACAGGAGGTTGACCTTGCAAGGTTGAGACATAAAGCAGGTAAGGGTCCAATGGGACCCGAGCGATGAGACCTCTGCGACTTAGGAGGATGCTACATGACTGAGGGGATTGTACCCCTATCTTTTTGCTGGCTTCCAGGAGTAAGCCTATGCTAGTGGGGAAAGATGTAGTACCTCTTGTGTTTGCAATCTGTACCTTGTCTATTTTGATTCGAGAGATACTTGATACTCTTATTTTGTACCTTATGATGACCCAAGGGACAAATGTTATACTTTGATTTAGTACCATAGATGCTATATTGCTATGTTGTTCAGTTTATCATATTTGCATGTTGATGCTACTTTGAGATTATAGTAGATCTATGATGATATCTGGTTATATGATTTATTGGACATGTTGTTGATTACATTATGAGATGAATTCTATGTTATGGTTATTTACTGCATTTATGTTCTTTACGCTTCTGCGAACGTGAGTGATGTAAATGGATTAAATAGGTATTTTAATACATGTTTCTTTGGCTATGATATTATATGCAATTGCACTTGATCGTGTGTTTTAGTGTGCAGGAATTATATCCCTAGTAGTGGCATATGGAGTTAGTTACTCAGCTATTCATATTTACCAATGTCGTCCTTGTATGGTCGAAGTATCCTTATTTTAATTATTTTAATTAAAACCTTTCGATAATTAGTAAATTCAAACTCATCTACATTTTGTAACTAGACTAGTAAGCGTGTCTGTGCATTTAGAAATTCGCTTTTGTTGCAAAAGTGTTTAGTGATTTTCTATGATTTTGGATTCTAAATCTTTTTGGATTTAATTTCTGGTAGCTTTTCCTTAGGTGAATTTCCATTACGGATAATAACCTATTTTCGTTTGGGTCGATTCAGAGTTTAGCTACTCTAGCTAGCTATTTTCTAGAATTGACTATTCACTCAAAAAGTGAATAAGTATTGAAAGAGTGAATTCATTATTCACTTCTCACATTTTGGAAATTGAATTTGGAGAGAAAATTTGGAAATCCTCTTTTGAAGGATTATTGTTTTGTTCGTTGTGAGAGCTATGAGCGTGGGATCTTTGCGAGGTTGGTCTCGTTGGATTTAGCTCGAGGAGTTTTTGCTTTGCTCTCAATTTCAGCAGTTTCGACGAAGTATTTATTTTATTCTACGGGTTTCAATTTTGGCCCCTTTTGCTGTCAGGTAGGGCCTTCCCATTTTAATTTGTTTGCTCTGTTTCTACTTCTATTTCTTGTAATAATATGTTAGGAGGTTGTGAACTAGTGTTACCCTCCGTTTTTGTTTGCTAGTTCTGCCTGGTTGGTCGGGTATGAACATTTTTCCTATTTTTGAAATGGGGGTTTGGGTTTTTGGACCGTTATGCTGGCCGTTTTTGCATACAGTGTCCAATTCCTTTTATTTTTGGATTTTTGGGGTTTTTGAACCCAAAGGCCAAATGGGTTTTAATTTTGGAATTTTTTCAAAATTTGGAGTTTTTACCTCATTTTGCATGCCACCTTGTTTTCTCAAGTTTTCTCGGCACATTGTGGTTCGTGGACCTGGATGATCCATTTGGATACTAGTCAGAACACTTTTGCATCTTTTGTTGCTTTGGGATGCGTGTAACATCTGTAATCTTGATATTGTTTCGGTTGATTGGCTTCTATTTTGCATTCTCATCCAGTCCTTATGTTATGATCTTCGTGATGGTGGTGCGCCACACATGAGTACGTGCACGTACGTTTGTCGAAGGACTTGTGAGTCTCAACCTTCCATGTCTTTTTTGGAAGTTTTGATCATTGGGGTTGGGTTGGGAATTTGCATGCCTACGGGCACTCATCGTTGGATGAGCATGGGTAGGGTAGGGTAGCATTTGGAGGGGGCTTATATTGTAAAAGGCATCAACTGCTATTTTTCCTATTGGACAACTTATTCTAGCCCTAATTTTCTAACTGGAAAAATCTTGTATAAAATGGCTTAAGGTTAGGGTTTTGATAATGTATGGTGATATTGTAGCTTCTTGTGGCGGTATTGAGCTATAAGGGATTGTAGATTGTAATCAGTGGATAGTAATAATATTGGACTTTTTGTTGGTGGAAGTAGCCCAAGGATTGGGTGAACCACATTAAATCTTTGTGTCTTGTGTTCTCTTTTGTGCAATCTATTATTTTCTAATATTGGTTATATTTGCATGTAACTATTATTTTTGTCTCAAGTTAACCCTAACAAACCATGCCCTATATTTTTCTCAGTCTTTCAAAACTGAGTGGATTAAGATTGTATTGATCTCTATACATGATAATCAACTATGGCTAAAGAATGGGCCTACTAATATTTCAAACAGGATTGTACACTGAGTATCAGGGTACCCTACCCTAGATAGACCAAAGAGTATGAGAAGAGATATAAAGGAAGATATTGAAAAGAACACTAGATCCATGTGGAATAAAAGAGGAATGTCAATTGACACAATTTCAGATACCTTGGTAGTGTTTGGAGTCAGAGTTATTCCTCACAATTTCTTTTAGTTAAGCTGATTGAATAGTGTGTCTTGCATGGTAGTTGACCTCAGCTACAAGATTATTAAATGTGATTATTCTCGTGACCTAGCTGAGTTACAACTTCAACAACTCTAAAAGAATTTGGAAGCCATTAGGAAGGCCAAAAGTACATCATGTAAGTTTGGCTCATTGATTGTGTGTATATTTTTTTATGTACAAAACACTTTTCCCACTTTTGGCAAAGTTGTTTGGAAGACAAACATATCAATTACCCAATAGATAACAGAGTTTATTGAGCAACTAGGAGACCATTTTTTATTATGTTATGACAAGCTATTTTGATGATTTCAAGAAGTCAATGAAACAAAGGTTAAGAATACATGTATCCCTAGTAGAACAACACTACAATGATATTTGTTTTCTAGTGGATGATGACTACACATATGTGCAAGTAGCTATACCGAGGGTTAGATGGATAACACCCATGCTATATGAAATAAATGTTGATGAGGCTTCAGTAGCCATCACTACACTATTGGCAGAGGAGATTGACAAGGATTCTACATCCTTTGGCAATTATGAGGAGGCAAATTATAGAATAACTATTAACTTGTAGACTACCTCTATTATAAGGAAAATGAATAAGATTGTAAAGAAATTATAAGAGAAGTTTGGAGAAGATGTGAAAGAAGAAATAGATGAAGAAGAAGAAGAAGAATGAGGTCAAGGACCTCTAGAACTTACTCAAGGTTTGGGTGAAGACAAAGATTTTGATGCAAAAGGTGTAGAGGAAGAAGAAGTTGAGGAAGCACGTAAGGTTACTGAGAAGAAGAGGAAAGAAAAGAAATGGGTAGTGTAGAAATCAAAGAAGATTGTGAAGTAGTTACAACAGAAGCCAACACTACCTTTAACAAGGTCAAGCACAAGGGCAACCACTGCACAGGCAAAAGAAAAAACTAAGTCAAAAGAAAAGAGAGCAAGTACCACAATAGAGCCAAGCTAGCATGCTAAGAAGCCAAGGAGGAAGTACAAGCCTCAAAAGGATTCAAATAAGGAGAAGACACAGTCTAACAATTTGACTCAATTGAAAGTGGTAAGACACAACCCTTCATCTAATATTGATAATCTATGTGAAAATGTTAAAAAAATATGCAGATTTATCAGGCTTTTCACATGTAGATTTTGATAAGCTAGGGAGTGTGGATAAAAATAATGTAGAAAAGGCCATATATGACATGATTGTAACATTTAAGACTACTCCTATAGAGATTTCCAACTTGATACCAAGGAGCTTATATGATAGAGTTAAGAAAAATTCAAAATTCAATTTGACCACTGAGAGACAAATTAGAGAGGTTGCATTAGCCCAAGTTATGCCTGCTTGGGCAAGTAGATGATTGCTGAAGTAATGGAGAAACATAAAGGGAAATTCGCTCCTAAATATAGAGCATTTCAAATACTGAATAAGCAAGTAGAAGATGTGGTAACCAATAACATATTACTTTGGAAATCTATTTATGGGTTATGCACAAAAGATATAACTAAGAAAGGGGAGAAAGAGCAAGATTAATCAACAAAGGAAGGTATTGTAAAGCAAACAAAAGTAACAGTTGAGGAAGAACAACATGATGCACAAGATGTTCAAATTTCAAGTGCCAATCCCCCATATGCAAACCAAGAGAGTCAATAGGACTCAATTATTATCAAGGATGTTCCTAATAATATTTCACAATGTTAATCCTCTGATTGATGATGATCTAAAAAAGCTACAATAAAACTCTATCAATTCAATTATTCCATGCATTAACCCAATATTTGTGAGAGTAGATAAAATAAAGAAGGTAGAAAATGCATCTATAGAGTAGAACCAACAAGCTACACCAAATGTACCCCCATTAGCTACAAAGGTAAAGGAGAAAGAGACAAGATCTACAAAAAGATCAAAGTGTAAACCTTTAACAATGAGATGACACCACAATGACACCAAATTTTATTTCTACCATAGTCATTCAAACTAAAGAGGCAGAGGCACAACCAAAAAATACATCATTGCCAAGCCTAAATAGTTTAGGTTTACCAACTATAGTGATCATTGACAAGGATGGAAGTGAAGTGAACAAGGATAAGGGAATTAATCCTATACCCATTCCACCATCATAGGGTGAAGTATAGAAAGAGGGAGAAAAGACTAAAGAGCACAAGTTGAATGTTGCACCTGAGGAGAAAATGCTTCTACATCTTATCTCAATAGTCAAACTCTTCAGAGGCTGAATACATAGGACACCCCATTGCAAATATCAAGGCCGAGTCCCAACACACCAAAGAGTGTTGATGCTACATCATTTGAGGATGTCATCTTAGATGAGGTGATTGAATTAACCAATTTTGATCTATCATCAATCACTATTGAAGAAACCAATATTCTTTAGGACACTCTAGAACGAAAGAAAAGATAAGAAAATCTAAGGAGGGAGCACAAGTAGAAGCAAGTGTTACATGAAATCAAAGATATATTCATTGATGCTTTTAGTCTTCCAGATTCAAAAGAAGAAAATCCTATTATAGAGCAACTTGTTAATATAGTGGACAAGATCAATAATGCAGACCAAGACACAAATGCAAAACTATTAGAATGGTCTGAAAGGAAGTTTCATATAAAAGTTCTGGAAAAGATATCTAATGTCATTACACTTAGACAGGTTGATCTTGCAACCGAGATGGAAAATGGAAAGAAAGTGTAAGAGAACATTTTCCCTCTATACACTAAGTTGTGCAACATTGATATATTCACCAAGGAAACACAACAAGCTATTGACCAATTGCAAGGAGATTTGCAAATCACAGGTACCACACTAAAACAATCTCCTAGTAATAGTCAATTACATTTCTAGTAGTTACTAATGACTTATAGTAGGCTTACCGAGTTGCAAGAAAAGGATGCCAATATCAGATTTACTCTGATCAGTATCCAGTCCATGTTGACACCTCACATGGAAGTATTGCATAAGGAACTAGCCTATGCAAAAACATTAATGAAGAAAGATTCCCATCTTTCTAGACATGAAGGCTTAGTTTACTTGGCTGCTAATCTTGAAATAAAAATTCATTCACTAGATGTAGCAAGTGATAATTGGGATACAACTTTCAAGACAATTTTTGAGTTACACAAACCTTTTTTGGATAAACACACTGTAAGAGTACCGCTCACTTGACATAGTGTCAAAAAAGGGGGATTATACAAATTTTTAAGATATTTTGTCAAGACAAATATCTACTTAGGGGGAGTCATAGCAAAGACCTGAAGTATTACTCAGGGGGAGTAACATGTTGAGGTAATGATTGCATTTTTGCAAATTTTCAAGAATTTGTATTGGAGTTGAGCAAAGAAGAGACATTGTATGACTTATGCATAAAGGAATGTGTATGCCATGACAAACTATTTTTACCACTCATGTCAAAGGGGGAGATTGTTAATCTCATTTTGATTTTGACATTATAATGATAAAACCTTAGTCATTATTTAGCAAAGAACACTTCGAGCCAAGTACATAGTGCATGTTGAATGATCAGAGCGAGTTGAGCAATCAGTGTGAGCCAAGTGATCAAAGCATGCCAAGCATAAGTTTACAGACAATATATGTCGAGTAATATGATTAGTCAATGTCAAGAACTAGTATTTGCCGAGAAAATAGTATGTGTCAAGTCACTCTAATGTCAAGTTGTCTATAAATGCTAGTAACTTAGGTAACAAGTAATAGTAACTGTTGAGTTATACAAGAGCTGAGTCACAGTATTCAAAGCATAGTGAAGGCCGAGCATCAGAGCCTATTGATACTGAATGAACAATTTTTGGCATAGATGTTTTTTACAGCACAAAATTCTATGTAAACCATTTTTGGCTGGCATAATCACCAATTTATGATTATAAGAGATAAGTATGGAGTCATATTATGCATCCATATGTAAGCACCTAATCAGATTAATAAAAGAATTAGGTGGCAATAAGGATCAACCACAGTCATTGATTCTAACCCGATCCATCTCCACCAATGCTCCTTTAAGAAAGGTAAACCCTAAGAAGTTAATCTATGCATGAGGAGATGAATGATAAGAGTTTGGAAGGCATTCACGGTGGCTATGATGGCTATGATAGAGTTATGCAAAGAAGAATTAGTCCAAGAGGAATAGAGACAAGAAGTTAGAGGTTTAGAAAGGATAAATCTGATAAGAAGGATCAAGAAACAACCATCAAAGAGGAGATCTAACATCAAGCAAAAAGGTGTGAATTGAAGATCAAGTGTTGAATCATTCTAATAGGTGATACATAGTAAATCTCTTAACCAAGTAGTCCTAATAGGCTATTGTAAATCTCTTAACTGAGTGCTTACTTAATTGTGAGCTTGAAATCCTTTAATCAAGGTGAGACCTGATAGTCTCGTAAGCCTTTAATAGGGAAAACCCCTCAAAGGGTATATCATAGTTTATGATTAAAACTTTGTAGCCATAATTGGCCACACTTTACAACTGGAGTAGTGAAGACTTGTGGGTGTCATCCCTACCCCAGTTTTACCTTTTCCTTGGAGGGTTTATGGGTAACAAAAATCTTATGTGTTATGTGTTGATTTACTTTATTCTATGGATATGATGTATGGTTAGTTATTTCAGTTCACATGCATAGTTATGAGATGGTTGATTTATGGTGAATTTTTTTTAAGGTTAAAGTTTTAAAATGTTGATTCACCTGCCCCCTCCCCCTCTCTAAACTTCCTTTCCCATTGGTATTTCCAACAAAAGTTAATACATACTAAACAAGGCATTAACACCTAATAATTGTTTGTTGATATTGTACATAGAATCACATTCAACATTAAATTTTTTTTATAAGTGTGAAAAAATAAAATAAAAAAAATTTCAAGAATCTTTTGGTCTTTTCTACAACATCAATATGATAGATCTATTGTGACATTCATATTTATCTTTATAAAATCTGCTAATAAAAAGTGTTTTTTTAAATTATGACAATGATTAACAACAAGAACACTATTAATGATAATTTTATTGAAATAAGTTGAAATTTATAGATGTCTATACTTATTATCATTAGATAGATATATGGATGGGAAAAATATGACAAGCATGTTGATCCCATGCACCTGAATTGATGAATGCGAAATTGCTTCAATGGAAATAAGGTTTTAAAAAGTTTTACATTTAATTTTACATCAAATGTGTATTTATCTATTAAACCTATTCAATCTAAATTTACTTGTCTTGTAGAACTTTCATTAGTCCAAAAATAATAATCTTTTTCCTAGTGTTCAAAGGGTGTCTTACCATTTAACCTTAGACAAAGCCAAAAATATTTTGCATCTACTTTTTATTGAGCATGAATGCAAACCGCCCCAAAAATTATTATAAATTGCTAATACATAATGGTCTAAAATATTACTTTTTTTAGTTTACATTGAACTGTTGGAAATGTGTGTACTAAGAGGGAGGTGGAGGTTGGGGAGGGGGGGTAGGGGGTGGGGGGGGGGAGGGTGGGGAGGTTGGAAGTGGGTGAATTAGTACTCACAAAAAATTCACTTAATCAAAACTTTAACCATATACTTAGATTTGTAATCTACTAACTAATAAGATTCACTGCAAATTACTTGTTAGCTACTTGACTATGGTAATACAACCTTGTTTACCTATTTGATGAAATGTAAAATAGTAAACACATAACTGAAATTGAATCATTCATCCATACATTAATCCATGATTTTTGGACTCATTGAAACTATAATGCCCCACTCGAGGATCCTTGGAACAAGGATAAATAAAAGCATTTTTTTTAAAAGAAGTATGGAGTTAAACAACATAAACATGCAATTGATCATAATATTACAATGGAAGACTTAACCAACCAATCTAGGGAACCAACAAATCTCCACGTGACACAAAAACAAAAAAAATGACAATGCTACAGAGGTCACAAAACACATTCAAATCTAAAGGATCTCGAATTCAAGAAGTTAAACACTAGAGTTCAAGAACTCTATAGAGGGTAGACTAATCACTTCTCAAGAAGTTTTGGTCAAGCCAAAAAGTGCCTGTTGGTTGGTCGAGCAAGTTTTCTCACAAACCCATGCGACACTTTTTACTATAGCCAGGTGATGCTTTAATATAGCCTAGCGATACATGTCCAGAATCATACTGCATTTCTCGTAACTACTAGGTGATACTTTTAGGGACCACGCAATAGAGTTTACTATAGTTGTGTGATATTCTTTTAGTATCATATGATAGAACTTAAACTATCATGTGATACTTTCTAGTATCGTATGACATATCTCCCTAAGGTGTGTGATACTTTACCAATATCACCCAATGTTGAAAAATCATCGCTTAGGAATGTGAGGAAACCTTCTGACAAACATTTAGAGGGAAAGAAAAGAGTTAGAACCTCCATAGTGGGGAGTTCTAGATCCACAAACTAAGGCTTGGACACTTGAATGCAAGAATAACATGAACTCATACTCGGTTCCTCCCAACCACAATAGCATCATGAGACCTCAAGGGCCCTAGCCATCCCCCGAGCATGACATCCCAAACTGCCAACTAGATAGTTAGAGCTATCTTATGAGGGTGTTACTACTACAACATAATAAAAACATAAGAACATGAAGATCTAACATGCTAATCCAACAAGAATAGATACTCTAATTAATATTGAATCACATCATCTAACCATATGCTAAAACATCATAATAAAGGAATGCATCAATGAAACTAACATCATCTAGACATGATATCCAAACATTCCACTTAAATCATAAATTACAAGTAAACATAGTCTAGAAACTTGAATATACCAAGTGAAACATCAAGCATTAGTCTCAACTCGAAATAGATCATCTTCATGTTGAGATTTGATTGAAAAGATCATTGTTAAGAAAAATTATTGAAAGAAGGAGATTGTTGAAGGAGACTATGTGTTTTATCATTGTTTCGTTACTGATGTCAAACTTGCTATTTGCAGGTAAGACAACTACTTATAAGATTCAATTACTATCACTTATTTGATTGATGAAGAGGATTTGTTCAAAAGATGTAACAATAGCACCTAGAGGAAAGGTCGTGTTACAATTATGTAATGAAGTACAAGGATCAATTAAGTCAGTGATGACATGATGTATTCATAATCTACTTAAGGTTACAAAGGCTTGTTGCACTTAGAAAGTTTAGAAGAACAAGTTACACAAAAAAAAATTTCCAAGTTTGACCGGGTAGATAGTAGATGCCAAGCAAAGTTAGTGTAAGCCAAGCATAAAATTAGTTGGAGATGAGTAAAAGTTCATTCTAGTGTATGCTGAGCAAAATAGTTGATGCTGAGTAAAGTTTACTTGATGTCAAACACCAATAAACTTTAGTAGGTGCCAAGTAATTTCACAGTGGATGTCGAGCAATGCAATATGTGTTGAGCATTAGAAGGTTGATAATGTTGAGCTACTGCATTATCCAAAAGATTGAAGATTCGATGAATTTGAGCCGAAAAGTTTGTTTTCTTGGATTTTGTGAACCAAGTGGAAGATAAGGTTGATGAGATTGTGGCACAGAATTTGAGGTAAACTATTTTAAGGTAAATCAAAATGGATTCTAGGAGAAGTTTCTAGAAGAGATATGAGATATGGGGTAGATACATTGTATCCTACATAATCCATCCAAACCCTAAATTTGGACAATAGAAAATGAGTGACAAAATATCTTAATTTCCTATTTATAGGAATGTCAAGTTATGAAGCAAATTTTTCATGTTCAAGAACATAAGGGAGACAAGGAATCAAGGGTTTTGCTTCATCAAGTTACCTAAGAGAAGAGTCTGTAATGACATATTAAGCAAGAAGGATTGAGGAGATGAATACTTGAAGGGTGAAAAAGCTATCAAAGCTACACAGTATTAAGGCCAAGTAGAATTGAAGATTGAATAGAGATTCAAGTAATCTATAAGAGAAGTTGTAAGTTGTATTAGATCAAAGCTCTACTATTACTCTCTAACAATTGTATCAGTCTAGAGTAAATCATTTGGATTAAGGTTGACTTAATAGTCATTTTTAAATCCTTTAACTAGGTGGCATTCCAAGTGAATGGCCTAAAGTCCTCTAACAAGGCTCACTTCTAATAGGGTGACTAATCCTTTAACAGGGTCATATTTAATAGTGTGTATTGTAACATTTAATAGGGTTAGCCTTTCACAGGGCATCACTTTAGAAGAGTGAAAAAGAGTAGCATATTACTGGTGGTTTTTCCCAAATTGGGTTTGTTAGTAAACAGATTTGTCCTCTCAAAAAAGAACTTTAAAATTGACTCTTGAATACCCAAAAGAAAGACAAACTCTAAAACTAACAATAGAGTCACTTGTAATTATCTTCTCAATTTCTCTTTGAATTTTGAAATGAAGGTACAACTCCCTCCTTTTGATTTACAATAAATGATTTTTTGGTTATGCCTTTAACCTAGAAGGCAATGAAGGAATACTAACATCCATTCATCAACATGACTGAATATTAAAATAAGAAATAGATGGACAATTTTAACTTCCTCCCTCAAAACCTTTAAACTCCAAAATACGTTTCCAATATACAACAAAGGAAAGCTAAACTTTCACATGCAATTAATATCCACAAGAACATGAATCATAGTAGAGTAAACAATAGTATCTACTCCAGAAAGTTTAGCATAACAGGGTTTCACATAAATCATTGTGTCAAATGCATTTATGAATCTGTTATATTTCATGCTTTATACTCTACACGTTGATTTGATAGTAACCTACAACTTTTTAGTGATTGCATAATCTTGGATGCATGCATGAGTATAAATCTTTTATGGGTTCATTAGAGCTATGAAAAGCTTTATTTATACATCTGGACCTTGGATAAATGATTCAACCCCCCTCTCAATTATTCTAAAGTAATTTAACACTTTGTATACTGGTCCCCAGTAGTGGTATAGGTAGCTATGCCTCCCAACCACGTGGAACCCATAGGCCCACTCTCATCATGCTAATGGAGATAAAGATCCAACTACAAACACACATAAAACAACTGTCCATGGCTAATACTCATGCTAGATAATAAAGAGAACTGAAACCAACAACATGAGATAATACAAATAGAATAGGTCCTAGTTAGACACTCTATGGGTCAATGATGTAGGGACTCGATGGAGAGTAAGTTGCTTGGCATCAAGGAGCCCAAGCTAAGTATCATGCAAAATCAACTCTTGGGGATGCTCTAGCACTATGCCCTTAGATCAACTTCAGGTTCTCACATTTTTATGCATCCTTGGGTCAACTTTGGGTGCTTACATTTTTAGTTATCTTAGATTTATTACCCAATAATTTATTTAGTTATCACTTATTTAGAAACTTCTTCACGCCAACCTAGAAAATAGTCACCAAGGTTACGAGAGAAGCCCCTCCATGACACTACCCTACATACCCATACTCATCACACAATGAGTGTGCATAGGCAACCAATGATAAAAATTGGGAGGTTGGGCCTCATAGGCACCCAAAAAATGCATGTGTGCATGCTTGTGCGTTGGCACACCAACTACATGAAGATCATAAAAATAAGGGCTGGATGAGAACACAAGAAAAATAACACTCAAGAAAATACAAGCTCAAGAGTATGGATGTGACATGCATCCCAATGGAATATAAAAGTGCAATAGTGGTCAGATTAATATCCTACAGATAATCCAAATCCATGACCAACACCATGCTAAGAAAACTTGAGAAAACTAGCTGGTACACAAATTGAGGTGAAAACCTCAAAAAACCCAATGTTGATGAAAATCAACAAAAATAAAACCCATTCAACCCATGGGTAAATGAGCCATAGAAATCTAATAAAAATTGGGTTCAAACACTGTATGTAAAAATGATCAACATAATGGTGCAAAACCCCAAACCCCCATCCCAAAAATTAGGGAAATGCTCATATTTGACCAATTGGGTAGAGCAAGCAATTGGAAATGGAGGGGAACACTAGTTCTCAACCTCCTAATATATAGCTACCAAAAATGGAAGCTGAAGTGGAGTTAAAACATGAAAATAGGAGAGCTCTACCTGACAGTGAAAAGGGCAAACATGAGAATTTGAATAATATAATAAAATTCACGTAAAAGTTGCCAAAAATCATGACAATCCAAGGTCTCCCTGAGTTGGATCCAACGAGACCGATCTCAGGATGATCCCACACTCATAACTCCTTCAATGAATAGAAACACAATCCTATAGAAAAATTTGCTCTCAATTTTCATATTTTAGAAAGTGAGAAGTGAGGAATAAAATTCCTTTTTGGATAGTTAATGACTTTTCAAGTGAATAAAGGATTTGAGTAAATAACCATGTCACCTAGTTAAACCCTAAATAAACCCAAATGAAAATAGGCTATTCCAACTAATCAGAATTCATCTATGGCAAAGCTGCTTGGAATTAAATAAAATAAGATAAAGCCCAAAATTCCCTTTAACCAAAATCACATAATTCCTTAATAACTTTTGCGATAAATGTGAACGTCCAAATGCATAGACATGCTCATGCATCTAATCACAAAATGAAAATGAGTATGGATTTATTAAATCACTAGAGGGTTTAATTTAAATAATTCAATATGATACGTTGACCATATAGGGACGACATTGGTTAACTATGAACAACTGAATTACTAACTCCATGTGCCACTACCAGGGACATAAATCTTGCACACCAAAATGCACAATCAAGTGAAACTTCATATAATAACATAGCCAAAGAAATAAATGCATTAAATGACCTAATTTAACCATTTATTTAATTATACTGAAATAATCCATTTACATCACTCACTTTTGCATAAAGCATCACAAAGTAAGAATGAAGTAACTAACCATAGCATCAAATCCAACAAATAAATGTAATAGAGTCTATGTCCAAATACCAGATAACTAGATATCATCATAAAACATATTGTCATCTCAAAAAGACATCATCATGTAGATATGATCAATTGAACAACATAGTAATCTAACATCTATGATATTGGAAATCAAAGTATAACACCTAACCATCAAGTCATCTCAAATGTAAAAATAACATGACTAACGAGTATCTCTCAGATCAAAATATAACAAGGTATAGACTGCAAACACAAGAGGCACTACATCCTCCCCCATTAGGCATAGGCTTGCTCTTGGAAGCCTACAAAAAGATAGGGGTACAAATCTGTCAATCGTGTAGCATCTTCTCAAGTAGTAGAAATCTCATCGCTCGGGTCCCACTAGACATTTACCTACTCTATGTCCTAACCATCAGCCTCTGATACTGAAGGATATGAATGGGCTCCAAAGAAATTTTCCCATCCTCCACCTGCAAAGCATCCTAATCAAGAACATGGGTCACATCGGGAATATATTGCCTCAAAATAGAAACATGGAAAACATCATGGATGCACGATAGGCTAGGTGGAAATGTTACTCAATAAGAAAAAGGACTAATCCTCTCTAGGATCTCAAATAGTATGAAAAATTGTGGCATCAACTTAGAGCCTTTCCCATAATGGATGGGGCTCTTCTGCAGACTCACTCTCAAAAACACCATGTCACCAATTGAAAAGTGAAGATCCAACCTATGGGCATCTGTATACTTCTTTTGCCTATCCTAAGTGGTCACCAAATTCTCTCTAATATGAACAAGTTGTTGCTCTATATCCTAAAGTATCTCTGGAGCTATAAGTACTTGATCCTCCAAATGATCCCAACTTAAAGGGGCACAACATGATCTACCGTACAGGGCCTAAAAATGTGACATGTCAGGAGAACTATGATACCCATTGTTATATGAAAACTCAACAAGGTATAAATAATCCTCCCACTTCACTTGCATGTCCATCACATACATGCAAAGCATGTCTTCCAGAACCTGGTTCACTCTTTCTCTCTATATTTGAACATCAATCTCTAGGTGCTAAGCCAAACTAAAATTGAGCTACATGCCCAAAGCATGTTGGAGAGATGTCCAAGGTGCTAAAGTAAACACTAGATCTCTATCTGATATAATTTGATGAGGGATTCCATGTGATTGAACAATGTCTTCCAAGAAAACATGCACTATAGAAGAAGTTGTGTAGAATGTTCTCATGGGTGAAAATTGTGCTACCTTGGACAACTTTTCCACTGTCACCATGACACAATCATGTTGTCGTGATGACATAGGTAATCCTATGATAAAATCAATAGATATTGGTATCCCATTTCACTTTTGCAATGGTATACAACTACAAAAGACCCATTGGATGCTGATGTAGTGCCTTCACTCTCTGGCACTCAAGACATTGAGAAACAAAATTAGCAACATCAGGCCTCATCTCCACCCAAAATTACATATGTCTAAGATAGACATGCATCTTCTTGACACCAGGATGTGTGGAATATGTTGCATGATGTGCTTTTGAAAAAATCAAGGTACAAAGATCACTAGACATTGGTACATAAATATGCCTCAAGTGTCGCATCAGTCTATCAGAATCTAGAAAATAACTTGAGAACCTCCCCTCAAGGGTACACCCAGACTCAATCTCCTCCCTCACCTCTTAATACCATGTGACACTAGGAAAGGCCTCCAGGATATAGCCTAACAAATTCAATCCCAATAACAAAATTGATATCTCATGTTGCTTCCTACTCAAGGCATCTGCACTAAAATTTTCATTTCCCTTAATGTAGTGAACATCAAAGTCATACTCACACACTAAATCCATCTAGTGATGATGTCGTGCATTCAGGTTTGGATGAGTAAAGATATACTGTAAGCTTCAATGATCACTATGTAGCTCAAACCTATGTCCCAAAAGGAAATGCCTCTAACATACAAGAGCATGCACCATGGCCACACACTAGTATGACCAAATATACTTCTTCCCTTTCTGTTGAAATAAAGTGATGGGATGAGCCACACGTGAAAAATCCTTCATGAATCGACAATAGTAGCCTGCCAATCCCATGAAACTACAAACCTCAGAAACATTAGTGGGTATTGTCCAACCCATGATAGCTCAGATTTTCTCCAAATCCACCATAATACCATCACCTATGATGATAAGCCCAAATACTTCACCTTTGATTGGAAGAATCCACATTTACCCAAGTTTTCATACAACTAATGATCTCGCAAGCACTAGAACACTTGGTGTAAATGGACCTCATGTTCCTCTACAATCTTAGAATAGATCAATACATTAGCCAAGAATAAAAAAAGACACATTGATCGAGGTACATATAAAATAATCCATCCATCAAACTCATAAATATTAGTGGCACACTAGTTAACCCAAAGGGTACAACCACAAAATCATAATGCCCATAATGTGTATGAAAAGTTTGATGAATGTCAACGTCATGAATACAAAGCTGATGGTATCTCAACTTAAGATCAGTCTTTGAGAACACTCGCGCTCCCTTCATCTGATCAAAAAAGTCATCTATCTTTGGTAAAGGATACCAGTTCTTCACCATCACCTTATTTGACTATCGCTAGTCAATGCATAAACACAATGATACATCTTTCTTCTTCACAAAGATGCCTAGTGCACCCCATGGGGATACACTAGGATGAATATGGCCCTTGGCCAAAAATTCCTCCAACTACAATTTGAGCTCACTCAACTCTTGAGTAGTCATGCGGTAAGGAGCTCATGATATCGGCTCCACTCCTGGAATGAGATCAATCTAAAAATCAATTTCATGCTACGATAGCATACCTAGTATCTCATTAGGAAAAACATCTACATACTCATGAAGGAGTGGGTGATCATACAGTGTCATTGTACAACTCTTGGCCTCCTAAAAATCACTAATAAATACATCAAACATCTAATATGCCTTCTACACACTCTACTTCAACTAGTTAGTTGAGATCATCCAAAGAGAGACTGGTCTCTAGACCCCTAAAAGCTCCACCTGTCCACCTATGTCATCAACACAATATATCGACTTAACTTGACAATCTATATTTTCCTAATGGGTGGCTAACCAATCCATGCCCAACACAATATCATATGATTCTAGAGGTAGGATGCAAAGATCCATTGTGGTGGTGAATGTACCCAAGTCCAATTCACATCCACTGACCAAGGAGTCCACAACTACTTTGGATCTTGTGGCTAACTCAACTTTCCACCTATTGTCCTAATGCATTGCCACTATCCCACATCATTGAACAAGAGATAGGTGAAATAAAAGAATTTGAAGCAATTGAATCAAATAATACTGAAGATGAAATACCACATAATGTACCTATAGCCTCGACTACGGTATCCTGGTGCTTAGCATGATAGTTATCAATCGCTGCAAAAACTCGATGAGTTCTACCTGCATATCCCATGGTAGGATCTGACTTGGCTACACCTCTATTAAGTCTTAGAGAAGTCTTTAAAGGACATTCTACTTCTCTATGGCCAAGTTGATTGCATGAGAAATATGCACCTCTCATATTGGGGCCCTGTCTACATCCACCTTGAGAAGCACTAGAATAGGGTGCAATTCCCTTGCTAGAGTTATGCTAATTACTCTAAGATGGGAAATTCTGTTGAGACTATTGGCCATGGCTCTGGTCATCCCCTTTCTTCCCTAAGGCACCTAATTTTTTTCCACCCTTAGTCAAATTCCATCATTTTTTATTTCCATGATGATGACCACCATGTGAGGGTGGTAACTGGGTTTGGCCCTTTCCTAAGGTCTGTGATTGAGGAAATTGTACATCCTACCCTGAAGTTCATCTACTATGGCTTTGAGAACCTAATTTTTTGTTGAACCCCTTAGGCACATTTCTCTATGCAATCCTTGCTTTTTTCGTAGCAAGGAGAAGTATCCTAGGTTGATGCATCCAAACGTCTCCAATGATGGAGTCCTTAAGAGCCCAGAATAAGTGCTGAGTAAGGAGTATCTCATCATGATTATAGCATGATTATTGCTTGAGCTCAAAGAATCTAATCTTATACTGATCCATTGACATGTTCCTTGTTTAATCTCAAGGAACTCATCAGCTTGAGCCTCCCTAAACTAAGGGGATACAAGTATTATTACCCTTGATAGAGAAACCAGATGAAGAATATTGTATGAAAATTCGGGTTTGTCTGGTGAATGGAAACTAGTTTGTCAAAGATGTGAAGAAGCATAATATTTGCTTTGTTATAATTTCTAATAAATTGAGTAGTGACAATATTGAATGAGTTCTAATAGAAGTTAAAGAGTTACTCATTGAGTAGATGGAGATCATTTTAGAGGATGTACCTAATGGTTTACCACCAGTACAAAGTATAAATCATTGTATGGACCTGATTCCTAGAGCTAGTTTGTCAAACAAAGCACCCTATAGATTAACACCATTTGAAAATAAAGAACTCAATAGGAAAGTGCATGAATTATTGTAGAAAGGTTTTATCAGAGAGAATTTGAGCCTATATGCAGTACCTATTGTGTTAGCACCTAAAAAGAATGGAGAATGGAGAATGTGTATTAATTCTAGAGCAATCAATAAGATAACAATGAAGTATAGGTTTCTTATGTCAATGATAGATGATATAATTGATTGTTTGAGTGGTGCAAGATATTTTACCAAGATTGATTTGAAGAGTGACCATCATCAAATTAGAGTCACAAAAGGTGATAAATGAAATATTACTGTTAAAATAAAAGAAAGTTATATGAGTGGTTGGTTATGCCTTTTGATTTAACTAATGCATTGTGTACCTTATGAGGTTCATGAATAAGGTTTTGAAGAAATTATTGAGAAAGTTTGTGATTGTATACCTTGACAATATTCTAATATTTAGCAAGACTAGAGAAGAATATTTGTTACATATTAGGAAAGTTTTTCAGAGATTGAAAGAGGAGGAATTGTTTCTTAATTTGAAAAAAAATTCATTCATGAAAGAGGAGATTGTGTATTTGGGATTTGTGATTTCCGCTACTGATGTGAAGATGGATCCTAAGAAGCTAAAAGCAATACATGAATGGCCTACACATGAGAACATGGGTGAAATAAGGTTATTTCATGGTTTAGCAAGTTTTTATCAAAAGTTTATCATAAATTTCAATTCAATTTGTAATGCTATGACTGAGACTGTGTGAGGAGATAAAAAGAAATTCAAGTAGACACATGGAGTTGATAAGGGTTTTGAGAATTTCAAACAAAAGAGTATTGAATTATTTGTGTTATCTTTGCCTAATTTCAATAAGGTGTTTTAAGTGGAAGGTGACACAAGTGGTAGTGTAATTGGAGTTGTGTTGATTCAAGAAGGTAAACCTATTGCATTATTGAGTGAGAAGTTGAATGATGCTAACAAAAATTATTCTATGTATGATTCAAAATTCTATGCTATTGTTCAAGATTTGAAGAAGTGGGGTCATTATTTGGTACCTAAGGAGTTTGTGTTGTATACTAATCATAAAGCGTTATAGTATTTGGAAAGTCAACACAAATTGAATCAGAGGCATATGAAGTGGGCTGAGTATGTGTAAAATTTGACATTTGTGATCAAGTGTAAAAGTGGAGTCATTAACTGAGTTACAAATGCAATGAGTAGAAGAGATATCTTTGATAACCAAGATGAAGATTGAAATACATGGTTTTGCTAAGATGAAATATTTGTATGAAACTGATCTTGATTTTTCTGAGCTATGGAGAGCACCATTTTCAACTAAGTAAGTATGAAGATTATTTCATTCAAGAAGGTATGTTTCTTAAAGGGATTTAGTTGTGTATATTGAGGGGATCAATGAGAACTAATTTGATAAAGGAAAAACATAGCAGTGAATTGGCTAGATATTTTGCTATTGACAAAAAAATTAGTTTTATTAAGGAGAACTATTATTGGCCTTAGTTGTATATGAATGTTTAGAAGTCTGTAAGCAGTTCTAGAGTTTGTTAAGTTTCAAAAGGAACAAGTCAGAATATTGGATTGTATACACCTATCCCTGAGAAACCTTGGAGTGATATCATCATGGACTTTGTTCATGGCTTACTGAGGACAACAATAGGGAATGATTTTATAATTTTTGTTGTGGATATATTTTATACTTAGATGACACATTTCAAACCATGTAAGAAAACACAAGATATTGTGCATATTGCATATATTTTATTTAAGGAGGTTGTCAGATTGCATGGATTACCAAGGAGCATCATCTCTGACCAAGATGATAAGCTTGTTGGTTATTTCTAGAATACTTTATGGAAGAACTTGAATAATGTGTTGAAGTTTAGCTCTACATTTCATCTATGCACTGATGGGCAGAAAAAAGTTGTAAATTGAAGTTTGGGTAATTTTTTGAGATACTTAGTTGGAGATAAACCGAGTAATTAGGAATTAGTATTGGCATAAGTGGGGTTTGCATATAATAAATCTATGAATAGGAGTGTTGGATAGACACCTATTGAGATTGTTATAGGAATGCAACCAAGAGGTATATCATATTTGAGGGATATAGTTTGAGAAGAGAAGATGAGTGTTGAAGGAGAATACTTTGCTGAAGTTATGAAGTATTTGCATGAGGAAGTGAAACCTAAGTTAGAACTATTAGAGTAATAAAGTATTTACTTATTAATTAAATTGTATTGATTTAATTATTAAGTCCCTTATTATCTCTATTTTACTTAAGCTAAAATTTAGGCATATAATAATTAATTCTTTTATTAATTATTATCATGCAACCTAGGTTTTACCTATTAGGGTATTGATCTCTTTTTATAAGGATTGATTTCTTTGTAATTTTATTCATTTTGTTTTGATAATAGAAATCACTTTTTTGCTCATCAAGAATGTCTCATCTATGGATCTAGGAATTTCGACCTCCATAGCTTTTGCTTCTCTCTTTCTATGACAGGTGTTTGCATGAAGGTGATTCTTGGGAGTTGTGGGGTTGAACTTTCATCAACTTCAACATGGTATTAGAGCTCTAGGTCTTCATGCCCATGTTCTATTTATGAGAGATCTAGCTTGACTGTCATATTGGTGTTTTTTCTTTCAGAGGGATACATTTTTTAGATTTATTTTGCATTGAATCTAGGGGGTTATTGATCTTCAATGCACTTTGAGCCCAAACAAACATCACTATTGAGCTCAAAGTGCCCAAAAACTCATGTTTTCATTTTAAAATTTGTCTAATTTGGAGATAGTTGGAATTTGAGGTAAAAAATATTGCTACTAGATTTGGCACATTTCCCGAGTTGACGATTTTATAATTTTTGCATGCAAATCAAGATTTTTTGGTTTAAAAATTAGGATTTTGCACATTTCTTGATGTGATAATTTTTTGAATTTTAGCACACGAATTGATATTTTGACACATTTCCCAAGGCAATGCTTTTGTTATTTTTGGTACAAAATCAAGAATTTTTTGTTACACAAATCGAGATAGTTTGGTATGGAGCTAGCATGCTTCTTGAGGCAATTTATGGTACTATGGGCACACTTTTGGATGCATTCTAGCATAGATCTTGATGCAGTAGTTTTCTTTTCTTTTCCAACAATTTTTTGGGACCTACATGTAGTTTTCCATAACTTGCTCATATGGACTCTGTTTTTCAATCCAAAAGAAGAGTCGAAAAGATTATTTTGATCCCATCATGATGGTGTAGTTTATTTAGATTTTTGATGCTATTTGTTGGCCTATTTTGGCTATCAAAGTTAGAATTTTATTTTTTTCACTTTGACAGACATATTTTGAGACATTATATTTTCCAGATTCTATTCCAAGAACATCCCATTCAATTTTTTGCTTTTTTGAATTATGATGGATATCTTGGTTGTTTTAGGTCTAAGGATCAATTTTGTTATTTCAAATGATTTTTCATGGGTTGTACTATCTATTGTATCAACCTTATGCCTCTTTTGATCTTTGTTGACATCCTTTTATAGTATTTTTACAAATGCATTGAGATAAAGTGCCCCTCTATTGCATTTCGGGATCTTGGACATCTTTGTGTTTTGTTGGACTCACACTACATTATAAAGTATCTTGGGGGATTTTATGTTGGCCATATTCGTCATCTTCCTTTGGCAACTGAGTGTTCCTTCCATGACATTAGCCTCATGATGTGTCAATGACACGTGCTAGTTGTTGGTGTTTGAAAATGTTGGAGGGTTTTCAATTATCCCAATGAGAAGATGACATATCTAGGGGTAGCTAACTCCCATTTTCAACATGCCATTTTAGACACCAGGTCAACTATAAGGCTAGACCCTTCTTCTATTCAGGCTTTGCAAGACCTAGGCGGGTGGACCTCATATTCAATTGATACTGTACTAGTGCAAAAATATATCCCTAAATCTATTAAGCAGATGAAAACCCCTTATATCTCCTAAAGCCTTATGCAGTAACAAAGAATTGTAGTAGCTAATTACAACTCTATGAAATGCACAAGCTGAGTGAGGGTTAAACTTTGATAGCTCTTCAACATAAAAGGGTAAAAAATGTTTGATTAATAATGTTGATTTCAACATACCCCTCATATGCAGCAGTAAGACCTAATGATCCTATAACTGATCAGTGCCTTAACCATTGGGAAAATCCATGAATCAAAAACATACATATGAATATTTGAGACATATGTGTATCTTCAGATATCTGATCTATCAACTCGTAAATAGACATCAATGTTCAATTTAAACCTCATTCTTACATAATCTCCCCATTAGTAACCTCACAACCCTATTGATTTCCCTGAAGCATTTACGTAACCCTTTGAGTGATAGGCAATAATGAAATAAAATACAACCTTAAGGGACTACAACTACAACCTAAGCTCTATGTCAAAGATTATAAAACATTGAAGATCATTGATGAGGGAGACAAGATTCAAGATGAAACTCAACCATCTGTTGTTCTTTGTATTAATTTCCTTGAAACTATACATTCATATGCATGAAATGAAAACATAGAAAACACCTAACAGATCTGAACTATCTATATTATCCTTCCTAATGCCGTTCATACAAGAGAGAAAGTGTTGAAAGAATGGTTTCACAGTAAAACACTGGAACCTTGTTAGTATTACCCAGAGAAAACTGCCAACCCCTACAATGAAATAAAGATAGAAAGATATAGAAGAAGATGAATTCCCAGATCTGATCTATGCCTGACATGTGTCCATTTGGAATTCAATCCCTTGCAATTGAATAACCTCTCTCTTCCTTCCTCTATTTTGATATGATTTGGTTTCACCATTACTCTGTAACAAACCTGAAAATATTTCTATTTAATGATGAAAATCCTTTTACTTGCTAAAATCTGATCTACCTCATGAAAATGCTTGGTAAAATTCGAGTTTTACTGAGTGAATGTGAGAAAAATGAACTCCAACTGCATTCTTACCAAGTTTTACTATTCCTCTAATTGGATTTTCACTTTTTACCAATTCCACTAAGAAGGCCCCAAATTTTAAGTTTCTGGCTATAACTCAAACCAGTGAGCACCTGTGCGAAAATGAAGTCCATAATCAAAAAGTTCATCTTCTCATGATTCTGACAATATATAACATTTCTATATTTGCCTTTCAGAAACCCATTAAATCTTAATTTGAAAAATGCCCCTCTGTTACAAAGCACAAGTCTAGAACTTTAGATTTCAAAAATTTCAAAATATTCTAAACTTTAGAAAATGAACTTTTGAATTTAAAATACCTTGCACATATCATTCTTTTGATAAAATTAATTAAAAAATTATTTTTATACTCAATTTTTTGGCCCCATCCTACAATCTAGATCAACCCATGTTTGACCTACTGCCACGTGGTAGTCTCACATTGGCTGCTCAATCACCACATCATCATTGAGATAGTACCTACCTCATCATCACCATGTCACCATCTCAGTGGAGCCTATTGCCACTTGTCGCAATCCCACAATCCTACATTATTTATCTCGTGTGCATCTTTGAAATGGGGGATTGTGTCATCTGTTGGATCATGACATGTGTCATGATTTGAGCACTTCCTACCTGAGATTGCTATCAAGCACCACCTCACCATGTGAGACCCACTTGACATGTGGTGCACATGTACAATCTCGCAATATTTAAACTTCACGCAACTCTGGGAAGCGAGCATGCGCCAACCCTAAGATAGTGACACTTGGCATCATCTTGTTGCATCCTCGCCACATAAACGTCTCTGTGTATTCATTGAAAAAAATTTTAGAGTCACCCTCTCATTGGCATTGGTCATCTGACGCACGCGCTAGGCCCACCTTACAACTCACGACTCACAAAAGCCTTTTGTTCTTAAGATACAAGGCTTAGTGTCTATGTTAGTATTTAAACACGAAAGTATACTCTCCCACGATGAATGTGGGATAAATGAGTATACATAGTTCTCTGCTCTGTGGTTCGTGGATGGGAGGCTTCTTGCAGTCTGATGGCTTCTTCCCTTTTTAACTACCCATGATGCCTCAGGTCTGCATGGGCTGTGACCTTTCTTTCAAAAGACAAGAGGCATGGGGCTCCATCATAGAACGTCCACGTGTTTCCCCTTTTTGCAACGATCTGCTCTGTGTTCCCTTTATCTTATTTGTTGTTGTAGGTGACTTTTACATATGTTCTGTTGCTCTCTTCATGTGTGGTTCTCTTTGCATGTGGCTGCAGGTTGACTTTTTTGCACGTAATTTGGGCCTTCTATGGCATGGACTCTTTATTTTTTAAGCAAATTTGCCACCTCCTCTTCATTTCTTGTTTAGTGTGGGGAGTTTTTTCACTTGTGTGAGCTTTGGCATACTTGTGCCCATCTTGTTGAGGGTGACTTCTCTCCTACTTGCTGCTTGACATGCTTGGGCTCGTCTTTTGCATAACACCTCCCTTGCACCTTTGTTCTTCTTGCCGGTAGATTATTTCCTTTACTTGGTGGCTCTTTGACTAGCATTTTTGACTTTGGACTATGGTGTTCATTCCTCCTTGTTGTGCTGCAGGATTGAAGTCACATCCTCCATGACTGAAGTCACGACCCATACAAACAAAGTCATGGTCATTGCAATCATAGTCATGTCCATATTGTTGTGCCTTCCTCATGCTTCTAGCATGCTGTAACTTTGAATTCTAGAAGATGTTAAACAACAACAACAAATTTAGGAAGACAATAGCAAATATGGTAGAGGCATTGACCCATAAAACTTGGGCAACTCTATGATTGAACACACAGATCATTAGCAGCAAAGGTCACCATTTTTCAAAGCAAACCCTCCAATACACCCATATCTGAACAATGATCTCCCCTAATTTAACCAAGATGTATGTCATACTCCAAAAGTGAGAAGCACCTTTGAAACATGAACCATGGACATCCCTAGTGATAGCATAAAGGAAATGTTAATACAATTTTTAGCAACCTTTCAATCTTCAATAGTCACCTCCATAATTGATGTCTTGGTGTTCATTGCATTCATGTACATTTTGCAACACAAGCCACTCGTTCAAGGATAACAAATGAGTTATGGCACCAAGAGGAAGATGGCATAAATTTGGTTTATCTATTGCACATACTAAAGATGACCATAGAGTATTTCCAAAAAATCTACTTCTTACATTCAAGGCTCCACACAGCTATGTAGCAACAAGAATTCTTTCATTCAATTAAAAGGGTTTTCAGACAATATTACCTTCTTGGATTTTGCTACAAGACTAACATTGATCTTCCTTTTGCCTTTTGTTTAAAAATTTGATGCAGGGAGCATCATTAACTAAGATTAATCTAGTCCTATATGCGGGACACGCAATCATGGGTTGTGATGATTTACACAAGCGTTGGGCCCATTGTCATATCATTGCCACTATCTCTCCATAACAGTAGCTCTCTAGTTTCTAAGAGCTTCATAATCCAGTGATTATAATGAATAAAATCATAGTGATTTCATCCTCAACATCTTTGAAAACCTCATGATTCTCTTATCAGGCTAGCGAAATCAGTCGGGCCCAAAGTGGGTTCGGCTAAAAAAATTTGTTTCTAAACAACTGAATCTTAAAACTAGCCCATTGATTATCTGGCATTGATTTGAATCAAAACCCATCACTGAAACATCATTAAAAATCATTTTACCACTTATCTGCAAACTACGATTTCCTGCTAACAGGGCCTATCGGCTGGCTTTAAAAATTGATCTGAACATCTGACTGGGCTCTAAGATCTGACACACTGACTCTTTGTTCTACATACTTGCACCTTGTCAAATCTCGTCTCATGATGAATTCCCAGTCAAAAGATATTCGCTATCAAAGTTGACCTATCAAAACTACCTGCAAGCAAACAAGTCAAAAAACAACAAATTGGGTTCGGATTTGGCTTTGAAAACTGGGCAAACTGACACTTGGGGCACAAAAACTGAGGCTTTGGTTCATTTTCATGAGGAGATTATGGATCTAGGATTTGGGCTCATGACGAATAACTGGGCGCAAATGGTGACCAGTCAAAGTAGGTTACTTGAATTTTGCAAATTGGAAACACTGGCAAAAAATTGAATTTTGTAAATGGAATTGACCTGGAAAAGTGTGCATATTGATTCATCAAGACATAAAAACTGACACACTTGGAGTATTTCTAGAGAAAAACATAGGGGTACAATCCATTTAATCTAGCCAATCATAGTTGTTGAGTTATGACGTCATGAACAAGGGTACCAAACAAACTACAAATACTAACACCAATAAAAAGATAGAAATTCCATTTGGAATCACATTTGAAAACTGATCAAACAGATTTGTCATGAGATGAAACTTGAAACATAACAAGTCTCTGATGTCTACAATGCAACGCAATAGGAATTTCAACATTTAGGTCAACTGGTCAAAAGTTATAACACGTCAAATAGGGCTTCCCAGAATTTTGCACAATTACACAAATGCAAAAAATAGTAATTGACCAACTTTGAGGGATTTGAAACCTAATAAAAAAAAACTCAAAACGACTTGAAAATTGAAACATAGGTTCTCTGTTATGGACACTAAATACTCCCAAAGTTGTGGATCATGACACATTTTTGGATGCGAGATATTTAGATGCAAACAAGGCCTCCTATCGCTATTTGACACTTGGGTGAAAATGTAGAATTAACACTAGCTCAAAATAGGACTTCACCAAATGACTCAGAATCTCAAATTAACTTCATGGAATAGGTGGATAGGCTGAATGGAAGATGCTAGAAGCATTGAACACCTCTTAGGCCTCAAAGGTACAGCTAGGTACAAACACATTAAAAGCTTTTATGGGGCTTGATTTTCTCAATGGTACTCAAAATCGGGAAGGCAATTTTGAGTCCCAACACTAGTATAGGTGTTTGTGCTTCTTTTGCACTCTCAATGTTTCTAGTTCTTTTTATGCATGAGATATTGCATCTAGTTTTAGTGTTTATATCTCACCTCTCAACATTAGAGGGGGGTTATTTTGGTTCTATTTATTTCTTGGTTTGATGGAGAGCTGTGTATTCAACATTTGATCCTATGTACTAGGCGATTGCATTAGTTGGATGCCTATGCATTTCAATGAGATGGATCATTTACCATATAGATATTCTTTCATTCCTATTTTTGGAGGCCATGAAGATACCCTCCATCTTCAATTTATCAACTCTTCAGACTTAGTCTTCTCTACCTGGTCATGTTCTATACAATGGAGGTTCTTCAGATAAATAGTTTGACAGTGTTTGCAGCTTCATTCTTCAGTGATGTTCTTAATGATCATCTTTTGTTCCTATTTTCTGGAACATTCTTTCCATCTCTTTTTGGGGTAGGATTTTTCCCATGTGGTTTTCTCTATTTCTCCTCTTTACAAAGATTTGGTTGTTCTTGGGTACTTCATCAGGACTTGTTGCCAGGACCCAAATTGCTTTCAGCAATAGTTTCTAGGTTTTTCACTACTCCCTAAGTTTATCTTGTGGGGGGTGTTAGAATAATAATATATTTACTTATTAATTAATAAATATTGAGTCACTTATTATCTCTATTTTACTTAAGATAAACTTTAGGCATATAATAATTAATTCTTTTATTCATTATTATCATGCAACCTAGGTTTTACCTATTAGGGTTTTTATCTCATTTTATAAGGATTGATTTCTTTGTACTTTTATTGATTCAGTTTTGATAATAGAAATCTCCTTTTTGCTCATCAAGAATATCTCATCTATGGATCTAGGAATTCCAGCCTCCATAGCTTTTGCTTCTCTCTTTCTATGACAACTATTTGCATGCAAGTGATTCTTGGGAGTTGTGGGGTTGATCTTTCATTAACTTCAACAAGAACAAAGCAATTATAAATATAAGGATAGTGCAAATAGATCAAGGAGACAAAATATTTTTGAAGTTGATGATGAGGTGATGGTTCATTTGAAGAAAGGTAGATTTCCTATTGGCACCTATAGCAAGATGAAGATGAAGAAGTTTGGTCCTTGTAAGACCTTGAGGAAGTTTGTAAGTGGTAATTCTTATGAATTTGAGTTACCTAATGACATGGATATATCACACATATTCAATGTTTCTAATTTGAATGAATATAGTGAATCTAATGAAGAATTTGTTATACTGAGTGATTATCCGAAGAAACAAATAGATGAGATTGAACACATTTTAAACCAAAGAATTGGCAAGAGCACGAGAGGAAAAGATTGCATTACTCAAGTGGAAGGACAAACTTATTGAAGATGTTGTGTGGATTTCTCAATCTGACTTGGATCAACTTGGGTTGTGATTTCTTCATGATTTAGAGAATCATTTCTTTCTACCCAAGGTGTTTGATGTAGGAGCATCTTGGGTTGTTTGGTTATCCTTCTCGATTTATAATGGATGTATGCAATTACCTTGAACCTTCTTGATAGTTATTGTTGCAAATGCAGAAGCATCCTAATTTTTTTGGTTATCCTACTCAGTTTAGAATGGATGTACTTAGTTACCTTGAACCTGCTCAGTAGTTGTTGTTATAGTTGGCTCAATGGATTCACTCTATCTTCTTTCATTGTTTAAGCTTGACTTGGTTTATTACACATGTTCACTGAGTGGTCCTTTGCTTTGTTCACTGAGTGTGTTCAGTGCCTTGTTTGAATTTGTTCGGTGATGCTTTGTTCTCTGTTCACCAAGTTGTCTTTTTGGTTCTTATTCAAGAGATGACCTATGTATTTGATTTGTAATCTGGATTTCATGTTTGAGATTAGTCATTGGGAAGAATTTGGACCTATTATGGTCATTTATTTACTCAATGCAGATCTAGAATCTTTTGTAAGTCATTGTGGCAAGTATAAACCGAGAGTCAAGTCCTAGGTTTGGGCATGCTAGGGAAAAAGTAATCCTAAAGGATCGTGCATGATGTATGAATAATCCATTCTACAGTTGAATCTTTGTATTTGACCATAAGTAGGAAAGTCTTACATATACATACATACATACATACATACATACATACACACATACATACATACATACATACATACATACATACATACATATATATATATATATATATATATATATATATATATATATATATATATATATATTGTTGAACCAATATAGATTCATTTTTTCTCTCGTACGTGGGTTGTCACTTGGTTATTTCATTTTCATTGTGTTATCTTAGCAAGGTTGCATGGTAACTAGGTGAGCCTTTGGCCCTAGCTATCATCTTGCCTTACATCAGGAGAATGAGACAGGGAGGGAGGAAAAGAAAAAAAAGACATAGAGAGAGTGAAGAGTCAAGGGTCCATAAGAAGATATGGAGAGAGAATGATATAGGGAGAGAGGGAGAGAGAGATAGAGAGGGATAGAGAGAATGAGATAAGAAGAGATGGAGAAAGAAAGAGATAGGGAGAGATATAGAGATATATGGGGGGGGAGAGAGAGAGAGAGAGAGAGGTGAAGGGTGGGGGATAAATAAGAGAGGGTGAGGGAGAGAGGGGGACAAAATTCAACAAACAAGTTGTGCCTTCAATGGGTATTCTCATCAGAATAATTTGACAAGAGTCATTGTCATCAAAATTTTGTTAAACATTGTACATGTTTGAAAAAATAAAAATAAAATACCATAATTAACTACTCAATTTTTGATGAACACAATAAAAGAAAAAGGTTCCTTGGAAACTTTTGACATGTAAATTTAGCCAAATATGTTAGTGGTAGTAGATCAAGACACGCAATAAATCATAACTATAAATAGAGAAGGTTGAGTCAATACTTGTGATTCATCTACATAAAGATTCATTTTAAACACAAAAAAAATGTGTTCTTAGGATGACTAAGAAAGCAATGCTCATTTACAAGGTTGTATAATCATCTAAGAATCAAGAACAACCTACTCAACATTGAAAACCATGCTAATGATGTAAATGATGTGCAAGTGTCGAAGGCAAGAAAAGACATTGAACTACATAGGTGTTACTTTGTAAGTGCAAACACTAATCCCAAAATAACACTCTAACTAAAATGTCTCAATCTAGTAAGAAAGAGAAGTCAAAGACCATAGACATCAACTCACTAATGCAAATGGTGATTAATAGATGACAATATTTCCTCATATAGAAAAGTATCGAATGAATGTCATAAAGGTGTCAATCTATGTGCAAATACATTGATCAATACAAATGTTGAAAAGAAGGCACAAATTCCAATATGAGAGAGGCTCCTAAAAATTTAGAACAATTAAGCTAAAAACACAACTATGTCTATGTTGACTCTAATGCATGACTAGATTAAAAATAGCTCCACATCAGAGAGAGCTAAATACAAAATGTTGAGGTCAAAATCACTTCATTAAATTAATGTAAATAATATATGTAATGTAAATATATTATCCATCAAACCATGATATAATAAAAGTACAAATACTAAAGGAAATGCATAGGAAAAAAATTGAGCACAACATGCTCAATATTGAGCCACTAAATTTGGTCCACCATCTGTACATTGATCCTTAACAATGATATGCCACACCACATGATTTTGTGGACCCTCTAACCCACACCATTGTACTAGAAAATATATTCACACAACTCGAACAAGCATAATGCACATGTAATGTGCCCATTTTTGTGAGCATCAAAATTTTAGGGATTAGTCTATTATTGTGATCCTCGTAGGCTAATATGGTGGGTAGAGTGTTTTATTGGGGATTGGCACTTTATGATGGGGCATAATTTCATATTATAAAATTATAATAAAGTGAAAATATTATAATATTACAGTAAAGTGAAAATAGAAGAATATCTTTTAAGCCACATTAGGGAGAAAAGTAAGGGAGCTCCCACAAGGAAAGAATAAAGGGGGCATGAGAGGCTCTTTTCTATCATCCGATTATTGTCATTTACATTTGATGAGTTGTGTGGAGCCAAGGGTTTCAACATTTTCCACTAGAGAATGAAGTTCTTTTGTGTGACTCTATTTGAGCTGGTGAAATACCTAGTGAATTTGGTATTGGGAGGACATCATACAAGGGTTCTATCTGAGCATATCAGTGAAAGACCCTTCAAGGGGTTGTAGTTGTTGGAGAAGACAAATCAATCTTTTTGTTGAGTCAAAGTTGTGGCCTAGGGCCAAATTCGTGGAGTAAGATTGACGGAATAAGTTGGATGTTGTTATAGTAACTTGCTATAGTATTGTTGCTATAGTGTCACCACTACAGTGATCTGCTATAATAATTTTCTATAGTGTTGTTACTACTATAGGAACTCGCTACAGTAAAATCTAGATTTCCTTGAGCAATTTTCTAGGTTCCTATCTATTTCATTTGTATTATATGGAGGATAGATTTGAACATTTTAGGGCATGTTTAAAAATTTAGAAATCATTTGTAATTTGATTTATATCAAAGTCTTACACTAGAATTCTTTTCCCTAATGTCTTATTGATGTAGATGCATATTTTCTCATTTATAGTAAATGCTCTATGTTTCAAAAAAAATACAAAAACATTAATCGTTGGTTGTTTGAAGTTTTGCAAGCATATCAATTAAAGTTTCACACACACACACACACACACACACACACACACACACATCCATCCCTTGTGTGCAAATTGTTTGACAAAGTTCTTAGGTTAGCAATTTGGAAATAAAAAGCAGAATTGCACGGGATATTTTAGTGGTATAAGAGCTTACTTGCAAAGTGTTTGAGGAAATGTCAAACAACTAAATTAGAGAATAATTTGGTGTTTGATGGTGTTATAACCAGTTGGGATTATTACAATGGTATCAATGCTTTCTTGCAAAGTGTCTAATGAAATGTCAAACAACTAAATTATAAAGATTCGGTGTTTGACGAAGTTATAACCGGTTGGGATTATTATAGGACGTAAGGGAATTAAGACTAATACTCATACAATATAAGTATTTACAACTAGGGGGAGGGATAACATAACCTAGTGCAAGCTCATTGACTGAAAGATACCTAGTGATAAATAAATAGTAGGCTACTACTCATACCTAAACAATGGTCGATGTAGAGACTCAAGAGCAAGAGTGTCATTACATGACACATGGTAGCCCATTCAGATTTGAAAAATCCTTATCAAAAAAGGAGGCTCTATTAAGCCTTTTTATCAATGATTGAAGACAATAAAGCTAGGTCATATATTTTATCAACATTTAAATATATTCAGAAATTATGTCCTTGATCGACATCCATAAATGACTAGACATTGTGCTAGATCAACATCCTCATATGACTAGGAAATATCATACCTTTGATCAATTTCCTCAAGATGGCCAAATAATCTTTATTTTAATATTGTCATAAGTTTATATCCCATTAATTTGTTTAGTTATCACTTTATTAAGAACTCCTTGTGTGCTACTTTAGTGACCTCTTTGTGTCTCAACCTATTGTGGAGAGGCACTCTACTAGTCAAACACTGAAAATATCATCCCATTATATCAACAAGGAGTAAGATAATGCAACGATAAGCATTAAATAATGAAATAATCAAATAAAAAACTATTATTAAACATGGTCTATTAATTACTCTCAAACCAAGAGTACAGGCTTCTCAAAGATCCTATCAATATTAATAACTCAATTACACTTAAGATGTAGTCTCAAACACCAACATCAATAGAATCATGAATGCAATCTCAAACAATGTATATAAAAGGTCACAAAATCAAGACAAACAAAACAAACATAAAGCACATACAATGCAACAAAGCAAGAAAGATAATCAAGACATAACACATTCCAAAATATCCAAAAATAGATTCAATGCATAAAAGCTCAAAGGGTCATGGAATCGAATTAAGCACATGGGGGAATTCATGAAATGCATTCTATTAAATGTAATAAAATAGGATGAAATGATTCAATTGGAAAACAAGGTCATACAAATTCCTACCTCTCATAATGAAAAAATAAATTAAAAAAATCAAAGAAGATCTTCCATACTCCTTAAAATCAATGGAGATCATTAACACTGTGGAGCAATTCCAACATGAACCCAATAGGCTGCTACCTACAAAAATTTGGAAAGAAAGTCAAACCCAAAAATCAAATCAATTTTCTCTACAAAGAGGATTTGAGAGCTAAATTCATTTTATAAACTAATAAGTGTGGAAAATGAACTCATTTTCACAATAAAATAAGACACTTGGCCCTAGAGAAAATAGGCTAAAATAAAGCATTTCAATGAAAATAAATTAAAGCCAATTAACTAAACCAAAATATTCGAGGGATTAATTTAGTAAATACCAATTAAACGGAATAGCCAACAAATATAAAATAATCACATGTACTAAAAAAGAGTCTTAATGTTAATTTTCTTAATTATGGCAATTGTGGATACTAGACTATACATACACACAAACCACCAGTCTATCATAAATATCCAAGATCAATTCAAAATTTTCCTACATAGTTGTTGCCAAACTTTTAGTCTATCCCTTTGGAGCTTCAAGTTTGATGGTTTCATTGCAATTATGTTCACTTGATTGTCTAGACAACCCGTAGGTGGCTCTCTTCTCATCAAAATTTCTAAGGCTCTCCTTTTGTGTCTCTTCTGAGTTTCCCTCGATCCACTTCCCCTTATACCTTCATGTAGGATCCTTATCATTCCATTGCATTAAATTCTTAGTTGATCTGGGTTTAGGCAAGTTGTTGTCTGAGCGTCTTCCTAATGAGAAGAAAGTCCTACTTGTTCTACATCTTGATCACTACCCAAGTAAGCATGTTTCCTATGGATTCTGACCCATTCGACTATTTATCCATCTTTGGAAAACTTCATTAAACAAGAGGCCAAAGGACGAAGTAACAATGGCATCTACAAATATATGTCCAGTTGATTCATGAAAGAAGACCAATAGAAGAAAATATGTAAAGCTAAGAAACTCTCAGATTGAAGATTCGAGGTCGAAATTTATTTCTATGTAACAAGATAGGATTTCATGTTGACAACTACTCATCCTTTGGAAGTGAGCATTTTCTGATGTGTTTACAAAGCTATGATGACTTGTGCTCTATTCAGAAGATATCATGTGTTTAGTGGGACCCAGGCACAATGTTATGAAGAAGTTAACCCAGATCCTTGATATGCATCACTGAATGATGAGTCCATGGTCAACAATTCATTTCAAGAATATATAAGGAGAAGTGGCGAAGGTAAAGCAAAATGTTTTGAAAGGCTTCTCTCTTCAGAAAGTGGAGGTCTTGAGGGTGCTTTTCTGTTTAATAGATGAAAATGAGGCCTCCTTTTTGGAAGATAGGGAGGAAAATGATTCTAAGAAATACATACAAGGATAGTCTGTGGAGATGCCAGAAAGATGCTTCCGGTGAAGTCAGTTGCAAGCCTTCACCACTGATACAAATGAAATCATAATCAAGGTGGAGAATCCATTTAGTGGCTTCCCTAGAATTAAGTTGTGAAATTAAGAAAGAAAGCCTTATGCAAAAAAGAGGGAAATGAAGTGCCTAAGGTTCCAAATGAGTATTTCTTGTGCTACGATCCTGAATCAAAGAAAATGGATTTTCCATTAGGCCCAATTCAACTGATTCGGTAAGTGGCTGATCTCACTACTATTGGAGATTTAAAGTGAACAATATGATCATTGAATTTATGAATCTTCATATGGGTGGAAATGGAAAGTTTTAAATAATCATTAGCCATACAATTTATTACAAATTTGACTGTTATGACCTTTGGTTGTGATTTATTTCATTCATGTGATGCCAACATTTGGATTCTCACATCTATATGATCACATATTTCCCAAGCATAGTTTTCCATTGTTTTAATGACTATTTATCAAGTAGTTCATCCCCTTTATAAAATTGTAAGTTAATGACAATCAAAGCAGTCAGGTATAATTGTCTGATTGGTCTGGAAAGTGAATTCAAGAGCTTCTTAGATACCTCATTCAAGTTTTATAATTTAGGCAATATGCATAGAAGGCTCAACTCTTAGCCAATTCACCCAATAACCCAAAAATTGAAGGAAAGAAAATTAGTTAAAGCTGTCAGATTCCCCATGGCCATGCAAGTGCCAAAACTGGTAAAGGAATGTATGGAAAGGTCAATCCAGAGACAAATAAAATATTGCTACTAGATCAATCCATTCTATTATCTATAAACAAAGCATTGATGCAGTCTACATTGGGCATTCCAACAAAAGAAAAATACTATAATATCGACTTCTAGTCCTCTACGTTGATGTTCAATGAAAAGAAGACTCTAAGAAGAAAAAGACATGCAAAGAACTTGGTTCCAGACATCTCATTCCAAAAAGAGTAGAATGCTAAAGACTCTTTTTGGAACCAATTAAAAAAAAGAGATTTTGGAAATCTTGTCACTATTGTTGAGATTCAAAGGAAGGGAAGAAATCTTAGATTTCATTGAACACCACTTCTTCTTGGTTACTTAGGCTGAGATTATATGTGAAGAGGTTACTTCTTGGCAAAATTTGGCTAAAGCATTTGGGCAGTTCTATATGTCTTCTTACCTAATATATTCCTTAGCCACACATCACCTATGGCTGGGTCTTCCTAGTATCAAAGACTATGATGAAAATATGAAGGTGTATGAGTTCTATCCCCACCTACAATTGTAGAGGAATTTTGAAGAATATGTAAATTTTAATGATGCCACTACAATGAGGTTGTCTTACGAATTACAAGGGTGTCCTAAGTGAAGGTTCTCACCTAAGGCTATATTGGTTGTGAGCCAGTTTAGATGTTGTTTCATCCAGTTCCCATCTTTCTCCTACTTGAGGATTGGTGCATTTGATGGTTTCCCCAAAAGGCTTCCTAGGTATTCCAAAGACACGATTGTTCTTGTTGAACTATGTAGATAAATACTGGAGGTGAACACCTTGTTTTCCAATGTGAAGAAGATAACTGAGATTTCCTTCGCAATAGTGGTAGGACCTTATTCTTGTGCTTCTAGGTCTAATTCCCAAAACCTAGTTAGAAGCTCTGAAAGTAAGATTAAATTGATTGATTATGAGGTAATAAAGCCTCAATATGACTCAATGAATTTTGTGAGAGGTCATCTAAAGCTTAGATATGCTCATAGACATGTCCCAAACATTGAAGACTATTGTGCTAGATGTTATGATGAATATCAAACTAGGGAGAGGTATTGGTAAAGGCTAAAACTCAATAAAATAAAATTATATAATGATACTATTGATGTTTTTGATCTTGTAGATGATGGCTCCTACATGTATCCCTCAAGCTACAAGCAAGTCAAGAAGACTCCCATTGTGTCAACTCTACCTAAGGGTCCTATTGTTGACACAATGGAGGTCCTAATGCATGGGATCATCAAAAGAATAAAAAAGTGGGTAGAATGGACCAAAGTGAGGAAGAAAAGAACTGGAAGTGCAAGCTCTACTGGTGGAGTAGCTTCTAGAACAACTCAATCAACTACTACCACATCTACAACTACTGCTACTTCAACATCAGTTGGTCCAACATAGTTTGTCAGTGGAGGAGGAGACCAAGCTCCTGAAAGAATATCCAAGTCACTCCAAGTTGTGGAGGAGGATCTCTACCAAACATGGGGAAACTTGGGAATGATGAGAAGAACAAAGAGAAGGAGAAGGAGAAGTTAGTGACCAAACCTCCCTCCCTTGTGCAACTCATCAAACTTGATTGTGGCAATAATCCCCTAGATGGTCAAGAGCAAGATGCATCTTAGCAAGGTGACACTTTAGCCCTCTTAATCACCACGGTAATTACCTTTCCTACTACCACCTAGAGAAAGGAGACACTGCTAGTGGCGAGGAAGCTATTTGATCCTACAACCCTACAGTCAACAATCAACATCCTTTCAACTGAGTCATGGTTGGAATAGACTATTAACTGAAAGAAGAGAAGGTGTGAGGAAGCTGCCCTATCCAAAGACCTCATTGTACAAGCAACTTCTTCTCAACCACCATCAAAGAAGATGAATAAGCAAAAGACCATAGCGATATTGGCCACTGATTCTTCTACTGGTGATATGCTAGTAGAAATTTCAAAACCTTAGAAGGAGGGGAAGTCTCATGAGCTAACTACAAGTGATTTCCAAATTAGAACCATTTACATAGGTATTCATGTGCATGATTCCATGGTCAAAATATGGAAATCAACAAATGAGAAAATCAAGGATAGACTAGAAGAATTGAGGGCAAAGAAAGAGATACTAAAGGCCTCAAACAAAGAGCTGATGGACTGCATCAAGTGTGCACTTGGAAGTACCTTTACAAGTACATTTGACCCAAGTGCAGAGGAGAACAAGAATATGTTATTAAAGCTACAATGGGAGAGGCAATTCTCAAATTGGTTGTGCTTAGATTGATCAAATGAAAGACCAAGGTCCCTCTCTCATTGAGAACCTTGGAAACTTGTTGCTAGACACTAACAAATTGAGATTCTCAAAACAAGCCAAGAACCATTGCTTCATTGGAAGCAATCATTGGAATTTAGAATTGAGTGTTTAATGAGGTCTAAAAATGAGCTAAAAGATGTACATGATTTAGTAAATAAAGTCATGCATAAGATATATGAACATCCAAAGGTGCTGCATATTGAATCACATGTCACCAATAATGGTCAATTGGTTGACATTGAGCGAATGAAAGCTAAATTTCTAGCTTTTGTAGAAAAAGCCACCGATCCATCAAGCTTCTAGGCATCGAAGATCTAGGAGCTCCCAGTGACAAATTCCATTCTAAAGTGTGCATTAGAAAAACTCCAATTAAATATTAGTAGAGTTGAAGAGTTGACAGAGATGCATGATTACTGGATGATTTGAGCTAATAACATTCTCATCCTAGGTGTCGACGAGCTCAACAATGTAATTGATGCAATGAAGGAACATAGGGCTAAGGCTGTGACCCTAAAGAAAAATTGATTCTCTGACAATCTCTTTTACAAGGGTCACCTCTTCTCTTTCTCAATTGCTAATATTGTACCCATTTTTGGCATTCTTCTCATAGGCTTGGACTTTGTAACAGATGACACCTCAATCAATCCTATTTTTAGCTTTTTCCTATTCTGAAGATTCTCTGTAATGTAATCATCAAATGTAACTAGTCATTCCTAAAAAGGGCCTATAAGTGTAACTTTTTGATAATTTAATGAGATTGGCAAATTATTTTGTGGGAAAAACCCTGTAGCTCAGACTACTATGTGAGACTTTGCATCTGCATCTTGAATTTTTTGTTCATCTAGTTTTTGTATGGTGCTTGGGATGAAATGTGTTGTTAATGAAAATTGAGAGATTGCAAATAAACTTGGTTTTATTTCTTTCATTTCAATGGGTTGTAAGCTTTACTTTCTTCATTATAGTATTATCTTATTCCCCTATTCTATACATCTTAGTTCATATGCATTTCATTGTTGTATAAGAAGTTTGGGACTTGGTTAATGAAAGCAACTGACTAAGAAACAGTTAGGGTATTATCAAATGTCAGTAACTTGGGCAATTTGGGTATTGTCAAGTTAATCATACTTTCTCTTGTTACATAATGTGCATTAGTAGATAGTCGTGCATCATTATAATATTGCATTCAAGGGTAAAATAGATTGCACTTTAGGTGTTAGATGAGCTTAACAATGACTTACATCGATTCATGTTTGAGGATTTTTTGAGTTATAATATGAAATTAGCCTAGATTGTTTGAAGTGTTAAGAAATTTGGTTGTACCCTTCTTTTCTCTAGTTAAGAGCATACCTTAAAGTTAGCTGATCTACTAAAACCAAACTCCTTGCAAATATTTACACCACAAGGGAGTTGTACCTTTCAATTCAGGGGTCTTTGATAGAATACTACATTGATTCATTTTTTTTTTAACCATTGTGTTTTCCACCACTTTGGGCACATTAAGAGTCAAGGTATAAACCACAATCTATGAAAGACAAATTGTTAATGCAAGTATAGATACATCATCCTTGCAATAATGATATTGGGTAAATGCCACAGATGACCAATATAACTACACCCTATGCCACCGTTAGGGATACAACACACTCAAAATTATGAAGCTAGGTAAGCCAATGTCTGGTACCTATCATCACCACATCATATAAACATCAAGTGTAGTTTCTCACATAATAAATACCCAAAGCACATATATAATTATATATAATTGAAGTTGATGAGAGGACATTTTAGCGACATAATCATTCTAATGTCTCTAAATTGTAATGCCCCGCCAAGGGATCCAAAAGAATTAACCTAAAGTTTCACTAAGTTTGCTAAACATTTTTTTTTTTTAAAAGTAAGAAAGTATAACATACACATCAAACACATAGTAGCGGAAGCAATAACATGTAATCATCGACAAACATACATTGCAAGTTACATTTCTTAAAGATCCCAAGACGTTGAGTCACATTTAAATTTAATTAATTCTAAGTCTAACAAATACCACATAAATATGAAAGAATAATCCGAAGTCTCATGTCCATATTATACATTTGTTCCGAATGCCTCTTGGCAAATTAATTCGGAATGCTCAATCATCCACTGTACAAGTCATAGGGTATGAAAGGCTTAAAAGAATATACATATGTAAAGATCAATATACAACATCCTCAAATCCATGATACAAAGTAAAGTAAAATATATGAAACTATTCACCATACATGATACATCCATAATGATAAAACATCTATCATAAAATCTAACCATCCATCATAATAATCCAAGAACATAGTGAAGGTAAATGCCAATCACGAAATCTCCAGCCACGGTGACCATGAAACGGATCTCAATGGTAAGAGTAAAAGCACTACCACCCGACCGCATGGAACCTAAATGGTCCACTCCCACCGCGCTGAGGAGATAGTCTCAAGTCCCAAATAGGATAATGAAACCTATAATCATAAATACTCTCTAAGTCCCAGAAATCCTATAAGTATGCTAACTCAAGGGTTCCTAAAAAGATCGACATCTAACTCCCAGAGGTACTACAAGACACGTAGGAAACCTAATATGCAAGCGGGAAAGTGTCATCGCAAAAGTCACGTAGAAGTTACCCGAGCAATCCCTTAGGAATCCCGGGTCCCTACTGATCCTGCGGCCACTAGTATCCTCTCGTACTGACGAGGCATACTATGGAATGCAAGGTCGTAACCAAGCGTTCTCTCTACCCCATCCTAGTCTGTACTAGCACTCATGGCATGGGAGAGAACATACAATTATCTTGTTAGGTTCATTTTCTCTCATTTAGTGTAAAATGTTTTCACTTATTAAAAATGACTTACAATGGGTTTCTCAAGGCAGCCTCTTAGGGCTCCAACCCCCATTGCAAGCCACTTCCCGACTCTACACATAGATAACCTACCCTAGCTCATGAACTCGTAAATCAAAGAATCATAATAAAACCACCTCAGTCCTATACGAGCAACTGAAAAATATCATAAAAAGATAATCCACAAAATTACATCAGTTCTTCATGAGAAATAGATAACATCAAATAGTAATCATGTAATCACAACAGTTCTCTATCAGCAACTGAAGGCATCAATGATAAGTCACAAAATCCAATGGTTCTCTCTAATGAGCACCCAGAAAGTAATACAAGTATAACTGATCGAGACTCAAAAATGGTTAAGTTAGGTATTCTCAAATACAAACACCTTAGCTTCACACAAGGAAACTGGAAAGCAACAACAAACAGTAACACAATCATGTCATAGAGCACTTCATCACATTACCATGGTCAGGTTAAGAAAGATCGAGACCAAATCATCATGACATCACATTCACAACCCCGAGCCTCTGGTAACAACCTAAACTGGTCAACGCTAAATCAACCCCAAAACATTCAAAGTACAAAGACAACATCAAAGTCTCAAAGATTGGATCTGAAAGTATATTATTTGAGTTAAGGTAAGGTTTATGTTTCAGTTTAATGTCAAATTCAAGTAACTAGATTTTCACAACTACCCTTTACGATTAACCCTTTCTATAATAACTTTCATTAAATCAATAATCCAAATTTATAATGTAGTCAAATAAAATTCCTTATTAATTAACTTAATTAAACTAATTTTAATTAAATTAATCAATAATCATTTGATCTAATTACTTATTTTAATCTAACCATTAATTGTTAATTTATTAATATTTAAGCAAAATTATTAATAAATTAAAATTTACAAACTATGTTAAATGCATTATTATTTAACTAATCGATATCAATCAAGATTAAAAAAAAAATTATTATTAATTTAAATATATTAAAAATTTATAAATTTTAAATTTTAAAAAGTAATAAAATTTATACATAATAAAAAAAAAAAACGAATTAACAAACTTAGTGAAACTTTAGGTTAATTCTTTTGGATCCCTTGGCGGGGCGTTACATCTGGTATCAGAGCCCAAGTTTCTACATTGGGAGCTCTGGGTATATTGGAACGCCACTAGTGTTAACTAGTTGAATAAAAATGCAAACCTTAAACTAAAACTTGAAACTAGTTGAACTGAAACAGTATATAAACTATTAGTTACCTATTTTTTTTCATACTTCAACACTCAAAACTTCAAAACTGAAATTTTACTTAAACTGAAATTATAGGTAAACTGAAAATTGAAAATATCTTGTTTGCAAAACATGTGTCTTTTATCTATGTATTTCAGTAGTATGTTTCATGGTTATTTTAGCATCTTGTGTCTTGGATATTATTGTAGGATGGTATCTGGGATGAGATCTTTCGTTAGAGGCCATAGCCTTGGCCGTGGTAGAGGCCGTGGACGAGGCAGAGATGTTAGTGTTCATGAGTCTATCCATGAGAGCCCCATTCAGGAAGAGAATAGGGAAGAGCATGTCAGTGAGCATCAGGAAGAGAACCATGAAGAGGGACATGCCGACTCTGAGGAGGTCGATCTGAGGCAAATGATGCGAACCCTTATTGATCGCTTACCTCCTGTTCTTGAGCAGGATAGAGCACACCAGGTTGGGCATGAGCATAGACGCAGATCTAGGAGTCCTCAGAGGGATTGACATAGAGCCATAGTATCTTCTTAGATGAAGGACCTTCAGAGGTCCAAGATTAAGCCCTTTAATGGGCAAGGTTCTGGGTATGTAGCTGAGCAGTGGCTTATTGCCCTTGACAGGATTTTTGCTATGCAGGACTTTGACAGTAATGTCAAAGCGAGGTTTGCCATTACCAATCTAGAGTTATTTGGGGCCACCTGGTGGACTATTGAGGAGAAGAAGTTGGGCATTGACATGGGTAGTGTCACTTGGGAGATTTTCTTGGAGAGTTTTCATGAGCGATTCCTACCAGAGGAATGGAAGCAGCATAGAGCAGATGAGTTCCATAACCTGAGATAGTTCACTATGACCGTTGTAGAGTATGAGCGCAAGTTCTATGAGCTCATGCCTTTTTCGGGATTCAGTGACAACCCAACACAGTTGGCACAACATTTCATCCGAGGCTTGAACAACCGTTTTATTGGGGGTGTTAAGGTATTTAAGCCTAAGACCCTCAAGGATGCGGTACATCGAGCTATCCTGGTAGAGCAGAGTGTGAACTTTGGGCAAGGAGGTTTTGTGGGAGCGCCTACTATAGCAGGATCTAAGGGCAACCACAATTTCGGTGGAATCAGGAAGCCTCCTTTCCCTAGGAGGAATCAGTATTCTCAGCAGCATTCTCAGCAGCAGCATAAGGGATTTTACCCTCAGGCACAGAATGGTGGCGGTGGATCCAACTCTAGGATCAATCGCAATGCTCAACGTAATAGACAGAATCAGCAATCTCGACCTGCACAAAGCAACCAGTCTTTTGCTAGCAGGGGTAGCCACCAGCGGTCGAATGCACCACCTATAGGGAGAGGATCTGGTAGAGGCACGGGATGTTATTCGTGTGGACAGATTGGTCATATTGCAGCATACTGCCCACAGCGAGCATCTTAGTATTCAGGACCCAGGCCAGCAGCATCTGAGCCTACAGTCGAAAATGCAGGTGGTTCTCATAGAGTATTTGCAGCGGTGGATCACCGTCAGGCAGACCATCAGGGGACAGTAGTTGAGACTACAGGAGCTATCTGAGGTACACCTCTCTCTGTATTATTTGATTCAGGTGCTCCAGATTCTTTCATTTCTCCATCTCTAGTTGACAAGTGTAAGCTGGAGCCGGTTAAGTAAGATCATGGTTGGCAAGTGGAACTAGCCTCAGGCGCTAAAGTTTCCACAGATTCTGTAGTTCATAAGTGTGGACTTAGCATAGGAGGGTTTGAGACTTCAGTCGATTTTTGAGTTATTCCTCTTGGCTCCTACGATGTGGTCTTAGGTATGGATTGGCTTGGCTCTCATAGGGCTAGTATATACTGCAGAAAGAAGACCATTATGTGTCAGGATGACCAAGGGAAGGATGTTGAAATTGTGGGGATACCGAGGCCTATATCCCTACGGATGATCTCTGCTATGCAACTAAAGCGAAGCTTTCGTAAGGGATGTCAGGTATTTGCTGTTACGGTAAATAAGCTAGATGAGGAAGAATCTACAAGGAAGACCCTAGATCACCCTATTTTACAGGAGTATGCTGATGTCTTTCCGAGCGAGATTCCAGGCATGCCTCCGAAGAGAGACATTGATTTTAGCATCGAGCTCACTCCAGGAGCGGAACCTATCTCTAGAGCTCCTTACCGTATGACCACTCAAGAGCTAAGTGAGTTGCGTTTGCAGTTAGAGGAACTTTTGGCCAAGGGTAGTATTCGACCTAGTGTATCACCATGGGGAGCTCCAGTGCTCTTTGTGAAGAAGAAGGATGGTTCTTTGCGCCTTTGCATTGATTACAGACAGCTGAATAAGGTGACAATAAAGAACAGGTATCCTTTACCAAGGATTGATGATTTATTTGATCAGATCAAGGGGGCTACACTGTTCTCTAAGATTGATCTTAAGTCAGGATACCATCAACTTTGCATCAAGGAGGCTGATATTCATAAGATCGCCTTTCGAACTCGCTACGGGCATTATGAGTTCACAGTGGTACCCTTTGGGCTGACGAACACTCCATCAGTTTTCATGTGCTTAATGAATGGGGTGTTCCGTTCCTATCTTGATAGATTTGTTCTTGTGTTCCTCGATGATATTCTGATATATTTTAGGTCCCAAAAGGAACATGACGAACATTTGAGTTTAGTTTTGCAGTGCTTTAGAGATAATCAACTTTATGCCAATGCAGCAAAGTGTGATTTCTTTCAATCAGAGATACAGTATTTGGGACACGTTATTTCAGGTGAAGGTATCTCTGTAGACCCTGCGAAGATCCAGGCAATAGTAGATTGGCCTGCACCCACTACTGTGTCGGAGATTCGTAGTTTCATGGGTCTAGCTGGGTATTATCGCAGATTTGTTCAAAACTTCTCCAGAATAGCACACCCTATTACCTCCCTTCAGAGGAAAGGAAAGAAGTTTCTTTGGACAGAAAAATGTGTAGAAGCATTTCAGAAACTCAAAGAGCTTCTGACCAGTGCACCGATCTTAGCAGTACCTGATCTAGAAGGTGATTTCATGGTGTGTACAGATGCTTCCCTTGAGGGTATTGGAGCAGTTCTAATGCAGAATGGTCGAGTGATTGCATATGAATCATGCAAACTCAAGGATCATGAGTTGAATTATCCTACACATGACCTTGAGTTAGCAGCAGTAGTTCATGCCTTAGTGAGATGGAGACATTTCTTGTTGGGACACAGATTTGAACTACATAGCGATCATCGTAGTCTTTAGTACATATTCACGCAGCCTAATCTGAATGCTAGGTAAAGGCGTTGGATGGAGTTTTTGTGCGAGTATGACTTTGAGGTAAAGTATATCCAGGGGAAGGAGAATGTTGTAGCTGATGCTTTGAGTCGCAGGAAACATGTGATATCATCTATGACTCTTAGTGTCGATTTGAGATGTCAGATACTTCAGGCACTCCCCACTGATTCATGGTATCTGGAGGTGTGCAGTGAGATCAATTCAGGGAGACCCTTGGAGGGTAAGTTTTTAGGCTATGTCCTAGAGTCAGATGGCCTTTTGAGACATTCAGGAAGGATCTATGTGCCGCTACTGGATGAGCTTCGCATATTGATCCTATCAGAAGCCCATCGTGCACCTTACTCGACACATCCAGGTGTCAAGAAGATGCATGTAGATTTGCGACATTTATTCTATTGGTCGGGGATGAAGCGCGACATTGCTGATTTTGTGGCTAGACGTCTTGAGTGTCAGAGAGTCAAGGCAGAACACCAGCATCCGGCAGGACTTTTGCAACCGAATCTCGTTCCTTCATGGAAGTGGGACATCATCTCTATGGATTTCATAGTAGGATTACCTATGACTCTTCGTCGTCATGATGCTATCATGGTCACCATTGACCGGTTGACCAAGGTGGCACATTTTGCACCAATCAGGTCTTCCTACACTGCAGCTTCAGTAGCTAATGTCTTCATGCGTGACATTGTGAGACTACATGGTATTCCCTGAAAGATCATTTCTGATAGGGATCATGTTTTCACTTCCGCATTTTGGACATCACTACAGCATGATCTTGGAGCGTAGCTGAATTTCAGTTCAGCATATCACCCAGAGACAGATGGGCAGACGGAGAGAGTGAATCAGGTTCTCGAAGATATGTTGAGGATGTACGTGATGGATAGGCAGACTCATTGGGAGGACTATCTCTATCTAGTGGAGTTTGCTTACAACAACGGGTATCATAGTTCTATTGGCATGGCACCTTTCCAAGCCTTATATGGACGCCCTTGTCGTACACCTTTGAGTTGGGATAGCCTTGAGGATCGCATCCTATTGGGCCCAGAGATGCTTCGTGACATGGAGCAACAGGTGGTGCGTATCCGAGAGCACTTGACAACGGCACAGGATAGGCAAAAGAAGTATGCTGATGCACATAGGTCAGATAAACAGTTTGTTGTGGGAGAGAAGGTTTTCTTGAGAGTGCGTCCGCGAAAGAGTCCGATCCGTTATGGAAAGGGCTCGAAGCTAGCACCTCGCTTTGTGGGACCATTCGATATTCTTGAGAGGATTGGTCTAGTTGCCTATCGTCTTGCTTTACCGCCTAGCCTTGCTCGCATTCACGATGTTTTCCATGTTTCAGTACTTAGACAGTATATTCCTGATGTTGTACATATTCTTGATTGGAATGCATTGCAGGTAGAGGACGGGCAGCTGGCTTTGGAGCCAATTCGTATTCTGGAGCAGCGGGAGTTGACCCTCAGGGGTCGAACCATAGAGTAGGTAAGGGTCCAATGGGACCCTACTGATGACTCTTCAGCTACATGGGAGGATGCATCTAGATTACAGGATTTATATCCCTATTTGTTTATAGGCTTCCAGGAGTAAGCCTAAGTCTAGGGGGGGTGGATGTAGTGCCTGCCCCTAGTTTACATTTTCGAGCTACATTTCTGATATCATTGCCAAACTCTTTTAGGCCAATTTATGTTTGATGATTAGTATTATTATTTTATAGATTATCAGATGATGTTTACACTCAGTTTATTATATGATGAGATTACTTGGTACTCTATATTCATGCATGTATGATGATTATTCAATGGTTTCAGTTATCAATGATGATTAGTTAGATGGTTTATTATTCCATGTGCTTCTTATGGATACTTACCCCATACTGCATGTGTATGGTGTGCGTGCTGTTTTATTTATGTATGATGATTATTCAATGGTTTCAGTTATCGATGATGGATGGTTAGATTTTATGATAGATGTTTTATCATTATGGATGTATCATGTATGGTGAATAGTTTCATATATTTTACTTTACTTTGTATCATGGATTTGAGGATGTTGTATATTGATCTTTACATATGTATATTCTTTTAAGCCTTTCATACCCTGTGACTTGTACAGTGGATGATTGAGCATTCCGAATTAATTTGCCAAGAGGCATTCGGAACAAATGTATAATATGGACATGAGACTTTGGATTATTCTTTCATATTTATGTGGTATTTGTTAGACTTAGAATTAATTAAATTTAAACGTGACTCAACGTCTTGGGATCTTTAAGAAATGTAACTTGCAATGTATGTTTGTCGATGATTACATGTTATTGCTTCCGCTACTATGTGTTTGATGTGTATGTTATACTTTCTTACTTTAAAAAAAAAAAAATGTTTAGCAAACTTAGTGAAACTTTAGGTTAATTCTTTTGGATCCCTTGGCGGGGCGTTACATAAATTTTATGAAACCATTCCTTTTATATTTAATCCTCAATAAATATCATAAAATATAATTTCATTTAATATAATCATTTAAATAAAAATGATAGAAATAATGGGCATATATCAATAAATCTTCGAACAAGATAATAACCAAACATGATAGCCTACAATATCTCTATGACCAATAGAACATACATCAACAAATTGATCATAACATCTCCATATCCCTTTGTACATACACTAGTGTATCTCATGAAAATCACATCAAGATAAATACATTCACAATATTATCAAATATAAAATAAAATAGATATCATTATACATCATCATGTCACATCATTATAGAGTCACCATGCATACATAATCATCACTAAAAACATAAATATAATCTATCATCTACATCAATAGTGATATTAGTATGAGGAAAATAATATACTATAACTAAGTGCATCTCACAATACCAATGCAAAATCTTAACATAAGAATAGTCATTAAACCATAAGAAAGAGTTGAACACCCTAAATTAGATATGCTACAAGCACTACACAAGGGTTCTCACAATTAGGTACAAGTAAATAAGCAACTTGCCAATGCAAAAACATAACCTAAATCACCAACAAGGCACCAATGCCGCACAGGTCTAATATGGTCATGTAAATTTATGCTTATATCCATCTAATTATAAGGGGAACATGGTCAATCACATAATTCACAATAAGGCATCCAAAACCAAATCGAGACATCATAAATGAGTTCTCATCCAATTGCATAGAGGCACTATCGTAAACACCTTGCCAAAACTACATTTAGAAGGGTTCCATGTAGGTTTCAAACATGAGAGGCAATATATATTTGTTGTTCATGTATTGCACATTTTCCTATTTTGCTCTTGTATCTACTTAGGGACATTATAGATTTTGATTTGTTGGGATATATAGATTTAGATTGTGAAAGTGATTCTTAGGATCACAAGTTTACTTAGTGTAGCATCTTAAAATGGAAGAATCCATCATTTAAGACCTTTTAGCTCCCACCCTTTAGTGACCATATCGACAATGGATGGATAAGTGCTTAATCAACTCTTTATCCTATTTTGTCTTATTTCTTACTTTTTCATTTGTACAGTTTTTGAGACCTCAAGGTTAGATCCTTTTGGGCCAACCCTAGAATAGATCAACCTAGGTCGACCTATTTTGAAATAGGGTCACCTAGGTCAATCTATTCCCTTAGGACTTTAGGTCTTGGGGCCAGTTTAGTCTCAGGGTTACAAATTTGGAAGTTGGGTGATCTGGACAACTTGGTTTTTTGTTTGCACATGAAAATTAGTATAGAAGGAAGCCTAGGCATCTTATTTCATATCCATTAGACAGACAAGCTTATCAAGGCATTCAACACATTAAAGCACCCAAGAAAGCCAATTTTCCTAAGGCTTTCAAGGTTCAAGGATCCTTTGTGAGCATTTCCTCTTCAAGGTCTAGCATTTGTTGGCCATCAAGGGAGGAGATCTACACTAAGGCATTCATCTTCTTCTTCATTGGTACACATTTACATCTATGACCCCATGATGTGTTTTTAGTAGATTCATTGAATTTGTGGAGATTTCCTAGAATCTTCATTGCAAATTCAACAATAATGACACACAAGCATCACAAAATCCTCATTGACAAGGGTTTCTTCAAGCAAGGTGAATATTTACATTGGAATTTCTTACTTTCATGTTTTACATCTCAATTTCAAGGTTGATTCCTCAATCTAGTGATTGATCAAGAAAAAATCTCATCAAACTAAAGTAAAATCCAAGTTTGATTGTGTGCAAGAGCAAGATATATGAATTGTGGTTGCAAATCTGGAAACTACTCATCAAGACCATTCAAAAGAAGTTGGGTTGACTTTGATACTATGTCACGGGGAAATGTCCATCTTCTCGTAAATTTTTTGAACACTTTACTAGCAAGTCAATTTAATCTTGGAGGTTTGAGAAGATTAGGGTTTTCTACGTTCTTTGTCATGATCATAGATTTGTAGTTAGGAATTTAGTCACAAGTTCATATCCACAAATTTCAGAGAAAAAAAGGTATATTCCCTTGTACATTTTGAGGTAAATACTTTATTATTCATTTCATATTTTAGCATATATGTATTTTCATATTTTAATTGGTTTGATTGGATATATTTAGCACCTAGTTCTATCTTACACTTGTCATTGAATTGATTAGTTCAAATTTAGATTGACAAGTACACATTTTAAATCAATTTTTATTGCATGAAAGAGGATTTTCTTGCATACTTCCTTAATATTATTTGGGTTTATTATTGGCATTCTTTCATCTCTTTAGGTTTTGCTAATCTAACTTGGGTTGTATTCAGAGTTATGTTTGGAAGTATTGAATATTTAATGTGTGGAAAGTGTTATATTAATGAATTTATTTCACATAGTTTATATCATTAACATTAATCCGTCACACTTTTCACCAAAGCACTTAGGATATTGTTTCTCTCTTGGTTCAGATCCAGTTTGTTGATCAAGAAAGAAGCAATCTACAATCACTCTTTTGTAAATAGGGTTGTCACTGTTGAGGCTGTTTGGCTTTAACAAAATTTCACTAAGGCTGGCATTTCTTTTCAAAAGGCTACAATCATCTTTTGTGACAATAATAACCATGTGTATCACTTACTTGATTCACTCCATCTTTAAATGATCAAACACATTGCTACCCATACGTAATAAATATGAGAGTTGTTTCATGAGCATATTATTGATCTCTCAAGTATTGTCTAACATTAAATTAGATTGCAAACATCTTCACCAAAATCCTTCACTAAAAGAAAGTTCCTTCATTTGTGAGCTTTATTGGGGGTATGACAAGTGCCCACTTTGGAAGGGGTTTCTTAGTCCTCTTTACACTCTTTTTGTTGGGGTCTCTCTCTCTCTCTCTCTCTCTCTCTCTCTCTCTCTCTCTCTCTCTCTTAGGGTGTGGCTTCTTCTCTTTTGTGGGTGGGGATTTAATGTACATGGGTACCTAATATGACTTCATTTGTTGGGACCCATAATCTTTGCACCCACTCAAGTTGCATTTAAGGGGGGTGTTAGTGTAGGTTTTTATTTCCTAGTTGGTTATTTATTTTGATAGGTGCCCACTTTGGAAGGGGTTTCTTAGTCCTCTTTACACTCTTTTTGTTGGGTCTCTCTCTCTCTCTCTCTCTCTCTCTCTCTCTCTCTCTCAGGGTGTGGCTTCTTCTCTTTTGTGGGTGGGGATTTAATGTACATGGGTACCTAATATGACTTCATTTGTTGGGACCCATAATCTTTGCACCCACTCAAGTTGCATTTAAGGGGGGTGTTAGTGTAGGTTTTTATTTCCTAGTTGGTTATTTATTTTCCCATTTCTAGGTTTCTCCTACACTTTTAGTCAAGCTTGCTTAGGATTAATAAAGTGAGTAATTAGTGTGAGTGGGTACAAGGTATGCCATCTTCCATGAGAGTTACACATGCCTTTGTTAGATTATTGTGGTTATCTTTTCTCGTTGGGTATATTTGCCACCTCTCTCCTCTCACACTTCCTATATATACTCACTCCTAAATAATCTTATGGTATACTATTGTATTGTAATTGCATTGTATAAATTTGCATTTTGTTATGCTATTTTGCTCCTTAACATTTACAATTCTCTCTTAGAGACTAACTTTGTGTTGTTTTTTTGGTCTTGTATCATTTACATTTACAATTTTATATTTATTTGTTACACTAATTTTTATGTGTTATTCATCTTTTCAAATTTTAACACTTAATACCACAATATACTTACTCTTAATGAAAAAAAGACTTCAACCTAATACTCCTACTCTCATATTATAACTAAAATACCTTTGCAAATAAAAAAATCATCTATTTAAAAATTTTAAAAACATTAACATTTGGTATAATCTCTATTATATAATGGCCATATGAATTCATAATCAAAACACACATAATTTCATACTTAATCTATATATACTCGTAAGATGAATGTTTCACATAGAGTTTACTCGTAAGATAAATGTTTTTTCACATGAGGTTTCGATTCCTCCATTTTACTCGCTCACCATCTTTCTCGTAAAAAAGATCCTTCTTAAGTGGGTATGCTCCCTCGACCCCCAATATTTTTGCACTTAAAAAGAAACTCGCGGTGGACTGAAATAGACAATCCAACAGGCAGGCCAGCACACCTACATCAGATTTGTTTCCAATCACATCTGGATCTATTGGTTCGCATACCAACCGGAGCCTTGTAATAATAAGAGATCAATACTAAGCTCTGCAATCATCAATTCAAAAATAATAATTTTCTCTGCAAAATCTAGAATGTAATTAAAAGAAAGCCCTCGTTTCGACTCCTGCAAAGATGATTTATAGACTGTGAAAGAGGAATGGTTTTGGGTGCAGTTCAGGCTGGCGTATTGGCGGCGTGCATTGTGTTGTTTGTTCCGATGGGCATGGCCGGATGGCACCTCAGCCGCAATAGAATGCTCTTCTTCAGCGCCATCCTCTTCATATCTCTTGCGGTAGGTGTACATCTCATGCCCTACTTACCGAATCTGGAAGATATCGTTTCTTCAATTACATCAAATTCTCCTACAAAACTCCCATTCCCCTGTCTATCAGTAGTTAATGAGATAGACTGGGAAGAAGAAGACATAGCTGATAGGAACAATAGCTACTCGGGGAAAACAGGAATAACTGGGGTTAATTCTCTTACACAAATTGGGGCAATTAGGGATGTTTCTCCCGGGAAATTAAGGGTAGTAGGCACTAATTCTTCGCCACAAAAGGGGACAATTGTGTCTAATTCTGCAGAGGAAATTGGGGCAATTGTGGATAAATCTTCCCCGCAAACAGGGCTTCCTAGGGAGGGCTCTTCGGGAGCAATCGGGGCAGCTGGGGCCAATTCTTTGTTGTACGTAGGGTCGACTGCGATTAATTCTTCAACGAAAGTAGGGCTAATTGGAGCTACATATGGGCGAACATGGCATTGGAATTACCAGGCTGTCTCATCTGAATGTCAATTTCAAAAATTGATGAGATCTGATACTCTGGATCTCCTTAATGGCTCGTGGATTGTCGTGGCAGGAGATTCAGAAGCTCGGTTTCTGCTTTTGTCGCTGCTGGAATTAGTGTTGGGATCTGTGGAACCCATTAAAGAAAAACTATTCAAACGACATAGTGATTTTGAATTTGTTTTGGAAGAAAGGGGGCTGAAAGTGGATTTCAGATGGGCGCCTTTTGCAGTGAATTTGACCAGGGTTTTGGGTGACCTTAAAAGAGGTGGAATTAATCCTAATGTTCTTGTCATGGGGACAGGATTGTGGCACATGCTTTATGTAACCAATGCCAGTCATTATGGTGAGGGGCTTAAGAGGGTGAAAAATTTAGCGGTTTCGCTTTTACCTCTGTCTTTGACAGATGATATTGGCGCAGATGCTGGTTCTACTGTCCATGCCCCATACATGTTTTGGATGGGTTTTCCAACTCTTGTTAATTCAATGTTGAATACAGAGGCCAAAAGGCAAAGGATGACCAGGGAAATGTGTGCTTCTTATTCAGAAGAGCTTGAAAGAAGCAATCTATTACAACATGGAGGTGGGCCTTTTGTACTGCTTGATATGGGGTCCTTGAGTGAGGGTTGTGGGCACACTTGTACTGATGATGGGATGCATTACCGAGGAATTGTTTATGAAGCTGCTGTGCAGATAATGTTGAATGCCCTTCTTATTGAGTCACGACAACAACCTGCAGCTTAAGAGTGACTTATATTGTATTGGATGCATCGTGCATGCTTTTGAACTTAAAAGGCTTGAGAAGTCTAACATTACATAGATTTAACCAGGTTGGCAGTTGAGTAAAATGTCTCTCTGCCCTATGAATTTCTTTCAACTGGAACATCTTGACACAATGTATAGTTCCGTTCATATTACATGCATAGTTCCATTCAGATTATATGCAAGGGCTGAGGAGGCTTCCTTAATAGCAGAGTTGGTGGGGGCTTGAAACCACCCTCATCTCTGTTTTTCAAACCATTCAGGTAGGCAGGCCTCAACTAGAAGAAAATTGTAGTGGTCAGTATGCAACTTCACCAAACTCATCGGCGATCTACAAATTTGACATCGATTATTCATTTTGCATAAAGATAACTGATTCTTTACTATTCTTGAAATGAGGATTTTGGATTGTAATTTTCAGTTCCTCATTCAATCTATTATTATGTAACTTGTGTTCAATTTTTTGAGCTATTTAATTTTGTAAAATGATACTCAATTCTACGAATAATATATTGTTTTCTTGTTTACCTACACAATATATTGATTGAATTCTGTGTAATGTGCCTGATTAGCACTCTACTTTTTCCCATTTTCATGCTTTTTAATTCATTGATTCATGCCCTATATCTCCCTTCTGGAGTTAAAACTATCAATGTGTTAAGGATAACGATCATTGAAAAGAACATGGTAATAAGCTGCTAATTGAAGTTTTGAGTTGCAATTACTGCAATAATTTGGCAAATCTAAAACCTTTGCAGATGAGTGTTGAGAAACTATAACGTCGGTCAGAATTCAAAGAAATATCAATTAGCAGAATATATGTGTATGTGTGTGTATGCATATGTGAATTGATATACATTCACACGCATACACATTGATATGATCTACTCTGTTATAAAACTCTTAAGATTTTTCCTTAAAATTAATCTGATCGAACCAAGTATGAATACATGATTATTTTTCTTTCAGAATAAGGTTACAAATTCCTGATTATTTCGATCTTGAATGCATTTATATGGATCCAGCAAATGATCCTATTTACTCGTCAGATTGGGGGGCTAAATGATTAGCTTATTGCACATGCCCAATAATCATAAGGCTTACTAGTTCACTTGATGTATGACCACACCTGATCATAATCGGGTCGTTTGAATTAGTTAAGTTTAGACATCGTGTCCCTTCAATGAGACTCTTCACCAAACTGTCATGTCTGTTTGTGATTAAGCCCTTTAGTACTATATTTATATTGACCGATTGTAAGAGGAAAGACATTGAAATCAGATAAATGTTCTCTCCCTACAGATCGGCAATAGCAGAGTAGCCGACTTCAATATAGACACTCAGATTGGAATCTTGAGTATTACAATATTCTTTCAATACTTGATAAAATTATCTGTAAAACAATTCACAACAGAATCAGTATTCTGTTGTTCATATTTATTCAATCAGTTTCACAGTCTGATTATAAGTTTAATAACATTCACAATGAGAATATCTGAATAGGCAGTGTTACTTATGCCAATTATCAGCATATAAATCATAGGTCATCAGGTTTCAGTTTTTAAATACACTTGCGCATTTCTTGCTCCCAATTAGCTGAGCCATAACTGTAGTTCTTAAAGATAACATTCACAATGAGTGTAAAGTTTCTGCAAATTCTGAACAACCAAACTGATATAATGCCTTTATATCTTGCTGAAGATGGTCTTTAAATATATCGGACATTTATATTAAGTGTTGCCTGGAGTATGATAATTATTCTGAATTATGTTTTTATCCTTGCTATAAATTGCAGAAGGCAGCAATGCTAAAGGAGCAGACTTATTGTTATTCATGTGTCCTTTATCCACATTCTTACCCCTTTATTTATATGGCACCCAAGAGGCATGCCCTTAGAAAGCATCAATATAATTAAGAGGAAACTCATAATTATCTTGCCAAGATCGGCGTCTCAAAGATTGAGAATTAGTTAGTAAATATACTAATTATAACTATGCAAATAGAACAATATTAAATGTTCCCAAGGAAGACGCCGATTAGGTTTAATAATGTAAAGTATTAAGAGGTCAATCCATATAAGGATATTCATGCTTTACTAGATTTGTACAATCTGCGTTCAGATCATTTATGATATCAGAGTTATAGAATTAACATTCCCTCTTAACTTGATAATCATATTGAGAGATAACATATCTAGCATCATCAATTAAGATGAATAAGCATAGATTAACACTCTATATCTATCTGAATCTTCAAAGCATGTGGTATCATTGAACATATGATACTATGTCATATAAATATACCACTGATATGACTTATCACTTATACTTGTGATAACAGTATTGCATGCAATGCAATATATAGGATAAAATCCGGAGAATGATTAAATTCTTCCTTTATCCAAGTTGTGACTCATAGGTATTGGTAGACCTATATCACAATATGATCTTGAGTTAAGATCTACTGGTCCATAGGATAAGGTATTGGTAGGCCTATATAACAATATGATCCTGAGTTAAGATCTACTGGTCCACAGGATAAATCCTAGAGAATGATTAAATTCTTCCTTTATCCAAGTTGTGACTTGTAGGCGTTGAAATGTCTACATCACAATGTGATCTTGAACTCATCTAGATCTGATAGTAGTTCTCTACTGTTCAGTACAGTCTCTTAGAGATCATCATCTCTCATAATGTCTTTTATACAAGTGTTCATTATCTCAGTGATTGTCACCTCTTAGATAATGAATACAAATGGTGAAACCCATAACAATCAATAGCTTGACAATAATAATTTTAACACAATTATTTTATTAATAATTTAAAAAATACAATTGTATTATAATTCAACCATATCGAGTCTTTTTTTGAAGTGATCTATCTTCACTCAAGAGAGAGGTTTGGTAAGAATATCTGCTATCTGATCTGCAGTGCAAATGTATTCTAACTTGACAATTTTATTGTTTACCATATTTCTTACATAATGGTAAGGAATATTAATATGCTTGGACTTGTCATGAAAAATTGGATTCACAGAAAGCTTGATGGAATTTTGATTATCACAATGAATAATAGTGGGATTCATGGGTTGACCAAATAATCCCACATGTAACTTTCTAAGCCATACTGCTTCCTGAGAAACCATTGCTGTTGCAATGTATTCAGCTTCTGTGGAACTCTGTGCTACTGATGCTTTCTTTTTGCATATCCATGATATCATTGTTGAGCCTAAACTAAAACAACACCCTGAAGTGCTTTTCTTATTAGTAGCACTTCCAGCCCAATTTGAGTTTGTGAACCCATGTAAGTCCAAGTGAACTTTCTCATACTTGAGCCCAAGGTTAAGAGTGCCTTGTAAGCATTTCATAATGTGTTTGATTGCAACTAGTTGAATCTCCTTTGGCTCACATATAAATTGATTGTAAAGCATTAACAACATAGCAAATATCAGGGCTTGTATTTATCAAGTACTTAAGAGACCCAATCATCTGTCTGTAAAGAGTAGAATCTATGGAGGGTGATTTTGCTATTGCTTCCTTAAGTTTGTGTAGGTTAGTCTCCATAGGAGAAGACATAGGTCTGTAGTTCCACATTCCAAATCTCTTCAAGATGTCTAATGTATACTTTCCTTGATTGAGTATGATGCTGTCAAAGTTCTGCCATACTTCTAGTCCTAGGAAGTAATGAAGGAGTCCTAAATCTTTCATTTCAAATTCTCTGATTAGATCTTTTTTGCATTGATCTATAAGATGATCATCGCCTGTTATTAGTAAATCATCAACATATAGTATCAAAATTATCATATCATCTTTATTCTTTTTATAATAGAGATTTGGATCAGCTTCATTCTTGGAGAATCTTAAACTGGTGAGATACTTATCAATTCTTTCATACAATGCCTTTGGAGCCTGGTTAAGCCCATAAAGAGCTTTCTTGAGCCTGCAAACAAAGACATTAGGGTTATGAGTTTCAAATCTTTCATGTTGTTCCAAATATACCTCTTCTGGAATCTTTCCATTCAAAAATGTTGTTTTCACATATATGTGATGTACTTTCCATCCCTTCGATGCTGCAATAGCTAGGATTGCTCTTACAGAGGTGTATTTGGCAACTGAAGCAAAGGTTTTTTCATAATCAATTCCCTCCTTCTGAGAGAATCCTCTGGCTACGAATCTGGCTTTATATTTTTCAATGCTACCGTCAGTAGCATGCTTGATTTTAAATATCCACTTAGAAGAAACAACAGATAGTCCTTGAGGCCTTGAAACAATTTCCCAAACATCATTCTTAATAATGGATTGATGGATTGGTATTCTTCCATTGTAGCATCCTTCCAAGCTGTATGTTTAATAGCATCTGAAACATTGGTTGGTTCTGATTTAGTCACTCATGTTTGCTGCATAACTAGAAAATCTGAATGGTGCAATGAAGTCATGTGCTTCCTCTACAGTCTTAATAGTCCAAAGTGGTCTTTTCTTAGAATTTTGAGTTTCCTCAAGATTAAGATTTTGAATTTCACCTTCAATTTCTTCAATGTTCTTCCTCTGAAACTCAGATTCATGGTTTTCTTCAGAACTAGGTATATGTGTAGGATCTTCAGAATTTAGGGCTCTTTTAAATGCTAAATCTTCTTCAAATATTACATCTCTACTAAGTTCAATGTTTTTTTGACCAGGTATGAAAACTCTATACGCTTTAGATGTTTCACTATATCCGACAAAAATACCTTTCCTCCCAGAGGGTTCTAACTTAGTTCTCTTTTCTTTTGGAACATGTATGTATACTGGGCACCCAAATATCCTAAGATGACTTATATTTGGTTTAACCTTAGAAAAAACTTCTTCAAGAGTTTTATATCTAAGGTGGGAGTGAGGACTTCTATTCTGAATATAGACAACAGTACATGAGGCTTTTGCTCAAAGATAATATTCTAAATTTGATCAATTATCATAGCTTTTGCTGCTTCTATTATTGTTCTATTCTTCCTTTCTACTACCCTATTTTGCTGTGGGTTTTAAGGAACAATAAACTCCCTCTTAATTCATGTTTTCTTAGAAAAATCTTTAAACAAATTTGAGTATATTCCCCTCCATTATCAGTCCTAAGTGTTTTAACTTTGTGTCTTGATAGGTTTTCAGTTAAGGATTTGAATTCTTTAAATCTCTTAAGGATTTCTTCTGTTTTTTTACATTTTAAGTAGTAAATCCATGTTTTCCTAGAGAAATCATCTATAAAAAGTATATAGTACTAGAATCCTCCAAGAGATGGAACAGACATAGGTCCACATAAATCTGAGTGGACTAATTCTAAAACATTGTTAGTTTTTCTATTGCTATCTTGAAATGGACTTTTGGTGTTCTTACCTAGAGCGCATCTTTTGCATATGCTTGAATGGTCTTTATTCAATTTAGGTAAACCAGTAACCATCTTCTCTAGAGTCAATAAGGCTTTGAAGTTTAGATGTCCTAACCTTCTATGCCACATTTCGTTTATATCAGCAGCTTCATGAATTAAGGCTTGAATAGGTTCTATATTTAATTCATACAAGTATCTCTTCCTTTGACCAATCAGCTTTGATTTCTTAATGAAGAGTTCTTAGACCAGGTCATTACTTTACCGTTCATGAATGCAACATTATGTCCATCATCTTTAAGTGCTGTAATAGATATTAGATTTCTCTTTATTCTTGGTACATAGAGTACTCTTTTTAGATGGAGAGAAATACCCAACTTTAGTTTCAAGGTGCAATTCCCAATTCCTTTGATTGAATGAGTGGAATTATCACCTATGGTAACTTCGTCACTAACTTCTTCCGATATTGAGTCTAGTTCTTCTTTGTATCCTATAACGTGTCAAGATGATCCACTATCAATTACCCATGCTTTGCTTGATACTTCATTTGATAGTGCAGAATACAATACACGTTTCTCAAGATCATAGTTTTCATCTTTCCTTGTAATGTTTGTACAGTTTACTTGCTGCTTTGTATTCTCAGGGCAATTAGATCTATAGTGTCCAAATTTTTCACATTTGAAACATTTTATTTTGGATAAATCTCTCTTAGGCTTGTCATTTCTTTGATTACCCTTCTTCTTTTTGAAGTGCTTCTTCTTACCTTTATAGGAATTTGTGTTGAGAACATGAAGTTCTTCATCTTCAGTTTTCAATTTTCCTCCTTCCTTGAGTTGCCTAGATTCTTCTTGAAGGCAATCTCCTTTAAGTCTATTGAAATTTTGAAGTTTGTTTCTAGCACTTACTTGTGAGAATATTTCCCCATGAATCTGGTAATCCATCTATTGCCATTAATGTTAATTCTTCATCATCAATTATGTACCCAATGCTTGTAAGTTCATCTCTTAGACTAGCCACCCTTAGGAAGTATGAATTCATAGATTCTCCCTTCCTTATTTTTATATGATTTAATTGCCTTTTTAGTGACAAGGTTCTGGTCTTATTATTAACCTCATATGCATTGATTAGTGCACTCATCATTTTGAATGCCATTTGATGTTACATTAGCATAGGTACTATATCAGTTTTTACTCCATCTAATATGATTCTCATGGCTTTCCTATTTCCTTTGATCCAGGTAGTTTTATTAGGTTCAATATCAGGTTGCTTGGATTCCTTATCAACGAACTGTGATACATCATTTTCATCAAGAGCCATCATAATTCTGAATTTCCATGCAATGAAATGGTCTTTACCATCAAATCTATCTTCGGGTCTGATTGCATTAGCCGTTGCAGTCATTGTAGGTAGAAGAATGATGCTAGATATGAATTAAGTTTGATTACTAATTTCTAGAGCCAAGGTTCGATAACCTGGCTCTGATACCATGTAAAGTTTCTACAAATTATGAACGACCAAACTGATATAATGCTTTTATATCTTGCTGAAGATGGTCTTTAAATATATTAGAGCTTTATATTAAGTGTTGCTTGGAGTATGATAATTCTTCTGAATTATGTTTTTATCCTTACAATAAATTGCAGAAGGCAGCAATGCTAAAGGAGCAGACTTATTGTTATTATTTGTGTGTCCTTTATCCACATTCTTACCCCTTTATTTATATGGCACCCAAGAGGCATGTCCTTAGAAAGGTCATGGTTCTTTCCAGGTCGGCCCTCTATATAAGCTCACAATTATCTTGCCAAGATCGGCATCTCAAGGATTAAGAATTTGTTAGTAAATATACTAACTATAACCATGCAAATAGAACAATATTAAATGTTCCCAAGGAAGATGCCGATTAGGTTTAATAATGTAAAGTATTAAGAGGCCAATCCATATAAGGATATTCATGCTTCACTAGATCTGTACTATCTGCAGTTCAGATCAGTTATGATATCAGAGTTACAGAATTAACAATGAGAATATCTGAATAGGCAGCGTTACTTATGCCAATTTTTAGCATATAAATCATAGGTCATCAGGTTTCAGTTTTTAAATGCACTTGTGCATTTCTTGCTGCCAACTAGCTGAGCCATAACTGTAGTTCTCAAAGATAACATTCATAATGAGAATATCTGAATAGGCAACGTTACTTATGCCAATTATCAGCATATAAATCATAGGTCATCAGGTTTCAGTTTTTAAATGCACTTACGCATTTCTTGCTTCCAACTAGCTGAGCCATAACTGTAGTTCTTAAAGGTAGCATTTTGGGGTGATGAAACATGGGTGGCATATACATCCCTGTTCCTGTTCCCGTCTCTGGCCCTATCTTTCAATACCTGTATCTGTTCCTGTCCAATTACTGTACTGATTTCTTCTTCACCTGTCATATCTGGTATTTTGCAATTACGTTGAAGAGTCCCTTTTATCCTTTTCCCATACTTCTAAGAGGGGAATTGGTGGAACATATTTCTTATTATTTAAATCATTCAATGAATTAGAGCAAATGTTTCTTTCCTCTAGCAGCCAGTTGCAGTAATAAGTATTGTAGCTCAAGCAGCAAGGGGAACACAACATTCTGATGGGAAAGAGGCAAAGGACAGATGACATCAGACTAAGTTTCTGAAACCTGACAAAAAATTCCACATTCTTGGGAGGATAAAACAACATTGTTATGGATTTAGTGAATCAAATTGTTGAGATAAATTCAGGATCAAGTTTATCAGATGAATGCAATGAATCACTGTAACAAATTTTTACACATTAGGTTTGTAATTAATTGCACTGGTTTCTTCTCAGTAACTGCAAAATGTTAAGTTTTCAAGAACCAGATAGCATAAATAAATAACAAGAAAATATCAAAACACATAAACTCCTGAGACACGGAGATTTACCCTGGGAAAATCCTGCTACTCAAGGGGAAAACCCAGCCACACCAAAGATAGATCCTTTTATTGAGAGCTTAAAACAAATACATAGATCTCTAACATCTGATTATTGATTGCAAATAATCAACCAATCAGACTTAATGAATTTCCATCACTTTAGCTATCCAGATACAGAATATAAGAGGTCTTTGAGTATCTCACAGATACAAAATGAAAAATGAAAAATGAGAATGACTCATACATTGAAATCTAATGTTCACAGATCATATAAGCAAAGATGCTGTAGCATATCTCACACTTATTACATGTAAAGCTTTTATCAGATGTGGAAAATATTAGAGCATTAAAAATGCTAAGGTCTCTGCAAAACTAAGAAGATGAATAAGACATGATACATTCTCAATGCATGCCTTATCTAACCAATGAAAGAGTAAAAGGCTTTTCTCTCTGAACACAAAGAGTCATCACCGTTACACAAGCTGAGGTGTCAGCAGTTAAGATGCCAGACATTACATGACGTATCATAATCAATATTCACTTAATACAAACCACTGCAGAAACCATATTGATGGTATTAAATAAAATGTTGAAAGTAATAACAAATGACAATGGAGTTGAAGAAGGGAACACATGTAGAATGAAGGCAATAGCTGAAGATGGATGACAAACAGAACAATAGGCATAAGTTCCCCGATAAGATTTTAGCACCTGATACCCATCCAGTTGAGTGGAGATAGCCAAGAAGGACGACACTTCATCTTCTGCATACACGATCAAAGAATGAAAGGAAAGACGGAGTCTCTCAGTCCAGCAATTGAAAATACGCAGAGAAACCTTAGGTAATGGCATAAGTGATAATGATTTCTTATGCAGCCACAAAACACTGACACAAAATATATCTAATACATTTGTAGGTGGTGTCACTGGCATTACTCTGTCAATTTTGTGGAGGAAAATAATAAAATCAGTTTAGTATCCATCTTATCAGCTTTGAGGATGATGGTTTTCTAATTTGTTGAAACACGAGAATTCACAAACCTTATAAAAGTGCCAACTTGACTTGCTGAAAATTATTCTACAGTTGAAACTGAAGAGACTTTATATATTTTACTAGTCAACCAATGTGGTATTGACCAGTAAGCATGAACTATTTTTATCGTGACTTGTTCTGCAATATTGCTTATTTTTCTCTGAAAAATTGTGTGCAGCTAACTGGCTGCATTCTGAAAAAGCAAAACACAATTTGTTTCTATGTGATTTTATGATATAAATTTTTCGTTACAGGCATTTCTGTGAGGCAACAGTATGCATCTTCAATTAACTACGAGTAATTGTGAATTTGCGACCACCAAATTTGCTGTAAGGCCTTTTAGGTTTTTCCCAGGTTTTCAAAACAGGTTTATATTCAGAGACAAAAAATACAAAGTGAAAGAAACTTTAATATTTTTGTATAAGGTTAAGGTATTATAAATTTTCTTTAAGTTGTACAATGTATATTGAATAGATCTCGTTTGAAAGTTAAATTTTATACCATGATGAGGGTTCTTTGTTTAATTTATACTCAAATGATGATTCATGCATCAAATCAGAATGGCTTAATGCTTTAGGGTCAGCTCTATGCTTTTTATGAAAACCATATAAACCGTCTCTCGTGTGAATAAAATAGATTTGTAATAGTCCCATGCAGTTTTTTTCATTGTCAACAATTTTTGTAATATGCATTGTATGTTTTTATCTGTACATCTGCATAGAGTCATAGACTATATCTACATGATATGCAAACATCTGCATAGAGTCATAGACTATATCCACATGATATGCCAAAATTGGTTTTTTCGCTTTTTCATTATTAGTATATATTTATAGTCCCAGATTTTATGCCCAGCTTTTCCTGTGTAAACAAGGAAAACTGAATATCACATACTTATACCACACCACATAAGTCAAATGCTAATATGACTTGGATAATAATTTACTGTAGTTACTTTGTCTTTATAGGGTAAACAAGATGTTTGAGGTTCTATGTTAGACTAGATTTGTGGTGTAAAGATGAATCCTGATTGTAACTCAGAGCAGATAATATCACTGTGAATTTTCTATATCATGCTAATGAGATCATTTGTTGGTTCCTTAATATTTTGTGGATATTCTTAAAAGAAATTTAGTGAATCTACTAGCTGGAAGTAGTGGAATACAGTGGATTTAGAGATAATACTTCACCTTCTAGATTTGATTTATTTTAATCTCTAGATGGATAAACTTCTTGTACTAGTAGAAACTTTTTGGCATTTGGTAATTGAAGGGAAACCATGTCAAAGATTTGATTATATATCTTCAGAAAACATGAACCTTCATGGACCCCTTTAAAATTTTCAGTGAATGCTTTATCATGTTAAATATGACGGAATTGAATGAATGTACTTTTTTCTGTAGTCTCATCCATTTCTTTGGTTGGCCAAAACATCTAAGACAAAAGCTCAGTATTTTTGAAGTTTGGTTTCTTAGTACATTTCTCAAGTTGGCCTCAACTTGTACCTGAGATAAAACATGAGTATACTTGATATTTTATTGGTTGTTGCATTTGTCAAGTTGGTCAGGAAAAAGCTGAGTATATGTGAAGTTTTGTTGCTTCTGTTAAGGATATAGCTTCATTTGGATTGAAGAAAACAATATACTAAAAATATTTAATCTATGTATTCATATATGTATGTATGTATGAAAAGTATATATACATATACATACACGCGTGCACACACACACACGTACACACATATATAGAATAAACAAATTTAATAATAATATATATTGAAGTCTACTTACAGCAGAATTGTTTTACATCCTTAACTAATACTGATTTAAAATCAGATTGAAGCATGCATATTCGATTACTATATATTGGAGTTTTACATACGGTATTTAGTTATTGCTGGAAACTAATTGTAATCAGTCACCTCATGTAGATTCATGCGCCTACGTGGGTGTGATTCTCCATATAATATATAAAGGAGACTAACAATGCCTGGTGTGTGGATAATCAATTACAGAGGCAATTACACTACACAGAAAGCATTTGATACTTCAGATTATTAAGGGATCAGTTTATGGTATAAGTCAAAATTGCTAAGGACTACCACATAGATATTTAAGATCTGTTTCTACTCAATTCTCAGATCAGATCTGAGATATTATATCAATAACAATAAATTGGAGAATACTCTAGTCTGTTATAAAGTCTGAAAAATAATTATCAGGTATACTTCAATAAAAGAAAGACTATTATTTTTTCTCTATCTCTGATCTACATTTCTTAACATGGTATCAGAGCCTCGTTGATAGAGAATACTGAAGATAGTGAAATTCTGAATCGAATATCATACTTACATTCAGAATCAAAAGAGGAGCAATCATGGTGAATGGCATTAGATTTGAAGATAGACTAGAAGGAGCATCAAATTTTGTTTCATGGAAAATCAGGATTATAGCAATACTTCAAGAACTTGAATTGGACTCCTACATAGAAGAAGATATTAAGATGCCTGAAAATGAACCAGACAAGACATCTTGGAAGAGACGCAACAACAAGGCTAAGAAAAGAATTATTGATGCTGTCAAAGACCACATTCTTCCATCGATATCAAAACTGACATCTGCTTATGAAGTGTTTAAAACTATTCAAAATACATTTGAAATCAACAATACAAGCATATTACTCACTTTAAAACAGCAGTTTTGAAATATCAAAATGATTAAAGGAGAGACAATTTCATCTTACTTCTTGAGAATCACTGAATTAAGAGATCAAATCTCTACTATAGGAAATAATGTTGACGATCAGGAGCCATCTCTAATAGCCCTTAGAGGATTACCAATTTTATGGGAATCTTTTATCCAATGCGTCAATCGATCTTCGCTACCTAAATTTGATCAACTGAAGAATGAGTGCACTCAAGAGGAATCTCAACTAATCTCAAAGGGGATTGGTTTGAACAAAGAGGGAGAAATTCAAGCACTAAATGCAAACTCTAGCAACAAAGGGAAGAAAAAGAAATTCAAATGAAAGAGAGGAAACAACCACCCAAATCACAAGAACAAAGATCCCTCTAAGGTCCAGTGCTACAAGTGTGATAAATTTGGTCACAAACACATAGGTTCTGCCCAGAAAGAAAGAAAGCTCAAGCAACCATAGCCGAAGTTAAAGAAATTGAGAATCCTGTATTCTACCTAGCTCTATCAAGTGAGTTAACTCAAATAGAAACACTTGGATAATTGATAACGGAGCTTCAAGACACATAACGGGGTTTAGAGACCAGTTTGAAACTTTTGAAGGACATTCAACCAAAGAGATCACCATTGGAGACAATTCCACCTCCACCTATCCAATGAAAGGAATAGGGACCTGTTCAGTTCCAATAAGAACCAGGGCTACTTTACAATTAAAAGATGTTCTTTTTGGACTAGGCATAAAGAGAAATTTGGTTTCTATTTCAGGCCTAGCTGATCAAGGCTATTGCATTACCTCCCATGAAGATAAAGTGTCACTTTGGCCTAAAAATTCTAACATTAAGAATGTTATTCCTATAGGATCTAGAGATGGTAGCTTATACAAACTACATAATAATCAAAAACTTGCTCTAAGCCATGAAACATCAAATCATAATGAGATCTGACATAGAAGATTAGGACATCTTTGGTACAATGTCCAACCCACTATAGGAAAGATTACTAATGGATTACCTCACTTAAAATCTGAACATATTGGAATTTGTAAAGGTTGTGCTCTAGGGAAGAAAACTAAAAGGTCTTTTCCTCCAAGTGAACATAAATCTAAAAATGTACTAGAACTTGTCCACATTGGTTGATGTGGCCCTATGTGCTGTATTACGTAATCTTTGTTGATGATTACTCTAGGAAAACTTGGATATATTTCTTGGAACTTAAGGAGTCAAATGAAGTATTGTTGAAATTCAAAGAATTTAAAGCCTTACTAGAAAATCAATCTGGGAAGAAAATAAAAACTCTAAGATCAGATAATGGGGGGGAATATATATCTGAATATTTTAAAGAATTTTGCATTTCTGTTGGGATTAAGAGGGAGAGTACAATGCCTTATAATCCTCAACAAAATGTAGTCGCAGAAAGGAAAACCAGAACCATCATTGAAGCTGCAAAAGCCATGATGCATGATCAAAACAAACATTTTTCATTCTAGGCTAAAGCCTCAAATACAGTTGTGTACATCCAAAACAGATGCCCCCATTCAATTTTAGAGAATATAACAGTTGAAGAAGTCTTTACAGGGTTTAATCCAGACTTGAGCCATTTAAGAATCTTTGGTTGCTATGTATACTTTCATGTTCCCAAAGAAAAAATATGACTAAATTAGAACCCTCTGGGAAGAAAGAAATATTTGTTGGTTATAGTGAAACCATAAAGGATACAGAGTCTATGTTCTAGGACAAAGATCAGTTGAAATCAGTAGAGATGTTAAATTCAAAGTAGATGTAGCCTATAAACTCTCTCTAAACATTGAAGATGATTCAATTACAAAATTGAATACAATTGAGAATTGAAGGGAGAACATTATAGAAAATTATGAACCATCATCATCATCTAATCTTGAAAATGTTGAAATTTCCAACAACAAGAAAAGATCATTATGGGCAACAAAGATGATTGAAGAAAATAATGTGGAACTTGATGAAGTATTTGGAGAAAGTAAGAGAACGAGAAATCAAACATGCTATGTTGCATTTATGACCGGACTTACTGTAGGTGTACTTTCGGTACACCATTTTCAAACTTTTAAAGTCGACCTTATAAAGAGTTTCCCCAAATGTTTATGGTTTTCCCTAACCATATTTCTATGAATTTTTAATTTATTAAGGTATTTGATGCAGAAGTTCCATAGATTTAGGTTTTGATTGTTAGAAAATTGAGTTTCGCTGAAAACACATGTTTTGTGAAGCTCTATTGTCTATGAAGATTGAATAAAGGCCGAGAAACATAACAGATGAAAGTCCACAATGTAGATCTAAAATTGGAAGTATTTGGAGAAAGTAAGAGAACGAGAAATCAAACATGCTATGTTGCATTTATGACCGAACTTACTGTAGGCGTACTTTCGGTACACCATTTTCAAACTTTTAAAGTTGACCTTATAAAGAGTTTCCCCAAATGTTTATGGTTTTCCCTAACCATATTTCTATGAAGTTTTAATTTATTAAGGTATTTGATGCAGAGGTTCCATAGATTCAGGTTTTGACTGTTAGAAAATTCAGTTTTGCTGAAAACACATGTTTTGTGAAGCTCTATTGTCTATGAAGATTGAATAAAGGCCGAGAAACATAACAGATGAAAGTCCAAAATGTAGATCTAAAATTGGAAGGAAAGCATGTGAAGAGATGAATAGAAGAACAAATCTATGCCAAGAAAAGAGAGAAATGTTTACTAAAATGGAGAAGTCATTTTCAGATTTTCCATTGGAGAAGCAAATGTTTCATTTTTGCCAAAGGGAAAAGCATAGTAGAAAACTCATTTTCCGCTATGCCTATCGTAGTCATTTTTAGATTTTCCATTGGAGAAGCAAATGTTTCATTTTTTGCCAAATGGAAAAGCGTAGCGGAAAACTCATTTTCCACTACGCCTTTCGCAGTCAAAGTTTAGTTTTCCACACGAGGAGAGAAAAGGAAAATCTCAATCCATAATGAAGATATATGGGGTCTAGTATCAAGATCACTTTAGAAAAGTAATTTATGAATCAATCTACATCAAAATTGTGCCAACTAGATGGAAGTGAAAAATTGAAGATTGGGTACACTTTTCGCACTCAAAAGTGGAATTTCCACCAAGTATCAAATCAACAATAGAGAGATGGAAAAGAGCTCTTAATTGATTAAACAAAGAATGATAATCTAATAATGATTTATCTCTTGAAGATTTGGACATCAACATGACATTAAATATGAAGTGGAAAATTCATTTTATGCTACGCCTTTCGTAATCAGGTTGGAGTTTTCCGCAAAAGGGAGAAGACAAAAGTCAAATTTCCACCAAGAATGAATTAGAGTGTTCTATAACTAGTGAACCGAGAGCAAAGAAGTATTATTTGTTAATTATTTACAAAGTGTAGCTATTACTAGAATGTGCAAATTTCACCTACAACAAAGAAGCAGAAAAGTGAGAACTTGGTACACTTTTCAACCTCCATTTGGGATTTTCCACCACAAGCATTCCAGAGACTTACTCTCGAAATTCAGCAGAGAATCAACATGGTAAGCATGGAAGATACCATACTGGAAAATTGAAGACATCTGGGTTACAAAGCATGTGAAATAAGAGTGGCTAGAAACTTTATTTCATCAATTCTGATTTTGTAACAGTCATATAAACCAGCATTCAGTAGCTCATATCTTTTGACTCGGTGATTATTTTTCTGATCGCTTCAGTCAAAATGCAGAATATTAGGTTTGGAAAAACATATCCAAAAATGAGCTCAATCCAATCGTTGGAAGAAAGAGATATGCCCCCCGAAACATGACCCATTTTTACTGGCAGCAGTATTTATTTTTCTGTCCGCCCAACAAAGGAAAGATTTTGATTTAACATATTTAAATGTCAATTGTTAAAATATAATTTAAATATGTTAAGATATATCATTATTAAATTTAACTTAATAAGAATATCAGTTTTCAAAAGGAAAAAGATGAGAAATCAAAGAGACAAGAGTTGGTTACAGAACTGAAAAGTCATTGGAAGAAACCAAACGGTTGCTGGAGAATGTACTTATTGTAAAACTTTTTTGTTAGAAAAGGGGATTTTTCTTTTGCAAACAGTCGAAGAGCTAGAGTAGAGGGGGTATACCATTTTATTTTGGCATTTCACTTTATGTATTGGAGTTTTCTATTTTGATCTTTGTAATAGATTTGGCATAAGTTCCAGGCGAATAAAATCAAAGCATTGTATTTGTGTGTTGAAAACAAAGAAGGATTTCATTTTTGAATTTGAGTATTTGAGTGTTGTCTTTCTGATTATAATCAATCGGAGAATCGATGTATTCAAGTTTTGAGCACTTTCTTGTATCTTGAGTCAAAAGTTGAATCTGTTGAGAATCGAAGAATTTGCATCTATCCCTATGACAGAAATTAGATCAGATTTCTCTTCTTTCTGCATTACATTTGCATAAGTAGTATTCATATTACATCACCAATGCCAGGGAGTCACAGGTATTGTGAATTCTTGGAGTTGGTTAGGTTCGGAATTGTATTTCATCGCTTGAGTTAGTTCTGTCTAGGGCTGGTTTGGTTTTCCTCTTTCATTCTCAGGTTAAGAACATACCCAGTTAGTTTACGAATTAAACAAATTCATTGCATATCATTCATAAGTGAGTTGTACCTTTCAATTCAGAGGAAATCTATCAACTCAATGATAGATTATCCAATTGTTGGTAGATGATTATTTCTTTCAAATTTGGGCATTTGGGAGTTTATTGAAAAAGAACAATCTGTTTACCAACACTTACTAAAAATGAACCATCAAATGTTGAAGAGAGCTGCAATGATCAAGGAATACCAATCCATCCTAAAGAATGATGTCTGGGATGTTGTACCCAGACCTAAAGACAAATTAGGGGTATCTTCAAAATGGTTGTTCAAATTCCAATATGTATCAAATGGTAGCATTGAAAAACACAAAGCCAAATTTGTTGCCAGGGGGTTTTCTCAAAAGGCCGTAATTGATTATGGAAAGATTTTTACTCCAGTCACCCGATATACTTCTATAAGAGCCATTATTGCCATTGCAACATCCAAAGGGTGGAAGATACACCAAATGGATCTCAACACTGCTTTTTTGAATGGTGTCATTGAAGAAGTATATATAGAAGACCCTGAAGAATTTGTCACTCATCACATAAATCTCTAAGTATGCAAATTGAAGAAAGCTCTCTACGGTCTTAAGCAAGCACCCAGGGCTTGGTATGAAAGAATAAACAACCGTCTCTCCAAACTAGGATATTCCAAAAATGAAGCTGATCCTAACATATATTTCAAAATATCTAATGGTGACATGTTAATTCTCGTTCTTTATGTGGATGATTTATTAATAACAGGTGAAGATCATCTTATTGCCAAATGCAAACAAGAATTTGTGGTTGAATTTGATATGAAGTATCTAGGGATTTTGCACTATTTTATGGGTCTAGAAGTATGGCAAAAGGAGAATTACATTTTCCTAAATCAAGAAAAATACACTTCTGATATCTTGATTAGATTTGGTATGATGGATTGTAAACCTCTATCTACTCTGATGGAAGCAAATCTTCATAAGCTTAAAATTGAAGCAGCTGATTCAAAGCCTATAGATCCTATCTACTATAGGCAAATTATTGGATCTCTTATGTACTTGGTAAACACTCGCCTTGATATCTGTTATGCTCCTAATGTGTTAAGTCAATTCATGTGCGAACCTAAGAAGATTCACGTAATGGCTGGCAAGCATATTCTAAGATATCTACGTGGCACGATTGGACTTGGTCTGAAGTATGAGAATATTGGGATACAACTTTAAGGGTATTATGATTCCAACTGGCCAGGCAGTTCCACTATTCGTAAAAGTACTTCTAGATGTTGTTTCAGTCTTGGATCAGCTATGATATCCTGGTTTAGTAGAAAACAGTCCGCAGTTGCTTTAAGATCCACTGAAGCTAAATATATGGCTGCCTTTATGGGAGCTCGTGAAGCAGTGTGGTTGAGAAAACTACTAGTTGGACTATTTGGGCAACCTCTGAATGCCATTGTGATTTACTGTGACAATCAGAGCTGCATCAATTTTTTTGTAAATTCAGTCTTTCATAATCAATCCAAGCATAAAGAAATCCCTTACCATTACATAAGAGATATGGTAGACAAAGATGTCATTAACTTAGTCTACATCAGTACTGAAGAGCAGAATGCTGACATATTTACCAAGCCTCTTGGGAAGTTGAAGATAGAGTACTTCAGAAGTAAACTTGGTATGACTAAATTGTAATTGAAATTTTGAGATGTGATTTCTTTATTATGAAATTAATATATTCATGAATATTTAATATTGCAATATTGTGTTTGTGTTGTGTCAGGTCACTATTGTAAGGTGACGACTTCAACAATAGTATGACCTATTATCAAGATTGACTACATTATGTTGCTGTCCCAAAATGTGTCGGATATCTTGTTAACTGAATTTGTTATCACCAAATCTTGTCCCGAATTGTGTTGGAGATTGTGATAACGAATGTATCATGGTTGACTTCATTAATTTGTTGTCCCGGACTATGCTGGATATCATGATATGAAAAGAAATTAATTCTTGGTCTATGACCATGACGGACTGCATTAAGTTGTCCTGAAAAGTGTCGGAGGTCACGATAACTTATGGACCGAGACACTGGTACCTGTGATTTTGGAGACTTCGTTGTCATCCTAAGATCATTTTAGTTATCTGATAGACTTCATTTAGTTGTTCTGGGGTACCAGAGATCAGATAACTCACATCTCTCTGAGATGTAATATATTCTATTAGTAAGCATTACAGAGTTGTCATAAATGCACATACCAAAAGAATATTTTTAAGATGCTGTTCAATCTTTTTTACGCTAAGAGGGAGTGTTAAGGATACAGCTTCAATCGGATTGAAGCAAACAATATACTATAATATAAATATTTAATCTATGTATTCACATATATATGTGTGTGTGTATGCTTGTATGAAAACATTGAAAAGTATATATATAGAATGAACGTATTTAATAATAATTTAAATTGAAGTCTGCTAACGGCAGAATTGTTTTACATCCTTAACCGATACTGATTTAAATTCAGATTGAAGCATGCATATTCGATTACTACATATCTGAGTTTTACATATGGTATTTAGTTATGGCTGGAAACTAATTGTAATCAGTCACCTCGCGTAGAGTCATGACCCTACGTGGGTGTGATTCTCCATATATATAGGAGACTATCGATGCCTGCTGTGTGGATAATCAATTACAGAGGCAATTACACTACACAGCAAGCATTCGATACTTCAGATTATTAAGGGATCAGTTTATGGTATAAGTCAAAATTGCTAAGGACTACCACATAGATATTTAAGATCCGTTCCTACTCAATTCTCAGATCAGATCTGAGATATTATATCAATACCAATAAACTGGAGAATTCTCTATTCTGTTATAAAGTCTGAAAAATAATTATCAGGTGTACTTTGATAAATAAAAGACTATTATTCTTCCTCTATCTGTGATCCACAATTCTTAACAGCTTGTTGCAACCAAAAAGGAAGAGACGGATCTAAGTGTGGGTCATGTAGGTTTAATTGTTGTTTTCTCTAGATTCCAATCGAGAAAAACTTTTGCTGTGGTCTTGTTCATTTAATGTAATGGCCTCGACATCTCCTTCAGAAAAATTCAAGAAGTTTAGCACATTTGAAGTTTTGTTGCTTATTGCAACAACGGAGAAAATGAAATATGGGTGTGAATGTGAGGCTTGTGCTTTTCATTGTGGTTTGCTATAGTCTCAAATGACAAAAATGTGGAAATATAATAGACTATTACCACAATTATATGTTTTCTTTAAACAAAAACTGACCAGGAAATCATCCTAAATTTTGTTAAGAATTGAGAATGTGGAACAATCAATTATGAAATAGTAGAGTATTTTGTCATTTGCCGAATACCACGGAACCACTTTGTGATCAGATTGTTATAGCCAATTTTAATTTTTTAATGTTTTCCCAATTGATGGGCAAAATAAGAATGAGAAAAAGATCAGGCGATTTGTTTGGAGAAAAAAAACTTTATTATTGTCCAGAAATAAGCATTTCTTGCACAAGTGTTAAATTTTGGTTTAATTAATCCCCAGATAAAAATAGTTATTAGACTTTGTACTGCCTGAGTCCTTTCAGATGCAAGAGATATGGACATAGGTTAGAGAAGCACTTGTTTTTTAACTTGGCAGCCAGTGTCGTTCAATTTAAATTACTGGGCCCAGCCATATTCTCGGTCATGATGAATGTTGTCAAGGATTGAATGAACAACAGTCGGCCTCACAATCAATGAGAGTACACTAAAGAAGCAAAACATATCCATTTCATAATCAAATGACATAAATTCTTCATTATTTTGCAATAAACTTATTGCATCAAATGCTATGCTAAACAACTATACTGCCTATTCGAATTTACATCAAATGTTATACTAAATAACTATGTTGCCTTTTCTGGTGTGGAGCTTGACTTGGTTTCGTGGATCTGGTTCATGGATTTGGCTAAAATGGTTTTTCGGGGGTTGCATTTGTCCATACAAAACATATGTAATTATATTTGTAGTGTAGAAGATTTAATTAATAATCACATAACGTCATATAAATTTGAATATCATTTACATTATGCATGATAAATATTCACATTTAAACTTCAAGTTCAATAGTAAAACAACATTATAAGTTCAACAAATAGTTTTAACTTCTAAACTTTTAAGCATCAAATGGATTTAGTAAATCATCAATATCATCATTGTCATTGACATTTTGATGCAAGGGACTCCCCTAACACACTCAAAACACATGCTATCTTACATCATATGATGGTTACTCCACCCACCACTCACTCGTAGCATAACAAAAAGAATGCACCATAAAATTGCATAAGCTCATAGCATAACAAAAAGAATGGACCATAAAATTGCAAGAAATAACTCAACCTTCTCTTTTGTAAATCCACACATTCTCTTCTATTTCAATAATATGAAATACACATGAATTTGATTCATTTTTTTTTGCCACTTGGGCTTTACAAATTTGCAAGATGGAGCTATAAGCTATTCTTCTACACTTTTTGCTACTATTTATCTATGAAGAGAAGAGCTCAACTCTAAATAAATAACATCTAGTCTAAGCCTCCCCTTTGTAGAATCCTCCTGTCTCTTGGAAATCACATTCCCCTTCTTGAGCAACAACACATGGCTATCAATGAAAGCAACACATACCCAATATATTGCCTTTCAACTTCCTTAGGAGACTAGCTAAAAAGATGTCCTTTCAATTTTCCAAAGTGGATGCCTAGGTAGTATCTTTTTTTCCCTTATGTAACCATTTCATAGTAATGAGTGTTTGACTCTTCCTCTTCTTTGTTCTCACATCTAGAAGAGCACTTCTATGATTTCAATGTTACAAATGATAGAAAAAGGTGTCGCTTGTTGAAAAATACAATTGCCTTTCCACATAGGCCACACCTATCAACTATTTTCAACTTCCTATGCCATTTTGGACACTTTCTTAGATACATGGAAACCTATAGATGTGGGCATTTATATTTTACTCCCCTAGCTTTAATAGAAAATAACATTGACTTTTTTAGGTGATGCAAGATTTCCTCTGGACTCAGACCAACTGCAGCAGACTTGTTGGGGAAGAAAAATTTTGTGAGTAGAACTTAAAATAGAGTAGAGTAGTTAGAGTCTTAGACTACTATTTCAGGTTGTAAACAACCTACAAGGAACTTCATTGCTAATGTAGGCAAATGCATCTTTCCCCTCTGCCTCTTCCAACACTTAGTTGGGACACCTCTTCCACCAAGTGTATCCTCTACTCATCTTCCTTCTCGTAGACTCATGCCTAGTATAGTTTGACCCCTACCAATAGTTCTCTCTTCTTCTCCTCCAAATACTCTCTACTCTCCTCTCCTTCATGGAATCTTGTCCACAACAAACTGACCACTTCCACCAATATCATGTAGCATCCTTAACATGTTCTACACAAACACTGAACACCCATATGCAAGTTCAAAATTGCAATTTCTCCTATTTTCGATCTTGTAAGCAAAGGCAAATTGAACTCATTTTAGATTTTACTTCATTCTTATATTGCACCAACATCATTTTCATTTTTATCTTCAACAACCTTTTAACATTCTACTTTGCAGTCACATCTTCATATTCTTTAGTCGCGATGACTATAACTTTCTCTGTTCCTCCACTCTTTTAGGATGCAACAATGGTTCCTATACAATTGTGGTGGAAAATTATTCATTCTCTCCATGATACTATTTTGGGTAAGTGTGATTTGATTGGAGGTGTGGATATTGGAGATGTTATTTGCAACTATCCTAACTTTCCTCTTCAAGGGGGTGCTCTAGTGGATAAACATCCTTTGTGGGGAATCAATTGGGATGGTCATTGGACGACTTCTCATGGAGCTTTAAAAATTAACACCAATGGTTCAACTTGGGGAATATTGGGCATGCTGACATTGCCACAATTGGCTAGGATTGATGAACAATTTTTTTTCCTTTTTTTCCCAGTTTATAAGGGCTTTCATATAAGTAGCTTAATTAGAGGCTCTTGTCATTTTGCATGATATTGAGAGTTGTTTTTCTCTTGGCTGGTGTAGGAATATTTGTGAGTCTAATCCTCAGGTGGTGGTGATTTTGTTGACTAGGAAAGAGCTTGGGAATGTTAGTTTGCATTTAGCTTTGGTTATTAGATAGATTATGTAGTTGTGTGACTCCTTGGACTCTTATAATTTTACACACATCCCTTGGGAGTGGAACGGTGTAGCAAATTGTTTGCCAAATGGGCTTCACATCAAATGAAGTATTGGAATATAGTGGATAAGGGGCATATACCTCCTAATATGTCTGATATGTTAGAGGAGTTAGTGGATAGGTACAAGGTCTTGTAGTGTGATCTTTTCTTCACACTTTGTTTCTTTTGTATTTTGTTTGTGATCTAATAAATTTTTACCCATCATTTACTTCAAAATATCTAAGGTGTTGCCTCATTGAAGATCATGTATACAATTTAAAAAGCTGCACCAAAACAATACAAAAGAAGTGGGTGCAAAAAATGAGAAGCCAACAATTAAGAGGAAACCTTAAATATGTTGTTATTTTAGAAAGGTCTAAAACAAAAAATGTAAAAAGAGAATGCAAGAACAACATAGATGTTTTTAAATGAATAGGAAGAAAAGTTGGATGGAGTAGGGAAGATCTTAGAAATGACAAGGAAAAAAAGGGAAAAGTAGTTGTTTAAGGTGGCGAAATGGGTGTGAAAAAGATGAGATTCAAGAAAGAAGAAAAAGAAGTTGAAACATAGGGAATATAGACAGAAGAAGGTTATGAGAGGTCGTGTGGGTTAGTAAAACAAATTGTTTCTAGTTTTTCTTATGATTATTATTTCCAACTACTTTGTTTTCAACATCAGTGTTGACTTGAATGTGTTGAATAGAGACTGTCACATCATTTGTTAAATTTTCCTAGATAATTAAAAATCAAATTCAAATATCTCATCTTTTGTTAGGCAATTCTATAATTGAGCTTTTAGTTTCCTTTATGAATGGTCTATCTTCAAGTGAGATATGATTCATTTTGTAAAACTCGTTTTAAGACAACAAGTGCTCACTCTTAGCTTGGTGGAGTACTACTGACGTAAAACAAGATACAATATTAAGCTTCCTATTTGTCAAGAGTTGAACTTAAGACCAAATAACTAAGTTACCACCTTTCTTATGAAATGTCCATTTAAAATTAAAATGTTACTTATTTTTCATACAATTTTAACTTTCAATATTATTTTCTCACAACATTATCTATCATATTTTCTCAGATTCATAGTGGAACAAGGTCATATATTGTTTGGCCAAGTAGGCATTTGAATGGGAGTGCTAAGAGTGGAACAAGGTCACACAATGTTTGGCCATGTAGGCATTTGAATGAGAGTGTTTTTGATGGAGGAAACTTACCTCAAATTGATTGCATATGTTAGAGCAATTCGTTGAGAAAGATAAGAATGATTAATTGATTGTTCTTTGTTGGACCTTTAGGGCTATTCTTGTTTTGTAACTTTATTTATATTCAATAATTTTTACTCCTTTTCTTTAATTATTTTTAAAAAAATTGTACAAATATCCATATTTGATTCTATTTCATAACTGCAAGCTTCAATATACATCTAAAAACCAAAGTTTAAAAAACCCAAATATTTAGTTTAGAAGTATCAAATACAAGCTGTTTATGTAGAGCTATGGAGGTTAGCATGCAAATAATATTTAACAAAAGGTTATAACATTCACAAACCAAAAACAAAACTCACATATAGATTAGATGAAAGATAGGGCAAAAGAGAGTGCAAACCAAAAGAAGAGCACCCAACAAGCCTTCTTGATTGTGTAGATGCGTCCAATGATGGGGATGTCTGCTCAAATGTGCTTCAAGCCTTCAGTGGATGAGAGTCTTCAAATGGATGAAACATGGTGTATAGGGTGAGTGAGGATTCTTGCATGGTAAGGGTATGATTTAGTGATTTGTTCTTCAAAGGGGCATTATGAGTTTGCATGAAAGTTGATTCCTTAAATGACATTATGATTTTAGCTTTAAGGGTGGATGATTTGTGAGAGGAGAGGGGTTCAATTTATAGGCCAAGGATGTGAGGATGGAGGGCCAGGATGCAAGGATGGAGGAAAGATGAGGGAAGGCTAGGATGCAAGGAAAGGGGAGCACATGGATTGTGCTTCTTCAAATCTATAGAGTTGTCACAAGTGTCACAAGGGGATTGGATGTGAGGGGATGGTCAAAGTGAAGGGTCAAAGGGAGTTATGAGGGAGGAGTGTGGAAGAGGGATGTAAGAGGCCTTAAAGAACTTTCAAGTCATGTAAGAGCCTTAAAGTCTTTTGGATAAGAATGTAAGAAAGATAGGAATATAGAAGTTTGACTTTTCTTTGGCTTAAGACTTCTTAACACTTGGTTAAAGTTGTGCACATGCTTAGAGAAGGGATTAGGCTTAGCTTAGGAGGGAATTTCGATGCAAGTGGCATGTCAGAGGGATGCAAGTGGGCTAGCATTTATGAGGTGGGTTAATTAGTTAGCTAAGCAAGGTTTAGCATGGGTGAATGGGCTAGATTTAGCCAATGATAGGGATTTAGGAATAGTTAGAGGTTGAAGATTTGATTTAATGATTAATAAATCAAAGGAGATTTTAGGATTAAATTAAATAGATATTATGAATTTATTTAATTTAATAGGAGAATAGGGATTTAATTGATAATTAGACTTTTAATTTGTCATTTGATTTTATCAATTGGACTATAGTTAATGAATTATGAATTAATTAGCTAGGGGATGACATTGAATTAATTAAATATTAAATACTTTATTAATGATACCTTAGGAGATGACTAAATATGAGTACTTAAATTATGTAATCAGATTTAGATGTCTACAGTTTATATCACCCATTTATGTATTAATCCAAAGGAATAGGTTAATGTCTTCCACCTTATTCCCAGACAAAAGTATTGGTATACATGACAGTCACCACTGTCTATACCAGCATTGGCTTAAACATCACACGGCAAGGCTTGATTCCTAGACTGAAAGTGTTACCAGCATATATATAGTGTAACGACTTCAATTATATATCTCAATTTTTAATCATGGGCTGATTTGGATCTTGAAGCAATCCAAAATGCTCTTGCCCTTCAAACCTGGGCTCCAGAATACATTCATGTAATCTTCAAAATTATATCATTTGTATAAAGCCAGATGCTCCTCATCCACCATGGATACTGCAGGAGCAATGAAGGTATCCAATGAAGGCCCATAGAATGTGTGAATAGATATACATGCAGTGGTTGTATTGGTTACAACCCTGTGCTTGGCGTTTTTGAATCTTCCATTGCTCACAACCTGAAAAAAACTCACATAAAAACAATTCAAATTCAATCTAGTTTTGAACAGGGAAAGTTTGTATACAGTGAGTAACATTTATATTCATAGAATTTGCTTCTGGATTCAATTGTGTTTGATTTTTTGCATCAATGTTTCAGATCATACTCCGTGATCTATCATCAGCATGGAAGAGAACAAACAGAATGATAATTTTGCTTCTGTTTGCTCTCTTCCATTGTTGGTGCAAAAGATCAAATACAATCAGATCCAGAAGCAAATCCTATGAATGCATAGATTGTGGAAATTTAATGTCTGTTGACATTTATATTCTGATAAAACCTTAATTTGATCAGCCACATTCACCACAAAGGCAGTGGGTATTGGTTCTATTGCAAACCATTTCCCATCTTTAAGCACTTGCAGGCCACTCACATCTCCTTGCATCGGAACAGTAACTCCAAGTGAATCTGAATGAGCTGCTGAGCCAAAGGTAAGATCTGGATTTAGGCATGGAGGATAGTCATTTATGAACATTTCCTGGTCATGCTTTCCAAATATTGTATTCAAATAATCAGAATCTTGTCCAAGAGCTTCAGAAATTGCAGCCAGAAGTCTTAGAACTAGTATTCTTTATCTCCTTGCAATACTCCCCTGCAATATGTCTGCTATAAAAAAAAATATGAAATTAAAAAGGAGATTGTAATACACTTGATTTTTTATTAGATAAGTAGGTATTTTAAAAGAACCTTGATCTTTTGTAAAAAGAGAAAGATGAATATAAGTTCAATATAACAACAAACAGTTAAAACAGAACAGCTACATCACAGCAAAGCAACAATTATATGAATAGAGGCAAAACAACACTAGACAAAACAACACTAAGCAAACCAGAGCCAGCCTGAGGTCAGGGTGGCTTCAAAAATTGGTCAAAAGTTCTTTAACTGAGCACAGTGGATGGATTCTTCTTTTCAAATTGTATTCCTTTCAGGCAAGGAGACAAAAAATCAATGGAGTCATAATACAATTGTTTTTTAAAATAAGTTGAGATTTTCAAAGAAGCTTGATCTTTTGTAAAAGAGAAAGATAAAGCATTAAGTTCAACAGAGGCAAGAGCTTACAATATATTGGTAATTTATAAGCCTTTCATATAGAAGATCTTAGATTCAAATTTATTCAAGCTTAACACTTACTATTAATAATAATTAATCTCAATAAATAATAATAATTAATCAAGACTTCAACCCTTTACCTATCATAAAAATAAAAAACAGGTAAAACAGAATAGCTACTTCAGAGTAGAACAAAATATCAAGAAGGAAAACAGCACTAAGCAAACAAGAGCGAACTTCAGAGTAGAACAAAATATCAAGAAGGAAAACAACACTAAGCAAACTAGAGCCAACTTGAAATTAACGTGGCTTAAAAAATTGGTCCAAAGCTCTCTAATTGAACATAGTGGAAGTATTCTTCTTTTTTAGATAATCACTGCTACATCGTTCAGTAGGTCCAAAGCATTGTGTTAGAATCAGTATTTTGAGACTCCAGAAAAATAAGGATAGTCTCCTTTGTTTTTTTACCTTCATTTCCTAAACAAAGTGCTTTTTTTTATTATTAAAGAAAAAATTGTATATATGACTCTCCAATTACAATCATGACAAATAATCTGAAAGTCCTCATATTCAAAGTGCTGCACCCCCTTTCCACATTTAGAGGATAGGATGATCTGAATAGGGAGGACCTGATTTTTCTCCACAAGCACACAAATTCTTGTAAATAACAAGCACTTCTTAAACTTAACAATCTTATCTGTGACACCATACTTAACAAAGGAATTCACAATTATTTTGATTTTTTTTAGAACATTTATGAACGGTTTGGACATGTTTTCAAGGAAGACTTCATTATCAATAAAGACAATCTTTTTAATTTGGATCATTCACAGAGGTGAAATTGTTATATAAATTTTTAAGGAAAGTATTATTATCATAGAAAATGTCTATTTATAAGTTTTATTTTAATATCTGAAGAATAGAAGAGTTTATAAAGTATTGTTTTTTTCTCAATTACTTTATCTTACCGTAATAAAGTATTGTTTCAGAATAGGTTGTTAGCTGTTTATTTATTTGATGTATGTGGAGTAAAATTGATATAAGTTTAAAGAAAATTCTATTATTATACATTTATAAACTGTTTAATTTATATAATTTGTTGATAGATAAGTAGGAGAGCAACATAAATAATGATATTGCCATCAAGATTTAACTCTCTAGTTTTTGAGTCAAACTCATTGACTTATGTTTCATGAGTAGTGGTTTACAAAAACCCATCTCTCATGACAATGAATCTTTGAGCCAAACTCATTGACCCATGTTTCATGAATAGTGGTTTACACAAACCCATCTCTCATGGCAATGAAGCCACAGAGCTAAATCATGATAGCAATATCACAACTTATTGATAGATAAAATTATAAAAATTAGTTCATAATGCATTTTAGGAAAATTGAGTTGCTAGCTACATAGTGAGTGCTATACAAACTTTTTAGGGAATTTTTGTTATCATAGAATATGTCTATTTATGAATTGTTTTATTTGGATCATTTGTTGACAAAAAATGGTAGAAGAGTTTAAAATGTAAGTATTGTGTTTAGGACGGATTTTGAGAGAATAGATACCCATACCTTGACTTTCTTATTTGAAGAGGTTTTGCCTCCCAAATTTTTTTTTTAATAAAAGAAAGACTTATTATATAAACATTTTTAAAGAAAAACTCTATTGTCATAAAGCATCTCTATTTATAGACTATTTTTTAAAGATCAGTCATTGATAATTTTATTATAATATTAAATTAGATATACAAAATTTGGAGGAAAATTGTATTATCATTAAATAATGTCTTTCATAAATTGTTTCCATAAAATATCTTTATTTATAAACTATTTTATTTGAATCACTCATTAGTAGATGATTTTTTTATGAAAGTCCATTTTCTAGTAATTAAGATATTAAAGTTACATATTCACAAAAAAAGGGTTGGGGGATATAAGGATCACCTAGTTAGAGTTCACACGGTAAAGCCAAAAAGCTAACACTATTCATAAAAGAAACATATAAACTGCCCTTAGATGGCTAATGCAGTGCCAATCAAGGGCGATGGATCATGGTAGTCATTAGAACCCCATACATACATGCGTTTGGTGGGTGGCTTAGGAGGAGCCCATCCGTCATCAACATCTTTTTTCTTTTTCTTCTTCTCCCTCCACTCTGGGAGGTGAGATTGCCAAGTCCAAGCGGGGGAATGACCACTTCAGATTTAGACTAGAAGAAGGCCAACCAGAGCCAATAGAAGCAACAAGAGGAGTGATTGGGGACCAACTACAACCCTACAGTAGAGAGGTGAACCGATGATGTCGGTCATTAAATCCATCACTAGGAGAGCGTTGAGGCACCTAAGAGTGCGGTGTCTGTGAGTGGCAAGCAAAGGAACTATGACCCCGAAAATGACCATGGGGAGGAGTTCGGTCCAACAGAATCTAGGCAACTATACATGGCACATTGCCCCAATGATTGAGCAACTACTATAGGCAGGCCACCTTGTTGGCTTGTACTTGTATCTGCATCATTACATTATTACATATGCAAGCTTTAATATATATAGAAACATTTATATCAAGAAAGTTGCAAGTGAAAAGAATAACATTTTTATCCTTCCAAAGAGTGAACAAAATTTCCATCCTGAAAGCATGCCAAATCTGGGTATACTTGAAGGGGATTTTGGGAGAATCTCCCAGAAAGATCATGTGCCAAGAAAATGGTTCTGGCCTAAAAGGCTTTAAAAAGTCATGAATCTAGAGCCAATAATGTTGAGCTCTATGACAAAACTAAAAGATATGCAGGATAGACTCAAGATGCCCACAAAAGGGACAACGAGGGTCAAGAATACCCAAGTGCTTGAGCTAAGGAACCAGAGGCAATCCCTAGAACAAAACACACCAAGAAAAGTGTGCAATCTTCATCTCAGTGATGGCATTTCAAATAATATTAAACCTGAATCTCCAATTCTGATGAGAAGAATGGAGGTGCCAATGTTGGTTGAGAGTATCAACCATAGGCAAATGTAGCACCAACCAAAGGTATCCCATTTTGGGCTTGCAATTGACAAGAGGAGTATACAAATACCACTTTTAGTCCTTCCACCATGACTTAATTGGCTAGATATCCAACTTGTGGAATATATGAGAAGGCAAAGTAGAGACCAGTACATCATAAGTCTACCGATCTATTTGGGTCAGACAAACTGGACCTGCATATCTTCTTATCTTATGAGACTCATGGTAATTGTGGAGAACATATCTTTGGGAGTCTTGATTCCACATTTGAAAAAATGCATCACACTGGCACCTTGAATTTTAGCTAGTGAAACTCCTTGCACAACAAATAAGGGAGACCACCAAATGTTGTGTTGGTTCATACATAACCCATCCCTAAAAAAATCACCAACCCAACAAAACCAAGGTTTAATGGCTTCCCAGGCTCTCCAGATACTTTTGACAACAAAAGTGCCTTGGATTTGTACTAGTTCTAGTGTGATAAGAAGGGTTTGAAGCCCAATCCTCTTCTAAGCATGCCTATTGACTGGGAATCTAGAAGAAATACAATGCATGAGGAGAATTTTCTAAGCTTCATCACCAATGAGGGTATGGATGACCCATTTAGCACATAGGCGATTCCCTATTTCTACGTGGAAATAAGACCAAGGCCTTCGACCTCCTTGGGAAGACAACAATACTCCCAACCAATTTTGACACTGAAATCAATATTTTTGAAACAAACCTCACGTTCAAATGACTATATCTCTAAAACTATGAATAATTTCAAGATGATGTAAACTAGTGATTTCTAGTATTCTATTCCTATTTTGTAACCATATTTTCTATTTAAAAAAATAAATAAATTTAAGTCAATTTTTTCTTCTCCTTCGAAAAGTGGTACATATGAAAAATCAATATTTCTAAAGAGTGACAGTCCGTTTGACACACAACTTTTTTTCTAGAAATGATAATGAGGTAATTCTTTCAGTGTTGGATTTGTAACATCAATATCTAGAGGATACATTTGGTTTGATTCAATTTGGTTGAATATTGTATAGTTTATGAAGTTTTGAAGTGACATCAATCGTAATTCAGACATATGTTCATTTTGACACAGATAATTTGAACTCAATTTATCATAAATCTAATTTTCTTTTTTCTAATAGAAAGCTATCTGAACAACCTATTTTCTAGATATTTAAAAAAAAAAAATTGACCTAATTTACAAATTTTTCTGAAGTGTCGAAGTCAGTTAATGTTCAATCAGTAATGAACCTATAATGAGTTAAACTCATATTTGAAAGTTTTAATGAATATAATATGTATTACAATAATAGTCATTGGAAAGCTTGCTCCGAGCAACACAAATTGAAATTTTTTATTTTACAGTAGGAGATCATTCAATCTCAATTTTGGGGGTCAAAAGAGCCAATTTCAAATTTTTTATAGAAAAGAACACCAAAATTTTATAAATTTACATGTTTGCGTGAACATGTGTTGGCACAAACATACAAGCCTATAGAAAATGAAAAAATGGCTCAAAATTGCTATAAAAATATGTTCGCACAAACATATTAATGTTCGCATGAACATACAAGCCTAACGAAAAATGGAAAAATAGCTCAAAATCATTGTAAAAATACATTTGCATGAATGCATTAATAAGGGATGTTTGCGCAAACATCCCTTATTTAAACTAAGCATGTTCGCGCAAACATGCAATTCTTTTATGTTCGCACGAACATCATTAACGAGTTTGCACGAACATACATAAAATTGAATATGGGAATTTTGCATCATTTTGCAATTTCCTTCATGCCACAAAAGTGGCACCCAGTATTGTGGGTTTAGCCCTTTAGAAGGAGTTCAATAGAATGAGTAATAAACATGGGTAGCAGCCAAAACCTTGGAACAAATCTCAAATTTATCAACCAAAGAAAGAGGCTTGGTGAGCTAGGAATGAAACTATTTGGAAATCTTGGCAAGCACAATGTTCTAAAGGTCAACAACCAAAGCTTGAAAGACAAAAGAGATACCCAAGAAGTAGAATTTCTCTCCATGTTGAATCCATTTCCAATTGTATTGAGCAAGCCAAAGAAGTGCAGGAAGAAATGACTGCTTGTATCACAAATTTTTGTGCCATTGAATTGCAAACCCAAAAGCCAAATAAAAAGTGATAAGACATTGGAGAGCATTTAAAACATTTCCCACATCCTCAATGAGATTGAGAAAGGAGCCATCATCAAAGTGCCCATTAGCAAGCAAAGTAGGTGACTCAAGTAGGGAGATGCCTCTGACATGGCCAAATCATTAGAAAGTAAAGTCCACCAAAATAATTTTGGGAGGGGGGGGTGTGAATCAATTATGCAATTAAAATTACTCTCGATATCCTTATTAATTCTGAAACATGTAAATAGTAGATGTAATAGCCATAGAAAGATAACCATACATAATAACACCATATATGTTAACTAGGGAAACTCTTCATCAGAGGGAAAAATCCAGTTGTGATGGTACCTACAAAATGATGTACTAATATAAAAGTTCCTTGTGAAAGGATGGACCTTGTTAGGAGTCAATAAAATATATTTAGTACATATTAGTTTCTATTAGGAGACTTTGAATCCCAGTTAGGAGAATCCAACCCTATTAAGAGTTAATTTGGAAGATAGATGGATCTACTATCCAAAAAACTTCAGTACTATCCTCATTGAATAATACAATGGTACATCAACACTATCCAACAACTTCTTTGCTAGATATAGTTCCTTGTAAGCTCATCGTATCTCAACTACACCAATCACTTTTTCTGATCCAAAAGATGTTCACATGTAAGTTCACACAATACAATTTTGGTATTGGATCTTACTCTCAAGTTTGCATATCACACAATATCCTCACTGGATGATTTCAACCAAGGAAATAATCTTTTCTTTATACCAAGTCCTAAAAAAATTCATTGAGTCGGCCTTAAGGCTTTCCCAATTTCCACTAACAATATAGGACCAACTTAACATATTACATTTACACGTTAGTGTTAGGAATAAGGTGTCTCACCCTTGGATAATTCCTATTCTTATTATTTGTTTTGTAAATGTATTTTTTGCAAACAATGTAATTAAGTGTGAGTGTACATGTCTAGTTGGCATATTGATGTGTCACTCCACTTGTATGTGTTGACATCTTGAATTGTGTATAAGGAGATCATGATTGAAATGGTTATGATAGATTCCTATGATGCGTAAGAGCTATCTTTGGAAGATTTGATGATGGGTGAAAATGTGAAGACATGTGGCCTTTGATCATCAAGTACTATACACTCGAGTCTCCATCTAGTGTACGAGGTTTGAGGCATCGGCCTGGAATTTTTTTTGGGTTCCTACTTTTTCGAAGAATGGTAAAACCCTAATACGATTGTTCTTTGGAAGTTGCCCTAAAAATGGAAAGCACATTATATAAGCATTTTTTAGTGTTGTAGATAGGAGAGTATAAAAGTGTATTATTGGTTGCTACTAAATAAGTCTTCCATGTCCTGAAAGAACTTGCACTGCAAGTGTGTTGTAACCTCTGTGTTGAAGATAATACATTGTGCAGGTTTTGGAGGGGTAGGGTTGTTTTACTGAAAGGTTTTTTCCCCATCGGCATTTATGTTTATGTATTTTCTTTCTCTATCTGTTTTATGTATTCATGGTTGAATTCAATATTATTGTTTACATAATATCAAATGTAAAATTGTAAGGATTTAATAGAATTTGGACAATACTTTCCTTAATGGATTTTTGTAGGAAGTTGTTTCTGCATTTGAGTTTCCTTATAGTTACACTATAATATTACATTATTTCACAATTACACACAAACTATTGTCTCACAGTCTTCATAGATCTTCATTCGTTGCTCATCTCAATGTGTGTGATTAACCTCAACGTCTTCATCATGTCTTCTATCTCTGTCCAAGTCTACTTAACTCAATTCTATCTCTATTAGGAGATACAATCCAAACAACAATAATCATTTCCCAGAAATAGTGTTTGGATGTTGCCTTTACTAAAATAATCATATCTCTATCCAATCTTCATATTTCCATATGCACTCTTAACTATAGCATCTAGACACTTTGTAGAACATTATCCCAAGTGTGCATAAGATGATCTTTATTTCTTGAACCATGTGGAGCTAAACTTTGTTTGTTGCTAAGCTAGTCTTCACAAAATAACTAGTATGTTGACATCAATGACAAAATATGTCATAAATGTAGCACACAACCTCTAAAGCATGTCTCCAATAATGCTAGGATACTCCCTCATAGGAATACCATTAGTATTCACTCTTAACACAAAGGAGATAGTACTGGAAAGAAAATACCCAAAACCTTCAGCAATAAGAACATACAAAGCCAGAACTAGAGGACATCCCTGGAAGATGGACCTAAAGACACCAAAGGCCTCATATTTCTAGCTATCAATGGTAATGCAAGAAGTATTCATTTAGAAAAGACGACATTGGAATTAAAGAATGAGACAAGAAATGAAATTTATAATACTTTAATTGGGTTACAAAGGAATCTTGATATAGATGATAAATATAAGGAAGTTGTTGAACATCTAAGACTATAGATGTTGAGATCCCTACATATGAAGAAAGCTTTTTGAAAGCTATGACACTAGTAAGTAATATTTATAGGATGGATATTTCTAATTTCTTTGGTTTATTGTCCAATCACCTAAAAATGGTCATTTAGACTATTAGCCCCCTTCTTAGCATTTTGGAGGAATTAATTAATCATTTATCTAGACCAAATTGCTAAAAATCAATTAATTTGATCTTAACCTATAGCTTAACTATATTATCATAAGTCCATATTTGATTAAAAGAACATGTCCCTTTTTCCTTTTTAATTAAATAAAAGACCCCATTCTTCTAACCCACTTAATGTGCACACATAAAGTCCTTTTTCCATTTACAAATTAAAAGAAAAGACATTTTTGTCCCACATGGGGGACAAAAGTCAAATCTTCATCATGATTGGTGGAAATGCTTGTGCAGATAGATCTTTGCTGGGGCATATTCATTTCTTCATGTCTTCACCATTTCTAGACTTCATATCTACTTCAATTCACATCTTTCACTTCTAAATCATCTTTCTACTTGATTTGACCTAATTTGCATACTTAATTCTTCTTGGTTAACTCTGGTCAAAATGGGGCATTCTATCACGAATTTATGGTCACTCTTTGGTTCTAATCTCATATATGTCATCAAGGACTTTTCTATATTTGGTTCATTTTTGCATTTCTTTTACCTCATTTTGATTTCGATCTCGAGGGGGTAGAAATACTCTATAGTCACTTGCTACAACTATCTATTTCTCAGGAGCATATGCTTGATCTTTTTATTTTCTCTCAATCTATCTACTTTTCTTGGTGTTAGTACTCTTCTTGAGTTCTAATATCATCTCTTTCCTAGTGTTTAGTACTATCACTATTAGGCTGTACATCCAGGACTTGCTATCTCTTTTTGCATTTTTCATTCTTTAGAATTAGATCTCTCTATCTATTACTACCTACCTAGCTTTTGTATTCTTTGATGTCATGTGTTCCCAAATCGATCACACATTAGTCAAAAAGGGGCAAATGTAATCACCTAAAAATGCTCATTTAGACTATTAGCCCCCTTCTTAGCATTTTGGCTAAATTAATTAATCATTTATCTAGACCAAATTGCTAAAAATTAATTAATTTGATATTAACCTGTAGTTTGACTATATTATCATAAGTCTATATTTGATTAAAAGAACATGTCCCCTTTTTATTAAATAAAAGACCCCATTCTTCTAACCCACTCAATCTGCACACATAAGTCCTTTTTATATTTACAAATTAAAAGAATTTTTTTTTCTCCCACATGGGGGACAAAAGTCAACTCTTCGTCATGATTGGTGGAAATGCTTGTGCACGTGGATCACTCCCACTTTCAAATTCCACCTTTGATCACATGCATCTTTCCTCATGATCTCTATCGTCCATTTCTCTTTAAAAGGGATAGCTCTCTCCTCACTTTACAACTCCACTCTGTTACTAACATTATGCTGTAGGATTGAAGATCTCATACTTGTGGAGCTCCTCTTCTTCTATCTTCTATTCTTCTATTCTTCATTCATTCTAGTTTCTCGCTTATAGATTAAATCATCTATTCTAAATAGAGGTTGTAATACTTATTTTCTAGTTTAACTTGGATTCTACTTTCTCCCATTTAGCTTTCATTTTCATTACATTCATTCTAGATTCTTGGATGCTAGCATTCTTGCTCCCATTTTTGAATCTCTCATTCTATGGTGCACCTTACAAGGGTTGCAAAGTTTGGTTCATTTGAGAGCCACCATCTCATAGCCTTTGCACACCATATATAGAGAGCTATAAGCCACCTCTTGAGATGCTCTCTTTCATGGGTATTCTCAAGAATAATGGTTCATGGAAGTGTGATACCTTTTGTACACACACATTGTATTCTGAGAGTTTTCTACACTGAATGGGTGAACTACAAGATTAGTTTATCAGAGATCCATAAAGTATTAGATTATCGTGGACTATGTTGAAGGTCATGTTTCCTTATGGTGAAAAGAGTTTCAAAATGATAAAGAAGAGAATGGTGAAATAAAATTCACTAGATGGAGGGTGATGCACTTGCTTAGCTAAAATATAAATTCATATTCAAGGATTGTGAATTGGAATTATTTAAGAAATTATAGGGCTTGAAGGACTTGAGTGTGAAAGAATACATCGAGGAGTTCTACAAGATGAAAATCAAATCTAGACTTTGAGAGTTGTCTGGGGAAAATGTGGCTAGATACATTGATGGTTTGAGATTTAATATTCATGATGAATTGATTATGTTGAGGAATTAGTACAATAGATGATTCTTATTAGTATACATTGAAGGAAAAAAATAGTTAAGAAGGAAACAAAGTAATCCTAGAGGAAAGGAAAATCAAATGAGTCACATTTGAAAAGAAAAGTAGACTATTGAAGAGACAATTGATGAGAGGATATTTAGAATATGAAGTATCAATAAGGAATTAAAAGGTATTTTTTTCTAATTGGCTAATTTTGCCTCCATTTATCCCATCACTGATAATCAATTTGAGAAATTCTCAATGGGTTAGATTCTTCACAGGTTGGTTAACACGAAAAATTTGCAGTTAACATTTCATATTGCCAAGTAGCTTGATTTGTTCTAGTGTCGAGTGGCTCGATCTTTCCTTTGGCCAAGTCGATTGGTTTGTTATTTTATTGAGTAGCTTGGTATTGGTAGAGAGTTAACCTTAATGTTATCCCATATTTTCATTTTTTTCCACACATCACCATTCCAATAAAGTAGTGGTAATTTCACTTTCATTCATGCTCAAATGCCTGCATTGTTGCCACATGTCCCAGTTTTCACGACATGCATCTTTTGCTGGTTAACAGAGTTGGGACCACATGGAAGATTTAACTTTGCGTGTTCTCTTCCATGTGTCTCCATTTTGTTTATGTAGTGGTGTTGCAGTGTTCTCCTTGGGTTAAAGTCCTAGAATTGTGCCATGTGGTGGGGGGTTAACTTTCGTGTTATCCCTTCCTGCACTCTATTTTGTGCTCTTTTCCTAAAAGGTGGAATGACTTGGTAATGACTGTGAGTAATTTGATTTTTGGTTCTAATATCTTAAAATTTGATGATTTTGTTAGCATTATTATGAGTGGGGAAATTTGTAGGAAACAATAAGGTGGATCTACATCAGGAAGTGTCTTGAATGCACAAAGCATAGGAAAAATGAATGAGAGAGGAAAACATTTTAGAAATTGTGAGAAGTCAAGAGAAAATCCAAATCAAAAGAGGTCTCAATGTAGAGGACCAAGAGATTGCTAGTACTATGTGGAACTAGGTTATAAGAAGAAAAAATATTAGTCTCAAAAGAACACTGAAAGAGACAAACAAGAAGGAAACAAGGAGGAAAATTTGGTACATAATACATCATAAGAGGATGCTTTGCTTCTTTCTTCAAAAAATATTAACAATTCATGGGTTTTAGATTCAGGGGCTTCATTGCTTAGATTCAAGGGCTTCATTGCATGCTACACACCATAGAAGTTATTTTCTTGATTATGCCAAAAAGGATTTCTATTTTGGGGATAATGAACAGTGTCAGATTGTTGGAAAGAGAAGAATTAAGATTAATTTACATAATGAGAATCATTGGCTATTAAAAGAGGTAAAACATATTCCAAGGTTGAGTAGAAATTTAATTTTTTCAGGGCAACTAAATAGTGAGGGTTACACAGTTACATTTAATGATAAAAATTAGAAGATTTCAAAGGGTTCCTTAGTAATAGAAAAAAAGTGTGAAAGTAGGAACCTTGCATCTTTGTACATGTCATATTGTTCCTTCTAGTTTAATTATTTCAAAGAAAAATCAACGTTTAGGAACTATTGCTGCTATTAAGTAGGAAGAACATCAAATAGTTGTAGATTTTGAAACAACAATATGACACAACAAACTTAGGCACATGGGTGAAAAATGTATGAGACTACTGCATTCAAAGAAAGTTTTACTAGGTCTAAAATGTGTTAGTATGATTTTTTGTAGAAGTTAAATGTGAATGGAAAATAAAAGAGAGTGAGTTTTGTAAAGAGTGGGAATGAAAAAAGAAAAGAAAATTAGAGCTTGTACATACATATGTACATTCATTATTGATATAACTAGAAAAGTATGGATTTATTTTCGAAGACAAAAATTTTATGTGTTTGAAACTTTTAAGAAATGAGAAAACTTGGTTGATAATTAGATTGATAAAAGAGTAAAATGTCTTAGATATGATAATGGTGGCCAGTATTGTAATAAAGACTAATGAGCCTCTAAAAGACCATTACTTTGATTACTTTTTATCTTGTTTTTAGCAGTTATCTTGCAAGAAATAGTTTAAGACTTTATGGTTTAAGAAAAAGAACTTATGTTTTATGAATATGCTATCCACATGTTAAGACATGGAGGTTGAAGTATTGATTGATCAGTCATGCTGTGTTTGCTTGAATCTATGGCTTTTTATGATTTAATGAAGGATATTACATGTTGATAAGTATTTTCTCGTTCATGCTATGTTTGGGTAGGTTTGTTCCTACAACCATAGGATTTGTAAGACTGATAATCTGAACAGTAGCTTTTCTAACATTGATGATGAAATAAATGCATGTATGTAGAAGTTGTGTTTAATTCTCTACAAGTGTTGCCATGCATATTGAAGATAACATTTCAGCACTAAAGTCAAAGCTGACCAGATGATTGATGAATCACCACAACAACAGATCATGGTACGAATTCTATTATGGCAGTGCACAAAGATAGCTTCCTCAACTTGATATATTCCCGAGGAAGTTAAAAAATAGTTAATAGCATTTCTATTATAAAATTTATGAATTTTAATTGATCCTCATTGATGGATTGATCATAGGAGTAGGAAGTTGTTAGAAGCTTTCCTTTAAATAAATTCTACTATAACCTTGAAAAGGATTTTGAGATTTTGATCTTTTTCTAGTTTTGACTAGAAGAAAATAGAGTAGACTGTTATGTTCAATAGAGTAGAATCTTATTTTCAAATGTAATTGCTTATTATGAATGAATAGAATATAGAGTTCAAGTTTCCACTTCAAACTTAATTGTTTTCTGTTCACTCATCCAAGGGGGCCCACTTGGTGAGTGAACTACTTTGTTAGAATATATTTCCTTTATTAGTTTGTTTCCTTTCAAAGTAGACTTCTACTATTCCTATAGCCATTGATAAAATAATCATTGAACTATTCCTATAGCATAGGTGTTTAAGTAGATTTACTGGTTACAACATTACTCTAAGCTTTAAGGAAAATGTTGTTTTAGTTCTTAGCTTAATTTCCTTTAACATTCTTTTGCTGTTATAGTTGTAATGACTTAAAGAGGAATTAGAGCATATACTTTCCAACCACCCTCTCAAGTTTACACTCCTAGGTTGACAAATAAAATGAAGTCAATATGTCATACTTAGGAAAATATATTATTCTGTTTTGTCATGGAGTCAATGTAGAAGGATGTTTAATCCTTTATTACTGAGGTGTCAATGTAGAAGGATGTAGAAGGGTGTTTAATTGACCAAACATTTTTGGCATCATTGCTTGGGAAGGTGTCAATGTAATTCAATCCTGAAGTCATTATGTTAGATTAGATTTTGCATTTTTTCATGCATAGAAGAAGAGACCGCTTTGGGAGATTTCTTCTCATTAATATTTAGGAAGAAATTTTAAATCCTGAACCTAAAAAAATCACAATGAGAATGAAGAAGAGCCTTTTGAAAATCCATTCACTACTGCTCAAGAACAAATACCCTCATCCTTTGATGAATCCCTGCATTTGAATGATCTCTTTGCTGAACCTAAATACCAAGATAATCTACTTACTCTTGTTATATCAAGCACTATTAATAATACCTCATCTAGAAATTACTTAGCCTTAGCCACAATCAACGTTTCCTTTTCCTATCCCTCCTTAGCAAGGTTACCAAAATTTAAAAAATATACTTGTTGCTGCACTTCCCGATTTTTATGGCTTGATCACTGAAGACCCTAAAACCTTTCTCTTTGAGTTTGACATACTATGTAGAAGCTATGACTATACAATTGATGCTCACAAATTAAAGTTTTTTCCTTCTACCCTCAAAGAAGCTTCTCTAAGATGGTTCATGGGGTTGGGTGCCAATGTTGCAGCAGATTGGCCCGCAATAAGCAATCTGTTTCTCACAAAGTCTAAGGAATACTATAGGGGTCAGTATTTAAAAGGGGGATGACATTTTCAAAATGTCCCAAAAAGATGATGAAACATTAGAATGTTTCCAAGTTTATGTTTAACTTGTAGCATAATACACAACATCAATTGAATGAGGAGTCAAAGAAACATCTCTTTATGAGAGGTGTAAATGAAGGAAGCATTGAAGCTCTAGACCTTATGGCGGGAGGAAATATTACTCAAAAGACTTGGATTGAGATACAAAGTATATGCTTGAACTATTCCAAAGCTACTGTAAAGAAGGGTGGGGGACTTAGAGACCTACCACATAAGTCCAATGACAGTTCAGGGGTATCCAAGATGGAGTTATCTAATTTGCTATCAGACTTCAAGAAAAACATCATTAATGATGTAGCCACTTAGCTAGACACCATGCAAGCCTGAAGGAAGAAAGATGAAGCTGATGCCATGTTGACTGAATATTGTCCACATTTTAGAGAAAATAGAAATTATTGTTGATGTAAGTTTGTTGCAAGTATGGAGACACAACCAATGCCAACTGAGTTCAATGCCATTGATGAAAATGGAGAGGTACTCTATATCACTCAAAGAAGGCCATGGGCTCAAAGACAAGGTTTGCCACAAGGTACTCTTCAAAGTTATCATAATAATAATTAATGGTGAAAATTTTAAAATAATGGTTTTAGTGGAAATCATAGTTGGCAACAACCCCAGCAAGGTTGGCAACCGACTCAGCAGGGTTGGCAGCAACCTTAGAATTGGAGTCCCCAATCTAGTCAACCAACCATATTGCCACTAACTCAACAACAAGTTCTAATGCCTCCTCTTGCAGATACTAATACTCCTTCCAAGTAGACCCAACTACTAGTTCAAGCTAACCTAAACCTGAACAATACTAAACAACAAACTCAATAGAAAATATATGCCATTTGATTGAATGATATTTATGTAAGATTAGGCACCACTCTTCCTATACCCTAAGAACCTATAATAATTGAAGTTGAGATCCTCCGATTAAGCATACAAATGAATCAAATCAACATACCTCTCCTATAGCCAAAGAACCCCCATTTCCCCATAGGTTTCTAGAACAAGGCTAGTCCAAGGATGAGAACCATGTAGTCATTGATTTTCTTAATCAATTGAAATAGATGATAGTAAAAATACCACTTCTAGATGCTATTAAAGAATTTATTGCCAATACTAAAGCTATTAAGGAAGCATGCAATAAGCATCTAGGAAGGAAGAGGAAAGATCCAAAAACCATTCATGTCCTAAGATAATTATCTGACTTAATGATGGAGAAATTAGCTGTACCCAGATACTCTAATCTTGGGAGTCCTATAGTTATAGTTATTATTCATGGCATCCAAGTTCAAAATGCTCTGGTTGACCTAGGAGCATCTATTAATGTCATGAAAAAAAAGGTATTGTCTCAGTTGCATATTGTTGGCCTCAGAGAGACACCCACCATCCTTCAACTTGCTGATAGTTCCACCATTAAACTAGATGGGATGATAGAAGATGTTATAGTCATCATAAATTCCTGGGAGTATCCAGTTGATTTTATTGTTCTCTCCCCAAAAAATAATATGGGAGGATTTTATTTAATCCTAGGAAGACCATAGTTAGCCACTGCAGATGCTTATATAGCTTGCTGATCTAGGAAGATGACAATATCCAATGGAGTTCATACCAAGAACCTGACTTTATACTCTCCTACTCAACCATTGTTACTAGATGACCAAGTAGTTTGGCCAAACTTGGGTGATGATGATCCAAAAGCTAATTCCATCCATCAATTGATGATGATAGGAAGAGAATCATTCATAGTTGATTGAGAAGAATATTAAATAATTTCATCCATTATTTTGAATGAATATGGAACACAATCTTCAATGTGTCCTCCAATTGAATGCATTTTAGAAACCATTGTGCCACCTTTGAATTCACTCAATCATTCAGAAGCTTCATAGTTTCTCCATTTATTATTACCTCATGAGATAGATTCTTCTCCTATTGCTCCATTATTCATGGAGATAAGGTTATTAAGATGTAAATTGGTATAGGTAAGGAACTAAATGCAAACAATGCCTCATCACACTCCCAACAAGAAGAAATGTTGCAGTTACTACATGAAAATCAGAATGCATTTGCTTGGGATTACATGGACATGAAAGGATTAGATCCTATGCTCTACACTCACAAGATTTATATCAATCCTGACTTCAAATCTATTAGATAGCCTTAGAGGAGGAGAGTTAACCCTATTTTAAAAGATATTGTTAAGAAGGAATTGTAAAAGCTCTTAAGTGCTGGTTTTATATACCCCATCTATGATAGTCAATGGGTTTCACCCTTGGTCATAGTACCCAAGAAGGGAGGAAAATGACAAGTTTGTGTAGATTATAGGGAGCTTAATTCAACCACTTAGAAGGACTATTTTACATTACCATTTGTAGAATAAATCCTTGACAACCTAGTTGGTAAAAAGTATTTTTATTTTTTGGATGGTTTCAGTGGTTACAATCAAATTAAAATAGCCCCAGAAGATCAAGAGAAAACAACTTTTACCTAGAAGGTTTTCCTATTTAGTATTACCTTTTGGCTTGTGGAATGCCCTAGCTACATTCCAATGAGCTATCATTAGTATTTTTTAAGATATTTTTGCTGATTGTATGGAAATCTATATGGATGACTTTACTGAAGGATTTGATCAAAACAATTCCACAAAGCCTTCGAATACCTGCATACAAAAACTTGTCACAAAAGAAAAAGATTAGAGGAGGAAAGGGTTTTTCTCTGAAAAATATGCTAATGTATTTTTAGAAATGGAAAAGATAAAAAATATTACAAAAGATCAATCCTTATAAAAGGAGATCAAAACCCAAAAGGGTAACCTAAAAAGAAAAGCTAGGTTGCACATTATAATTAATATAAAATATTAATTATATGCACCTAAGAGATAGCTTAAGAAAACTAGAGTAATAGGCAACTTATTTAATTAAATCAAAGTGATTTAATTAATAATTGTAAACAAATAATTACTCTAACAGCCCCCCTCAAGCGAAGCTCAGGACGTAAGCTAACCTAACACAACTATGAAAGTAAGAAAATGGGTCCCAGCAACAAGGCCTGATCAGGTACCCAATACAAGGAAATCTCTATAAATTGGAGACAAAGGAGAAAAACCAATGGGAAAAAATCCTCTCTAAAAATAGATGAAAAAACAACAACAAAAAAAAAAAAGGCTCAAGAGACTCTCAAAACCATAAGTACAACCAGCCCCCTAGGAGAGAGGAAAGAGACACCAAAGCCCCCCCAAAATGTCAGAGCCCCTATAAAAAAACATCAAACCAATGGAACTCCAATGCAGAAGAAATAAGGGCATAGAATATGGAAACCCTTGAATGAATGGAATGCCTAACTGATGCTTAAAGGAGAAAACATAAGGATCTGGAAAGGGAGTCCCGAATGTAGGTGTGTTGACTTTTTCATGAAGGAGGAGATGAATGTCCTCTATAGAATCCTCAACAAGTGCACCTAGAGGCTTGATGAAAGGAACTGGAGGTTTAGGTAGAGTTGAAGAAGAATCATGCTGAAGAGAAAAGACTTTAACTAGATGTGGTGTGGTAGTCAAAATAGGAATCTCAGGAACGAGACAAAGGTTCAAGTATCTTGACTGCACCACATGATGCTCTCGTGAAAGAGAAGAGTTGTGCTTCAATAGTGGAGATGGTGGACCAAAGTGTGGGAAGGTGTAGAGACAGGTGGTATGATCAACTATCCCTATAGCAATAAGGCCTCCTATTGTAATATCTCTAATGAAGACTGAATCTATAGTGAACTCAACTGTCTTCCCTGATCCACTGCATGTAATATGAGAAATTGAGAGAAGGTTTGCAGATAGAGAGGGAACATACAATACATCATTGAATATGCCATCATAAATGTGAACTGAACCTTTTCCACAAGCTATTAGGGAAATGTTATTCTCCATGAGAATATGAGGAATGGGAGAAACTATAATAGAGGAGAAGACCCCTTGAGAAGATGCCATATGGTGAGAAGCACCTAAATCTAGTATCCAAGGAACTTGGGAAAGGGATGCAATGGAAGCCTATAATGCATGACCCTATCCAAAATCTAATGTAGACGACAAAGAGATGGAAGAAGACTAAAAGGTAGATCCTTGTGAGGTAGAAGAGGATGTTGAGGAAACAATGCAATTTGCAATTTGTTTCTCATAGCCATCAAATTTCTTTTGAAAACAATGTGACTCATCATGAGGTCCCTTCTGACAATAGGAATAGGTAGGAGTCTCAGTCTTCTTTTTCTCCTTCTTAGAAGAAGACGATGAACCAGTAGAGTGTTGAGAAGAGGAATTTGATATCTTCTTTGGCTTCTGATTTTGTGTATCTTGAGGTGACTTGGCAAGAAATACCTATGATTGTGAACCTATAAGTGAATCCATCTAAGTGAGCTTGGACTACTCACAAGTTAACCAATCACAAAATGTCTCAAAAGAGGGCATAACATGTCGTGCACCAAGAGCATCCATGCTGGATAGAAGGTAGAAGTGAAAATCTAATAAGGAACTTGAAGCTTGGAGAGTATTAGGAAGATACAATCATCATTTGGCTTTGTCTTTCCAGTAACCTGTAACATAGATCGAAGAGACTTGAATTTCATCAAGAAGTCCTCAATGCTAGTGAATGATTCAAGAACCAAGGAGGTAAACTTTGCATCTATCTATAGAGCCTTGAATTGATTTATGGTGCCAAACAAGGTGGAAAACTTGTCCCATATAGCCCTGGGTGTAGTCAAACCATCTAGGTGAAATAGTAACCCATCTGAAATATTCATTGCAATGAGGCCCATTGCCTCATCCATCTTATTGCACTGCATAAGAAGCTCATAAGGCCTCTGTAGAATTGGCTAAGTCACATCAAGACATGACCATAACCCCTTTTCCATAAGCAATCTGGTCATCTATCCTTTCCAAGTATGGTAGTTGTGAGGTGTAAGGTAGGTGACATAAGAGCCTGCCATTGAGAGAAGAAGATAGAAGTAGAAGGGTCGATTCTGAAGTAAAAGATAGAAAGGAAAAAACACCCCCCCACATAAGGTAATAAATCTATCCCCAAATTAAAAATTGGTTGCGTAAAGGAGGGAAGAGAAAAAAAGCTTCAAATATAAATAAAAAATACTTAATACTAAATATTGGTGAAAAGACTAAAAATCTAAAAAGTGCTCGAAATGAGTTTTTTGGCACTTTTTTCTAATAAAAAAAATGGAGCTATAACAAAGAAGTTTAGGCCCCCCAGAACATAGAAATCATCAATAGACTTTAGGCACCAAAATAGGTATCAATCTAGAAAAAATTGCAACAATATCTTCTCCATCATCTCTGTCTTAGAACCAGCTTTCCAACACTTCTTTTAGATCCCAAAAATACCTCAATTTGCTTGAGATTTTGTAAAAAATTGACAGGCCCCCCAGAAGCTTGAAAAATTATTATTTAAAAAAAAAAAAAAAGGCGCCACCATAGGCAACGGTGGAGTGGAGCACAACCAATGCACAACTGGTGAGGTGGAGTTGCTTGTTGGTGGCGCTTGGGCCACCGGTACTAGAAAATGAGCCAAGGCATTAGGAAATGGAAAGCCACCAGCCGTAGAATTAAAAGCCATCAAGAAAACATGCCGACATCAAGAAAACATGCAGGCATCCAAATTTTCTTTTAAAGATTGCGTCGGACTGCATGCAGGAGGCCATACGGCCTATTGAGCAAAATGTTTTTGCCTCCTGGATCAACGTTGTCCAAAATGGACAAACTTAATATGGAAATGGGGGTTTTGATGCCTTTTGGATCCATCCGTGACATCCATTTGGCCTCAACCTACTCTAAAAATTAGTAACCCCCTTGTTTTCTTCAAAAAATACTCAAAAAATTGTAGATTTGTTCTACCAAACCCTCGTTCTCCTTTTTCTCCAAATAACGAATAAGCATCAACACATTTGGCTCTGATACCATGAAAGATTTGATAAAAAAAAATCCACAAAGCCTTCGAATACTTGCATGCAAAAACTTGTCACAGAAGAAAAAGACAAGAGGAGGCAAGGGTTTTGCTCTAAAAAATATGCTAATGTATTTTCAAAAATGGAAGAGATAAAAAATATTACAAAAGATCAATCCTTATAAAAGGAGATCAAAACCTGAAAGGGTAACCTAAAAGGAAAAGCTAGGTTACACATTATAATTAATATAAAACATTAATTATATGCAGCTAAGAGATAGCTTAAGAAAACTAGAGGAATAGGAAACTTATTTAATTAAATCAAAGTGATATAATTAATAAGTGTAAACAAATAATTACTTTAACAAATGTTTATGGTGTTACTTTTGAAGAAGCAAAAGAAAATTTAGAAACAATACTTAAAAGATGTTAGGACTATAATCTATCTTTAAACAGTGAGAAATGTTTTATGATGATGGAGGAAGGGGTGGTCCTAGGTCATTTGATTTCATCAAAGGGCATCCAAGTAGATCCATCAAAGATTGAAGTTATCAGTACCTTGCCAACACCAGAGAAGCAGAAGGATGTAAAAAGTTTTTTGGGACATGCTGGATATTACAGAATATTTATTAAAAACTCTAGTCAACTTGCAGCACCTCTCTACAACCTTATCAAAAAGGACTTTGAATTTGTTTCAAGTACTAACTATGTAGCATCTTCTTGCAGCTTAAGGAAGTTCTTATCATAGTGCCTATTTTGAGAGGAACCAATTAGGGCTTACCTTTTCACATTCATATGGATGCCTCAGACTATACTATCAGTGTTGTGTTGGGGTAGAAAGTAGACTCTATTGAACATGCTATTTATTTCATCTCTAAGAATTTGCAAGGTGCAAAATTTAATTACATAGTCACTGAAAAGGAATTACTTGCGGTCATTTATTCTCTTAATAAATTCAAGCATTACATTACTAGATATGAGATATTTTTTCACACTAACCATTCTTCTATAAAATATTTGGTGAACAAACATGTAATATTAGGAACATTGGCTCTATGGTTATTGCTCATGCAAGAATTTGACATCACCATAGTTGATAAACTTGGTAGGCCCAATTTAGTAGCTGAATTTCTCTTTCAGTTGCATCTCCCTAATGATCTTGTAGCTATTGATGATAGTTTTTCAGATGAGCATCTTTTTCTATTAGCCACACAAAACCCTTGGTATGTAGATATTGCTAATTACCTCACCATAGGAAAAATGCCAATATATTTCTCTTCCCAAGTCAGAAAACTACTATCAAAGAAGAGCTTTAATTATTGATGGATTGCTGGGCTTATGTTCTATACTAGTCCTGATCAAGTCATGCATAGGTTTCTAAGAGAAGATGAAACATATGATGTCCTGAAGGCCTATCATGATGAACCCTGTGGAGGTCACTTTGCAACCAAAAGAACAACCTTCAAAATCTTAACCACTAAGTATTATTGGCTAATCCTGCACAAGGATGTAGCCAAATATCAAAGAAATGTGACAAGTGTCAGTAAATGGGAAGACCCACTAAGTCAAATGAAATTCCTCTACAACGTTGAGTAGTGGTCAAACCCTTTAAAAAATGGGGAATTGACTTTGTAGGACCCATTGAGCCTACTTCATAAAGAAAGTCCTATATTCTGGTGTGCATTGACTATGTCACCAAATGGGTGGAAGCTAAACCCATGAAACACCCAAGAGATATCAATGTGGCAATTTTTTTATATGAATCCATTTTTACATGGTTTGGTGCTCCTAGGAAATTGACATTTGATCAAGGGATTTAGTTTACATCAAATTTAATAACTACTCTTATGAAGGAGTATACTATTAGGCATGGTAAGTCATCATCTTACCATCCTTAGGCTAATGGTCAAGTTGAAGTTACTAATAAGGAGCTGAAATCTATTCTAACTAAGACTGTAACACTTCATAGGAAGGACTAGGTAGTACACCTTCTTGAAGTTCTCTGGGCTTACAAAACCGCCTGGAAATCCACAACTAGCTTTACTTGTTTGAACTTGTTTATGGTAAGTTAGCCATCATGCCTATTGAATTTGAATACAAAACATTGAAGACTACCTTGGAGCTTGGTATATAAATCAATATTGACCAACAAGACATAATCATAAATTTAAACAATCTTGATGAATGGAGGAAATCTGCACTAAATAATACTAAGCTCATTCAACACCAAAGGAAATAGTGGCATGATAAGTTTATTAAATAGAAAATGTTTGCTATAGGCAATTGGGTACTCCTTTATGACTCAAGATACTAGCACCGTCCAAGAAAGTTCCAAACATGCTAGTTAGGACCATATGAGATTGTTGCTATATTTCCAAATGGTGCAATTCAATTATTTACTACTGATCCTATTCGCTTTAGACTGGTTGGCAATGGGTATTGCCTAAGCTTTACCATAAACTCACCAGTTGTGAAGAGTTCCTATAGAAATTCCAACACAATGAGGATACTGTCATTCCTGTATCCACTATGTTTGGATCTTCTACCTTGACTCTGTTGGATAAAATTATTCAATTGTGTTGTCTCTGATGTTACACAAATGTCATATCAGTTATCAGTTAGAGCCTACCAAGATCAGTTGGTCAACAAGGAAAAAGACAAACTCTACCAAGCTCAGAAGGTTAGCAAAGTGAATTACAGTGTCTACCGAGCATTTCTGGAGGTTACACTATGAAGACAATTTCTACTGAGCTCACTCGAGCGCTGAAGGCTTCTGTAGCAAAGATCAATGTCTGCTAAGCTAGCAAGGTTAGGAAAGGAAAGTTAGTTCTTATCGAGTTCACTCGGTCTCCAAATGATTTTGCAAAGTTTGCAGTGTTTACTGAGCTTCACTTGGTTAAAACTAGAAATCATTTTTTGGAGCAGTGTCTACCGAGCAGGGTTGGCCAATGAAGGATTTCATTGTTTTGGGAAATAAAGTTTATTTGTCTAATGTAATATTTGTAGCTGACTGATGTATGGTTTATTGGTAAACGTAACTTGTAAGTGAGTTGACTTGACAATCTATAATATATAAATAAAAGGTCAAGTTGTGTTTTCAAATGTATGGATGGATATATGAATGAGCAAGTATGCAAGTGAGTTGATTGTGAAGAAGAAGTGCGAGTGAATTTTGAAGAAGGATTAGATATCCTTGAGGAGCAATAGAGTTGTATTCTATTAGGTCCCTCCTCGCATGTACTTATTAAATATGAATTTCCTTGTTAAATTTGTTGTACGCGATTAGAATGGATATGAAGTAATGTTTTATGTTGTGGATATCCTAATGAAATTAAGAGTAGTTGATACATCCATGTTTTAATACTTAGTGATTCGAGAACTGCCACATTATCTCGACTGTTTAAACATTAAAATTTCATTAACAAAGATACACGGCGTTTTTACTTGATGATAAGAGTGTTGATTTTGGTACCTCGATGATTAAGTTTTATGCTTTCAGACAGTTTAGTATTCCTTAATTTGTGATGTTTATGATGGTAGGTATATGCATGCTTAACAATGATTATTCAAGTATTTTAATTAGAATTAATAAATAAGTTATGTTATTTTTGATTATGTGGTTACTGATGATTAAATGTGAGTAGAAATGAATTAAACAGTTAATTATATGAAAGATTCATGTTTTGATTTATGTAACTATCTAGATGGGTTTTGAATATATGTATGTGATTTTCTTGAGGTACTGATGTGTGCAATGAGTGTGCAGGATATTTTAGTTGGGAAATCTAATAGAGAAATGAAACTAAACCCTATGTACAATTTGTGGAAACCTCGTTGTATGTATTTTATTTGTATCGTGAGATGTATGAATGTATCATTCTGTATTAGAAAATGTTAACATTTCGTAACAGTATTTTATAGTGTTGTTTGACACTCGTGAATTGTATATGAATCCCAACATGTTAGTTAGGGTTAACTATGTAACCTATGGGCCTAAGTTAGACTAAGTTAGTGCCCTTTTTGCTAATCTATTTTTAATTAAGTTTAGTTACCCCTAATCCATATTAGTGCTTAATCTACTTTTTGGAGTTGTTAGATAGTCCTAAAAACTCCTAGCATTTGTTTGGTCCCAAATCAATCCCTAAGGCTTCAAATCATGAAATATTAATACCCAAGGAGTATGGGTATGGGTTGGGGGCATTTTTCACCCCCCTAGCCCCTTTTGTTAACTTTTATGGTCACTCAAAAAATCCATTTTTGCTTTAGTGCGAAAATGGAATGATTTCACCATGGGTTGAATGACCCTAACCCCATCTTAAGGTTAGCCTTAGGTTTAGTTGAGTTAGAAACCTCTAGATCTTTAGGCAAGTGGGGGGGAGTTATTGGTTTTTGGGAGAGGTAGTTGAGTTTGGATCTTATTTAGAGGCCTTTTTGAGGAGGTTTGGGTTGTTACCCAACCTCTAATTTTTAGAGGGATTTTCAAAATTAAAGAAAAAGGAGAGGAAAGCTAGCTCTTCTCAAAATTGTTCATTGCCATAACCTATTTTCTTGAAGGTAGGAATACTTTACCTCATTTTGGTTTTATGTAGTGCTTCATGTTTCAATTTTATTACTTATGTATGTTTGTATGTGTGTTGAGTATGTTGGGAGGGATCGGAAACAAATTTTCTTCAATTTTTTTCCTTTGTATTTGTTTTGAATTTTGAAGTTTTCATGGGTGTATGGAATTACTCACCCTAGGATAGGGTAGAAGTGGCCATTTTCAAGGAAAAGTCTTCAGTTGGACTCCAATAGTGTAGAGTCTCTTCTTAGGATGAGAAGAGGGAGAGAGGGGAGGGTATTATGGGCCCCTACCTATCAGCACAAACCACGTATGAGTTTTGGCATGAAAGATTTGAAGAATGGAAGTTCTTGAGCTATGGCCCCAATTGGGCACCTAGTTTGGTGTTGTGTTTGACATCTCCTATTGAAAAAATCCACATTCTCCCTAGTTTTGGTTTAATGTTGAACCTGTTGTCAAAACTCAGTATGGGAATGAATGTCTGTTGTAGTCTCCTTGCTATGTTTGTTTGTCACTTGGTCAGTTTTTCATTCTCTCTACAACCTCAACAATATATTATAGAAAATGAAATGGGTTCCTTGTTAAGGACCATGAAGGAATTTTAAATTTATTGTTGAAATTCAGTTATGTTCAGGATTGAAATCCTGTGTAAATGGTATTTAAAATTTTTGTTGTAGTGGCAACGATGCTGGGTTTTCTTCCTGGTTCTTTCCTGATGGAGCCTTTGAATCAAGTGGTCGATAAAATAGTGAATGAGTAATATCATTTCTTTTTGAGATTTTCATACTTTCAGTTATATGTATGCATATCAAAAATAAAAATGAGATGAAATGATGATATTCAATTATGAAAAATTCAATTTTCAAATATGTTAAGACAAAAAAATTATGTTATGTTGGGAACTTGATTCAATTTAATTTCATGCTTATTAGGAGATAAATTAATCTTATATTATTGTGAAACACTACTACTGAACTCTATTTTTAAACCCCCCAAAAAAATACCCCTTGTTCTAAAAATAAGTTGTTTTGAAAATCCATACTTAGCAAAAAATATGGACTTGGGAAAATATTACACTCCCTAGAGCAAAAATGCTCACTACTTTTTGTATGAGGAAAAAGGTTTTAGTGTTTCCTTGCAACAGAGCATCAACACAAAAGATTCTTCTAATATTCTTGGCTTGATATTTTGTGATATTCTATAATACTATAAAAGCAGTGTAAAGAATCAAATATATAATTTTTTAAAAAATACATATATATATCTTTTGGCTAAAATCCTATCCTATCCTATCTTAGTTTCCCCAACCACTAAACTTTATGTCTTAATCTCTTTTTACGTGGGTGCAAGAATTTTTTTTAAAAAGGCTATGAGTAGGGATGGCATCACCTCTATTTCCCTCATAATTTCATAGCCAAGGTGTGACCACGTGCCTCGCAAGGAGGTGGGTTTTATATTTATTTTTCCTTTGAATTTTTTTGCAAATCAATCTTCCCTCCATTTTTTTTTGTAGTGCATAAAACCTTTAGGCCTGCTCATGCACATGTGGGGGGGGGGATAGGCTGCAGCTTTTGGTTAGCACATTCATACCCTGTCAAGAACTTGTTTGGAAGTTTTGGGGGTTTGTTTTTTTTTTTGTTTTTTGACTTTATGTTGCCTTGTTTTAATGTTTTTCCTCCCATGCATTTGCTGCCACCTTTTTGTTGATTTTGGGCCACACCACCTATTGTCCCACTGGGTGTGCACTAGAGAATTGCACCCAAGTTGGAATATTGATGCTTTCCCACATGTGCAGTATGTGGTAGGAGTTTGGAGGGGTATCTTTGGGGTGGGAAGTTTTAGTTAATTGTAGTTGTTAGCTTAAAGAATAAATTTGACAACTGAGTGTCAATACACTTAACCAAGATCAAGAGTAAGTGTTGAGTAAGATAAAGTGCTGAGCTATAACAAGTGCCGAGTGATAACAAGTGCCGAGTGATAACAGGTGCCGAGTGATAACAAGTGCCGAGCTATCCAGGAAACAACATGTGCCGAGCATCAACAATACTTCAGGAGCTGAGTAACTCAGTATATCAGCATAAGAGTTTGAAATTGCACAAACTATGATGCAAATAGTTTTTGCTGCTGACAAAAGGTAAACTTTGAGGGATTTAATGATAAAATTGAATCTTTTATTTTTTCGAGCAATTCACATGCACCCAATAAGAAAATGCTAAAGGCATGCAACCAATCAACAAAAGATAAGTATTCAGCAAAAAATGAAGATTGAATATGGATCGTAGATCCAAATCAAACCCTAAATTTTCAAATGTCTTTATAAGGAAGATGAAACTTCATTGTAAAATGTAAGAGATGAGAGGTATGAGAGGACATACAAGGGTGCATAAGAAAATATTTTTTTAGAAGCAAGAGTTATAAGATCACAAAGGATCAAGATTAGGAGAAGGCGGAAAGGAGCCTGCATTCAGCAATCAAGGATTGTAATCTATTAGGTTTATTGTATCTAATACTCTCTAGCAATTGTATTAGAATGAAAATCCTATGGTGATAGGTTAGCTTTACAACTATTTTGAAAGATCCTTTTGATTAGGTGATTAAAATCTTTTAAAAAGGTGACACTTCATGTTAAGTGTTTGAAAATCCTCTAACCAGGTCACTATTAACACAGTGTAAAGCCTTTAACAGGGCAGCCCTTTAACAGGGAAAACCATCAGAAGTGGTTGAACAATATTGCTGCAGTAAATTTTTGTGGGTATCATCCCTACCCCAGTTTTACCTTCTTATTCCTGGAGGGTTTCTGGGTAACCAAATTCCAGTGTTATGAGTTATTGATGCATGAGTTTTGTTACATGTCTATTTAATGTATTTACATGCATACAATTTACTTTCAGTTAAAATTTTTATTGTATAAAGTGTGATACTTATGATTCATCCCCCCCTCTCATAAGTACTCTTTCCATATTTGAATATTCCAACAATTGGTATCAGAGCTATCCAGGTTCTCAAAAAGAAAAGCCTAACAGCTTGGAGGAAAAGATCTAAATATGGAAGCCTTCAAACTTGGAAAGATCATTCAAAATCAGGTGATAGATGTGCAACTTGCTCTGCATAGCTTGGAGGAATTCAGAAACAAATTGAGAAACTCATTAAAAAAGAGGAAGAATCTAGCCATAGCTGAAAATGATATACGCTACAAGGAGATTAATACCACCAACATATTTTCCAATGGAGACACTAAAGAGTTTGATACAACAATAGCAGAACTGATGGAGAAAAATAAAATTCAAGTAGATGAGATAAGAACTCTCAAGATGGAACATGAATAACAGGATATAATGATATGTGAAATTACTGAACAAAAGAAAAGAGCAGTTGATGATAAGGTCATGATGGAAAATGACAAAAGGAATCTTGCAAACAGACTTGAAGAAAAATGTACTGAATTGAAAAGGATCTCAAACATGCAGATGGATACACTTGCTCAAATGATGAATCTTCATCATGAACTCAATATGAAAGATATTGAGATCTCTACTTTGAAGATGCAGAAGGAACAAATGCAGAATGAACTGAACAGAGAAAGAGAGGTGGTAGAAAATCTCAACAAATCAAGTGAAGCCATCAAATATTTTGAGAAAATACTGAAATCTCCAAGATCAACCCATGATACAACAGGGCTTGGATATAACAACACTGAAGTAGGAGAATCATCAAAGAGTGCAGAACAAAGAAGTGAAAAAGGTAAAGATGTTAAACCTACGTGTCATTTTTGTGGAAAGAAAGGACATACATCTAATGTTTGTAGAAGCAAGAATGCCCATCAGCATGACAAACCCAAAAGCATAAATCATTGTCATAAATGCAAGAAGCAAGGTCATCAAGCATATGAATGTAGAACCCAAACTATCAAGACATCAAGATTTGATGGACACTATTATAATTGCAAAAAGTATGGACATAGAGCTTTTGAATGTAGATCAAAGTCTATGTGGACAGTAAATCAACCAACAAAGACATCAAACCATGAATTTTGGGATTACAACACCAGGTATAGCTATCACTATTATCAAGAATATGGACATATCCCATAGAACTGCATAAGAACACATTTTAGATGGAACTACAAAAGATGGTTGAGTCAAACTACATGTTTTAGTTGCTTAAAAACTGGTCATGTCAGTAGAAATTGCCCAACAAGGTCAAAGGCATCAAGTTCTGAGTTTGGCAATGGAAAGACAAAGATAGATGTTGGACATATCAGAAGTGAAATGACTAAGACATGGAGGAAGAAAGATGAGTCTAGCACATCAAGTACAAAGATCACTTCACCTAATAGGTCAAGTGATCACACCTCATCAAATTAAGCAAAGAACAAGTGTGTGGGATTGATAAACCAAGTTACATCATAAATCAGTCCCAAGACATATAAGAACTGCAAAAAGAAATCAGCATAAGAAAAGATGCTAACTCAAAATTGAGAACTTTTTGAAGATATGTCAAAGTTGCCTTCAGGAGCCGAGTTGCTAACAATGACCAAGTTGATAGTTGATGCTGAGCTATGAAATATCAATAGGAACCGAGTAAAGTAAAACACAATAGGAGCTGAGTCATGATGAAACTTTTGAAGTGCTGAGTAGATAGTTGGCAGCGTACTAAGCATTTATTACTCTATTTTGAAGGGTACATAAATCTGATTTTCAGTCATTTTCCCACCATTCAAACGAGAAGCAAAGCCAAAAAGAGCGAAGAAGATCAAGATCAACTCAGAAGCCATTTGTGAAGATTTCAACAGCGATTCAAGACAAGTTTCATTGATTTAAGGTATTTTACTTAAGTGCCGAGCCACGTAGGACTTATAAACTTGTTTAAATTATAAACCCTAGTTTGGAAAACAATGGCATCTGGGTCAAGAACCACTAAGGGTATAGAGAGTCATGAAGTTTAGTTGGTCAGCAACGAAGTTAAACAACCTAAATTTAAGCCCATTCCAGAAGTAGCGTACAAGAATGATCCTGCTGGTGCATTATCAGTTATTTTGGATAAAGTTGTTATGGTCCAAGATGTTCGCATATGTTATAATTGCAAAATTGGTTCCATAGGAGACTTAGAAATCAATAATGCATATGATAAACTATGTGAAAACAAAGTACTAAAAAATGAGTTTTCAATAATTGAAAGAAAAGGATTAACCAAAATCCTAGCATTTCTGACTGTTTTCAAAACTGAATGGGTACAGATAGTTCTAAGCTGAATACATGATGGAGCTTTTTGGTTAGAGTTAGGGCCAGTAAAATTCACCAAGAAAACTGTTCATAGGGTTACTGGTATTCCAACCCTAGATCAACCAAAGACCCTGTGAAGTGACAAAAGGGAAGTAATAGAAAAAAATACAGGTGCCAAATGTAACAATAGAGGAATGACTATCGACATAGTCACAGATCTCCTACTAGATTTTTCTCTGAGAATCATTTCACATAAATTCTATCAATCAAGCAAGTTAAACAATGTACCTTGTATACCAGTTGATGTTGCATACAAGATAATCAAAAGGGATCACACTTATGATTTGGCAGAGCTCATGTTTCAATAGATTAATGAAAATCTGGGAGCTATAAGGAAGAGCAAGGGAGCTCAATGCAAATTTGGATCAGTTTTGATGTGCATGTTTTTCTATCTGATGAAAGAATTTCCTTCTATGGGTAAGGTAAGATGGAATCTAGATAAAACAATTGTTGAACAAATTAATGGATACATTGAACAGATGGGTGAAAATTTTGATGCCCAAATGACTGGTTATTTTAAGGACTTCAAAAAGTCCATGAAACAAAGAATGAGAATTCTAGTCTCATTGATTGAGAAATATGAAAAACACATTTGTTTTCTTGTAGATATAGATTATACCTACATACAAGCAGTTATACCTAGAGTAAGATGGCTTAGGCCACTAGGTTATGAACTTGATATTGATCAAGCCTCTACAACAATAACAACTCTACTTGAAAAAGAAGCTGATAAAAATGCAATTTTTTTTGGAACTTATGATGTTGTCAAATCAAAGGTGATAATAGATTTGAAGACTGCTTCAGCAGTAAAGAAGAAAGAGACAATGGTGAGACAAATCAAAAGAAAATTTGGCATGGAAGAAGAAGAAGGAACAACAGAAGAAGAGGGAGAAGACATTGAAGAAGAAGGAGATAAACTTCAATGTCAGACTCAAGGGTCAGGAGAAGACAAGGAGGAAAGTGCTGAGGTAGAAGAAGCCAAGGAAGCACCAGTTAAGAGAAAGACCACAACTCCTTCTGCTCCTCAATTCGAGGGAAAGAAAGTAGCTGCCCCTGCACCAAAGAGACCTACCACAAGGGCTGCAACACAAAAAGCCCAAGAGGAGATAGAAGGAAAGAAGAAAGACTCAAAGAAGACTACTGTTGAATCAAAGAAAAGGAAATTTATTCCCTAGCCTGAAACAAATGAGGAAAAAACAGAGTCAGAGGACAATAGTCAATTTCAAGTGGTAAGACACAAATCCCAGACTGCTATTGATAAATTATGTTCAAAAATTAGGAATAATGATTTAAAAGGTTTAAAGAACCTAAAATTTTCTAAGCTCACCAAAGAAGAGCAAAATAAATTAGAGGAATTTGTGTATACTATGATGGCTGAGTATAAGCACACACCTCTAGAATTAGATGAATCTATGCCAAGAGAATTGTATAAAATTGTAGAGTATAAATGGCATTTTTGTTTACAAATGGAAAAAGAAATAAGGGAGTCAACATTAGCTAGATTGTTGCTTGATTTGACTAAAGATCAAATAATAAATGCAGTAAAAAGGCATAATAACAGATTCACTCCCAAGTATAGAGCATTCAACATATTGCAGAATAAAATTGAAGAGGTAGTTACTAAATTCACAAGATTGTAGAAAATAGTTTACAAGAAAATTGAAGATGTATATAATGAAGAATATAAGGCAGAGGCAAGTGCCAAGACAAAGGAAAAAAAGGTGTCAGAAACCAAAGGAAAAGAGAAGAAACTAGTGGAGAAGAGTAAAGAAGAAAAGGAAGAAGAGGCACATAATGAGGAGAAAGAGGAAGAGAAAGATATAGCTGAGCCATAAGATCAAAGTATGCAAGACATACAAGTATCTCCTCCTAGTCCTCCTCATGCCACTATCACACCTATAGATATCATAAAAATAAAAGATGTTACAGATACTTCAAATCTAAACATCAATCCATTAACTGCAGAGGATTTGGAAATCCTTGACCAATCATCACTAGTAGCAAAATTAAGTTCAAATCCTGTATTGGTCAGTGTTGATGAATTATAGAATCCAGAAGTCAAGGTAAAAGCACAAGTGCCACCTTTGACCATACAAACTACTGGTATTCTATTTCTTCCACCACCACCTCCACCAAGTATAGTCACTTATACACTCCAAATGCCGAGTACAACAATAGGGGAAATAAAAGAAACATCTGAACAACCAACAAGTTCAACCCCACCTAGCAATCAAGAAAGGGATATTCAAGCTGAAGAAAAAGATGAGACAAAGAAGAAGGAGGAGACTGAAATACAAACACTGGTTGCATTACCAAAATATGGTACTCGAACACAAACTCTTCAGCAGCCGAGCACAGATGGATTACAACTGCAAATCAGGACACCAGGCTCGAGCTCATCAAAGGCAGTCAGGAAACTTCACTATGGAGTTCCTGAGCTTGATGAAGAAATAAAGATCCCATATTATGAATCTAGCACTCTTACTAAAGAAAAGATTAATGAAATTCAGAGTGCATTGGACAAAAGAAGGAGACAAGAAGCACTAAGAAAGGAATACAAGCATAAGCTTACATTGAATGAAATTAAAGATATATTCACAGAAGCTTTTTGCTTATAATCTCCAGATGAGTCAAGACCAATTATAGAGCAACTATCTGATATAGTTGACTAGGTGACTAATGAAGACCAGGAAACAAATGCTAGATTGCTTGAATGGTCAGAAAAGAAGTTCCAAGGTAAGGTAAATAGTAAAATATCCGATGATATAACACTGTCTAAAGAAGAACTGGCAAAGAAAATTAAAACAGTTAAAATTGTACTAGGAAACATGTTTTCCCTGTACAACAAGTTGTGTGATTTTTCCACATTCACACAGGACACTAGCCAGAAAATACTGAGCTTGGAAAACAATTTGAAAATTTCTAGCATGCAACTCCCCACAAATCCAGCTCAGAGTGAGAAGCATTTTTTCCAATCGCTTCACACACAAAAAGAGTTAGCTATCTTAGCAGTAGAGGAGGCAACCACAAAAGCTAAATTGATGCAAATTCAATCATCAATAACTCCTCATTTGGAATTACTTCACAAGGAGTAGATAAATGCAGAGACAATCCTTAGGAAAGACCCGGATCTTTCTTCATTTGATGGACTTGTACACCTAGCAGCAGAGATTGCCATCCAGCATAAGACATTGGATGTCACATTAGAAAATTGGGATGTAGCTCTGAAGGTACTCCTTGAAGTAAATAACACATTTTTGGCTAAGTATGGCATTTCATTGTAAGACCCTTGACATAAGTGTCCAAAAAGGGGGAGAATAAGTAATAAGAGTTAAGAACAAGAATAAGAGTTAAGAACAGGAATAAGAGTTAAGTACAGGAATGAAATGATAAGTATGATAAAAGGGGGAGATAGCAAATTTTGGGAGAAAATTTTGAATGTAGAATAAATTACTGAGTCACATGGATCTTAATTAAGTGTTTTTGCCACTCATGTCAAAGGGGGAGATTGTTAGCTTAAAGAATAAATTTGACAACTGAGTGTCAATACACTTAACCAAGATCAAGAGTAAGTCCCGAGTAAGATAAAGTGCTGAGCTATAACAAGTGATGAGTGATAACAAGTGCCAAGTGACAACAAGTGCCGAGTGATAACAAGTGCCGAGTGATAACAGGTGCCGAGTGATAACAAGTGCCGAGCTATCCAGGAAACAACATGTGCCGAGCATCAGCAATACTTCAGGAGCCGAGTAACTCAGTATATCAACATAAGAGTTTGAAATTGCACAAACTATGATGCAAATAGTTTTTGCAGCTGACAGAAGGTAAACTTCGAGGGATTTAATGATAAAATCGAATCTTTTATTTTTTCGAGCAATTCGCATGCAGCCAATAAGAAAATGCTAAAGGCATGCAACCAATCAGCAAAAGATAAGTATTGAGCAAAAAATGAAGATTGAATATGGATCGTAGATCCAAATCAAACCCTAAATCTTCAAATGTCTTTATAAGGAAGACGAAACTTCATTGTAAAATGTAAGAGATGAGAGGTATGAGAGGACATACAAGGGTGCATAAGAAAATCTATTTTTAGAAGCAAGAGTTATCAGATCACAAAGGATCAAGATCAGGAGAAGGCGAAAAAGGAGCCTGCATTTAGCAATCAAGGATTGTAATCTATCAGGTTTATTGTATCTAATACTCTCTAGCAATTGTATTAGAATGAAAATCCTATGGTGATAGGTTAGCTTTACAACTATTTTGAAAGATCCTTTTGATTAGGTGATTAAAATCCTTTAACAAGGTGACACTTCATGTTAAGTGTTTGAAAATCCTCTAACCAGGTCACTATTAACATAGTGTAAAGCCTTTAATAGGGCAGGCCTTTAACAGGGAAAACCATCAGAAGTGGTTGAACAGTATTGCTGCAATAAATTTTTGTGGGTATCATCCCCTCCCCAATTTTACCTTCTTATTCCTGGAGGGTTTCTGGGTTACCAAATTCCAGTGTTATGAGTTATTGATGCATGCATTTTGTTACATGTTTATTTAATGTATTTACATGCATACAATTTACTTTTAGTTAAAAGTTTTATTGTATAGAGTGTGATACTTATGATTCACCCCCCCCCCCCGATAAGTACTCTTTCCATATTTGAATATTCCAATAGTAGTTTTAGTTTAGTTTTAGTTTCATTGTAGTTTAAGTTGGTATGAATTTAAGTAGTGGGTAGTAACTTTTAATTAAATTTAGTTGAAGTTAGTTATTTGGTTTAGTTTATATTTTAGTTAGTTTCTATGTTATTAGTAATTTAATTAATTCATTTTATTGTTAGCCTAATTTAAATTGTATTTTATTTATTGTTGTTTTGTTAGTGATGAAGTAGCTTAATTTGAAGTTATAATATTAATGAAGTATGCATATCCATAGATAATGTTATTTTAATTTTACTTTATTATTTAGTTATAATTAAGTTTTAAATTATATTGTTATTTCATTAAGAAACATTTATATTCTAATAAATTCATAGATTTAAATAAATTTGGATTAGAATTAAATTTTTTAATTGTAGTTTAATTATGGACGCAATATGATGGGGACACAACCCAAGCACAGAATGGACACAACAGGAAAGGGAAAATTTTATTAATTGTGAAAATATGCTAGTACACTTAGTGTAGAGAAATAGACTCCAAAACATGCCCTATGGGCTTACAATAGCATAAATCTGGAGATAAATTCTTCTCCCAGTACTTTCTCTCAAACTCCACTTCGAACTGCCTTTTACAATGCCATAAATGTTCTTCAATAGACCCTGGAGGGTTAAGGATTAGGAATACATTCTAGAAAGTGCTAGTTGGCATCCACCAACCAAATAGAAGGCTCTATAAGTTTCATTAGAAGTCGGCACAAAATTAGAAGAATCTAGAAACAATGACCGAACTTTCGGGAGGCATAACTTTTGAACCGTAGCTCTGATTGATGAACCGTTTACATTTTCAGAAAGCTCTCAAAGCGCTCTATAGCCCTATGGACAAGCTTAGCTTGTTTCCCATTTTCAGCCTTTTTTGAGGTCATTTAATGCCCTTAACCTGACTTTGAAGCATTCTTAGGAGGTCTGTAGAAACTAAAAAACTGCAATAACTTTCAAACCGTGGGGCCTTTTGACTTGATTCTTTTTCTGGAATGCTCTAAATTAAAATTACATTCATCTAGCCAATTTACACCTTCTAGTTCACCAAAATGATGGCTCAATTACATAATCCTATTTTTTTGGCATTTATACGTATCCCAAGGTGATTAAAAACTCTAACCCAGAACACTAATAGTGGAATTGTGAGAGTTGGAACCTTTATTTGACCCAAATGGGTATCTAGAAATGAAAACACATGAAACATAAACTAAGTCTAAGTAAATTTTTTTGGATGACACAGGATTGCCCTTATACCTCTGGATGCTCCTGCATCACAATATCATATTAATTAGAAGTTCTTTTTATTTCAATATCTCAAATAATTAAAATTATAATTATGCAAGTGACCCAATTACTTTGCTTCTTAATTATTTGCTTCATTAATGTTTTAAATACTAATGTTATCCAAATATTTTAAATGCATTGTTCATTAACTTTTTAAAAAGTATATATATAAAAGTAACAACGTGATAAATTCTTAAATAGATTGAAATTTGATTGGCTTAAATTAACGAACTGATTAAACAATGAAAGTTTTAGTTTGACGATCTTTCCTTACTCATTGATTTTAAACTTAGTAAACTAAAGTTTTATAGTTAAAAAAAAAAAAAAAGATAGTGTGTTTTTGCCCTTATATTTTTTTTGGTATGACATATTCGATCAGTGAGGATCTATTGAATCAGAGTAGAGATTTGTACTAGCAAAGTTCAGTTGCATCTCATTTAGGTCACTTATTGTTACTTTCTCATTATTGTAGATGTAATTCCTAAATCTCTTAATAGATTTGGTCTAATAACCATTTTGTAAACCCTCTAACAAGGTGTATAGGTCTACTGAATTGTTCTAAAGTCCTCTAGCAAGGCCACTCCTAGTAGAGTGATTAAATCCTCTAACAGGGTCACACCTAATAGTGTGTTTTGTAACGTTTAATAGGGTTGGCTCCTAACAAGGCTCACTTCATAAGAGTGAAAACTGGTAGTTAGTTACTTGGTGGTTTTTTCCATATTGGGTTTCCACGTTAAATTTGGTGTCTCTTGTGTTCATGTTATTTACTTTTGCATGCATGTTAATAATTTTGAATGCTTAAAGTTTAGTAACAAGTTAATCTACCGAGTTATAGCATTTCTCTCTGTGGCTACCGAGTGACAGTAGTAACTAGTTATTTAAGACATCTAAGAGATTTGTGGATTTTTTTTTGTGGCAACTGATTCACCCCCCCTCTCAGTTACTCCATCTATAATTCCAAAAATTGGTATTAGAGCTTCTGGTGCTTGCAAGAAGGATTTCAAGGATCTAAGGTAAAGATCAAGATGTCTTATAAGAGGGAAATTCTAAGGCTTAACAAGGATAACTTTTTAGCATGGCAAGGTCTCATGAGACTCCATCTGACTTCCATTGGAGATACATGATTGAAATATCTAGATGAAGCATATGTAACTCCTACTAGTACATTGTCTGCAAATGAAATTGTTGAGAAGAAGAATCATAACATCATGATGATAGACATTGCATTTGTCCTAAACTATGAAGACTTTGATGATGTTAAGGACTACAAAATTGCCTTTGAAATGTGGAACAAGATGAAGGAAATCTATGGAGGAGATGATAATGTGAGAAGAGCCAAATCAAAAAGTTTACAATTTGGTCAGATGAGGATGAGAGAAGATGAAACCATTACAAAATATGTTGAAAGAGTCAAAGCAAGTGTTAGTGCAATAAAAGCTTCAAGAGGAGATATACAAGAGGAAAAAATTATAAGTAAAGTTCTTAGAATGTTACTTCCCATTTATGCAATTCAAAAAAGAAGATGTGAAGCAAATCATAAGATAAATCTAGAAGCCATAATTGGAAGATTGACTGCATTTGAGCTAGATAACTATGATAACTATGTTCCACCTACCAAGAACATTGAATCAACATTTGAAGCCAAGCTTTCACTCAAGAAGAAAGGAAAGAAGATAAAAGATTCTTAGTCAAAAAATGGAGAAGAATCAAAACAAAGTTCTGACAGTGATCTTGAGGTGGTTGAAGCTCTACTAGCAAGGAAATATTCAAGAAGCAAACGAAAATACAAAAGTAAGGTTCCTCTAAACTATTTTTCTTGTGAAGAAATTGGACATATTGCTGCTAAGTGTCCAAATAAGCAAAACAAGGATGAGAAGAAAGGTCACAAGTGCAATGGCAAGAAAGCCTTCAAATCATTCAAGGACAAAGGTAAGAAAACATGTTTTATGGTTAAGAATTCTAATTATTCTAATGATAAGAAGAAGATGAAATTGTTTACATTGCTATAAAAGATGAGTCTGATAATGATGAGGAAATTGTACTTATTTCTCATGTGACCAAAAATGATATATGGATCATAGACAATGGCTGTTCCCATCATACGACTGGTGATAAAACTAAGTTTGAATATTTTGAAGACTATGATCGTGGCAGTGTGAGGTTTGGAAATAATGAACCTTGTTGCATAAAAGGAAGAGGAAGAATCTCACTAACCAAAGAGCTTGAATGTAATAATGCATATTGGGTAGAAGTACTAAAACACAGTCTGTTGAGTGTGACACAACTACTTAATAATGGATTCAAAGTGGAATTCATGCATGGAAAAGCAAGACTACTAGATGAGAAAGGAAAGCTGATTGGATCAGGCACCCAAACAAAATGTAACTTATTTTATCTTGAACTTGGTGAATGTTCATGCTTTATTGCTCGAGTTGAAGAAAGTTGGTTATGGCATAGGAGCTTGTGTCATGTGAACTTTGATAACTTGGTGAAAATAAGTAAATTCAGGAATGTAAGAGGCATTATTAACATAAAGAAACCTGAGGTTGGTCTATGCAAGATTGTCAAATTGGCAAGATGGGAAAGACTAGATTTAAAAGTAAGAACTATCAGTTTGAAAAAGTTTTAGAAATTGTGCATACTGATTTGTGTGGACCTATTGGAATTGAAATTCATACTGGTGAAAATTTCTTCATTCTTTTTGTTGATGATTGCTCAAGAATGATGACTGTCATGTACTTGAGAGAGAAATCAGAAGCATTTGAGAAGTTCAAATGGCATTTAACCAGAGTTGAGAAGGAAACAGGCAAAAGGCTGAAATGTTTGAGATCAGACAGAGGTGGTGAATTCATCTCCCATGAATTTGATAAATTTTGCATTGAAAGGGGAATCAAAAGATAAGTATTAGCCCCTGAAACTCCTGAGAAAAATGGAATAGCTAAAAGAAGGAATAGATCTATCATGGACTATGCAAGAACCCTAATGATTGAAAAGAGCATTGCTAGAAAATACTAGAAGGAAGATATCATTATTGTAGTTCATACCTTGAATTGAGTACAGCTGAGGAAGGACTCATTCAAAATCCCCTATGAGTTATGGTATGGCTATAAATTCAATGTAAGTTACCTAAAAGTATTTGGAAGAAAAGGTTACATTTTAAAAGAATCTAGAAAATGTAAATTTGATGTGAAGGGTGATGAGGGAATATTTTTGGGTTATTCCTTCAAAAGTAAAGCATATAGATGTCTGAACTTGTCTACTCACAAAGTCATAGAAAGTGCACATGTGAAAGTTGATGAATTTATAGAAAGAACTAAAGAAGAAAGAAAAAGGGAACTAGAAGATTACAAGAGATTTGTTTTCATTAAACCTGATATGGTGCCAGATACACTTGTCAATCATAAATCTTCTACTCCTGAGTCTTCAGTAACCAAGTTACAGGAAGTTCAAACCGAGCTGCAAGAACCTGAGGCACATTCTGATGGTACCAAGCCAATGCTTACCAAGTTTGATGGACCTGAGTAGCAGAAAAATCAACCAGAATCTGAAGTTGAAATACAAGAGGATGAGAATGTAAAGCATTCAAAAGGCAAGGAACTAGTATTAGCTAAGTATGTCAGGAGACATCATGCACCAGATCAGATCATTGGAGACAAATCTGAAGGTACTATGACAAGAAGTAAGTTGAAAGGTATTTTTTTACTTGCTGATTTTGGACTTAGAAATGTCAAAGATACATTAGAAACTGAAAGTTGGATTGAGGCTATGAATGAAGAGTTAGAGCAAATAGAGAAAAAAAAATGGACTCTTGTACCCAGGCCTAAAGATAAAAATGTGATTGGAACTAAGTGGGTATTTAGAAATAAGCTAAATGAAGATGGTAAGATATCAAGGAAAAAAGCTAGACTGGTATGGAAATGATACTGTCAAGAAGAAGGAATAGACTATGGAGAGACTTTTGCTCCTGTTGCAAGATTAGAAGGTGTCAGTATCCTACTTGCATATGCTGCATACAAAGGATTTAAAGTTTATCAGATGGATATCAAGTTAGCCTATTTCAATGTTATACTGGATTAAGAAGTTTACATTGAGTAGCCTGAAGGTTTTGTTGATCCAGACAAGAAGGACATGGTCTACAAATTACACAAAGAATTATATGGTCTGCAACAAACCCCTAGAGCATGGTATGAAAGATTGCATAACTATCTTATTCAAATTGGTTTTCCTAATGATAACAATAGCTTGTATATCAAGGAAGGACCAGATAATAAGATTGTTTCAGCAAAAATATTTGTGGACGATACTTTGTTCATAGGAAATGATGATCTTTGCAAAGAGATTTTAGAGAAAATGAACAAGGAATTTGAAATGTCAATGTTTGGTGAGATCAAATTCTTTTTTGGTCTTCAAATTTAGTAGAGTAAGAATGACATCTACATCACTCAATCTAAATACATCAAGGAGATACTAAAAAAGTTTGATATGGAAGATTGCAAACTAGTTGGGACTCCTATGTGTACTGGATTGACACTTACCAAGGATGATGAATCAAAGGAGGTAGATCGGACATTATATAGATTTATGATTGGAAAGTTGCAGTATGTAGTGCATATAAGGCTAGATATTGCCCTTGCAGTTGGTATTGTAGCAAGATTTTCAACAAAATCAAGAGAAAATCACATGATGGCAATCAAAAGAATCATGAGATATTTGAAAGGAACTGAAGATTATGGATTATGGTACAAATTTGGAGGTAATCTAGATTTGAAAGTGTTTAATAATGCATATTAGGCAGGAAATATTGATGATATAAAGAGTACAAGTGGAGGAGCTTTCTTTCTTAGAAAGAGGTTGGTTTCTTGGACAAGTAAAAAGCAAAATTGTACATCCTAATCCACAGTAGAAGTAGAATATGTTACAACAACAGTAAACTGTTCTAATATTGTATGGTTCGAATAGTTATTTGAAGGTATGAAAGAAGAAATCAAAGAACCTATTGTTATGTTTTGTGACAATACAAGTGCAATTAACATATCCAAAAATTCAGTGATGCATTCAAAAACCAAGCACATTACAATAAAGTATCACTTTGTCAGAGAATTGGTGCAGGATAAGGAAAATAGATTGGAATATGTGCATACAAAGGAACAAATTGCTGACATATTCACAAAGCCTTTACCTAAGGATGCATTTTTATATCTAAGAGGTAAGTTAGGGGTCATTTCCCTATTTGAAGCTCACTAAAATGAAGTTTTAGTGATGCATCAATAGGTATCAAGTTGAAGATATTTTCAGTTGATGCAGACTAATCATAGAAATATTGCATATGAATCAGTACATAAGGTACGATTCTATTCATTTGGTTTGTATTGTCTTTGGCATGTGTTGTCAAAGAGGGAGAGTATACTATCATATCTTTCTGAAATTTGAATTTGTTTATGAAAAGTTTAATGTTTGTATAGAAGCTATGTAATTCCTTCACAGAGGGAGATTACTGTATTTAAGGAGTTTGTGGAATAAAATGTAAGAGGGAGAAGCATTCTGTTAGAAAAAGACTTGTTTTCAAATTTTATTTTGCTATGACATGTTGTGTTTCCATCAATGCCAAAGAGGGAGATTGTTGGATACAATTGTTCAATTGTGTGTTGTCTTTGATGTTACACAAATGTCATATCAGTTATCAATCAGAGTCTATGAAGCTCAATTGGTTAGCAAGGAAAAAGACAAAGTCTACCAAGCTTAGAAGGTTAGCAAAGTGAATTACAGAGTCTATTGAGCATTTTTGGAGGTTACATTGTGAAGACAGTTTCTACTGAGCTCACTCGAGTGCTGAAGGCTTTTGTAGTAGAGATTAGTTTTTGCCAAGCTAGCAAGGTCAACAAAGGAAAGTTAGTTCTTACCGAGTTCACTTAGTCTCCAAAGGATTTTGTAGAGTTTGCAGTGTTTACCAAGCTTCACTTGGTTAACACTGGAAATCATTTTCTGGAGTAGTGTTTACCAAGCAGGGTCGGCCAATGAAGGATTTCATTGTTTTGAGAAATAAAGTTTATTTGTCTAATGTAATATTTGTAGCCGAATGATGTATGGTTTATTGGTAAATGCAACTTGTAAATGAGCTGACTGGACAATATATAATGTATAGATAAAACGTCAAGTTGTGTTTTCAAATGTATGGATGGATGTATGGATGAGAAAGTATGCAAGTGAGTTGATTGTGAAGAAGAAGTGTGAGAAAATTTTGAAGAAGGATCATATATCCTTGAGGAGCAGCAAAGTTGTATTTGATTAGTGAGGATCTATTGAATCAGAGTAGAAATCTATACCAACAAAGTTCAGTTGCATCTCATTCAGGTCACTTATTGTTACTTTCTCACCATTGTAGCAGTAATTCCTAAATCTCTTAATAGAGTTGGTCTAACAACCATTTTGTAAATCCTCTAACAAGGTGGATAGTTCTACTAAATTGTTCTAAAGTCCTCTAGCAAGGCCACTCCTAGCAGGATGATTAAATCCTCTAATAGGGTCACACCTAACAATGTGTTTTGTAACCTTTAATAGGGTTGGCCCCTAATAGGGTTCACTTTAGAAGAGTGAAAATTGGTAGCTAGTTACTTGGTGGTTTTCCTCATATTAGGTTTCCACATTAAATTTGGTGTCTCTTGTGTTTATCTTATTTACTATTGCATGCATGTTAATAATTGTGAATGCTTAAAGTTTGGTAACAAGTTAATCTACCGAGTTACAACATTTCTTTGTATGGCTACCGAGTGATGGTAGTAACTAGTTATTTAAGACATCTAAGGGATCTATGGATTTTTTTTTGTGGTAACTGATTCATCCCCACTCTCAGTTACTCCATCTATAATTCCACTAGACTCCTGCTAGTTCTTGACTCTCATGAAGACATTCATAATATACACTTCTTTTTGAAGTACTATCTTTGCATCCATTCCACTTCCACTTTTCTCTCTTCCATCTTACCATTCCATTCTATCACTCTATCAATTTCAATGATCATTTCATAATATCTTTCCTGCAATAACCACCAGGTACCTTCTGCATAGCTCTACGTTTATTTTATTTTATTCATGCTTTGTTTTGATTTGGTATTATTTATTTATTTTTCACTCTTTCTTCTCCTAGCCTAGTGGGACTCATGCCTTCATTTAGTTGGGGTGAGAAGAATGTTTAAATGATTGTTTTTAAAGGCTAATTATTTTTAAAAGAATTTTTAAAATCACATGTACCTTTAAAGTGCATTGAGATGACTGGAAATAAGTACATAATTAATATCACATGCTAATGACTTGTCCTTCTGGGATTGTGTCATTATGTAATTAAGGACATTAAAAGAGGTTATTTTACTTTTAATGATGATTCACAATGTGTTTGGGTGATAAGCCTATACACACGAAAAAATCATGAAATTTGATGCAAAGGATATATTGTGAGATATGGTCCATTTAATTTCAAATCATACATGCTATTTTTCTAAAAAACAAGATCCATTGTTGTAAGCCTTGAACATCATATATTTTTTGCAATTCAGCTATAATTGACCATGGGCAGAGGTATACAGAGAAATTATCCTGTTGAACATCGAGTTCTGTTGGGGGATACAACTACCTATGGAATGTTTAGAAGAAGGGGTTGGCTGGATTATTGCCTCAGTTTGAACAAATTTAATGAAGAAGTAGCTTTCCAATTTATGACCACCTTAAAAGGTTGAGTTGTAGCGGTTAAAGGTTTGAGAATTGATTTCTCAAAGGAAGTGACAACTGAAGTCACTGGGTTGCCACAGGAGGGTGAAAACTAGGAGAAATAATTTGACTTGAAGATGACTAAGGAACAATTTAGCATATAGTAAGACTTTCCATTGGACATTGATAAGAAACAAGGAACTTCAAGGATATCCTTGGTAATGGAGTTTGTTCAACCTACTACATTTATTATTCAATATTTCATTCGTGAGGGACGATACACATATCTACATGCTTTGCATTTCAAGATGTTGGATCACCCATGACATGATTATAGACAGGTAAACCTCCCCAACTTCCTGTTCAATATTATTAAGAGGAAAGCTTCTCTAGTTCAGTTAGGTAGTGATCAGTCAGTCTCTCATCATGGTCTGATAAAGGTAATTGTAGAAAGAGAGTTAAATAAACAAGAAATTGGGTCATGGGAGGAATTCTTGTAGATGGAAGAGCTAGAACCTAGGTTAGTTGGTCCTAGAGGCCAGGGTGTAGGATGAAGAGAAAGAATGTCCATAGGAGTATGTAAAGTTGTCCCTAGAGTTGAAAATAATCTTGAAGTGTCTCCCTCTAGTCTTAAGCCAACTAAGAGACATATTTATAAGGTTGAACCCTCCATTGTTGGAAAGAAGAAAAGAATAGAGGTAAAAACTACTAGTGTTCCTAAAGCCCCATCATCTATTAAAAATAGGTCCTCTACTAAGAACGATAAATATAAAATTTTGGAACCTGAAGTAAAATTTTTAGGGTAATCAAATGAAGAGAGTAACCCTCATGAACCCTTGCACTCTCAAGAGGAGGAAGACCTAGAAAAACCTCCTGAAGCACTTGTGATAGAAACACCTGTAAGAAGGAGGAAATGAAAGAGTTCCCCATGTTTGTCAACACATCCCACAAGGTGAAGTGAAAGACTCTCTAAGAGTAGGGTTTTAGAGGCCTTTGTTCCCATAATTACTCCTGAAGTGTTTGAAAATGAAATAGAACCCTCTCTAGAGGAAAAATTGCCACAAGCTGAAGTCAATGAAACTGAGAGTAATTCTTAGAATGTGCCACCTGAAGCTGAGTGTAGTATCAATTATGTACTTATCAATAGTGACAATAAATTTGATAAGATTAAAATGTCTGAGGAATTTAAATAAGATACTACTATGCAAGACATAAGTGCATAACTCCCTTCAAAAAATTATCTAGAATTTAGTCCTGAAATTGTTGAAGAAGTATTGGAAAAACTTGATTAACAAGGGTTGGATACATTAGCTACAACAACCATAGAATCCAATAAGGAGGAAAAAGAGGAAATAGTTGTTGCCACAAGAAAAAGTAGGTGCTCCACACCCTAGAATGTCAAAACTCATCAATTGGAGCTTGAATGGATATAGCTCTTCCATTATGAGCCATTGCCATCACCAGATTTATCCACACCTTTGTTTGCATGAATTAATTTGTTTCAACAACTATTATGCAAAAGATCTCAATGGAATTTGGAGAAAAACAAATTAAAGTGTGTTATTGATGAGCATAGCTACCAGTTGAAGTAAAGTTCATATCAAATTGAAGTTTTGAAGAGAAGAATTGAGCATATTATAAGATTGATTCCTAAGTTAATGGAATGTAGGTCGCCATTGCTAGTGTATGCTCTATTTCTTAAAGAAAATTTTTCCAATTATAAGTTAACTAGAATTGTAGAAGGTCTTAACCTATTTGTCTCTACTCTACATGAATTTTATGATACATTTTGATCTATTCCTATGGCCTTGAAAAAATTACTGTGTGAATTGTATCTTCACAATTTGATAGTGCCTAATGACACTAAATGGAACCTGATCTTGTATGTAAGGGATGTGCAATTAAGGACAAAAATATCATGGATGCAAAATGAAATAAGTAAAGAACATCAAGTTGCACCCTATAGGAAAAGTGAGATGACAACACCTTTGTTCATGATGCCAGAAGTCCAATATTCTAGATGAACATATCAAGATTGAGTTTCTATTTTGGGATACCCTATAGGTCTTGGTAAAATGAGTACAGTCAGAGAGGGGGCTTTTATAGACTAGGAACAACATTTATCTTAGAATGTAGAAAAAAAAATTGTTGCCTCAAGGTAGTGATGGGTTAGAATGCTACATGATTTAAAAATAAGAGAACCCCATTGTCCACAAAATTTGACTGTTGCTACAATAAGGATTCCTTGGTATATCAACATGGGGAGAAATTAGTGTAAACATTGGTTACCATTAAGGTATCAACCCCCAATTCTCCTGTAGCCACTACTAGTAGCAAATGAAAATGCAAAAGATCATGGCATGATTGCTGAAGCTTGACACTAGAAGAGGCTCAAGGAAAATTATGGCTACTTTGACTATGTGAAGAATGAGCTAGGTGAAAGGACACCTAGTGACTGGAGAGTGTGGGCCAGGATCTTAAACTTCATGATTGCTGGAGACTAGTAATAGTTTAGTTGGGGGGAATGATGAGCCTCTAAAAGGCCATTTTTTTGATTACTTTTTATCTCATTTTTAGCATATATCTTGCAAGAAATAGTTTAAGACTTTATAGTTTAAGAAAAAGAACTTATGTTTTATGAATATGCTACCCATATGTTAAGACATGGAGATTGAAGTATTGATTGATCAGTCATGCTGCATTTTCTTGAATCTATTTCTTTTTGTGGTTTAATGAAGGATATTACATGTTGATAAGTATTTTCTCATTCATGCTATGCTTGGGTAGGTTCCTTCCCGTAGCTGTAGGATTTACAAGAGTGATAATATGAACATTACCTTTTGTAATATTGATAATGAAATAAATGCATGCATGTAGAAGTTGTTTTGTTTAATGCTCTATAGGTGTTTCCACGCATATTGAAGACAACATTTCAGTGTTGAAGTCAAAGCTAACCAGATGATTGATGAATCACCACAACAATAGATCATGGTATGAATTCTGTTATGGCGATGCAAAAAGATAGCTTCCTTGACCTGCTATATTCCTAGGGAAGTTAAAATGTAGTTAATAACATTTCTACTATAAATTTTATGATTTGTAATTGATCCTCATTGATGGAGTGATCATAGGAGTAGGAAGTTGTTAGAAGCTTTCCTTTAAATAAATTTTGTTGTAACCTTGAAAGGGGATTATGAGATTTTGATATTTTCTCAGTTTTGACTAGAAGGAAATATAGTAGACTATTTTGGTCAGCAAAGTGGAATCTTGCTTTCAAATGTCGTTGCTTATTATGAATGAATAGAATATAGAGTTCAAGTTTCCACCTTCAAACTTGATTATTTTCTATTCACTCATTCAAGGGGCCCCACTAAGTGAGTGAACTACTTTATTAGATTATATTTCCTTTCATGGTTTATTTCCTTGCAAAGTAGACTTCTGTTGTTCCTACAACCATTGATAATAGAATCATTGATCTATTCTTGCAACATAGATGTTTAAGTAGATTTACTATTTGCAGCATTACTCTAAGTTTTAAGGAAAATGTTGTTTTAGTTCTTAGCTTAATTTCTTTTAGCATTCTTTTCTTGTTATAGTTGTGATGACTTAAAGAGGAATCTGAGAATATACTTTGCAACCACCTTCTCAAGCTTACCCTCCAGGGTTGACAAATAAAATCAAGTTAGTATGTTATACTTATGAAAATACATGATTATGTTTAGTCATGGAGTCAATGTAGAAGGATGTCCAATCCTTTATTACTAAGCTATTTAGCTGATCGGACAAAGACTTTAAAGGTTATTGTTATACTAATAGTATTTATCTAGACCAAAAACTATTCCAAGGACTCCACAAGAAGATGAAGTGGCTATGTAATACCTCTCCTTTACTATCATTGTAGGCTTAGTTGTTAAAGTTATACATGATTCTTCTATAGATGTGTTAGACCTTATTTGATATTTGAAATGCAATACTTTGATATGTTGAGTAATTGATTATTGTAACAATTTACTACTTGCAATAATGATTTCTTAATTGTTCTTAGTTAGTTAATAAAGCTACCTTTTATGATGATGTCATATGATGTGTCTTAGAAAGATGTTTATTATGTCCCCATGATGATGAGATGTTCATGTTAGAATACGATGCTATTTAAATTTAGGATTTACTATTATACTTACCCCATACTTTCATGTGTGTGTGTGTCTATTTTATATTTCTATTTGACATGCATGATGTGGTTGAGGGAGAGAGACGTAGTCATATGCTAGTCAAGATCTACATGATGTGCCACTCCTCGCCACTGCCTATTTAGCTTACATATATATGCACATGTACATGTTTATCTTTTATGCAGATTGCAGGTATCGAGCATTGACTTCCTTGAGTTTTCAGGATGAGTGTACCCTATAGCAATAATTCAATGGTAAGAATTGAGAGATAATGCTTAGTTCTAATCCCAACCATAGCCTAATTACTTGTCCTGATAAGGAGGACATGTATTTGATTGCCTGCCCTTTTTAAACCCACAAGTTTATCTTTGTTTGTGTTGTTTAATTTTGAGTTTTGGTAATGTCACTTTTATGTGGATTTGACTATGATTTATTTGGTAAATGATTTAATTATAATATTTGGGTTAATCATATAATATTGAGAATTATTAAATATTATTTGATTAAAAAGAAATTATTAAAATATGAGGATATTTAATTAATTAAATAAATTCTTTAATTTAAAAGACTTAATTTGAAAGTCTAATTTGGAAAATTGGTTAAGAAAAATTGAAATACAATGTTATTTAATTAATTGGAAATTAATTAAATACATGTTTTAGCTTAAATGATTTAATCAAAACATCCAATTTAAGATATTGGATAAAAACATATGAAAAGGTTAAAGATTTAATATTGCTTTATTATAATTCTTTAATTAATAATAATTAAATTAGTGTTGCTTTTAAATAATGAGCTTTAATTATTATTATTAATTTAAATAATAAACTATACTTTAAGTAATGGTTGCACTAATTAATAAAGTGGAGGAAAATAAAATAAAAGAATATTTTAATTAGAAAATTATTAAAGTATGCATGAAATAATTAAATACTTAAAGTCACTATTATTTAATAAAGTTAGTAGCTTTTTGTAATTGTGGATTAGAAACCCTAGTTAGGGTTATGGTTCTTTATTAGAGAGTTTGTAGCTCATTTGAGGGACACACAAGTTTTGGGGACCACATTTTGGAATGGAAGCTAAAGGATTATTGAAAGCTTCAAGGTTTTGGTATTAGCAAGGGTTTCCACTAGATTGTCTAGATAAGTAGCAACAAATTAAGGTAGGGTTTGAAACCCATGGTAGTAAACTCATTTGAAAAGTTCTGTATTCTTTGTATTCTCGTGAGTGCTTGCAATTTGGTTATTTGATTTATTGTAGTAACTTGGATATGTAAAAACAGTTGAAAACTTCATATCTAAATTGGAAGAAGAAGAAAATTTGTTATTAGCAAACCCTTAATTGAAACATCATGGAAGAAAAATTGGAGAAAAATAAACACATTCGAGATGGAGAACGAATCATATTATGCTTGCATATTTTTAGAGGATCAAAGGCATGTGAAAATAATAACTGCATGTTTATTTTTGTTTTATAAAAATATAATATAGTTTTTGAATTTACTTTAAAAAATAAAATAAAATTTAATGATTATGTTAGAATTCTTTTAGAATAGCCAATAGTGGCATGTTGTGATTGTTAAGTTGTTGAGTTGTTATCCTTGCCATCAAGGTTTAAATCTAATGGGGATAAGATCCCTTGTTTGTGGCCTCACTGGTTCATAACTCTAGGTCAAAGCATTTACCCTTCTTTAAAAAAAAAAAAAAAAATTCTTTTAGAATAACTAAGAGGGTGGGTGAATCAGTTATTCAAGGTCCACAAATGTCCAATACAATTTTTTTTAATAAAATGGGGGTGAATTAGAAGTACTAGCCTTTTTACTTTCTTATCATGCATGCAATTAAACATTAAACAATCATGAAAAGTAAACATGCATCACCACATAACACTTGAGATTATGGTGACCCAGAAACCCTCCAAGAATAAGAACATAAAACTGGGGTGGGGATGATAGCCACAAAATTACTACGCAATAGATTTCAACCACTTCTAACGATTTTCCCTGTTAAAGGCCTGCCTTGTTAAAGGCTTTACACACTATCAGATATGACCCTATTAAAGGATTTCTACACCTTGTTAGGAGTGTGCCCTGTTAGAGGACTTAAGAACATTCAACTTAGAATGCCACCCTATTAAGAGATTTACATAGAGCTGTTAGGCCCACCCAAGTCCATGGGATTTATAGTCACCTTCTCAAAAGAATCTTTTATCCTTCTCTAAGGATCTCCTATCCTTCTCCCGAGGATCTCTTATCCTTCTCCCGAGGATCTCTTATCCTTCTCCCAAGGATCTCTTATCCTTCTCCTGGGGATCTTCTATCCTTTTCCTGAGGCTTATCCACCTAGCTGTTAAGCTAACCTAGCGATGTAGGATTTCAATGTCTAATACAATGGTAAGAAAGTATTAGAAAGGTTTTGATCTAATAAAGATTGCAACTCTAACCTTGCAGATTTCAGATCACTCTTTAGTTCTTTTCTTTGCTTGGATTTTCTTCCTTGCAGTGCTAACAAGATCTATCTCCTTGAGTTCTTCCACTTGTTATGCCAATGTACTCTTTGGTCACTTGATCAACTCAGAGTCTTGATGCTGTATGCTTACTCCTCACTGTGTCCTCTTCTTAACATTTCACACTAGCCTTCTCTTGGGTTCTTCACACGACCACACTTATGACCAACTTCCTCCTCACTTTCTTGATCTCTGACCTATAACTCCTTATAAAGAAGCTATGTTCTTCATTTCTTGCTCAAATCTTCCCGCTCATCAATTTGATATGATCTGATACAACAATATTGTTTTCCCTCCAAATTGTTTCTTCCAGAAACTTCATGATAAGTCCATCAGTATTCACTCAAAACTAGTTTGCATGGTTTACATGAAATTTTGTGACATCTACTCATCATCCTTATCATCCAACTAATTCACAAAATTCAATGTAACAAACTTATCGTTACTGATCTAGAAAATCTTTTTGTCTTATCAATAATGTAGCAACTCAACATCATTAGTTTACTGATACTCGGCACCTTCTGTGTTACTCGGCTTCTACTACATTTACTGATGCTTGGCACCTTGTGTGTTACTCAACTTCTACTACATTTACTGATGCTTGAAACCTTCTATGTTACTTGGATTCTACTATTTTCTTGAATCACTCAGCTTCTATTTACTCCATAGTGCTCAGCTCCTGTTGAATCCTGAGTTACTTGGCACATGTTGAATTCTGTGTAGCTCAACATATGAACATCTCTGTTACTCAACATATAATTTTTTTTGGATCACTCGGTACCTGAATTATTCTTGATTTTCTCGACATCCACTACCTTTTTTTGATGCTTAGCACCTGAAGAATTTCTTGGCACACACTAAAGTTGAACTTGCTTGGCTTTAACTAGCTTGCTCGACACTCACAAATGAACTTAGTCAGGTTCTACAAATGACTTAGTTAAACTTTACATCTTTGATATGTCTTAGTGTATCCATTCCCTATGTCTTAGAGTATGTCATCAATACACTATTTCACCAATGGCTTAGCTGATCCTTATACTTCATTACAACATCATAACTTCAGCCTTTCTCTAGGTGCTCTAGTTACATCTTATTGATTACCTCCTCCTTGTCAATCAACCAATTGATAGTATTTGGATCACTTAAGAAATTTTCATTCCTACAAGTAGCAAGTTTGACATCAATGAAAAAACAATGATTGAAAAAATTCTTTACTAGTTCCATCATTCTTCATTCATGATCTTTTCAATCATTTCTAACAATCTCCCTCTTTGGCATTGATGGCAAACCAAACTGATCAATTGATTGAGCTAATCAACTTAGTTACCACCAAAATTATATACCAAACAGAAAACTTGCTGTCATTACATGTTCATTTCATATCTTTCTTTTTGTATCATGTCTCCCTCTTTTGTTGATACAAACTGAATCCTTTGTTCTGCTTCTCCCTCTTGATTGTTGCATCCTTACTCTATATTTCTGATCCTTCATAGCTTCTTGCTGATCAGTTTCTTATGTCTTCTAAATCTCCTTCTTTCATCTCTGCTTTTTTTTTTTTTTGGTCTACTACTGGTCTCATACATTCTCATACATCTCCCTCTTATCATACATCTCCCTCTTACCTTTTATTGATTAGTTTCTCATAAATCTCCCTCTTTGACATAAATGCCAAAGGTGTAGCATCTTCAACATGCTTGGTGTAAGCTTTGCATCTTATGTCTTTTTCCTCTATCACCATGCTTGTGACTAATCTAGAGTTTCTATTCTTGTTGTCATCCTTTGCCTCATTCTTCTGATATTTCAATGATCCACTCTTGTTGATGTAGGGCAGCTTCTTTTTTACTTTAGACTACTTGAGTTAGGGGCTTTACCCCTGACTTACATCTAAGATATTCATAAGTATCCTTGGGCAATGGTTTGGTGAAGATATCTGCAATTTGTTCCTTTGTGTGAATTTACTCCATCTTCACTTGTTTGTCTTCCACCAATTCTCTGACATAGTGATACTTGATTGCAATATGCTTGGTTTTTGCATGCATTACTAGATTCTTGGATATTTTTATAGCACTTGTATTATCACAATACATTATCACAGGTTTGGTTGCCTCTTCTTTCATTCCTCTCAATAGATGTTTGAGCCACACAATGTTTGTGCAATTGATTGCTGCTGCCACATATTTTGCTTCTGTAGTGGAATGAGATGTGCATGTTTGTTTCTTGCTAGTTCAAGTAACTAGTCTTTTACCTAAGAATAATGCTCCTCCACTTGTGCTTTTCCTATCATCAATGTTGCCTCCCCAATCTGCGTCTGTGTATGCATTGAGTTCAAACTTCTCATTCTTTTTGTAGTATAGGCCAAAATCATCAGTTCCTTTGAGATACCTCATTATCCTTTTTACTGTGATGAGATGATTTTCTCTAGGATTAGTAGAGAATCTAGCCACTATTCCAACTGCTAATGCTATGTCTAGTCTGCTATGTACAACATATTGTAGTTTTCCAATCATGGATCTATACATTGTTTTATTGACTTTAGTTGATTCATCATTTTTGGATAGCTTATGTCTTGTTGCCATTGGTGTGCTAACAGGTTTTGAGTCTTCCAATCCAAACATCTTGAGTATCTCTTTGATGTACTTTAATTGTGTCATGAATATACCATGTTTTAGTTGATGTACTTGTAATCCAACAAAGAACTTGATTTCTCCAAACATAGACATCTCAAACTCATGTTTCATTTTGTCAACCAAACTTTTGCAAAGTGCCTCCTTTCCTCCAAAAATTATGTCACCCACAAAGATTTTAGATACAAGGATATCCTTAGCTTCTTCTAATTTGATGTACATGTTGCTGTTATCATCAGTTCTTTCAAATCCTATTTGTACTAGATAATTGTGAAGTCTCTCATACCAAGCTCTAGGGGCTTGCTTTAATCCATATAGAGCCTTATGCAATTTGCATACCTTGTTTTTGTTATTTTCATCAAAAAATCCTTCTGGTTGCTCTATGTAGACTTCCTCTTCAATTATACCATTCAAAAATGTGGACTTAACATCCATTTGATAGAATTTAAATCCTTTGAAGGCTGCATATGCCAGTAAGGTCCTTACTCCTTCCATTCTAGCAACTGGAGCAAAAGTTTTTCCATAGTCTAGTCCTTCTTCTTGTGCATACCCTTTACAGACTAGTCTTGCCTTGTTCCTTGTGATTTCACCATTCTCATCTAACTTTTTTCTAAACACCCACTCGGTTCCAATTACATTCTTGTCAGCTGGTCTTGAGACTAAGGTCCATGTCTTGTTCTTTTCAATTTGTTCTATTTCTTCTTTCATAGCATTGTACTAGTCATCATCTTTTATGGCTTCACTTACTATCTTTGGTTCTATTTTTCTAAGCAGAAATGCCTCACTTCTGAGTCTATTCCTTGTCATTGGTCTTGCCTCTTTATTTCCAATAATTTGATCTGCAAGATGATGTCTTCTTACATACTTTGCCAATACTGGTTCTTTCCTTGTTTGCATGTTGTCTCTTTCAAAATTTGAATCTTCATGTGTATTTTCATCAGATATTTCTTCATTTCCTTCATGTTGATAGTTCTCAAAATCTGAATGAACATTCCCTATATTCTATAGCTTGGCTTCTGAATGTGTCTATTGCTCAACATTCACTGTCCGTGACTCGGCAGATACTAGATTTTGTTGCTGATTGTCATTCTGAGTTGCAACTTCACCATTATTAGATATACCTTCATAAAAGTATACAAAGGTCTTGTATTCTTCTACTTTCTTGGTGTTCTCAACACTTTGAACTTCTGCAAGCTCATCAAATTTCACATTTGTGCTTTTTACTTCTTTGTTAGTATTAACATTCAACCACTTATAAGCTTTGCTTCTAGTAGAATAACCAAGAAATGTGCCTTCCTCACTCTTTGCATCAAACTTTCCATTTCTAGATTCTTTATATATATAGCATTTAAATCCAAATATTTTGAAATGTTTTACATTAGGAGAATGTCCATACCATAATTCAAAAGATGTTGTATTTATACCTTTCTTGACTTGAACTCTATTGAGTGTGTAGACTATAGTACTTATAGCTTCTCTCTAGTATTTGAGTGCAACATTTTTCTACATCATTAAGGTCCTAGTGTAGTCAATAACTAATCTATTCCTTCTTTCTACTATACCATTATGAGGTGGAGTCCTAAGTGTTGATATCTACCTTTTGATTCCTCTTTCATTGTAGAATTATTCAAATTCTCTTGATGTGAATTCACCTCCTCTATTAGATCTGAGACATTTTAGGCTCTTCCTAGTCTCTTTCTCAACTCTAGCCAAGTACCATTTGGACATTTGGAATGCATCTGATTTTTGTTTCAAGAACATGACTGTCATCATCCTTGAATAGTCATCCACAAATAGCATTATGTATCTATCACCTTTGTAGCTTTGCACTTCAATAGGACCACACAAGTCAGTATGAACTAGCTCTAATACTTCATTAGAAGTATAAGCCTTGCTTTTGAAAGTTGGCTTGGTCATCTTCCCTCTTTGGCATTGTTTACACATGGTATTATCAAGCTTCTTCAACTTTGGTAGACCTCTGACTTTCTTCATTTTGCTGATGCTTATTAGATTGTCAAAATTTACATGACATAGCCTCTTGTGCCATAGCCATACATCATCAGTTTGAACAATGAGACAAGAAGCATCTTCCATGTCTATGTTGAACAAATTATTCCTAGTCTAGTCACCTTTTCCTATTAGACTTCCTTAAGAATCATAGATCTTGGCAACTCCATTTTTAAATTCAACCTTGCATCCTATGTTGCCTAACTATGAGACACTTAACAAGTTATAATTCAGGCCTTCAACATAGTATGCATTATCACATGATATCTTTTCAGTAAGCTTGATACTACCTTTCCCTTTGATCTGACATGGTGCATTGTTACCAAATCTAGCACTATTTCCTTCATATTGGATAAAGGTAATGAATTTATTTTTATCTCCAGTCATGTGATGAGAGCATCCACTATCTATGATCCATTTGTTATTCTTGTTCATGCAGGTTACTAAGGTAGTTGCTTCATCTTCATCTTATTCATCTTTCATAGCCACATAGACTACTTCATCATCATTCTCGTCAGAGTCTTCTTCAACAATGAAGCATCTTTTGCCTTTACCTCTATAGTCCTTATTGTACTCTATCTTGTTCTTGAGGTTGCCTCCATCCTTGTAATTTTTCTTTTGTGTGCATCTGGCTACAATGTGACCAACTTCATTACAATTGAAACAAATGATTGGTAGCTTACCTTTGAATTTGCCTCTTCCTCTATGAAATCTTCTTACTAGTAATGCCTCCAATTGGTCTACATCATCTTCATTAGTGCTGCTATCACTACATACATACTTTCCTTTTCCACTCTTTTTCTTTTTTTGCACCTCCTCATTGTCTTTTATTGTTGTCTTGGCTTTGAATGTAGATTCAAAGTTTTCTAGCTTGTAGTTGTCAAAGTTGGATAGCTCAAAGGTAGTGAGTCTTCCAATTATTCCTTCAAATGACAATGTGTTGCCTAGTACACACCTTAGCTCTTGGATGGCTAATACTCTTATAGCATAGATAGGAAGCAAATTTCTCAAGTATTTTCTACATACTGTTTCTTTTGATAACTGTCCTTCTAGGCTTCTTATGGCACTTATCACTTCTTTCATCCTTGCACCATATTGAGCAACATTCTCTCCTTCTTCCATTTTCATGTCATCAAAATTTCCTCTTAGGCTCTCTCTTTTGGCTCTCTTGACATTATCATCTCCTCCATAGATGTTTGATAATGTTTTCCACATCTAATGTGAAGTACCACATTCTTTGATGTCATCATACTCGACATAGCTTAGTGTTGAAGCAATCTCTAACATCGCTTGATTGTGCTCCTTCTTCTTGTTCATGTCTTCTGTAGTGAGAGGTCCTGTAGGGTCTACATGATCAGCTATGATTGAGGTCTATGCATAGTCACCTATTGATCCAAAGTGCAACTTCATCAGACTTTTCCATACAACAAAGTTGTCTTTGTTTAGCTTGGGAACTTCTTTCTTGGACATCTTGATCTTCCTCCTGCTAGTACCTTGAAACAAATCAGTAGTGGGCTCTAATACCAATTTTAAAATTCTTTTAGAATAACCAAGAGGGGCGGTGAATCAGTTATTCAAGGTCCAATAATGTCCAATACAATTTTTTTTAATAAAACGAGGGTGAATCAGAAGCACTAGCCTTTTTACTTTCTTATCATGCATGCAATTAAACATTAAACAATTATAAAAAGTAAACATGCATCACCAAATAACACTTGAGATTTTGGTGACCCAAAAACCCTCCAAGAATAAGAAGATAAAATTGGGGTGGGGATGATACCCACAAAATTACTGTGCAATAGATTTCAACCATTTCTGATGGTTTTCCCTATTAAAGGCTTGCCTTGTGAAAGGCTTTACACACTGTTAGATGTGACCCTATTAAAAGATTTCTACACCCTATTAGGATTGTGCCCTATTAGAGGACTTAAGAACATTCAACTTAGAAAGCTACCCTGTTAATGGATTTACATAGAGCTGTTAGGCCCACCCAAGTCCATGGGATTTACAGTCACCTTCTTAAAAGAATCTTTTATCCCTCTCTAAGGATCTCCTATCCTTCTCCTAAGGATCTCTTATCCTTCTCATGAGGATCTCTTATCCTTCTCATGAGGCTTATACATCTAGTTGTTAAGCTAACCTAGCAATGTAGGATTTTAATGTCTAATAAAATGGTAAGAAAGTATTAGAAAGGTTTTGATTTGATAAAGATTGTAACTCTAACCTTGCAGTTTTTAGATCACTCTTTAGTTCTTTTCTTTGCTTGGCTTTTCTTCCTTGTAGTGCTAACAGCTTGTCCACCCTTCAAGATCTATCTCAGAGTCTTGATGCTCTATGCTTACTCCTCACTGTGTCCTCTTCTTGATACTTCACACTAGCCTTCTCTTGGCTTCTTTGCATGACCACACTTATGACCAACTTCCTCCTCACTTTCTTGATCTCTGACCTGTAACTCCTTATAAAGAAGTTCTGTTCTTCATTTCCCGTTCAAATCTTCCTGCTCATCAATTTGATTTGATTTGAGAGAATGATATTATTTTCCCTCCAAATTATTTCTTCCAAAAACTTCATGATAAGTCCATCAGTATTCACTCAAAACTAGTTTGCATGGTTTACATGAAATTCTGTGACATCTACTCATCATCCCTATCATCCAACTAATTCACAAAATTCAATGTAACAAACTTATCGTTACTGATCTAGCAAATCTTTTTGTCTTATCAATAATGTAGCAACTCAACATCATTGGTTTACTGATGCTCGGCACCTTCTGTGTTACTTGACTTCTACTATATTTACTGATGCTCAACACCTTCTATGTTACTCAGCTTCTACTATATTTACTGATGCTTGACACCTTTTGTGTTACTCAGCTTCTACTATTTTCTTGAATCACTTGGCTTCTATTTACTCCATAGTGCTTGGCTCCTGTTGAATCCTAAGTTACTTGGAACATGTTGAATTCTATATAGCTTAGCATATGAAAATCTCAATTACTTAGCATATACAATTTTTTGGATCACTTGGTACCTCAATGATTCATAATTTTCTTGACATCGACTACCTTTTTCTGACGCTTGGCACTTGAAGGATTGCTCAGCACACACTAAAGTTGAACTTGCTTGACTTTAACTAGCTTGCTCGACACTCACAAATGAACTTAGTCAGGTTCTACAAATGACTTAGTTAAACTTTACATCTTTGATGTGTCTTAGTGTGTCCATTCCCTGTGTCTTAGAGTATGTCATCAATACACTATTTCATCAATGGCTTAGCTGATCCTTATACTTCATTACAACATCATAACTTCAACCTTTCTCTAGGTGCTCTAGTTATATCTTATTGATTGCCTCCTCCTTATCAATCAACCAATTGATAGTATTTGGATCACTTAAGCAATTGTCATTCTTGCAAGTAGCAAGTTTGACATCAATGACAAAGTAATGATTGAAAACATTCTTTACCAATTCCATCATTCTTAATTCATGATCTTTTCAATCATTTCCAAAAGATTAAGTATTAATTTTAGAAATTAAAAAATATATTAAAAAATATTATTTATTTATTTTGAAAATTAAATAAATAAATACTACTTATTTTCTTATTAGTGAGTTTTAAATATTGGTTCCTTTTAAAAATCTTAGTGGGTTATAACTTGTTATATAGTTATTAATGCAAGTGGAGTTATAAGTTCATAAATATATATTGGTGATGTAGTTATATTTTAAGAGGAATTATAGTGGAGTTCACCAAATGACATAAAATTATCTTTATACAGATAGCTAGAGTGTCATTCATCTTGCCAAGAATTATGCTTTACATTCCAAGGAAAAACACACATAATCTCAATACCATTTCTTTCAATGAGTTTTGGATGATGGACAATTAAAGTTGGAAAAGATACATATAAATGACAATCCAACAAATATGTTTACAAAGGTAATACCAATGGAGACGTTGAAATCCTCCTCAAATTTGATTTGTCTTATAGACCAAACTAAATAAAAGAACAATAGATTAGTCTAGGGCGGTCTTACATTCTAGTGGGAGCTACAAGTTTACTAGTTCTATGATTAGTCTCCAAGTGGGAGGTTATTTTTTTGGAGTCTAATAAATCTCCAAGTAGGAGTTTGTTTTTATGTGGAGGCTACTTAGACTTTGAGGTTAATTATTCCCTACTTTATTCGGCAAGGTTTCTGCCTAATTTTTCCTATAGGGGTTTGGGGGAAACATCCAAAGAAAGGTCCAGGGTCATGCCCTAGGCACATTCTCTATCATGATACATGGCGAGGTTGAGGGGCAACATCCCCAAACCTAAAATGAATTGCTATTCATAAAAGACATCTAGAGTTATTTTTTTAATTAGATGACATATTCTAGCCCTAATTTTGTAACCACCATAAGCCTTTTATAAAATGGCTTAGGGATAGGGATTTTGTGATTTATGATGATTTAGTAGCTTCTTGCAATGATATTGAGTTGCAACGGATTGCAGATTATAATTAGGTTGAAGTTACTAGATAATTATATTGTACGTTTTGTTTGGTGGACATAACCAAAGGATTGGGCAAACCATGTTAAATCTTTGTGTCTTTTGTTCATTTATGTGTGCTTTCTTCCTTTGTGATATTGGTTATATTTGCATGTAATTGTTATGTTTGTCTCTCTAATCCTAACAATTATAATATGAAATAGTTTGTTTAGAAAAAGTGTGAGATGAGAGGCAATGAAGATCATATTTTTAAAGTTGGAGTATTTAAAATGAATTTGTTTTTTATTAATTGAGAGTTTGGATTTATTCTTATTTTTTAAAAAACAATTATGAAATTTAATTTTTTAAAAATATTTTTTCAGTTGATTAGCATTTTTTTTTTGGCATGATACAAAGATTTTCTTATTTTTCTTATTTTTTAATCTTTTATTATAAAGAATGATTAGGGTCAAGGAGTGGTTTAAATTTGTGGGATATATAATATTTATTGATGGATCAAATCACACACTAAAAGATATCTAGATTATAAATACTATAGGGATAAGTAACCTTATAGAAATGTTCACATTTGATTATAAAGTTCAAAATATTGATGACTTTGATAAAATATGGGAGTTAAATAAAAACTTTCCAATTCATAAGTGAGCTAACAATGACTTTATATGAAGATTTTTGTAGCCTTAGATTGATCAAAAGCCATTGCTAACTATGAGATGGATTATAAATAGTATGAAGAATTATATTTACAATGCATTGGAAATGGACATACTAAAAAGGAGTGCCTCTATTAAATGTCATAACACGTAACTTCACCAAAGGACATAAGTTGTTATTGTCAATTATTATAATTTTGGTCCTTCTCATATAAGTCCCTTTGATTGATTGCATATGATTTAATTTATTTAATTTAGGATATGGAGTAGCTTGAGACAATGTAACTGTTGGGTTATTATGCATGCTTGCGTATAGCTTGTATAATGATCTTTATAAACTATAGGATTTACAAGGTAAGTATATGATGAAGAATTGGGTGCTTGAGAAATTTCAAATTCCTCATTTCTTAGTTATCCCCATTGATATCTGTGTAGATAAGTTCCATGTATATTGTGAAGATGGTAATCATATAGGTAGGTGGTAAGAGAGGAATTTTTTTTGAAAGGTATTATAGTTTTAAGTGTTATCCTTGATTTTAGCCTAGCAATAATCAGGGGATTGTTGACTTGTATTTTCACCTGGTTCTAAATCTTGAGTTTAGGTTGTAAAAATATGGTTCTTATCCCAAGAAATTAGGGTTTGCAAATTTGATGATAAAAATTACCCTAGAAAAATCATAGTTCATAGTCTATGCCCTTGTTTCCACAAAAAACCCTCCTCTACTTTTAAATTGTTTTCACACTTTCAAAAAAGAACCTTTGAAAATTCTTAAAGCATGACCATGCAACTGAGGTAATCACATTGTCATAGAATGTTTTCAGCTATTAGCATTTTATGGTGTGACTGCGTGCAACAACAAGGATCCATTTGATTGCTTGGTCATAGTGATTAGTTGAATAAGAGAATTTTATATAGTGAATGGGAAAAGTGGTTAAGGAAGAAAAAATCATGTGGTTGCACAATTAAAAGCAATGAGAGAAGTTCAAGAAGTGACAATGCAAAAAGTGGTCATCGCTCAGTCATAACCCTCTTGTAGTTTAAAGAGCTTTCCACATGGAGACATTTTAGAAGAGTTGTGGGTTATAACAATGAAGTTATGATGCTATTGTGTGACCAAGGTTAAAAGGTGCCAATTTCCATTTCATTGGTTAAGGATCATAAGGTTAAAATAGTGAAGTGACTCAGGGACTAACTTTGATCACATGGTTGGAGCCTAAAAGGCACAACATTCATAGGTGACTGTGAAAGGAAAAAATTGTCACTAGTACATTTGCCATTTATTTTCAACCAAAGACCATTTTAGCTTATGATATTTTTCTGGTATATGTCTTGAAAAGTCAAAATTTTGACATTTGTAAAGTTTAATGTCAAAATTTTGACCAACACAGGATATAAATAAAAAAATGAAAATTGATTCTCATTTCATTTCATTCTAGTGGCTATGCATAGGCGAGAGAAAGGGTTAAGCATAATAGTACAAGTATGTATTTAAATTGGATCAAGCTAGTGATTTCATGCATTTAGGTCAATTATATTGGACATGAAAATTTGTTAACCCAATAAATGTAGGTACAATTCGAAATAGTGGTTGGAGAGCTATGTGGAGTGCTAGTTATTAATCCAAATCTAGATCATTGGGTGCAATACATTGCATGGAGTGCCATTTGTTAACCCAAATCCATTCTTTGGAGTTGAATATTGGCTAGAGAGTTGTGGAGCACCATTTTGTATAGTTTTTGATCAATCAAACTAATGATGGTATCATATGGTGGAGGTACTTGAGCTTCCCTCAATATTCTTCTTAATTAATTGAAATACTCACAAGACTTATGGATTATTCTCTATATGCAATGGTTTTCTTATTCTCTTCAGCCTTGTAGGAATACTCTCTTCCCTAGTACTTGAATATAATATATATCTAAGAAAACTTGTAGAAGCAACAACATTGCCAACCATTTCTAGGTCTTTGCATCTTCAATTTTTTTAGGCATTTTTGGATGACTCATATCTTTGTCAATAACAATGCCTTCAACCAGCTCTGTATCCTAGCCTCCCACAAACTTTTCCTTCAACTTTAATCAAATCCAAGTTAACATCTTTTTTTTCCAAATTTGCAACAACAAGAACTACTTTGATAGTAATCTCTGCTAACATGCATTTGCATCTGTTAAGACCACATCAAAGGGAAAAAAAAACTTCAATACCAAAAATTTGACACTCAAAAGAATTAGTTGTTAATATAGCTGTAGTTAGGATAGAACTTATTCCTTTTGAAATGAGCATACAAAATGATAAGACATTAGTATCTCCAAATGTCAAAACAAGTATATCAAAAACATAATCACATCCAATGTATAGTTAAAGTTTCTCTAGACTTTGATAAAAGCAAATTTGAAAACATGTGTACAATTAAAATATTTAAAATTGATTTTGTACCATTTTTTCCTTGCATATAACACTTCACTAAGCTATTGCAAACTGCTACAGAAATGGGAGACACCCTAACACAATTATGATGGGAATAACTATCCAATTATTAAAATTAAGGAAAGAAGACACTTGAGTACCATTCCCCCAAATGCTAGTCCATTGTTTAACTGCCATAGGCATACCCATATTTATTTTCATTAAAATCAACTCGTCATATATGATATTAGAACTATAAAATAATAGATGCATGAGGATAGAATAATGCATGAAGTCTATCTTAGTGGAATCTTGTTGAATATTCATTTCCATCACTAGAAAATATAAAGTCATACTCTTATCACAATCCATTCCAAGGACTTTATCTAGTCCATATACAATGTATCTCATATGATTGTGGAAAGTGTCCAACTCAAATGGTGGTTTGACATATTTATAATTAGGGCTATCATTCAACCAAGTCTAGGCATGAACTTAGGTATAGAGTTTCTCTTAAGCATAGTCTTGTGGAGGTTATATTTCCTTATTTCCTCCTCCAAATTGATATCAATATATTGTGCATCACTTATTCCAAAAGCTTCCATGAAACTCACTCTATCAATCTTCACTAGGTTGGACTTGTCCCTTTTCCTTATCACTTTGGCTAGAGGGAAATAATACTTTATTAGGTCCCTAACTAGGTCCACATGCATGAATAAATTAATCACAATCAATTTCTCCAAGTTTATCTACCAAGGGTTGCACATTGGTACTTCCCTCACTCCATTATCTAAGAAATACATGAACAATGGAGTAACACTAAAAAAAATCTATATTGGTAGCATGTGTCCTTCCATGTGTGATCATTTCTAAAGATACTGTTTGAAGTCTTTGATAGAAGATACACAAATTATTTTGAAAAATTTCCAACCTTGGATCTAGTGCTAACACTTGGATCTACCATTGTTAAATTCTCAATAGATTCTACAAAATGCATGACCACAAGAAACACCCTATAGATTAATCAATTTGGACAACCCTTTACTATAAACACATAAATCTAAGCTCAAGATTGGATATGAAAATGGTGAAATTAACTTTGCAATTGACCAATTTTACAAATTTTCTCATTTCATGCAACAACAATATCTTATAGGTTCTTGGCCAAATCCTTTATCAAGATTAGGGTAATGGTGTGAATCTATGAGAGGGAAATGTCAAAAAACAAGGAATACCTTTAAACCTTCCCTAACTCAACACAGTGAGATTATACAGTCATTAGGGTACTTCACTCTAAAAACATACATAATTTTTTGTCTAACTAGTGAGCAATGAGATCTTGACAATAAAACAATGATGCTAGGTACACACTTAACATTAACATTAGTTGTAGAATTCATTAAACTATATAGAAAGCTTAAGAACCATCGCATGCATGAGGTAAGGGAGAAATCACCAAAATTGAAATAAAATACAAGTACTTAGTTTAATTTCACCATAACCAAAAACTGATTAACTTATTCAAAAACCTCACCATATCCTTCTACACCTCTTCATTACAATGGATTGCATAATATATTCCATAGAAAATGAATTTTCAACTTCCTAAAGACTTCTATCCAAGTGTACAAGCTTGATGATCCTTCACATTCCAAAATTCTCATTTTACAAGAAAATGTTGTTAGCAACATTTTTGACAACTTTGCAATATTTTACAACTTTTTCCATTTTTGACATTTTATGCTACCACATGCCTACTTGGCACCTCAAATAGGTCCAAATGATTAAAATGAGATCTTTAACATTACATTTCAATCCATCTATGGCATTTCATGGTAATTTACACCTTTAGAGATCAATAGAGTGAAAACATAGTAGCCAGGTGTGGGCCGATAGTGTGATAGCAAAGCAACTAGGTGTGGGTTGAGATGGTAGGTGTTAAGAGTAAAGGACAATGTTGAAAAAATGTTCCAAGTAGTTATTTCTAGAGAAAACCCTAGGTTAATGTATGGGAGTAAATGATTCTAGGGGATTCCATGTGCTTAGTAGATAAAAACTATCCATTGGATGGCACCATTGACACCGTAATTTCTATAACAATGATTTTTCATGTAGAAATATCTATAGTCATCCTAAGGGATATATGTAGTCACATGGTTGATTAATGGGGTCTAAAAGAGGACTAGAGCTCAAGAGAATACATAAACACTATAACATATCACTATAAGGAGTTTTCTAAAACTAGATGTAAAATGTGTAAGCATTCAAAATTGTGGAAAAGAGATTTTTCAGAAATAAAGGGGAAATAAAGATGATTTGGGAAGGAATGTGCAAGTTGGTTGGACTAATATTGTGAGTATGATTTGTGTCTGTATTTCTAAATCTTGTATAATCTTGTAATATTTTATCATTTTTGATTATATACAAGATACTACTAATGCTTGTATGTTTATATTTTGTATATTTATAGCCTAAACATTTTCCTATGAAGAAAGACCATGCCTACGAATGCAAACCCAGAACAAAATAATGAGACAATTGCTAGACTATGGTCTTAGATTTGAAGAAAAGTTGATAAATGTAATTGTCCTTACAAAAAGTGTAAGGGCTTAAAGAATCAAAGAATTCTAATCACAACAATCGAGAGTCATTGTAGGCAATATGGTCATGTTGAAGGGGGACATGATTTTTGTTGATTGGTCAATGTGGGTTTCTGACTAGAGTAATATGGAGGTGTGAATATCCAAGCCAAGGATAATGCTCCCATGGACAAAATTTATCCTACAATAGAGAACACAATTGAATATGATGGCATTGACATAGCTAATAATGTGCCAGAGGACATGATTAAAGAAGATGGTATTGGCACAGCCAATCAAGATGATCACCATGATGGTACTAGTGCATCTGATTATGATAATGAATATGGTATTGATATACCTATACTTGAGAAGAAATATGAGCCCCTATACCAAGGCTTCCAAACAACTCTTTTCTCTGTTATAGTGATGTTGGTGAACTTGAAGGTTATGAATGATTTATCCAATGTAGCAATGTCATGTATGCTAAGGTATGCCATTTTTTTCATCTTCAATATTCAAATACCATTACTATTCACTATATTAAAAAACCATATTTTTTGTTATAGGTTCATAAGTGAGTTTTTGTCAACACCATCAAACATTTTGCCTCATTTGTACCAAGAATTATCTACTATTATGAATTAAATCAAAATGAAGTATCAGACAACACATGCATGTCCCAATGATCACATTCTATATCATAAACAACATGAATTTACAAATAAATGCCCTAATTATCATATTAGTAGATATTAGTTAGATCAAATAAAAAAAAAGGTGCTTCATAATGTTCTTTAGTACATTCTCATTATTCCACACCTTGAACGATTATTCAGGTGCACTAGCTTGGCACAATTTATGGATTACCATGTACACAATAGAAGTCAAGATGACAAAATGAAAATTCCTATGGATGGTTCTAAATTTAAGGACATAGAAGATAGGTGACCAATATTTAAAGAAGAACCTCACAATCTGAAGATTTCATTTATAGCAAATGGTGTCAATCCATTTGGAGATATGATATTTTTTTACTTAGTGTGTCATGATTTTTCTATTAACAATAACAATCCTCCTTGGATGTCCATAAAGAGGGAGCACATAATGTTGTCAATGATTATACTAGGTATTTTTTCACTTAATAGTTATCTAAACTAATTTATTAACACTGCATCATAATGGTCATAATAATTATGTAATGTTTTTATTCATTTAACTAGGTAAGTACCAAGTTAAAGATATGAACGTGTATATTGAGCCCCTTATTGACGAGTTTTTGAAGTTATGGAATGGGGTCACTATGTATGACATCTCTAGAATGATAGGAAAAATACAATTTTAATTCCATGCAATGCTTGTATGGACAATACATGATGCCCTTGAGCTAACTCATTTTTGTCGTATATTAAATTGTTAAGGTTACATATTTTTGGTATGTAATAGTACTTACATATTATTTTTGTATGTTTAAGTTGCACATGATAATTGTACATGATCTTTTAGGTCTTTAGACAAAGGTAAAATTTGCATTTCCAATTTGTGGTCCAAAGATGAAATCTTGTTATTCAAAAAGTTTTTGAAAGTAGGTGTTTGATGAGTTTAGACACTTTCTCCACAATAATCATAAGTATTCAATTTCTAAAAGACATCTTTTTAATGGAAAAAAAGAGACAAAATCAAGGCCATGAAGAATGACTCTTCATCTATGGAAGTTGGTATACAATAGACTAAATCATTGAGGTAATGTCATTCCATCTAATGATTTTGTTCGAAATTTATATTTTGATATTATTTTTTATTTAGTAATGATTTAATTGATGCTCATGAAGGTCATCAAGGCATCAATGACCAATTTCTTAGAGGAATAAAAAGTTATCCTACTCATTTTAGTAGGTTTTTGTACTACAAGGATCTCCCAATCATGCATTTGTTTGATGCTATGCATATTGGAAAGAATGTAACAGAGACAATGTAGAAAATTGGTGTAGAGGTCTTTAGCACAAGTGTAAATGAGTCTAATCAAAATCTTTCAAGGGAACCTTATACCTTTCAAGGGTATCTAAGACTCCTTTCTCTCACACTTCAACTTTCCACAAACTCTTAAGACAACTTCCACAATATTCTTCACAAACTCCACAAAGTGACTCTAAAAGCCAACTTTGAATATTAGGGCACAAACTTGGAAATGATCACAAACTAACTCCCTAAATCCAACAAAGACTTGGTACACTTCAATGGATACACAAGAATCAATTTTCCACTACATTTTGGGTTCCCCAACTTCCACAACTATCAAATGCACTAAGAGACCTTATTGCTCCTAGTAGTACTTTTATGGGTTTTAGGGGAACAACTTGGAAATTTCCAAAAGAAATTGGGAATTTTTTTATAGTTTTAGATACCCTTTTGGGTCTTCTATCTATTCCTCAACTTTCAATTTCCTAACCTACTCCAACACCCTTGAACTCATATAGGCTTCTTAGGCCTAATCAACCAAAAGAGGCTAGGAACACTTGACAAATAGAAAGAATGAGTTCCTAGGATTAGAAATTGATATGGAAGGTTTTCCTCCAACTTATCCCAACATGAAACAACCTTCTACCAAGTTCTAGACTTTCATATCTTCGTTCACCCTATAAACCCTCACCAAATTGGTTGAATACATGTGAATATTCAACATAGGGCTCCCTCATAGGACCTTCAGATCTCTTAATGGAAATATGAAATTAAGGAATCTATTAGTACATGTCATAACCTTGTAAAAACTAGGAGGCTATTGAATTCCAACCATGGAGTTACAAGTTAGGACCAAAAAGGCATCGAAACCCTTAATGTAAGGGTTTGCTAACCCAACTTCAAAAAAATAGGGATTTCTCTCTCAAAAATTAACAAAATTTAATGAAACAAAATGCAATGGAATTAGGATTCACAACTTTATCAAATCATATCATCTGATCTAGTTAACCAATTAGTACAATTTTGTACACACAAAAAATGTTCAAAAAATCTACTTGTTTCTCCTTAAAAATTGATTTGTTCATACAATACTTCACACCCCTAATTATTTCTAGAGTGTGGATGCATAAATAAATCATCCCCAATGGTTACAACTGATATTTGAAAGGGTGGGACCATTGGGTAGAAAGTTGCACATTTTGACAAAAAAGTTGTCAACAACGAAAATTACAAATCAACAACTTTTATAATTTTTTTCTTAAGGCCTGATTACTTGTTCATTTGGCTTTCTAAAAACCTTATTAAGATATATTGATGATAAAAACATATTAGAGACTCCTATTTACTCAAACTATACAATTTTGGGATCCTTTTGGACTAAGTGAACTTAGGTTTAGAAGCACACTTGAAGTTCCTTGACCAAACATAAGATCATTGCTTATTACATAGAAAAATGAAATTAAAACATCTTTTTATGGATCATTACATGAATTACACAAGGTTACAATATTCCTTGATCCACTTTGTTCTTAGTTCCATCACCTTGGCATCTTGCACCATAATCCTTTGGCCAAAAAACACCCAAGTCCCATGAGTGGGAATGTCTAAAAACTTTACACTAGTCTTCTCAATGTCTATCATAGACATCCAGGTTACTTCCTCTAGTGTTTTATCCTACAATTTGATCAAATAATCATAACAGCTATGCTTTCTAGTCTTCTTGTTGATCCTCTTTTTCTAAAATACATTCAATACTTGGAGGGCTTTTCCTTAGTAGGTCTTGAAGAACATCCTTAGAACCTACATCATCAATGTTAGTAGGACTAGAAGTCTTATACGCATAAATATCAGATACATTAAATATTGGCGAGAGGCCTATATTAGGAGGTAAGTAAATCTTGTATGAATTAGGACTACATTGTTTGAGAATTTGAAATGGCCCTATCTTTTTCATGTGTAGTTTTTTAGACTTCCCTTTAGGAAGTATTTCCTTCTCAAGGTGGACCATGACCATGTCCCCAACCTTAAAGTTTATTTCTCTTCTCTTCATAACTGATGCTTGCTTGTATTTTTGAGAACTCTACTACAATCTCTCTTTGACCTGTTGGTGAATGTCTTTCACCACTTCAACAAAATCATCTTCTAATGCACTCCTCTAACCAATGCTCTCTAGGGATATAAGTTCAAAAACACCCCTTGGATGAGAACAATAGATGATTTGGAATGGACCGAGGCCTGTATTTCTACTAACAAATTTATTAGGAGAACTCAACTTGAAGCAAGATAGTATCCCACACTACACCATACTCCTTTGTCAAGCACCTAAGAAGGTTACTTAGGGATCTATTTATGACCTCAATTTTCCCATCAAATTGTGGGTAATAGGAAGATGACATAGCAAGGTTGGTTCCCAATCTTTTCCACAAGGTATGTCAAAAATGGCCTACAAACTTAGGATCCCTATCTAAAAAAGTGTGAATGAGTCCAATCACAATCCTTCAAAAACCTTATACCTTCCAAAGGAAAAAAAATGCCTAAATTTGTAGTGACATTCATGAATCCAATCATGTACTAATAATTTTCATTGAATCTTTTCATTGAATCAAACAACAATGGAGACTGCATAAATAGCAGAGCCCTTCCTTGTTTATTAATGGAGCACCAAAGTGATGCATTAAAATAAGTCATTAATAAAATAAATTTTCTCACAGGATTTGCTACAAATATAAGCAGTCTTGTATGAAAGAAAGGTGATTTTAGGCCAGGGTTGAAAACACACTATTGTCATAACTTCATCAAGGTAAATCATGTTTTCTATTCACGATATATTTCTAAAATTCCATGCACCATTTATTGCATTATTTTATAATATATTGAAAAGATATATTTTTAATTATTGTAGTATGTCTTACCTCTATCCCTCCCACATGTATTTGAAAATAGTGTTAAATAATTTATATATGATTTTGGAAAATACATGAGGTTAGAAGTGTTATTTCTTATAGATTTGTTGTACATATATTATATTTACAACTTATTTTACTTTTTATGTAATTTATTATGCATTTTTTTCTTCTAAAATCTCATTTATATGTTCTTGCGTGTTGAATCTATTTTAGGTGGTTATCATCTAAAGAAATTAATAAAAAAGATATAAAATATTGGAAGACAAAAATTACCCAGCTTATGCTTGAAACGTAAAAGTGTCTACCTTTAGCTTTTTTTTAGTGCTCAAGAACACTACCTCATACATTAAGTTGAGGAGATTGAATTGTGAGAGCCTATAAAAACTAGGCCAATGTGGATCTTTGAGAGGCACTTGAAATTTATGAAGGGATTGACTCAACAAAGAGCACATTTTGAAGGTTCTATGATGGAAGGATATATGGTATACTAAACCATAGTGCACATTAGTGAATATCTTTCCAAGTTTGTAGAAAATATCAATGTAGATCGCATTTGGGATCCCAACTCTATTAAAAAATTTGAAGGGGAGTACTTGATGAGAAAAGGTAGATTGAAGAAAGTGAGAGATAATTATAAGATGTTATTGTAGTTTTTTAATTCTTATAAATCTTCAATATATGTTGTTTCTAAGTGGTTTATTTATTTTATTTACAGTTGGTCATCAGTGGGATGCACTACAAATAATCTTGATTGGATGATGGTATGGATTCAACAATCTCAAGAAAATGGTCATTCATTAATATGGAATGGTGTTGCATCATTGGTTAAATAAGCTCATCATAATGGAAATCCCAATGTTACACCAATGGTAGTTATTCTAGCATATGGTTTAAGAGGTAGAAAGGTACATATAAGATTACTAATAATGACCCATAAGTTTAATATCAACCAATAATCTTGACATGTTTGAATCATTGCAGATCAAACACCACAAAGCTATGTACCACCATGGCCATAAATTTCACATAAAAATGTTAGACAGAATGAAGAAAACTTGCAATTCTAGGATAAGTGGAGTCTTTGAGGTCACTAATATTTCATCTATAAATGACATACATCCTCAACAATCTAAAAATTGATACTATGGCATTTTGGATAATATACTTGAGTGCGACTTTAACTAATTCAAATTAGTTCTATTTGTCATCAAATGGTACATGCTATGGTTAAATCAAAATGATCCTAATAGGACTATTATTGAAGATGAGAGCAGATTTACAATGATTAATAGAAGGTCATTTGAGCCAGTTGGAGATGAGTCCTATGTTCTTCCAAGCCAATATGAGCAAGTGTTTTACTTTGGCATTCCACATAAACTGGGTTGGTCATTTGTCATTAGACATGATCCAAGAGGAAGGCAGGTAAAGTATAATGTGATGGAAGAAGAAGATACTAAAGAATCCAAAGATGTAGTAAATGATGATTATGAATGATTATTACACAATGATGATGAGGAGGAAGAAGAAGATAATGATTTTGGTGATGATGAAGATCATGATCATGTTGATGAAGATGGTGATGATTAAGGTGATTATGGTCATGATAATGGTGATGGAGATTATGATGATGGTGGTGGAGTCCGTCATGATGACGATGCTATTGATGTCGATGATGAAGGGGACAAGTATGCTAATGGTGATGCTAATGATAATGATAAACATGATGATGACATGGAAGAAGAGGATGATCAATGACATGATAAATGAAATGTATGTTGAGGTATGATCAATGTCATGTATGAGGTATTGATTTATTCATGGAAATTTGTATGACTTGTATGTTTTTATAATTAAGTTATTATGTGTTGAACTCTAGTGTCATGAAGTATATACAATAATTTTGCATACACACCACACATAAATTAGAGGTAAGGAATTAGAAAATATACAATTATTTCAATGAATGCATCATGTAATTATTGTCTTCTATGTAATTTTTAGCATACATATCATGTTATTTTTGGCTAACTTAAGATAAATGTTTACATATGTAGAAAATTTAATGCTTTTGACAAGGATCATGCACAGTGACATGGATCAACAGGTATAAGTCAAAAGACCATATAGATACAATTTACTATTTGTGGTAGACTCTTTACCATCCAAATCAAATTTAGTCCTACTATGTCTCTCATTTGATGAATTATAGGTATTATTGGATAAGTATTTGTCTGATCTATCTTTCTTGAGTGAGGAAAATGTGGGAATAGAAGACAAAAAATGAGACATCTAGCATGTGTAAAGTAGGGAGATCAACTAGATGTCAAAATATTAGAAGAAAATTTAATAAATGAATGCAATTTTTCCTTGTTAAGGGGATCATGTTCTTATGATAATAAGATTAAAGGTGAAAAGAAGGATCCCTTAAGGTACACACATGTTCAGAAGGAATGGTACCCAAGGAGCTACCTCCTATTGACACTGATTTTTCTATTAACAAAAGGATATATCACATAGCTCCATCTTCATTACATGGTTTGGGCTTATTTTCCATGGATGGCATAAAGGATAGTTATAATAAAGTTTTTGAATTGATGGAGTAAGTAGGACCTTGTTACAATTACAATAAATGGATGTGGGTTGTGCAATATAAAAAAGTATGCATAGGTATGCATTGTTAGCAAATTATATACAATGCAAAACAAATGATCAAAGTAAAAGGCTTGCTATGTATATTGATGGAAGAACAAAAGAAACATGGAATATTATAGGTTTTATAAATAGTTCTTGACCTATGTCAACTAATAAGTGGATGAACTATATATTCGAGGAACACAAGGGAAATTATGTTTTTGTATGTGCAATAAAATCAATAAGTGTAGGGGAAGAGCTTTTGATAGATTAAAATTTGAATTGTGTTGATACAAACAAATTTACTATCATGGGACTGGTAAGCGTAACATATTTTAAACCAACACTAGTAAGTTTGGTGTTAATTTTCAACCTTAATTTTTGACCTTATGCCATTTCCATTTGATTTTAAACTTTTTTTGTTAAGATCCCAAGTTGGTCAAAAATTCAACCAAAATGAGTTTTTTTGGTCAAAATTTATACCAACATGGATTATAAACCAAAAAAAGAGAAAAGTGGATGGGAGGTTTGATTTTCACTACGAGCTAATCAATTATGGGCATGGGAGGGATTAAGCTCATTTCCTAGGTAAGTCATCAACCCCATGCCACTTCAAATGTAGGTTATAAGTTGCAAGATTTCAAATGCAAGTGAATGCAAAAGGAGGTTATAATAGCTATGCCCTCTACTCACAAAGAAATTGAGCTCATTTTTGTTTTTAGTAATGGTAGAAAGCGAGTGAAAGTAAAAAGTGCTATGATGTGGAGCCTAACTAGACTCAGAGGTTTTTTTAGCATAGTTTCCCTCTAGATTATTTCTACAAGGGTTCTAGGATGGGGTCAAGGGGAAAAACCCTTATGGGGTCTTGGGGAAGTGTCCCAAGTGTGCTCCCTATCATAGTACATGGTGGGGTCGAGGTGCAATGCCCTTGCAAGGGTTTTTAGGGGTAGCACCCTTGAAGTAAAAAATGACCCTATATTGTAAAAGGTGTCAGCTACTATTTTTCTATTATTATGGCCCTAATTTTTTAAATAGAAAAAAATATTGTATAAAAAGGCTTAGGGTTTTGTATTTTCATTATGTGTAATGCAAAAAATTGGTTCTTGTGGTAGTATTGAGCTATAAGGGATTATAGATTGTAATGAGGTTGTAATCACTAGATCATAACAATATTGGACTTGTTATTGGTGGACATAGCCTAGGATTGGGTGAACCACATTAAATCTTGGTGGCTTGTGATCTCTTCTATGCAATCTATTATTTTCTAATATTGGTTATATTTGCATGTAACTATTATTTCTATCTGAGTTTAATCCTAACAAGTGGTATCAGAGCCAAACAATCATCATTTTTGTTTTTAGCAATCCTTTGTAGGAAGGTCTCATAGTTGAGTGAAAGTCTCATGGTTAAGTGGAGAGATGGAAGATGAGGGTAAGTTGAGGGTTGAAAAGTTTAATGGGTAGAACTTTTAGTTATGAAAAATAAAAATGGAGGACTATCTATATCAAAAGGATTTATGAAAGCCGTTGGAAGGAAAATCTAAGAATCAGGGATTTATGAAAAATCATGACTAGGATCTTCTTGATAGAAAGGCACTTGGAAGTACTCTATTATGCCTAGTAGCATCAATGGAATTTAATATTATAAAAGCAAAGATGATAGAAGAGTTGATGGAAACCCTAGCAAAATTGTATGAAAAGCCCTTTTGCTTCAAATAAAGTATTTCTCATGAAGTGTTTATTTAATACGAAGATGACATAAGGTGTATCTATTTTAGATCATTTAAATGAGTTTAATACTATTACTAGTTGGTTATCTTCTATGGGTATTAATTTTGATGAAGAAATTAGGGTTATCTTGATTTTGTGTTCTTTGCCTGAAAGCTGGAATGACTTGGTAATGGCTGTGAGTAATTCTGTTTATGGATCTAATACCCTAAAATATGATGATGTGATTGGTGTTTTTTTGAGGGAGGAAACTCATAAAAAATCCTTAGGTGGATGCTTTGAACCCACAAAAGTAGAGGCAAAATGATTAAGAGATGAAATAATTTTGGATATTGTAGGAAATCAAGAGGAAAGTCAAAGGAGAAGAGGTCTCAGTCCAAAGGACTAAGAGATTGTTGATACTATTTTAAAATAGGGCATAAGAAGAAAGATTACTAGGCTCAAAAGAATAATGGAGATAAACTAGAAGGGAACAAGAGGAAAATGTGTAAGTAACAAATCCGAAGAGGATGCTTTACTTTTGTCTTTAGAAAGTGTTGATGATTCATGGGTTTTAGATTCTGGTGCTTTATTTCATGCTACACCTCATAGAGGTTATTTTATCGATTATGTCTAAGGGGATTTTGGGCTTGTTTATTTGGGGAATAATGAACCCTGTTAAATTTTTGGAAAGGGAAATGTTAAGATTAAGTTGTAGAATGGGAATCATTGGCTACGATATGAGGTAAGACATGTTTCAAGGCTGAGTAGGAATTTAATTTTAGTAGGACAAATCAGTGATGAGGGTTGTGTAGTTACTTTTAATATTAAAAATTGGAAGGTTTCAAAAGGTTCCCTTGTAGTACCAAAATGTGTGAAAGTAGGAACCTTATTTCTTTGTATAGGTCATATTGTTCCTTCTACTTTGATTGTTTTAGAGAAGAATGTTCAGGAATAGTTGCTACAGTTGAGTAGGAAGAACAAATAGCTATTATAGATTCTGATATAGTGCTATAGTACAATAGACTTGGGCATATGAGTTAGAAAGGTATTAAAGTACTTCATTCAAAGAAAGTTTTACCAGGTCTAAAATGTGTTAATATGAATTTCTATGAAATTTGTGTGTATGGAAAACAAAATAGAATGAGTTTTGTAAAGACTGAGAAGGAAAATAAAAGTGAGAAATTAGAGTTTGTGCATACAAATTTATGAGGACTAGCCCAAGTATCTTCCCTTGGTGGATCTCATTATTATATTACATATATTAATGATGCAACTAGAAAATTATGAGTTTATTTCCTTAGACATAAATATGATGTATTTCAAACTTTTAATAAATGGAAATGCTTGGTTGAAAATGAGACTGGTAAATAATTAAAATGTCTCAAATTTGATAATGGTAGTGAGTATTGAAGTCATGAATTTGAATATTATTGCTCCACTAATGGTATTTATAGACAAAGAACTATTCCAAGGACTCCACAAGAAAATGGCGTGGCTAAATGCATGAACAAGACTATAATGTTGTGTGCAAGAAGCATGCAATTTTCCTTAAACATATGGGTAGAGGTTGTCAATACTTCTATATATTTGATTAATAGAAGTGTCTCTACTCCTTTGGGTTGTGGTATTCTAGAGGAAGCATGGACTGGTATGAAGATTAGTTATTCTTTTCTCAGAACCTTCGATTGTCAAGCATTTGCTCATATAGATTTTGAAAATAGAACCAAGCTGAAAGCTAAGTCAAAGAAATGTCTATTTGTTGGATATGACATTAAGGAATTTGGTTATAGGCTTTCGGATTTTGAAAATAATAAAATTGTAAGAAGAAGGGATGTCATATTCAATGAGAAAGTGTTGTACAAAGATCTGTTGTGAAAACATGAGAAGAAAGAATATGATAATGTAGCACTAGATGATACTCCAAAAGATGATGTTCTAGAAATTCTTCATGATGTGCAACAACTACAACAAAAAATACCACAAACCCTACTGAATGTTAGATGGTAAACAAGGCCAAGTAGACCTCTAGAAATATTTTCTCCTTCTTTGTATTCTATTTTACTTACTAATGCTGGTGAACCTAAATGTTATGATGAAGCTATGCAGGTGAATACAAAGACACACTAAGAGTCTGCAATGAAAGATGAATGGACTCTTTATTGAAAAATAAGACATGGGATTTATGCAAGTTGCCTACAGGTAAATATGCTTTAGAGAATAAATGGGTTTATAGGTTAAAAGAAGAGGATGGAGGTAAGAAAATATTTAAAGCCATGTTAGTTGTAAAAGGATTTGCACATAAAAAAGGCATTGATTTTGATGAGATATTCTCTCCTATTGTTAAAATGACTTCTATTCACACTGTTTTAAGTATTGTGGGTATTGGAGATTTGCATTTGGAGCATCTTGATTTTAAAACAACCTTCCTTCATGGTGACTTGGATGAAGAGATATATATGTCATAGCCATAGGTATTTGAGGTCAAGGGTAAGGAGAACTTAGTGTGCAGATTGAAAAAAAGTTTATATGGCTGGAAGTAAGAACCTGAGAAATGGTATTTGAAATTTGATAGGTTTATGCATGAGCATGGATACAATGGGTGTCATTCATATCATTGTGTTTATTTTAAGAGGTTGGATGATGGCAGTTAGATTATTTTATGTTTATATGTTGATGATATGCTTGTAGTTAGGTCTAACATGGATCATATTAAGGGGCTAAAATGCTAGTTGGCACATGCATTTTCTATGAAGGATGTGGGGGCAAAAAAATAAATCATAGGTATGAAGGTTTACATAGATAGGAAGAACATGAAATTGACATTATCTGAGGCTATTTATATTGCGAAGGTGTTGCAACATTTCTCTATGGAGAATGCTAAAGCTGTCAGCACACCTTTACCTAGTCATTTGAACTTGAATAAGGAGATGTATCCCAAGACACAAGAAGAGGAGGATACAATGCCTAAGGTACCTTATGCTTTAGCTATAGGAAGCTTGATTTATGCTATGGTATGTACAAGGCTAGATATTACACATGTAGTGGGAGTTGTTAGTAGGTATATGAGTCATCTAGGACTTGAGCATTGGAATGTAATTAAATGGATTCTTAGATATTTGAGAGGAACATCCAGTAAGTGTTTACACTTTGTGTGCTCTACTACTAATTTATAGGAATATGCTGACTTAGATTTGGTAGGGGATATTGATACTAGGTGGAGTACTATAGGTTATGTATTTATTATTGGTGGGACAATACTAATTTGGGTTTCTAGGTTACAAAAGGTTAATGCTTTATCCACTATAGAGGAAGAGTATGTTGCTACTACAGAGGCAACCAAGGAGATGATATGGCTTTAGTTCTTTATGAAAGAATTGGGACACCCACATAGGGATAATTATTTATTCATAGATAGTCAGAGTGCCATCCATCTTGTAAAGAATTCAGCTCTATATTCAAAGATAAAACACATATAGTTTTCATACCATTTCATGCAGTCAATTTTGGATGATTGATAGCTAGAGATGGAGAAGATACATGCAAAAGAAAATCTAGTAGAAATGTTTACAAAGGTAGTGACAATGGAGAAGTTAAACTCCTCTTCAACTTTGGTTGGTCTTCTCAACTAAATAGAATAAAAGAATAGAAGAGTCCAGGGTGTTTTGATACTCCAGCTATAGGTCTAGTAGTGTTATGATTAGTCTCCAAGTGGGAGGTTATTGTTGTGGATCCTGATTAGTCTCCAAGTAGGAGACTGATGTGGTGCCTAATCAGAATCAGAGGTTTATTTAGTGTGGTTTCCCTCCAAATAATTTCTATGGGGATTTGGGGGCAATGCCCCCAAGATGGGGTCAAGGGACAGTGCCCCTAAGGGTTGCTGGAGTAGTGCCCCAGGTGCACTCCTTGTCATAGTATAAGGTGGGGTTGAGGGGCAATGCCCCTGTGGGGGTTGAAGCAAAAAATGACCTTATCTTGTAAAAGGTATAAGCTGTTATTGTTCTATTATTCTAGCCCTAATTTTGTAAGTGACAAAAATATTATATAAAAAGGCTTAAGGTTAAGGATTTTTATTATGTGTGATGCAAAAAATTGGTTCTTATAGCGATATTGAGTTGTGAAGGATTATGGATTGTAATCTAATTGTAATCACTAGATCATAATAATATTGGACTTCTTGTTGGTGGATGTAGCCCAGGGGATTGGGTGAGCTGTAATAAATCTTTGTGTCTTGTGTTCTCTTCTATGCATTCTATTATTTTTTGATAATGGTTATATTTGCATGTAACTGTTATTTCTATTTTAGGTTAATCCTAACAAAAAGAGGTTATAAGTTGCGTCTAGTGCAAATTTGACAAGGGTCTTTGGGGCATTGTAATATGATCTGGTAAGATCAAAGTTTCGTTGCTAGTAGAATCTATAATGTTGGTATGCTATAATACCTATAATTGAAATACCATGAATATCAATTTAGTATTCTCTATAAGTGAGGATGCCACCAAAAACACTCCTTTAACTGTACCTCACACATGGCTAGAATATTTTGTGTTTATACATAGATAGAACTAGTGTTTAATAATGTAACAATTTTGGTTTGGTTTTGGATCTAGTTATATACTAATTGATGAGTAGGAAATATATGAGGTTGGAATTTAGGTAAAGAGAGTTCTTCCAAGTTTTCTTGTAGTATAAAATTGTTGTAGAGTTACAATTAGTCTTAGAGAATTGGTTTAATATTGGAAAAACTGTATGTTGTAAGATCTGATCACAACCCTATATTTTTTGTATTAGTATTTAAAATAGTAAATAAAAGTTATTATAATTTATAGATACAATATATTTGGCTGAGTTTTTCCATCCATTTTGGATGTATAAGTCATCTTTTATGTGTAGTTGTAGCAACTCTATTTGATTCTCTTTCTTTTAAAAAAACTTATCTTTGTGGGTTTAGATCATCGATGTTTAAGGATTACAATTTGTTACTAAATAAAGAAAGTTGATTTTTGGAAATATAAGAGGAGTAACTAAGAGGGGAGGGGTGAATCAATGACCACTAAAATAAATGCTAGATCCCTTAGATGTCAGCACATAACATAAACTCTAAAATACTGTAGCTTAATAAACACACAAGCACTCAGTTAATACTAATAATATGCTGTAACTCAGTAACCAGTAAAATAAAACTATAACTCAAACAATTCTTAACATGCAAATCTTAAGAAATTGTCTATGATTAACCTTAATTAACTTTGTTGCATACACATGAAAGAAATAATATGAACACAAGTGACACCCTGTTAGGAGTAGCCTTGTTAAAGGTCTTTAGACACTTCAATCTAGAAATGCCACCTTGTTAGAGGATTTAGAAATAGAGTTGTTAAGCCAACTCTATTAAGAGATTTAGATGACTAATAAAATGGTTAGAGAGTAACAATGATAAGACCTAATTTGTGATGCAACTATATTGCTAGTTTTAGATTTCAAATCAGGCTTGAATACGAGATTCTTTCTAATTGAATGTAGCTTTGTAACTCCTTAAGGATACTCTAATTATCCTTCTAATTCACTTTCTCTTAGCATCTTCTATTCTTCCATCCACTTGCACACTTTCAATCTACAACTTGAACTTATATTTATACCATATGCATTTTCAACGAGGCTTGAATATATCTTAGAATAATTAATATCCATGTTCGTAGTTGGTTAGAACCAACAAACAAAACCTTTTAACTCAATATTCCAAAACAAGAAAATCCTTCATTAACTAACCCTGCTCAGTAGACACTAACTTAGAAATTATTTTTTGGTGTTAACCAAGTGAAATCGGTTCACACTGCATCTTCACAAAATTTTTTTGGTAACCGAGTGAGCTTGGTTAACATTGGTTGGTTCTACCCAAATTTCCTTTGTTACTCTAGTAGACTCAGTGAACACTCAACTTTTGTGAACTTATCTTCAATGCATGAGTGAACTTGATAGACACTATCTTCTGAACTTGGAAAACATTGGAATGCTTCCTAGACATAGGAAATTATCTTCATTTCTTGAGTGAGATCAACATACACTGACTGGTAAATATATGACATTTTGTGTAACATCAAAGACAATACTCAATTAACCAATTGTATTCAACAATCTTCCTCTTTGGCATTTATGGCAACACATCAAGTCAAAATAGAATAAAATTTTAGAGAAAAATAAAGTAAGGAAAATATCCTTAGTTTCATTCTAATTCTCATCCATGAAAACTCCCTCTATCAACATTAACTCCCTTTTCCTTCAGTTTCTCCCTCTGTCAGCAAAATCTAACATCAACATCTTCTTCTAATAGAAAACTCTCCTTCTTTAATATCAACTTTGAATATTTTCAAACTAGTTTCTTCCTCTTTGACATATCTACAAATTCACTCTCATCATAGAACTCTCCTCCTTTATAAAATTTTTGTGAGTATGACAAAAAAACTCCATCTTTGACATCTTATGCCAAAGACAATATTTAGTGAATAGCAATGTACTTGATTTATATATTCATATGAAATATGCCCTTTCAATACTACATCAACTCAACTAATCTTCAACATTCACTAGTTGATGCATTACTAAACTTCAATTAGTGAGCTTTAGATAGGGGAATACTAGCTTACTTACCTCTTAGATACAAAAATGTATCCTTAGGTAATGGCTTAGTGATTATGTCTACAATTTTTTCTTTAGTACTCACATATTCCAACCTTACCTCTTTATCTTGCATCAATTCTCATAGAAAATAATATTTTATTGCAATGTGCTTGGTCTTGGTATGCATTACAAGATTCTTTGTTATATTAATTGCATTGGTATTATCACATAAGATAACCACTGGATCCTTGATCTCTACCTTCATACCTACCAAAAGTTGCTTGAACCAAGCAATATTGCAATAATTAACTGTTGCCACAACATACTCTACTTATGTTGTAGACTGAGAAATACAAATCTTTGTCTTACTTGTCTAAGACACTACTCTTTTACCAAGAAAGAACACTCCACCACTGGTGCTCTTTTTGTCATCAACACTTACTTCCCAATCAACATCTATAAAGGCTTTTAAATCTATATTGCCTCCTTTCTTATACCATAATCCAGAATCTTCAGTACCCTTTAGATACCTCATGATTCTCTTGATTGCTATCATATGATTTTCTTTAGAATTTGTTGAGAATCTTGCCACCATACTAACTACTAATGCAATATCAAGCCTTGTATGCACTACATATTGAAATTTTCCAATCATTGATATGTATGCAGTATCATCTACTTCCTTGAAATCAACTTTTTTGGAAAGCTTATGCCTAGTAGACATAAGTGTTCCAACTAGTCTTGAATCCTCCATTCCAAATTTTTGTAGTATCTCCTTGATATATTTGGACTGAGTAATGTAGATACCATCTTTCTTCTATCGAATCTATAACCCAACAAAGAATTTTATCTCTCTAAACATGGACATCTCAAATTCCTTACTCATTTCATCTGAAAAATCTTTCCACAAGTCATCATTTCTAGTAAATAATTTGTCATCCACAAAGATTTTTGCCAACACAATCTTCTTGTCTAGTCCTTTTTATATATATAGGCTGGCATTATCATTTGTCCTTTGAAAACCAATATTTATCAAGTAGTTATGAAGTCTTTCATACCAAGCTTTGGGAGCTTTCTTGTGACCATATAATGCTTTGTGAGTTTACATACCATATCCTTTTTGCTAGGATCTACAAAACTTTCACGTTGTTCTATGTAAACTTCTTCTTCAAGAATTCCATTCAAGAATGCAAATTTCACACCCATTTGATAAAATTTAAATCCTTTAAATGCAACAAAAGATAGTAAAGTCTTAACACCTTCTAATATTGCAACATGAGAAAATGTTTCACCATAATTAGTACCTTCTTCTTGAGAATAGCCTTTGCATACTAACCTTGCTTTGTTTCTGAAAACTTCTCGATCTTCATTTAGCTTATTTTTGAAAAAACCACTTTGTGCCAATTACATTTTTATCCTTGAGTCTAGGAACAAGAGTCCAAGTCTTATTCCTTTCTATTTATTCTATCTCTTCATTCATTGCTTCAATCAACCTTTCATTATCCAAAGCATCCTTAACCAATCCAGGTTCAAATTCAATAAGAAAACATGTACCTTTCAATTTTTTTCTTGTCATTGTACCATCTAACTTGTCTCCAATGATTTGATTTGGTGCATGATTCCTCTTGATATATCTTGCCTATATAGGTATATTAGATCTAGAACTTATTATACAAGCCTTGCCATGATCTTTTGTACTAAGTTTGGGTCCTCTGGCTATAACTTGCTAGCTATTGACTATGACTTTGGTCCTTCAAACTATGACTTAGGTTGTATTGGATGCAATTCAGGTGCTTCTAAAATTTTTGGAGACTCAGGAGGTGAAGTCTGCTAACTTCTAATTGGATTTGACAATGTATCAGGTTCAAAGTAAAAAAACTTTCTATAATCCTTAGGTTCTTTATTGATCTCTTCTTCACTCTTTTTGAAAACTCATCAATCGTCACATGTGCACTTTCTGTGATCTTATGAGTAGACAAATTCAAACATTTATATGCTTTACTTCTGCTAGAGTATCCTAGGAATATGCCTTCATCACCTTTGACATCAAATTTACCTTTCTTAATCTCTTTCGAAATATAGCATTTGCTACCAAATAATTTCAAGTAACTTACATTAGGGCTATAGACATACCATTATTCATAAGGAGTCTAATTTGAGTCTTTCTTTAGCTATACTTTGTTCAAGGTATGCACTGTCGTACTGATTTCTTTCTTCAAGTATTTGATTGCAACATTCTTTTCCATCATCAAGGTTCTTGCACAATCCATGATTGATCTGTTCCTTCTTTTATTTATACCATTTTGCTATGGTGTGCTAGGGGTTGATACTTGTCTTTTGATTCCTCTTTTAGTGCATAATTCATTAGAAATGAATTCACCTCCTATGTTTGATCTCAAACATTTTAGGTTCTTTCCTATTTCCTTCTCTACTTTTTCTAGATATCACTTAAAGTTTTGAAAAGCTTCAGATCTATCTTTTAGATACATGACAGTCATCATTCTAGAATAATCATCAACAAAAATAATAAAGTACTTATCTCCACTGTAACTATCAATTCCAATAGGTCCACATAAGTTAGTATGAACTAGCTCCAAGACTTCTTCAAAATGATAGTTTTTGCTTTTGAAACTTGTCTTACCCATCTTACCAATTTGACAATTTTTGCATAGGCCCATATTAGGTTTACTCAAACTATAAATACGTCTCACTCTTTTGTTTTTCTTATCTTGATCAAATTATCAAAGTTCAAATGACACAACCTTTTATGAAATAACCACCTTTCTTCTACTTGAGAAATGAAACATGGAATTTCACTGAGGTCTAGGTAGAATAGGTTACCTTTTGTTTGATTACCACACCCAACTAGATTGCCTTTTTCATCTAGCATCTTGGCCTTCCCATTCATGAATTATACCTTGAATCCAATATTATTCAACTATGCCACACTCAGTAGATTATGCATTAGTCCTTCAACCCAATAAGCATTATCACATCTAAGTTCATTGGTTAGTGAGATACAACCTTTTCCCTTTATGCAATAGGGTTCATTGTTTCCAAATATTACACTTCCACCATCATAATGTTCCAAATGTTTAAGCTTTGTCTTATCACTAGTCATATGATGTGAACAACCATTATTAATAATCTATGTATCATTTTTTCTAACATGAGAGATAAGTGTCATTTTATCTTCTTCATGATTAGATTCATCGTTTACAACAATATACACCCATTGAAAACAATTGGTTAATTGTGTATTATCTTTGATGTTATAAAAAATGTCATTTCCAATTAGTTTATGTCAAGCTCACTTAGACATTGAAGGCAGTTTCTTGTATCTACTAAGCATTCAAGAGTTTTCCAAGTACTGGTCTACCAAGTTCACTCAGGTGACAAAGGCAAGTTTACACAAAATGAGTGTCAATTGAGCTCACATAGTTAATGAAGGAAATGTTAGATGAAACTAGTGTTAACTGATCTCACTTGGTTACCAAAGGAACTTTGTGAATATCCAGTGTTAACCAAGTTCACTTGGTTAACATAGGAATCTTTTTTTAGAGTTAGTGTCTACTAAGAAGGGTTAGCTAACAACAGATTCTCTTGTTTTAGCATATTGAGTTCAAGTAATTTAGTTGTTGGTTGTAGCTGACTGAGGAGATGAATATTAATTATTCTAAATTTTATTCAAGCTAACTTGAAAATGTCTAAGATAAATATAAGGTCAAGTTGAGGATTGAATGTGTAGAACATAATAGAATATTTGATGATGCTTAGAGGAAAAAAATTGGAAGGATAAGAAGAACATCCTTGTTGAGCTACAAAGATACATTTGATCAGGAAGGATCAAGCATACAAGTTAGAATTGAGATATGTAATTAGCATTTTAGTTGCATCATAAATCAAGTCATCTCATTGTTACTTTCTAACCATTTTCACAATGATCTAAAAATCTTAATCGAGTTGGCTCAGCAACTATTTGAAAATCCTCTAACAAGGTGGCAATTCTATTTGAAGTGTCTAAATACATCTAACAAGGCCACTCCTAATAGGATGATTAAATCCTCTAATATGGTCACACCTAATAGTGTGTTTTGTAACCTTTAACATGGTTGACTCCTAATGAGGCTCACTTCAGAAGAGTGAAAATTAGTGACTAGTTACAAATGGTGGTTTATCCCAAATTGGGTTTTCACATTAAATCTTGGTGTCACTTGTATTCATGCTATTTATTTTATGTGTTTGCAATTAAGTTAAATAAGGATAATCACATATAATATCTTAATATTTTCATGTTAAGTAGTTACCGAGTTATTTCAACATATTCACTTATTGTCAATTTACAATATTTGCTAGTATAAACTGAGTGCATGTATGGTTTCCAAATTACAATAGAATATAATATAATTAGTTTTATTGACATCTAAGGGATCTGGGATTTATTTTAGTGGTAAAAAATTCATCCCTCCCCTCTCAATTACTCTTATATTTCTAACAATTGGTATCAGAGCTTCTTAGTGCTTGTAGAAAATGTTTCAAGGACCTAAGCTAAAGATTAGGATGTCTTATAGAAGGGAGATCCAAAATTTGAATAGAGAAATCTTTGTAGAATTGTAGGAACTTATGAAGTTGCATCTAGAAACCATACGTGATTCAAGTTTGAAATACTTAAACACTTCTTATAAGGCTCCTGCTAGTATAATGTCTATACAAGAAATTGTTGAAAATAAAAATCATAATATCATGATGATTGACATAGCATCAACTCTTAACTATGCTGAATTTGATGAAGTCAAAGGATGTGCTACTACTCATGAAATGTGGATCAAACTAAAGGATATCTATGGAGGTGATAATAATGTAAAAAGACCAAAGGTAGAAAAATTGAGAGGCCAGTTTGATCATATGAAAATGAGAGAGGATGAAAATAGTGCAAAATATGTTAATAGAATCAAAGCTAGTGTCGGTGTTATCAAAGCCTCTAGATGAAAAATTGATAATGTAATAGTGGTAAGAAATGTACTTAGAACTCTTCTTCCTATCTATGCAATCAGAGTATCTATTATTCAGGAGATGAGATGTGATCCAAATAACAAGATAGATTTGGATCCTCTAGTTGGAAGATTGACAACATTTGAACTAGATAAATATGATAATTATACTATTAGTTTTAGCAATCTTGAGTCTGCATTTGAAGCCAAGGTATCACTCAAGAAGAAAGATAAAAAGTCTAAAAAATAATAATCTGAAAGTGAAGAGGAAGACAACTCTGAAAGTGATCTTGAAGCCATTGAAGCATTACTTGCAAGAAGGTATCCCAAAGACAAAGGAAAGTATAAAGGTAAAATTCCTTTAATCTATTTCTCTTGTGAAGAAGTTGGACACCTTACTATTAGATTCCCAAATAGAGAAGATGAAGATGAAAAGAAGCACAACAAGTAAAAAGGCAGGAAGGATTTTAAAGACTACACAGACTACAAGGAAAAAGGTAATAAATCTTATTTCATAGCTAAAGATTTAGATAGTAGTGAAGATGATAAAATGGTATATATTGTTGTAAAAGATAAATCTAATGATGAAGGAGATAAAATGACAGTTATCTCTCATGCTAGCAAAAATGATACATGGATTATTGATAGTGGTTGCTCACATCATATGACTAGTTATAAGACAAAATTTGAACACATGGAACATTATGATGGTGGTAGTGTGAGATTTGGAAACAATGAACCTTGTTGCATAAAGGGAAAAGGTTGTATCTTACTAACCAATGGACTTAGATGTGACAATGCTTATTGGGTTGAAGGATAAAACATAATCTACTAAGTGTAGTATAGTTGAATAACATTAGATTCAAGGTAGAATTCATAAATGGGAAGGCAAAAATACTAGATGGAAAAGGAAATCTAGCTAGGTCTAGCGAATAAACAAAAGGTAATCTATTCTACCTAGATCTCGGTGAAAGTTCATATTTTATTGCTCAAGTAAAAGAAAGCTAGTTTTGGCATAAAAGCTTATGTCATGTAAACTTTTATAATTTGGTCAAGATAAGAAAAAATAGAAGAGTAAGAGGTATTCCTAGACCAAGGTAACTTGATATGGGTCTATGAAAATTTTTTCATATTGGAAAGATGTGAAAGACTAGTTTCAAAAAAAAGAACTATCATTGAGAAGAAGTCTTGGAGTTGGTTCATATAGACCTATATGGACCTATTGGAATAGAGAGTTATAGTGGAGATAAGTACTTTATTCTTTTTGTTGATGATTATTCTAAAATGATTACTATAATATATCTAAAACAAAAATCTAAAGCTTTTCAAATATTTAAGTGTTATCTAGAAAGAGTAGAGAAAGAAACTGGAAAGAAACTAATTTTTTAAAGATCAGATAGAGGTGGTGAATTCATTTCCAATGAGTTCAATGAATTATGCATTGAAAAAGGAATTAAGAGACAAGTAACTAAAAGAAGGAATAGATCCATCATGGATTGTGTAAGAACCTTAATGATAGAAAATAGTGTTGCAATCAAATACTAGAAGGAAGCAATCAGTACTATAGTACATACCTTGAACAGAGTATAATTGAAAGCCTCAAATCAAACTCCTTATGAAATATGGTATGGCTAAAAACCTAATTAAAGTTACTTGAAAGTATTTGGTAGAAAATTTTATATCTTGAAGGAATCTAGGAAAGGAAAATTTGATGTCAAAGGTGATGAAGTCATATTCCTAGGATATTCCTACTGAAGTAAAGCATACAACTATTTGAATCTAACTATTCATAAGATCGTAGAAAGTGCATATGTGAGAATTGATGAATTTGTAGAAAAGAGTGAAGAGGATTACCAAATCTATTTGGAAGTCAGGAGGCCTTAGCTCCCAAGTCTCCAGAATCTCAAAAAGCTACTGAGTTACAATCAATCCAATTTGAGTCATAGTCTGAAGAACCTAAGTCATAGTCTAAAGCTACCGAGCTAGTGCTAAAGAAAATTGAGTCTGATGGACCCGAGTTATAGATAGTGGGACTTGAGCTTGATATAGAAGATCATGAAGAGGTTAGTGGAATTAATTCCAAATCCAAAGTACCCATGTTAGCAAGATATGTCAAAAAACATCATGCACCTAATTAGTTCATTGGAGACAAATCAGATCGATGACAAGAAATAAATTGATAGATACATGTTTTCTTGCTAAATTTGAACCTAGATCAGTTAAAGATGCTTTGGATAAGAAATTTGAATTGAAGCTATGAATGAAGAAATATAATCAATAGAGAATAATAAGACTTGGACTCTTGTTCCTAGACCCAAGGATAAAAATGTAATTGGCACAAAGTGGATATTCAAAAATAAGCTAAACAAAGATGAAAAAGTTTCAAGAAATAAGGGAAGGTTAGTGTGTAAGGTTTATATTCAAGAAGAAGGTATTGATTATGGTGAAACTTTTTTTCCTATTGCAAGATTAGGAGGTGTTAGAATTTTACTAGCATATTCATCACACAGAGGATTTAAAGTATATCAAATGGATGTAAAATCTACATTCTTGAATGGAATTTTTTATGAGGAAGTCTACATAGAACAACCTAAAGGTTTTGTAGATCCTAGCAAAAGAGATATGGTCTACAAATTACACAAAGATTTGTATGGTCTCAAGAAAGCTCTCAGAGCTTGGTATAAAAGACTTCATAAATACTTGATAAAGATTGGTTTTCAAAGAATAAATGATACAACAATTTGCATATCAAAGAAGGACTAGACAAGAAGATTATGTTGGAAAAAATATTTGTAGATGAAACTTTATTTACAGGAAATGATGACTTATGCAAGGAATTTTTAGTAGAGATGAGTAAAGAATTTGAGACATCCATGTTTGGAGAGATAAAATTCTTTGTTGGATTATAGATCCAATAGAAGAAAGATGGTATCTACATTACTCAATCCAAATATATCAAAGAGATACTAAAGAAGTTTGGAATGGAAGATTCAAAATTTTTTGGAACACCAATGTCTACTAGACAAAAGCTTTCCAAAAATGATGATTCCAAAGAAGTATATCAAACCACATACATATCAATGATTGGAAAATTGTAATATGTAGTGCATACAAGGCATGATATTGCATTAGCATTTGGTATGGTCACAAGATTCTTAGAAAATTCCAAAGAAAATCACATGATGGAAATCAAGAGAATCATGAGGTATCTAAAATGTACTGAAGACTATGGATTATGGTACAAAAAAGGAGGCAATTTGGATTTGAAAGCATTCATAGATGCTATTTGGGCAGGAAGTATTGATGGTAGAAAGAGAACAAGTGGTGGAGAATTATTTCTTGGCAAAAGAATAGCATCTTGGAAAAGTAAGACACGAAATTGTATTTCTTAGTCCACAATAGAGGTACAATATATGGAAACAATAGTTAATTGTTCCAATATTGTTTGGTTCAAATAACTATTGGCAAATATGAAAATGGAAATCAAGGATCCAGTGATTATACCCTGTGATAACACCAGTATAATTAATATATCAAAGAATCCTATGATGCATACCAAAAGCAAGCACATTGCTATAAAATATAATATTTTTAAAGAAAATTGGTACAAGATAAAGAGGTAAAATTGGAATATGTGAATACTAGAGCACAAATTGTAGACATATTCACTAAGCCATTGCCTAAGGATGCATTTTTGTATCTAAGAGGTAAGTTAGGGATCATTCCCCTATCCAAAGCTCACTAAATGAAATTTAGTGATGCATGAACTAGAGCATGTTGAAGATCAACTAGTTGATGTAGTATTTTCAAGACACATTGAAAATGAATTAGTACATGAGGTACATCGATACTCACTATTATCTTTGGCATGGGATGTAAAAGAGAGAGAATTTTGGTATCATATCTCATAGAAATTTTATAAAAGGGAGAGTATATATTTCCAGAGATATCAAAGAGGGAGAACTTGGTTTGATATCAGAAGGAGATATTGAAGACAAAATTTTGTAGATAGAGGGAGAAATTGAAGGCAAAGGGAGTTCACACTAATAGAGGGAGTTCTCATGGATGAGAATCAAAATGAAACTAAGGATATGTTCCTTAATTTATTTTTCTCTAAAATTTTATTATATTATGACATGTTGTGATGTCATCAATGCCAAAGAGAAATAATTAGTTAATTATGTATTGTCTTTGATGTTACACAAATGTTATATCATTTCTAGTTAGTGTATGCCAAGCTCACTCTGGCATTGAAGATAGTTTCCTATATCTACCAAGCATTCTAGAGTTTTCCAAGTTTAGAAGATAGTGTCTATTGAGTTCACTCGGTCAAAAAAGAAAAGTTTACAAAAGTTGAGTGTTAACCAAGCTTGGTTAATGAAGAAAATGTTGGATGAAACTAGTGTTAATTAAGCTCACTTGGTTACCAAAAGAACTTTGTAAATATGTAGTGTTAACTGAGTTCACTTGGTTAACACAAGAAAATCATTTTGAGTTAGTGTCTACTGAGCAAGGTTGGCTAACGAAGGATTTTCTTGATTTGGCATATTGAGCACAAGTGATTTAGTTGTTGGTTCTAGATGACTAAGGAGATGAATATTAATTATTGTAAGTCATACTCAAGATGACTTGATAATGTGTAAGATTATATTAGGTCAAGTTGAGGATTTAATGTGTTGAACATAATAGAATATTTGATGATGCTCAGAGGATGCAAATTGGAAGGATAAGAAAAATATCATTATTGAGCTACAAAGATACATTCAATCATGAAGGATCAAGTATACAAGCCAAAATTGAGATCTATAATTAGCAATTTAGTTGTATCATAAATTAGGTCATCTCATTATTACTTCCTAACCATTGTAGCAGTGACCTAAATCTCTTAACTAAGTTGGCATAATAGCTATTTGAAAATCCTCTAACACGGTGACATTCTATTTGAATTGTCTAAAGACCTCTAACAAAGCCAATTCTAATAGTGTGATTAAATCCTCTAATAGGATCACACCTAATAGTATGTTTTGTAAACTTTAATAGAGTTGGACCCTAATAGGGCTCACTTCAGAAGATTAAAAATTAGTAACTAGTTGCAATTAGTGTTGGAAATCTACTTGAAAAGCTCATTGTTGAAGATCAAAGAGGGATATTGTTGCAAAGAAGGAAGATTGTTATTTTCAATCATTATTTTGTCATTAATGTCAAACCTACTATTGTAGGGATGACATTTGCTTATAAGATCCAAGTACTATCACTTAGTTGATTGATGAAGATGATTTAATCAAAAAGATGTAACAAGAGCACCTAAAGGAAAGGTTGATTTATGATGTTGTAATGAAGTTCAAGGATTAGTTAAGATAATAGTTAAATGATGTATTGACAACATACTCAAAGATACAAAAGTTGGTTATACTTAGAAACATTGGAGGAAGAAATTGTAACAAGGTTGACTACAAAGCTTAAACTAAGATCATTAGTGGGTGCCGAGCAAGTTAGTTGAAGACAAGAAAATTCTCAATTAGAGCTGAGTAATAGGAAATTCTAGTGTTTTTTAAGTGATATTTAGGTGCCAAGTGAAGTTCAAGTGCCGAGCATCAAAAAATCTTAGTTGGTGCCGAGTGATCTTTAGGTGCTGAGCATTAGGAAAAACATAGTTGATGCTGAGTACCACAACATGTGTCGAGCACTAGTATTTCAATAGGGCCGAGCTACTGCATTATTTCAAATAATGAAGATTTGACAAATTTGAGCCGATAGAGTGGTTACATTGATTTTTGTGAATGAGTTGGAAGATAAGGATGATGAGCTGGTGGCACAAAATTTCATGTAAACCATTTTAAAGAAAATTCAAGAGGATTATTAAAGAAGTTTTTAGAGGAAAAAAAAAAAGGGTTAGATGCAATGAATCATACCTAATCCATATGAATTGAAATTAAAGAATGGAAGAATCAAGCAGAAAAAAAGAACTCCAAGACTTCTATTTAAGGAGTCGTAGACCAAGAAGAAAATGTTGCCGATACTATTGCTACTGAAGAGCCAAATCTATATTATGGTTGGAAGGGTGTCAAGAAGAAGACATTTAGGAGAAGGAAGAGCATAGAGGCTCTGCTTCTACAAGTGGTTATGAAGAGATGATTGCACTATTACATTGAGCATGGAGACTCAAGGAGACTAAGCTTGAAAGGAGGGCAAGTTGTCAAGAGTTGCAGTAATTGAAGGCCAGGCAATGGTATGAGCTGAGAAGTGATCTAAGATCTGCAAGAAAAGTTGTATGTTGTAGTTAGGTCAAATATTTTCTAGTACTCTCTAGCAATTGTATTATTTAGGAAAATTGTATGAACTTAGGTTGGTTTAATAACCATTTGTAAATCATTTAATAGGGTGGCATTCCAAGTGAATGTTCTAAAGTTCTCTAACCAAGCCCACTTTTAACAAGGTGGTTAAATCCTCTAATAAGATCACATTTAATAGTGTGTTGTAAGCCTTTAATAGGGAATGCCTTTCATATGGCATCACTTCAGAAGAGTGAGAATGGAGTAGCATGTTACTGGTGGTTTTTCCCAAATTAGGTTTCCACATAAATCACTGTGTTATGTGTTGATTTCTTATGTATTATGCTTGCATGTTGATTTATAGTAACTTGCTGGTTAGAAAAGTTAAATCTTGGATGAATGAATGGTTGAATGGGATCAATTTACTTAGTGAAAAGTTTGAATAGGACATTTGGAACTTGAATAACTAATTCACCCCACCCTCTCAGTTATTCTAAAACATTTCTAACAATTTGTATCTGAGCCATATGCTGATTTAGTTTCAAGGTACTAGAATTAGGAAGATCAAGATGTCTAGAAGAGAAGTTCCCAAGTTTAACAAAGACAACTTTGCTACATGGTAGAGTCTGATGAAACTACACCTTGGATCAATAGGTGATTATGCACAAACCTCAATTGGAACAGAACATGCAAATCCAACAAGACCTCTTATTGGAGATAATTTGAATAAAAAGAAACATAATCAAGCAATGCTAGAGATTGCCTCTATACTTAATTATGTAGAATATGATGACATCAAAGATTGTGACACTACATTCAAAAGGTGGAAAGCCTTATTAGATATCTATGGAGGAGATCAAAATGTCCAGAGAGTAAAGAGAGAAAGCCTAAGAGAAAAGTTTGATGACATGAAAATTGAGGAAGGTGAAAATGCTACTCAATATGTCGCAAGAATGAAAGAAGTGGTAAGTGCAATAAGAGGTCTAGATGGTCAGTTGGAAGAAGAAACTGTCATCAACAAATACTTCAGAACTCTTCTCCCTATCTATGTTATTAGAGTTTTAGCCATTCAAGAGCTAAGATGTGTACAAGGAAACACACTAACCTTTGAAGGAATAATGGGAAGACTTACTACATTTGAATTGTCCAACTTTGATAAATATAGAGCTGAGAACCTTGAATCTACTTTCAAGGCCAAGATAACAATAAAAGACACAGAGGAGGAGACATCAAGAAAAAAGAGAAGAAAAAAAAAACATGTGTCTAGCGATAGCAGTGCAGATGAGGAAGATGTGGCACAATTAGAAGCACTACTGGCTAGAAGATTCCATAAAGGCAAAGATAAATTCAAAGGTAAGCTCCCTATCATATGTTTCAATTGTAATGAAGTAGGTCATATTGCTACAAGATGTAGATAGAAGAAGAACTACAAAGAAGGAAACAAGTACAAGAGAACAAGAGAGAAGATGATAGCAAAGACTACAAGGAGAAAGGCAAGAGATGCTACATTGTTGAAGAAGATTTCAATGAGAATGATGATGAAGTAGTCTATGTGGCCATGAAGGATGAATTAAATAAAGATGAAGATGAAATAGCAACATTGGTTACCAAGGTGAACAAGAATGACAAGTGGATTATAGATAGTGGATGCTCACATCACATGACATGAGATAAAAGTAAGTTCATTACCTTTACTCAATATGATGGAAATAGTGTTTGATTTGGTAATGATGCTCTATGTCAAATCAAAGGAAAAGGCTCTATTAAACTCATAGTGAAAATTTTATGTGATAATGCATACTATGTTGAAGGATTGAACTACAATTTGTTGAGTGTATCACAGTTAGGCAATGTGGGTTGCAAAGTTGAATATGGAAACAAAATTGTCAATATCTATGACACTGATGGAAATCTGATAAGAAAAGGTGAACAAACTAGGAGTAATCTATTTTACCTAGATATGGAAGATGCAACATGTCTTGTTGTTAGACTTGATGATGTGCGGTTGTGGCATAAAAGGTTGTGTCATGTTAACTTTGATAATTTGATTAGCATTAGCAAGAAGAAGAAGGTCGGAGGGTTGCCCAAGTTGAAAAAACCTGAGAACACAATGTGCAAACAATGTCAACTAGCGAAGATGACTAAGTCTAGTTTCAAAAGAAAAACATAGACTTCCAAAGAAGTACTAGAGTTAGTCCATACAAACTTATGTGGTCCAATGGAAGTGCAAAGCTACCTAAGAGACATATACATAATGCTATTTGTAGATGACTATTCTAGGATGATGAGTGCTATGTTTTTAAAGAAAAAATTTGATGCATTTCAAATGTTTAAGTGGTATTTAGCAAGAGTTGAGAAGGAAACAGGAAAGAACCTAAAGTTCTTAAGGTTAGACAAAGGTGGTGAGTTCATATCAAAAGAGTTTGAAATATTCTGCAATGACAAAGGTATCAAAAGACAAACATTAGCACCAAGAACTCCCCCACAAAATGGTATTGCTGAAAGAAGGAATAGGTTAGTGATTGACTATGCTAGAACCTTGACAATGGAGTAAAATATTGCACCAAAGTATTGGAGAGAAACTGTAAGTACTACAATGTATGCACTGAATAGAGTTTAAGTCAAGACAAGTACAAATACAACACCTTTTGAATTATGCTATGGTCACTCACCAAATGTTAAACATTTCAAAGTATTTGGTTGTAAATGCTATATTCTTAAAGATGCTAGAAGTGGCAAGTTTGATGCTAAAAGTGATGAAGGCATATTCCTTGGATACTCCACTAGAAGTAAGGCATATAAGTGTTTCAACACTAACACTAACAAGATTGTGGAGAGTGCAAATGTAAATTTTGATGAGCATGCAGAAGTCCAAGTTAATGAGTCCAAGTAATCAAAGCATTATAGATCCTTTGTATACTTCTATGAAGGAATGACTATTGAAGACAATTCTACAAATCAAGTTGGAAATTAGAAACAAATTTTAGTATCTACCAAATCATAGCCAGTGAATGCCGAGCTGCATTAAGACGTTGAGCTACAGAATGTAGAGAATGCACATTCTGGTTTTAAAAATAATATACATGAGGGGAATGATGAAATGCCAGATGAAGAAGAACAAAATGACTCTGAAGCTGAAGAACCAAACATGGAAAGAAGAATAGAACCAAGGTTAGCCAAGTATGTGAGAAGACATCAACCTATAGAACAAATCATTGGTGACAAGGATGTTAGACCAATGACAAGGAATAGACTAAGGAATTAATGATATCTACTGAGCAAGGTTGAACTTAAAATAGTGAAAGATGCACTACAAGATGATGACTAGTATAAAGCCATGGAAGAAGAGATAGATCAGATTAAGAAGAACAAAACATGGACCCTAGTTCCTAGACCAGTTGATAAGGATGTGATTGGTACCAAATGGGTGTTTAGAAAAAAATTTGATGAGAACGGTGAAGTAATAAGAAACAATGCTAGGCTAGTTTGCAAAGGCTATGGACAATAAGGACTGGATTATGGGGAAACATTTGCTCTTATTGCAAGAATGGAAGGAGTAAGAACATTACTTGCATATGCTGCATAAAAAGGTTTCAAAGTCTACTAGATGGATGTGAAGTCTTTTTTTCTAAATGGTATACTAGAAGAGGAAGTCTACATAGAAAAACTAGAGGGATTTGTTGATGAGAAGAACAAGGACATGGTCTGCAAACTGCCCAAGGCACTTTATGGATTAAAGCAAGCACCTAGAGCATGGTATGAGAGGTTGGACAAATATCTTGTAAAGATAGGATTTGAGAGAATAGATGACAATAACAAATTGTATATCAAAGCTGAAAAAGATAAAGACATTTTGATATTAGAAATCTTTGTTGATGATATAATATTTGGAGGAAAAGATGTTCTTTGTAAAGATTTTATTGATCAAATGAAGCATGAATTTGAGATGTCAATGTTTGGAGAAATCAAATTCTTCATTGGTTTACAAGTACATCAATTAAAGCATGGCATATTTGTAATCCAATCCAAATACATCAAAGAGATACTCAAAACATTTGGATTAGAAGAGTCAAAACTAGTTAGCACACCAATGGAAATAAGACATAAGCTATCCAAGAATGATGAATCAGCTAAAGTGAATCAAACATTGTATAGGTCAATGATTGGAAAGCTGCAATATGTTGTACATAGTAGATCAGATATTGAATTAGCTATTGGAATAGTGGCAAGATTTTTTGCAAATCCAAGAGAAAATTACTTAATGGTAGTAAAGAGAATACTGAGGTACCTAAAAGGAACCGATGACTTTGGCTTTACTACAAGAGGAGTGAAAAGTTTGAACTAAAAGCCTACACTGATGACGATTGGGGAGGTAACATTGATGATAGAAAAAACACTAGTGGAGGAGCACTTTTCTTAGGAAAAAGGTTGATTACATGGACCAACAAAAAGCAAAGCTACACCTCATAGTCCACTGCTGAAGCTGAATATATTGCAGCTATTATAAATTGCACCAATATTGTATGGATCAAAGCTTTCCTGCAAGGTATGAAGGAAGAGGTAACTGAGCCCATGATACTTTATTGTAACATATCAAAGAACCCTGTAATGCATGCAAAAACCAAGCACATTGCAATCAAGTATCACTATGTAAGAGAGTTGGTGGAAGACAAACAAGTGAAGATGGAATATGTTAGCTCAAAGGAACAGATTGTTGACATCTTCACAAAAGCACTACCTAAAGATGCTTTTGAGTATCTTAGAGGTAAATTAGGGGTGATACCACTAGCCAAGGCTACTTGAAGCAAAAACAAGAATTCCCTGCATCAAATAAGCTGATTGTTGAAGATTTTACACATTGATGCAACGAATGTTTACTTTAGGATTCATGTCCAAAGCAGTAAAAGTGTTGAAGTTTCCAATTAGTCACAAACAAGCTGATAGAGGGAGAAATTGAATGAACCTGCAAAAAGTACACTTTTATACTAAGATGCTAATATGTCTTTGGCATTGTTGTCAAAGAGGTAGAAGTTGTGAGAAACTGATCAACAGGAGAAGTTGTGAGAAACTGATCACATGTTGATGATCTAGTAATCAAAAGTATGAGGGAGATACTAATCAAATGAAGATAGAGGGAGAAGTTGATAGAGATAATCAAAGGTTGATCAGAATAGCAGAAGATGAGTAATCTAGAGAGAGAAAAATAAAGAACAAGGATACAACAACAAAGAGAGAGATGCAAAAATGAAGCAATCAAAATAGTAGAAGGAGATGTGAAGTTATAGTTTACTTTTTGGCATTTGACTTACTGTTCTAACCTAATAAGCTTGTGGTTGAATAGTTTAGTCTGATGGTTGATCAATTTAGTTTCCCATCAATGCCAAAGAGGGATATTGTTGGAAATCTGATTGAAAAGCTCATTGTTGAAGATCAAAGAGGGAGATTGTTGCAAAGAAGGAAGATTGTTATTTTCAATCATTGTTTTGTCATTGATGTCAAACCTACTATTTGTAGGGATGAAATTTTCTTATAAGATCCAAGTACTATCACTTAGTTGATTGATGAAGAGGATTTGATCACCAAGATGTAATAAGAGCACCTAAAGAAAAGGTTGAGGTATGATGTTGTAATGAAGTGCAAGGATTAGTTAAGAAAATGGTTAAATTATGTATTGATAACATACTCAAAGATATAGAGTGTTGGGACTAAAAATTTCATGCTTCATTTTTAGTCACATCTCAAAATTTTTGAAAAAATCAAGCCCTTAAACGCTTTTAAAATGCATATGTGCCTGGTTGTACCCGGCTGTCCATTTGAGACCCCTAAGGTGTTTAATGCTTTTGGCACCTTTCATTCAGCATGCCTAAGCATTTTGTGAAGTTAGATTGAGTTTTTGAGTCATTTGGCAAAGTTCTGTTTTGAGCTAGTATCAATTTTGCATTTTCACCTAAGTGTCAAACAACGACAGGAGGCTGTGTTTGAACTTGAATATCTTTTGCCCAGAATTGTGTCATGACTTGCCACTTTGAGATTATCTAGTGTCCATACCCAAGAACCTATGTTTCAAATTTTGAGTCATTTCGAGTTTGTCTGACTAGGTTTTGAATCCCTTGAAGTTGGTTAGTTACTATTTTCATGCCTTTGCACTTTGCACATATTTCTGGGAGGCCCTGTTTGACATGTTATAGCTTTTGACCAGTTGACCAAAATCTTGAAATTCCTATTGCATTGCATTGTAGATGTCAGAGAGTTGCTATGTTTCAAGTTTTAGCTTATGACGAATCCGTTTGATCAGTTTTCAAACATGATTCCAAATGGAATTTCTATCTTTTCACTATTGTCAGTACTTGCAAATTTATCAGTACCCCTATTCGTGACGTTATAACTTGAAATTTGTGATGGGCAAGATCAGACAGTTTGTTCCCCTGTATTTTCCACTGAAAATTCTACAAGTGTGCCAATTTTTAGAACTTGACAAATCCATATGCATGTTTTTCCAGGTCAATTCCATTCACAAAAATTGCTTTCTGTCAGCATGTCCAGTTGCAAAATTCTGAGTAGCCCACTTTGACTGATCACCATTTGCGCCTTGTTATTCGTCATGAGCCTAAATCATAGATCCATAATGTCCTCATGACAAAGAATGAATGTCCCAGTTTTCGTCTTCCTATGTGCCCATTTACCTAGTTTTTCGAGCCATTTCTAAACCTAGTTTAGTGTTTTCTGACTTGTTTATCTGTAGGTGATTCTGAGCAGGCAACTTTGACAACGAATATCTTTTGATCCTGATGTCGTCATGCAACAAGATCTGGCAGGCCTGTTGAACATGTCAGAGAGAACAAAGATCCTGAGTTTCAGAGCTGGGTCAATTATTCAGGTCAGTTTTTAAAGGCAGCCAACAGACCTCCTGACATTAAATTGGCAGTTTGTAGATTAGTGGTAATATGGGTTTCAGATTGATTAATTAGTGATCGAACCTAATTCAAATCAGTTCGAGATGTCCAGTGGATTAGTTTGATGGTTCAATCATTTGAAAACGAAATTATTTTTTAGCCGGACCCACTTTAGGGTCCGACTGATTCCATGAGGCAGAATGAGTCAAAGAATGAAAATAATGAAGCTAAGGTTTATGAAAAAATAATGAGGCTAAGGTTTATAAAAAAATCTTTGTAACAAAAGGAGTGAAGGGAGAGGAAGAAATTCCCGATGGTGTAGTTGTTCTTTTGACTCCTGACATGCTAGATGTTTTATCACACATTTCTGTGCGAGCGAGAAATGGCAGGGTGTGCTTTTGCAATAGGCTTTGAACCAAATATTCTTGATGACCTTCAATCCAAGAAAGGAAAGAAATATCTCTAAAAAAAAAGCATTTCAAAGGACCCAGCCTCACGCATCATAAATAGAAGCTGCAAAGTACATAGCAAGGAGTCTACGACCCATGCAAAGATGTCGAGTAGTCAACAGAAGTCTCATGCCAACAACGGGACATAGCTAGTATTTTAAGGAGAATGGAAGTAGAACCCACAGCCATAAAGGGAACTCAACACCCCACATTATCCACGGAGCCAGTCAAAGGGACCCTGCAGTTTGGAACACAAGCAGTTAGCATAAACAAAGATAGTTAGCTCATGGAATTGCCCAATGGATTAGGCACTGATTAGTTATAGGATCACTGGTTATACTGTTGCATTTTTGAGGTTTTGTTCAATCAACATCTTATATCAAATGAATTTCCCTTTCATGTTGAAGAGCTATAAACAAAATGCCCTCACTCAGCTTATGAATTTCATTGTTTTGCATCTAGCTACTACAAATATATGCTATTTCATAAGTTATTAGGAGAAATAAGGGTTTCTATCTGCTTTGTATTAGATTCAGTGTATGCTTTGATAATTGGTACCATATAAAGAATCTATAGGTCCACCCGCCTAGGTTTTGTAGAGCCTGAAGAAGAAGAAGGGTCTAGCCTTATAGTTGGCCTGGTGTCTGAAGGGGCATGTTTAAACTGGGTGTTAGCTGCCCCTAGATGTGCTTTGTTCTCATCAGGGTAATTGGAAACGGGTAACATTTTCAAACACCAACATAGAGGTTGGTCACACTTAGAAAAATTGGAGGAAGAAGTTGTAACAAGGTTGACTGCAAAGCTTAAACTAAGATCATTAGTGGGTGCCAAGCAAGTTAGTTGAACCTGAGAAAATTCTCAATTGGAGCTAAGTAATAGGAAATTCTAGTGCATGTCGAGTGATCTTCAGGTGCCAAGTGAAGTTCAAGCTCTGAGCATCAGAAAATCTTAGTTGGTGCTGAGTGATCTTCAAGTGTCGAGCATCAAGAAAAACACAGTTGATGCCAAGTAACATAACATGTGTCAAGCACTAGTATTTCAATAGTGCCGAGCTGCTACATTATTTCAAATAATGAAGATTTTTCAAATTTGAGCTAACAGAGTGGTTACCTTGAATTTTGTGAACAAGTTGGGAGATAAGGATGATGAGCTGGTGGCACAAAATTCCATGTAAACTATTTTTAGGTGAATTTAAGAGGATTATTCAAGAAGTTTCTAAAGGAAACAAAATATGGGTTAGATGCAATGAATCCTACCTAATCCATATGAATTGAAATTAAAGAATGGAAGAATTGACCAGGAAAAGGAACCCCAAGACTTCTATTTAAGGAGTCATAGACCAAGAAGAAAATGCTGTTGATACTGTTGTTGTTGAAGAGCCAAATCTGTATAGTGGTTAGAAGGGTGTCAAGGAGAAGACATCTAGGAGAAGGAAGAGCACAGGGGCTCTAGTGGTCATGAAGAGATGATTGCATTGGTACATTGAGCATGGAGACTCAAGGAGATTAAGCTTAAAAGGAGGTCAAGCTATCAAGAGTTATAGTGATTGAAAACCAAGCAATCGTATGAGTTGAGAAGTGATCTAAGATCTGCAAGATAAGTTGTGTGTTGTAGTTAGGTCAAATATTTTCTAATACTCTCTAGAAATTGTATTAGTTATGAAAATCCTATGGACTTAGGTTGGTTTAATAGCCATTTGTAAATCCTTTAACAGGGTGGCATTCTAAGTGAATGTTCTAAAGTCCTCTAACCAGGTCCACTTTTAACAGGGTGGTTAAATCCTCTAATAAGGTCACATTTAACATTGTGTTGTAAGCCTTAAATATGGCAGGCTTTTAATAGGGAATCACTTCAGAAGAGTGAGAATGGAGTAGCATGTTACTGGTGGTTTTTCCCAAATTGGGTTTCCATGTAAGTCACTGTGTTATGTGTTGATTTCTTATGTGTTATGCTTGCATGTTGATTTATAGTAACATGCTGGTTAGAAAAATTAAAGCTTGGATGAATGAGGTTGAATGGGCTCACTTTACTTTGTGAAAAGTTTGAATAGGACATTTGGACCTTGAATAATTGATCCACCTCCCCCCCCCCTCTCAATTATTCTCAAGAATTTCTAACAATTAGTGGTTTTCTCAAATTGGGTTTCACATTAAATCTTGGTGTCACTTGTATTCATGCTCTTTCTTTTGTGTGTTTGCAACTAAGTTAAATTAGGATAATCATAGATAATATCTTAATATTTTCATGTTAATAATTTGTCAAGTTCTTTTAGTATATTCAATTATCTTCAAGTTATAGTATTTTCTAGTATAAATCATGTACATGTATGTTTGCCAAGTTACAATAGAATACAATATAATTAGAGTCTTATTGATATCCAAGGGTTCTAGGATTTATTTTAGTGGTAAATGATTCACCCCTCCCTTCTTAGTTACTCCTCTTATATTTCCAACAATACCATTTCATCATCATCACTACTATTTGAATCTTCAGGCGTAAAACGAGACTTCTTACCTTTTTCTTTAGAGTCCTTGAAGTTCCTAAAATCCTTCTTGCCTTTGTATTTTTTGTGCTTCTTTTTATCTTTTTCTTCTCTATTTGGACACCTTGCAGCAATGTGACCAACCTCTTCACAATAAAAATAGATTAAAGGAATTTTACCTTTATACTTTCTTTTTCCTTTGGGATACCTTCTTGCAATAAATGTTTCAATGGCTTCAAGATCACTGTTAGAACTATCTTCTTCTTCACTTTTAGATTATTTGCCTTTAGAACTTTTGGCTTTCTTCTTGAGTGATAACTTGGCTTCAAATGTAAACTCAAGATTTCTAGAACTAGGAGTATAACTATCATAGTTATCTAGCTTAAAAGTAGTCAATATTCCAACTAGAGCGTCCAAATTAATCTTGTTATTTGGATCACATCTTATCTCTTGAATATTAGACACTCTGATTGCATAGATAGGAAGAAGTGTTCTAAGTATATTTCTTACCACTGTAACATCTTCAATTGTCCCTCCAGAGGCTTTGATTGCACTGACACTAGCTTTCATTCTCTCAATATATTTTGCAATGCTTTCATCCTCTCCTATCTTCATCTGATAAAATAGACCTCTTAAGCTTTCTACTTTGGCTTGTTTCACATTATCATTACCTCCATACACATCCTTCAATTTGGTCCACATTTCATGAGTAGTAGCACATCCTTTAACTTCATCAAATTTAGTATAATTAAGAGGTGATGCAGTGTCAATCATCATAATGTTATGATTTTTCTTTTTAAAAATCTCCTCCATAGTCAATGTTCCAATAGGAGCCTTATAAGCATTTTTCAAATATTTCAAACCTAAATCACTGATGGTTTCTAAGTGAAACTTCATAAGTTCCTTCCATACCTCAAAGTTATCTCCATTCAGCTTAGGAATCTCTCTTCTGTAAGACATCTTTATCTTTTAGCTTAGGTCCTTGAAACATTTTCTACAAGCACCAAATGCTCTGATACCAATTATTGGAAATATAAGAGAAGTAATTGAGAGGGGAAGGGTGAATCAATTACCACTAAAATAAATCCCAAATCCCTTAGATGACAACACATAACATAAACTCTAAAATATTGTAGTTCAATAAACACGCAGGCACTCAGTTAATATTGATAATATGTTGTAACTCAGTAACCACTAAAACAACAACTGTAACTCAAAAAATATTAACATGAAAATATTAAGATATTATTTGTGATTAACTTTAATTAACTTAGTTGCATACACATGAAAAGAATAGGATGAACACAAGTGACACTAGGATTTAATGTGGAAACCCAATTTGGGAAAAACCACCAATTGCAACTAGTTACTATTTTTCACTTTTATGAAGTTGGCTTTGTTAGGAGCCAGCCCTATTAAAGGTTACAAAACACACTATTAGGTGTGGCTTTATTAGATGATTTAATCACCCTATTAGGAGTGGCCTTGTTAGAGGTCTTTAGACACTTCAATCTAGAAATGCCACATTGTTAGAGGATTTACAAATAGCATTTAAGAAAACTTTGTTAAGAGATTTAGATCACTGCTACAATGGTTTCAGAGTAATAATGAGATGATTGATTTATGATGCAACTATATTTTTTGTTTTAGATCTCAATTCTGGCTCGAATACTTGATCCTTTCTAATTGAATGTATCTTTGCATCTCCTCAAGGATATTCTTCTTATTCTTCTAATTTGCTTCCTCTTAGCATCTTCTATTCTTCCATCCACTTGCACACTTTCAATCTAAAACTTGACCTTATATTTATACCTTATGAATTGTCAAGTCAGCTTGAATATATCCTAGAATAATTAATATCCATCTCCTCAGTCGGCTAGAACCAACAAACACTTTTTAAAACTCAATATTCCAAAAAAATAAAATCCATCATTAGCTGATTGTTCTTGGTAGATGCTAACTTAGAAATTATTTTCCTATGTTAACCAAGTGAACTTGGTTAACATTGTATCTTCACAAACTCGGTTAACACTGGAATGCTTGGTAGACACATGAAACTATCTTCATTGATTGAGTGAGCTTGGCATACACTAACTGGTAAAGATATGACTTTTTGTGTAACATCAAAGACAATACACAATTAACCAATTGTATTCAACATCCTAGTATATTTCATTGACAATTTTAGATCTATGAAGTTACTATTCTTATTCCATTGTGTAACTCTCATAATTCTAGAGTATTTTACTTTTTTGTAAAGTTCCTCTCAATTTCGGCTTGATCCAAAAATATTCTTTAATTTTTTCCATACAACTCCTTGACCTAAGCATGTTATTTGGTGGAAATGGGCCAAAAAAATACTACCGCCTTCTATTTGGTAAAGTCAAGTTTCTTCTTCTGAGTTCAGGGATAGGGTTTCTCATCTCTTTTTGCCTCTTGCCTCTTTCATCCAAGATACCTTGAATTTGTAAATATGCTATTTTCTTCAAAGTTTCCTACCTCCTCAAAGTCCAAAGAATCTTCAGATTTTCCTTTTTTTAGATACTTTGAATTTGTATTTAAACTATTTTATGCTAAATATGGAAGCACTTGAAGATTTATCCCATAATTCAACTTAATTAATTTGAGGATTTTTAGACCCTGAAAATAGGAAGGCATATCATTAGGAACTTATCAAGTAGGTCTTTGTATCTTTTTTTTAATAACACTAAAGCTTTTGTGATTTTTTCTTCAATCTCTTTTACTTCTTGGAATTATGGAATTCTAGAAATCACCTCTATATTGGTTGCCTCTGACCATAATGCCTCAATGCCTTTGTTGAAGCTTAGATCAAGTACTACTAGTTGTTTCATGTTCCATTCACATGGAAAAAATTTTAGAGGGTATTTTTCCCATCTTAGCCACTTCAAATCTATAGGAATTTTCCTATAATATCCATCTACATGAGCTACATTAAGCCAAAGAACTTGCAATTGACACATTCCTTGAAAACTATGAGTTTGAAGTCTTACATCTTGCTGAAGGTAGATAAGACATCTCACCCTTAATGTTCCTTGATCAGGTTACAATGTATACATTTTATTAGCAAGTGCTAGCATTGAATTTGAATTATTCTATGGGAAATAGAAACAACTACTATCCTATGCAACATACCAATGGAATACAATGGAAATATTGAATAAATATATAAGCTAGAAGCGCATCTCAAATATTTTGTCTACAACAATGTTAGTTAAAAATTCATAAGGAAACTAACTGTTACTTCACAAATTTAGTGTAGGGACTAGAAAAGTATTGGGAGTAAGAATGAAGTAAAGTGAACTCAAAACCTCATATTTTCTTTCATTAAAACTAGTTCAACCTCCTCTAGCTTCCACAATATACTATGTTAGTATGGTTTTTCTAATTCATTTGCTATAATAGCTCTTCTTGTAACCTGCAACTCACTATGCATTCCAAGTCTATCATGCTCATCTAGTTTAATGAGTGATTTTAGATTCATTTTTGGTAGACCTTCATTAGGATGAAAATGACTTTCTTCTCAAAAGCTAGTAATGCTTTCACTCTTTCTTCCAGTGAATATATTATGTCCCTATTCCATATGTCAATTGCTTTGGCCAAAAATCTTGATCTATTTAAGAGACAATTTTTGTGGGCAGATGTTGAGGAGAAAATGTGTCTTTCACTTATTAATTGGGAAACTATTTGTTGCCCAAAGGATTAGGGAGGTCTCAATATTAGAGACTCTCACCTTCTCAATATTTATTTGTTTTCCAAGTTTGGATGGAATGTTACATATGTGGATGTGGATTAGTCGATAATAATGTTATATATCTTGCAATATCCCCTTATATTAATTCTTAGGAATTAGGGATAATTAACTCACAAAAATCAGTGAGAACATTTCTTCCAAGTAGACTCTAAAAGTCCTTTACAAGACTTGTAATGATGGTAATTAACACTAATTAATATAAGAATTAAAGATAATGATTTACAATTTATACTTCTTATATTATGATTCTATAAGATATATTATTTATCAATAAAATAGTGTATCACAACTATCTTAGATATATTGATGAGATTTATGCCAAGATGATCTCTACTATATATCAGATCTACACTTCTATTATAACAATATGAATTTTTTGAAGTCTCCTTCAAATTTTTGCTATTTGTTTCTAATATATCAATATAAGATATACTACAAGTCTTCTCAATGTGCTAATAGCTAACTCTGATATGGCACTAATATGTTGAAGTCTACTTTTATTGCTTATAACGATGATGTATCTTGCTATTCTTGATCTATCTTATAAGTACAAAAATATCTTAATATCACTTATAGTATTGATATAGTTGTTTCTTATTTGTACTTGTCTCCAACATCACTTATAGTGATGATATTTAATTCTAATCTATACCTTATATGTATGCAACTATCATCAATATTTCTTATAGTAATGATATTGCTATGTCTACCTTGTCTTTGGAAATATACAAGATAGTGGGATCTTCATGATTACTTTCCTTTAGTATTTGCAAACTAATTTTCAAAAGGCAAGTACTCCCTTGAGCAATCCAATAAGGATAAATAAATGATAAGAAATACTCGATGGTGTCTTTGAGAATGAGATTGATTCTTATAATATATTTCATTGTTATTGGATACTTGCACCCATAGGTTGGGATAACACCTTTCTTTTTTAGAAATGGGCATTTAATGGTTAATCATTTTCTTTGCATAGTTTTTAATAATTGCTACTAATTAGTTTGTTCAATTCACATGTTATTATTTGATTAATCTTCCATAGGCAGTGATAAAGACAATATCATGTTGATTGGTGATAATGTGACTATCTATTTGCTAATAGGAAACTACATACATATGTACACACACACACACACATAACTATGACTACATTTATGTTGTTTGATGTGAACATGGGAACACTTAAATGGTGTGACAAAATTTGTCCTTTGATTTTCAATCTTCCTAATCAATACCTCTTGTAATGGTTATAATTGATGGGTGATTATGATGATCATTTAAGAAATACATAAGTTGATAATCTTGACCTGCTTGTTGTTGTCTAAATTGGCCCTTCCTAAAAAATACCTCCTCCCACCCTTTAGATATTTCACTTCACCTTATGATAGATTATTTCTCTTTTAGGATGAGTTTGTTGCAATTTTGGGAGGAGAATGTCACCTTAGATGAAGAGAAATCATTGCTAACAAGAGAAGTCATTTCTAATTAATAGAGTTTAAACATCTTTTTGTAATTTTTAAAAGAATTCACATTTCCATAATATAGGAAATGAATATCTTGATGATGTGTGTCCCTATGAAGGTTGACTTGACCTATTTAAGCCAGTAAAAACATTTTAGTTAATCATTTCATTCCTCCTACAATAAGATCAACTTGTTTTTAGAGTGAATTGAAGGCATATTTTTATCTTTTGATCTCTCAAAGAATCTCCCTTTTCTTCCTTGGTCCTCTTCTTCATGGGAAAAAATTTGAGCATGAGGGAGGATTGATTCATCATGCTACCCCTCAAGGAATTATCTTGATTCATCTCTAAACTTCAATTCCATTCTTCAAAAATTTTTCATCTTCTTTGTTGTTCTATGTGAATTATGAGATCATTGATTATTTCCTTCCCTTTCCTCACAACTTTGAGAGCCAAATCATTTTCTATATTTTCGTAGAATTTTTGGATGATAGCTTTTGCATGTGAGCTTTGGTTTTCTTTCATGTGGATGCTCTATCACACCATGACATGGAAGTTTGTTGGGTATAATACATACCGAGAGAGGCCTTTAGAGAGGTAGAAATAAATATTGTTCATTTAGACATTTGTTTTATTATCATAAAAAGTGGAGGTCTTATATGTTTATTTCTCTATGAGTGAAGGTCTTATATGTTTATTCCTCTTTGAAACACTACAAAAACTTGGGTGTTGTATTATGTTTTTATCTTCTACATAGAGTGAAGAATCTGCTTCCAAGCTTCCTATTGTGGAAGTTATCATCACTTCAATAGATCCATTCAAGGAGCCCACATTGAAGTAAGAAATAATTACTATCTTTCCTAAACTAATTATACAAGAGCTCTATAGCATTTTTGGCCAAGTTATTACATGATTATAGATGTAACAATGAAGATGTTGGATGTATGTAGACTATTGAGAAAGGATCAAATGCACTCCAAGGCCCTCTTTAGGGAGGAACCAACTACTTTCATAGAAGAAAATAGACAAGGTAATAGCAAATCTTTGGCATTAAATTGGTTTGGAGATTGAAGTTCAGTATATGACATGTTGTTTTATTAAATTCAAATATTTCACATGAAATAATGATATATATTAATATATATCTTTTAATATCTTAATGTTCATAATAGTATTGTATATTAACAATAAATGTTTAATTATTTTTATATTTAAGTATAATCTTGATAAATTTGCTAATTTTTTGTTTTGTTATTGATTGATTGTTGTATATTGATGACATTGTAAAACTATGGGAGTCCTTTGGAAAACTCCCCAGGCCTAATTAAAAAACAATAAATTATAATTTCAATCCTATTTGAAGTAAGCTTTCTAGAAGTTACTTTTATAGTTGTACACCATTTTTTTCATGTGCACGTCAAGTATAGTGTCTAGTAGATTTTGAGCAATTATGATAAGGGCTCCTCTTTTTGACTTTCTTTTATTTACTAACATTTGATTGCACTCGATCCTATTTTAATTTTTAATTTTTAAAAGAAGCTTCATCTGATAATGCAATATTATCTTTTATTAAATAAAATCCATTTATAGGAAATGAAATGTGAGGAACAATCATGTTGACATGTGGTTGGAATAGTGATTCATAAAAGGCTTATAAATTATTTTTATAAACCCTTTAAATATTCAATCAATAACATTTATGATGTTGCCTAAGTAGAGATTCTAGATGTATCCTCTTTTTTTTCTGAGGCATTGAGGAAGAATTCCATGCCCTAGTTGAAGCAACTCGGGCTATACTAAGTGACAATCCATGCAATAACCATACTCTTCCTTCCCTAGTTATAGAGGAAGCTTTCAAGGTTTCTAATTGCAGCTATGAAACCAAAATTGCTTGGGGAAAAGTGGTAGAAGAAGCATAACCTTCTTTTTTTTTCCTTAAAAATAATTCCTACTAAAAGATTGCTCGTCATCTTATATTAATCTTATCAGATGTCCCTTATTAATTTGAAATGTAAATTTTTTTTTTTGGATTTGATTGTGTGTTTTTTTTAGCATCAATTTTTTGGATCACACTCCACAATCCATCATCAGGATAAGGGAAAGAAAGAATGGAAAAGTGAAATATGTAGACCAATCCTCTTTTTCTTTTTATTTCCCTTTGGTTGGGCTTGGTTTGTATATTCCACTTTTCAATGCATTCTCTCATCTTGATGATGGATCATGAAGTGTGATCTAAAAAATTGATGCTAGAAAAACATACACAATCAAATCCAAACACAAAAATTTACATATCACCTTATATATTAGATATTTTATGCAACCCACAAAAATCCCATAGCATAGATGCTAACTCACTTTTGACTGGTTACAAGTGGGATGGATGTATGGACCTACAGTTGAGGATGTTATGACATGAATTAAGATTCATAGTCTAGGTTAGCATTCCATTAGTGTCCAACCAGAGGAACCAATTTTCATGGGACATGCAACAACCACTATTATAGATACCCTTTTTCAATAGAAGAGATGAGCAATAGGACTTCTTAAAATATTTGTAAGAAAACTCTATCCTTTCATTGGAATCAAAAGAGGTATTAGCTTGAGGTAGAGGATACTTTATCTTTATTTCTACCTATGGGTTGTTTGGTCAGTACCAACTATTTGCTATGCCTTGCTTCCTACCATGAGTCTACTATATCATAAATCATTCATGCCCAAGGTTAGTTAAATTTCATTTTATATTAACATAATCTTATTTATCCAAATTGAAACACACTATTAACCTATTAGCTACTAGTCTCATCATATGGTTATCGCATAAACAATATATTCTATATTTTGATTTCGATCATCTTTAGGACAAGATAGTTTTGAAAAAGGAAGTCAATTTTGACTATTTAACAATTAGACCTTAGTGTGTGATGTTTAAACATCCCATTTGATTCATTTGAGTTGGTGCATCTTTAATCATATTAGTAAATGAGTCTATGTGACTTCAAATGAACCATCAAAACAAGTCAAATCATATAATGTGTTGCTTAAATTATATCATAAAGATGGGTAATGAACCACTTGAACAAGTCAAATTTTAGAATGTTTTTTTAAAACTACATCAAAAATATGAACTCACTTTTATTTATAGATTTGTACAGCATAATTTTCATTTTTTAATACTAGCTTTACTACTAATGCATACTACAGAGGTTTCTTTTCCAATTGCACTAACACTCTTCCTTTCAATCTATGGGTATCAGCTTGTGCAGTACATTCTTCTTGGGTGTTTTGTGAGAGAGTGCTGGAATAACCAATTCATGTAGCTCATTGTGTGTACATCTTAATAGATCATTGCACTATTTGATTTACTAGTGAAGTTGTTGGGATTGTTTGAGATAGTATTTGCTGTGACTCCAAAGGGGTCAGAGGAATAAGAGAATGGTGGTGAGGGTGATTTTATATTTGATTCTTTTGCATTGTTCATCATAAAAACTACAATATTATTATTAAACTTAGCATGCCTTTCTTGGAACATTATTTCAATTGTGGTTAGTGTTAGTGAGATCAAAGAGAGGCTATTTGCAGAGTATTTTGTGCAGTGTTTGGGTAGTCATAAATCTCTAGCCATTTTTGAAAAGATTGGTTAGAAAGGGAAAGAGAGGCATTCCTTGGAGTGTTATCATAAAATCTTGTGCTTTGGCTATTTTCATATATGCTACACTAGCTTAATTTGGTGAAGGGTGTTTTTCCTATATGCCAATCTCACTTATTTAAATTGTATGAATTTTCTCAGAAATATTCTTCTATCACATAATGATTTATCTTTCATCCTTTTTAGTGAGGAACTCTTCTTACATTAACAATATGTTTATAGTTTTGTACCATTTCTAGATATATATTTTTGGTCCATTGAATTCTTCAAATAAGAACAATTAGAAAATGATCATCTTTATAATTCAAATTTAAGTTGGAGATGTTCTAGGTACTTGATAAGTATGTTTTGTGTGGCAATTACAATTGATTGTCATTTCCCCCTTGTGAACATTTCTATAGTTCCTTTCTCAATAGTAAACATATAAGATTATTTTTTGTGTTAGTTGTGTAGGTCTCTTGTAGGAATTTCTCGATATGCTTGACATGATTTTTCATTTAAAAATATAAATAGCTTCTCTTATTTTTTTGTATCCATGATAAAAAGTTTTTCTACTTTCAACATATAAAATGTCAACAATTTAAAATGTAAGTTTGAGATGATAATTTGTTTTCTTTGAGTATTTTGTTAATTGTGAAGTAATGCCATATAGCTTTAAAGGATTTTTTTTTATAACTAACTAACCATCTTCCTTTTTTTATTGTATTATAGGGAGGCAACTTCTCAAAGAGAGATGATAATCACTTCCACTTTATAATTATTTGATTACTTAATAGTTGGTGTATCTCTTAAGTCTCATGTTAAAACATACTCCCTATAATGTACAATATGATCTAAATCCCAAAAACTTCCCCTTTCTTTATTCTAGATTGGGATGCTTGCAATGATGTTGAATGCAAAGATAATACTCCTATTACTTCAAGTTTGAGTTCCCTATTCTACAAAGTGCATGTACATGTGATAATTGTATACACTTTACCTAGAGTTTTGTTAAACTTTTATAATATCTCTGTTGGGTATATGAAGATACCCATGGAGCCAAACGCTTGCAAGAAGACCTTTTTTTATTAATGATTCTTGATGCAGTAAAAATATACTTGAACTCTTGAGATAACTACTTAATATAAACTGTAGCTATCTTATTATTCTTGAGAATACTATAGGCATTCAGTCTATTGGGAATTTAGTGTCTAGTTGAAAGCTAAAGCTATATGCATGGCTCTTTGTAGGTGCATTGTATCCCTTAATACTATTTTATTAATATATATTATAAATGTGGATCTATACCAAGACCTTTTTATAGAAATTTTCTATTTCACCCTTGATTTTATTCAAATTTGAACTCCTTTACACTAAAATTTATTAATGAATATCTTATACTTTGATAGAGGAAGGTAATAGATAATATTATCCACACCCAAGTCGAAGGATCATCACTAAGACATTCTAATAGTTGAATCAATTAAATTTCTTAATAGAGTAGTCTTGACAAGCTGTTGTAAATCCTTTAACAGGGTGGTTACTTCATTATAAGTTAAAGTCCTTTTACTAGGCATACTTTAATAGGGTGTTGAAATCCTTTAACAAGGTAAGATATAAAAATATTGTAAGCCTTTAATAGGGAAAAAATTTCATAGGGTAGATCGTGTTTCATGATCAAAACATTGCAATCTTCATTGGACACACTTTATTACTATAGCAGTGAAGATTTGTGGGTGTCATCCCCACCCCAATTTTACCTTCTCCTTGGAGGGTTTTTGGGTAACCAAATATCTTGTTTCATACATGTGTTAATGTTTTACTCATGCTATGGATGTATATGTTTAATTTGGTATTTTAGTTTATATGCATAGATTGTGAGATGGATGTGTGGTGAATATTTTTGAGTTTGAAAGTTTTAAGTGTTGATTTACCCCCCCTCCCCCCCTCAGAGTTTACTTCCATATTGTATTTCCAATAGTTTTCACCCTTGATTTTATTCTAATTTGAACTCCTTTACACTAGAATTTATTAATGAACACCTTATACATTAATAGAGGAAGGTAATAGAAACTATTATCCACACCCAAGTCTGATATGATTTAAGGTAATTTGTTTTGAGCACTAGTTTGATATTGTGAGTTGACAAGGGTATGAAGTTGTTTTCATGGATATATTTTGATGTGTATAAGGTAGTACTTATCCAATTGCTAACTTCTAGTTAAACCTCTATATTATGTAGTGGCCTACTAGTGATTTTTATGATATAATATCATAGTACTAGTGCATTCTTATTCTGGTCATAGATGGGTCATGTACACTCTTCATTAAATGAGTGCTAGGTTATGAAGCCTTTCCTATTTGAATTTTTCATATATGTAATTGACATTTCTCCTCTAATATTCTAGCTTATATATATATATATATATATATATATATATATATATATATATATATATATATATATATATGTATGTATATGATTTCTTTGTCTTTCCTCCTCAATATGTTTCAATGGACTCTTGCTTGATAACATTAAGTGAACTAGTAAACACACAAGTAGCTGTGTTTTGCATCGTCGCTACCTTGTACGGGTCATGTTAATTGAAGTGCCAAAGGCACAAACATTGTAACCCTAATTTGACAAAACATTGGTAGGTTTATACAAACTGTTGGGTTTAGCTTTATTGTTATATATTTAGGGGTGGATGGCGTAACTCACCTAGACATTGTGGTTAGAAATCGTGTAAGTATTGGCCACACTAATTCCACTAAACATTCAATGAATACTGGAAAAACCTTCCTTGACTTCTTTATATAATTATTTGATGCCTTTCCTTGCTTGAATCATCAAATAAGAATAGGAATCTATCATTCAACATTTTGTTGAACTATTAATGAGATTTATTTCACGCAGGTGCATTAGAAACCTCAATCGATAGAAATGTTGTTTCTTCATTGGATGTTTCATATACCACTATAGTTACAATGATTAGGTTTCATGAGTTGGGATACACTATAGTGATCTTAGTATGGTCAAAAGAGACTTTGGGTACTATATTGCTATAGAATATAGCAAATTGTTCTATTTGTATATGAAGAAGGCCTAATCTTGACATAACGATGTGCAATAAGGAATGTAATTGCTATGACATATAGCGATCCCTTTTATTGATATGCAAAGAAAAGGCAAAAACAATATAGAAATGAGAAATAAAGTAGACTTATTTCTATAACATGTAATGATCATTGAAAAATAGAAAAAAATATATAATCATTACACCAATGAGTGATAGAGATGTTGTATTGCTATAAGCCATGACAATGGGTGTTTTTAATGATTGAAAAAGAGGAGATATCACTATAGAATATAGCAAACTCTTCTATCGCTATACAGAGAAGGCCTAAGCTTGACATAATGATGAGTGATGAGGAAAGTATATCACTATGACATATAGTGATCCCTTTTATCGCTATGCAAAGAAATTGCAAAAATAATATAGTGATGAGTGATGGAAGAGGCTTATTGCTATGACATATAGTGATCATCGACGAATGAAGAATAAATATAATCATTATAACAATGAGTGATGGAGATGTTGTATCACTATAAGTCATGGTGATGAGTGTTTTCAATGATAAAAAAGGAGGAGATATTGCTATAAGTAACGGTGAGGAGTGTTTTCAATGATCGAAAAGGAGGAGATATCACTATAGAATATAGAAAACTCTTCTATAAAAAAAGAGGAGATATTGCTATAAGTCATGGTGATGAGTGTTTTTGGTGATAAAAAAGGAGGAGATATTACTATAGAATATAACAAACTCTTCATTTGAAGAGGAGGAGACATCGCTATAAGTCATGCTGATGAGTGTTTTTAGTGATCGAAAAGGAGGAGATATCACTATAGAATATAGTGAACTCTTCTATTGAAAAGGAGGAGATATCACTATAAGTCATAGCGATGGGTGTTTTTAGTGAGCAATAAAGGAGGTTTATCACTATAAATTATAGTGATCATTGGAAATTTGGGACCAAAGAAAATATTAGTTGAAGTTTCAATGACAAAAATAGCGACAAAACAATTTTTCAAAAATTTGACCAACATGAGTAAAAAATTTGACCTATTTTCATCAAAAAATGAGTCAAAATGTACTAGTGTAATTGCCTCCAATTAATATTGACTCCAATATACAATCTACTATTTCATTAGTAATATTTTTTTGGTAAGTCTATTACTTTCATTTCACTGTTGATTGCTAAGAATTACTAATCTTTTTCACAAGGTGACATGGATCCACCAGAAGGCACATCTGGGGATGTTCCTCACACACCTTAAACAAAGGTAAATCTTAATTAGTGTACTGGTAATGATTATATAGAAACAAATGTCATATTATTATGTTCTTTTCTTTATGGCTTTGGAGTTATTTTGATAAAAATTTATTGATATTGATGTCACAATTTGATACTTATTGATAGGAAAAAGCAAAAATGGTAGCAAATCAAATATGATATGAAATCGAGGGTGCATTTTTTAGATGACATCACATTTAGCACTGACTCTAGCTTCATGCCTACTAAGATTATAAATAAATATAGTCAACAAATTCTTACCCTTGTCATGGAACCAAATAGAATTGAATAGACAAAAGTACTAAAAAATGAATTGATAGGTAGAGTCTATTGTTTGAAGGTAAGTAGTAATTAATCTTAAGAAATAAAAAATATTGCATAGATTTTTATATTTTATACTATCTTATTGATCATGATCTAAAATATGATGTGTTCTTTGTACAATAATTTTTGACACCTATGAAATATGTTCAATATGGTGAGGGTTGTAGCAACACACAACCTTCATGTAAATAATCCTTAAACCTTTAACCATTCATTTAACCTTTGCATGCATTATTGACTCAACTTATGTTTGGGATGCTTCTAGAACCCCATTTGATCTTTATCCATTGCAAATGTCTTTGCTAACAATGTATTCCTCAACTCATGATGAAGTGTGGATGCCTCCTTCAATTACCACTCTGATACTACAGAATGTAATTTCAACAACAAGGAACTTGCATACATCTTCATCTGTACCAAGTACAATGGATAAAATCTTGTTTTTCTATATTTCATTATGAGCTAATCATACATTGATTTTTGTTGTTGGGTGCATTTTATACTTATGGACCTATTTTGTGCAGTAATATATACACATACAACTAATACAATAACAAAGACCACTACTACAGAAGCTAAACCATTTCTTGGATCAACTCGTGTTACTAGTACTAGATTTTTTGTGGGGTCATTTTTGTTGAACAAGAAAACTATGTTTCTGTTATAAGTGCCAAATCTTCCAAGTGCTTTAAAATTGTTATTATTTATATTGGAATTTTAGTTTACTTACTTATACATAACTTATTTTGGATTGATAATCCCATGATGTTTTTGTAGGAAATGATGTTTTTTATGATACTCTTTTTGAAATGACATTGAAGCTATTTGGGCCCACCATACCTAAAAGGTATGTAGCTTCATATCATTGGTACAATATTTTTCTTTTCTTTCATTTATTGTACTATATTAAAGTTATTGATCTAACAATTTTATTTTTTCAAAAAATGTGGAATGAACAGGATCTTGAATTAAAAAATCAGCTCATTACATGTTTTGAAGACCTCTTTGGAAAAAAAAATTGACAGTGCCCTACTTCTTAAAAGAGTATCCAAACCTACAAAAGCTACGAGGGACTGATATAGAAGGGCTCTAAAGATAAACCCAAAGTACAAGCATTCTCCTATGATTCCATCGATGGAGTGGAATAAAATAATAGAAGATGCAAAAGAGAAAAATGATACTTGATAAAGGAATTGAACCATAAGAGGGCATAAGAAGGTATGTCATGATAGTATTAAGTATAATGTTATCATACACTAATTAGTGATTTTTGTGAATATATAGTCTAACATGTTTAAAACATTTTATAGACTACAAGAAACATCAAAAGCTATAGAAACAAGAGTACAAAAGGTTGACCAACACAAACTTGGCTCTAGTGGCTATATGAGAATTCACTCTCGACTTGTAAGTAAAAGCAATGGTTTTTCATATCATTTTTTTTATATATAAGGTTACAAACAATTTTGTTTAATCAAATCATACATGCAAAACTCATGATATTAAGCAAAAATTATATGGCACAAAATTCAATGTAGAACCCATGGATGAAGACAAAATCATTGCCTTGAAGGAAGGCTATAAAGTCATGGATGCATGGCTATGCCAAAAATATAAAAGCCATAACGAAGAATCTGGCGCACCAGATGAGACACAGGTAAATTGGTTAAATGAAAAGTAAATCAAATTGAATAATTGAGAAATTTCATGTTTGGTGTTAATCTCCAACATAAATTGATTATTTCTATTTTATATATCAAACAATGATAACAATGTGCATGACATTTCATTGTAGCCTCCAAATCCTATCACTGAAGTTGTGCATGATGAAGGCCATGAAGTGCATCATAGTGATGGCAATATTAATTTTATATTGGAAATAAATTATGTAATTATTAATAGAATTAAAAATCTTCAATTGCAATTGGCTGCATGTGTAACCTTTAAATTTTTTTTAGAGCATGTTGAACATCATGGTAAATGAATGGAGCATGTTCAAAGTGTTCAACATGTTGAGGTGACAGCTGATCAAAATGTTACTGTACATGATATGGCATTGTTAGATAAAGAAAAATGCATCTTATGCTCTGCTAGTTAATTAAATACTTGTAATAGTACAAAAAAATTTATGTGAGTTTAACCCATTTACTTGTTATTGCAGGAGACTCCCCTTTAGTACAACAACCTCATGCTCCTCAAAGATAGATGCATCAACATAATTTGACATTATAGCCAAAAGAGGAGGAGACTGAGGAAGATATTGATGCTCCTATCAGCCTTTTACTTAATAAATCTAAGAAAAACAAGAAAAAAGAAATAATTTTTTAAAAATGCTCTTTGATAAACTTTGTTGGATAATGAAAGAATTTTTTAAAAAGTAATTATCTATGAATGTTGCGTATTAACATTGAATTTTATATCATGTTAATGAGTATTGTTATGTGTTCATGAATTCTTGATTAATGTTTGGTATTAATGAATTTTATATCATATTAATGAGTTTTATGTGATTGTATTGATTGAATGTTATAGTTCATAAATGGATGAATAGATGAATGAATGAATGAAGTACATAAATACATGTTAATGATAAATTTAGATTGATGTTAGGGGGAGATGGTGAGGCTATATAAGATTCTACCTTTAGGTGGTTGGCCTTGTTAAGTAAAGAATATTAAACTATTCTCAAAACCAATTGAAGCTCAAACTAACATACCTTCATTATTTAATCATTTTAGTTCATTCTAGGTATTTTCTCATAAGATACTTTTAAATGTGTCATTTTTATTCAAATATCAAATACAAAGGTGGAAGGGCCAATCCTCAACTTGTTTGGCATGATTTGGCTTCATTATATGTAAGTATTCTCTTCTTGAATGCGTCAAATCTACATAGTTTATGAACTATTTGAGATCTTATTAGTCTATTTCAATTTTCAACTCCCTTTGCTTCTAAAATAACTAACATTAAAATCATATTCTATTTCATATACAAATAAATTAGTATATGGACACATTGACAAGGCTTGCGTATAGGGGCACTCTATGTTTAATCTTGAACAATTAACTTGTGCTTAGTGATGATGCTTGAGTTATTTAATATATGTTTGACTATAAATACTCTATTCACACATATCCTATAATAAACTAATTTTATTAGAAAATCATATGCGTGATGCAAACACCATAGTAATTTGATAGAGTTTTATATTTGAGTAGATTAGTTTAGTAGCTATTTTAATCAAAGAATATGTCAAACCAAAATCACAAGAGTCATGAATAAAATTTTAGTTCATTCATATTGAAATTTTCACTACATTTGAAATAAAGCACAAATATGATAAATTCACTTTCATCTTTTCATATAGGTATTTAATGTAAATTTAAAGCAAGATGCATGGTTTAATGCTATTCGATGGGGGGCAATGGTAGTTGTAGGGTATGTTGTTAGTGTTGTTTTAGACTTTTTTGTTTGATCTAGCTATTTAGTCACTACGATGCACAAAATCACATAGGTCAATTAAAGCTTATTTTAGTAATAACTAAATTTATTATGTAGTCATAAAATTTTCAAGTAAAAACCTTGAATTGTGAAAATTGTAAATAATGCTTTTACAATGGGTTTGTAATTTGATTTACATTGTTTTAAAAAAGTAGATTAGTTGATTTGTTGGATTTCATAAAAAACATCGACGAACATTTTTGTTGATTAGATTTTCACAAAATTTTGACTATTCATAAAACTCCATGCATTTAAATCTTCTGACTATTTTTAGTTTTCTGAGATGGAGAGCTCCACTAATTGTTTTATACATCTAAAAGTATTGAATCCAATAGTATCTTCTCCCATGTCTCCAAAAAATATAGCATAGGTTCAAGGTCCTTTGGCTCCCAGGAATTCGATTAGCCCAATAAGACAAAAATAGAGATTGATTAATCAATACAATTTTTTTTTTAACAAATATTGAAGTAACTTACAACATTCAACCAATTTAACAATCAACCAAAGTAAAATTGAAGTTTAATCTAAGGAGCAATATAAATGAGATAGAGATGATATCACCAAAAGATCAAACAAGAACATGTAATCCTTGTATTTAAGTTGATATTGTTCACCACAAGTACATGTGTTGCCAGTGCATACAAATAACACAATCTAGAGTGGACAAGATAATATAGCTTTCTGTTGAAAAAATGTCAATATGAAAAAATATGGTTATTTTATCTCCAAATTCGGTCTTTATATTTATAGAAAATGAATTGGTTACAATATGAAAAGGCATGACCTTTTGTTTACAAAATAAACTAAATAAACTAATTGATAAATACATAATTACACACCAAGTTAATCAAAACAAGGTTCCAAAACATAATGAGTTGCTCAAGAGTAATCTAACATTGGTTCCTCTAGAAAATCATTGCATTTCTAAATATGTGCTTGATATTTGTATCATTCAAAAATTTTACATTAACAATCACCTCATGATACTTGATCTCCATCTCTATCATCTATTCAATCTACTCATTGGTCCTTCTCATCTCTAGATCATCATTCCTTGCTGCTCCCAGGGCCTGTTCCTGCATCACATGGAAAATCCCCTTCTACATCTCTCAATTGATTGTGTGTCCATATACATTATTCCAAGTTGGAACTCCATCCTCTACTACTAGATCCTCAAATAAATTAAAAACATCTTTAAACTCTTGGGTGTATACATTATGAACTTGGATCAATTTTTTTGCTTCTTGAATATCTTCATCTTCTCCAAGTTCATTCTTTGCTTTAAAAAGATTTCTATATATTTCATTATGTTGTATGGAGAAGGGCTTGTATCCATTGTATAAGTTCCCAAACTTCCATAAATCAGTCAACAACATTTTGAAATAATTTTTCGATATAGAGCTAGAAATTTGCCTCCATACCAAAGATACATACTTCAACCTTTTATTCTCCTCTTACAGTCTCTTCAACTCTATCTTTAAGGCATAATCAGGTGACTGAATCATAGGATAAGTATGTAGCCTTCCTATATTCAATAGGCTCTAATATATTGCTTTCCAATCATCTTGTTCAAATATCACATGTTTCATTTGTGCTTGATTAAACAAGGAAATACCCATGAACTTGCATGGTAGCTAATACATTAGGGTCTATTACCCCCACTTTCAATGTCATCAATTTCTCAAAGGCTCGATCAATATAAATAATTTGAGACCTCTTATGTGGAGGATATAGAACCCATAATAGTATAGACTTCTCATATTCTACTAATTTGGAACCAATAATCACATCCTTTACACCTTGCACATCTCGTTTCATGTCTTTGTTGCAAGTTTCATCTTATTGCTATAATAGATAGTGATATGAAAATTCCCATCACTCATCACTATGTCTAGTATTTTCCAAATGTGATCTGTGATCAACTTTGATCCATCACTATAGGAAATAATGATCCCTTTTGAAAACCAAACTACTTTATCACTATAACACATGTGATCAATTGATCTTATCACTAATCATTGGAACACAAACTTCCTTTCTTTGATCACCAAAACCACTTATTTCCATATCATATAGTGATACAACCCACTTCATTTCAGCTTGCCAAAAAAAAACAACTTAATTATGGCCAACAATAACATCATTGCCCATTTTTATAATCAAAATTTCATCTCCTCGCTTGCCAATGATTGCTAAAAGTTATAGTGATAAACCTTTCTTTATTGCTCATCACCATATTGACAATATGTCTTCTCTACATAGTGATAGACTTGATTGTTATATGTTATAGCGATTTATCACTTGACTTTGAAGATGACCCTGTTGCTCTCACCAAAGTATACATTTATAGTTGATGCTTCATCATTGTAGCTATAGTGATATATATATATATATATATATATATAAACCTTCTATATTCGTCAAAATTTCAACCTATATGGGTCAAAACCTAACAAATTTTAGTCAAAATTTTAACTAGACATGGTCAAACTTCTGACCAATGCACCAAAAAGGTCATCGTTGTGGGTTTGGCATCCTAGTTGGATGGGCCACCCTTTTCAACCAAAATTGGTGGAAGGTTCAACAACCACATATAGAAAAATATTGGTGCCAATTTATGAATCTTAACCAAGGCTGGTTGAAAGCTTGACCAACATTTGTCACAATTTTGATGAAACAATTGAATAGGATACCATCATATGTTTGGCATTGTGGTTGAATGAGGCACTTGTTTCGACTAGAAATGGTCAAATTTGTGACAACCATAATGACCAAATGTTGGTGTGGATTTTGATGAGGAATTGTGTTGAAAGTTTGACCTGAACAAGAATATGTCAAAATTGCTACGGGAAAACTACTGACAAAGCCATTTGTGGATTATTCAACCAACTTGAGTAGAAAATTTGACCAATTTTTATCAAAAATAGAGGTCAATTCTAATAGTGTGTCAGTGTAGATGGTTAAAATCTTTGATCACGTAGTCCCAAGGTTGAGAAGATAATAAAAGATATAAACTGAAACCAAGTGAAAAGGTTAAGAGCATGTTAAATATTGTTCAGTCATGTAGTCTCATGCAAGAAATGCTAATGTCCAACTTAAGCTACAATCTAGCAAAGTAGTTAAAGAGAAAACAAAAGGTGATAAATCACATAGTTATAGAGTTAAGAGATGAAAGATTAAATTGAGTTTTGACTTGGTGAAAAGGTTTGAATCCCTTGAAAAGTCCTTTGATTGCATAGTTACACACTAAAAGCTTTAAGCTAAGTGGAAGACCATGACTTAGAGAAACAACTGAAATCCCATAAGTAGTCACATGATTGCATGACCGCATATATAAGAGCTTAAAAAGGAATGAAGGTAGCAATGTTGTAACTTACTAGTTCTAAAAGGCTTTCACATGGTTGCAAGTAAGAAGTGCTAATGTTAAGATTAAGGCACAACCATGCGACACAATTTAGAAGATGCCAAAGTTATGAAGGTGTTCAATCACATAGTTAAATGCTTAAAGCATGAAATAAGAAAAAAATTAGCCATAAGGTTTAGAAGTAGTGATTGATGGGTCACAGGCTAAGGGCATAAGCTAAAAAATAGATCACAAAGTGGAGACCAAAGGTTGTTACATGGTCGAAGGACAAACCATAAAATGATAAAAGAACCTTGTGAATCCATGAATAACCAAATAGTTTGAAATGGATGCATGGTCACAACATAGGTTATTAATATGAAAATGACCTTTGAGAGCTCACGACAATTAAAAAAGAGATGTACTATCAAAAAATGCAAGGAAAGATTTCAAAAAGATGGTAGTACAAGAAGATTTCAATGCTTTTGGAGATTTTGAGAGATCTCAAGCATCCTGACATAAAAACACCATAAATGGTATTCTATTTCTAAAGTGCTATTAAAGAGCTGATGTAATGAATTTCTAACTATAACATTCATAGAATTTAGAGCTAAGAGATTTAGCATGAATAGTTTTCAGAGATTTCAAAGTTTGCAGTTGCAAAGGTATTTTTTGAAGAGTTGAATTCAGAATAATGACACAAGAAAAAGGAAACATAATTGCTTAGGTGAATGAAGAAGAAACCTGACAGAGTGTTCAGAAATCTAAACCTAAACTGGCCAGCTTGTATGCTAAGGATTGGGTATATTTCCTCCTAGGTTCATTCCATGCTCAAACAATGAAATCACACATCTTCAAAGATTCATACAACTTTTGGAGAGATGTCACTATACCTGAGACAAATGAGGATGAGTTGTTTTAGTATTTCTACAACAATAGTTTTGAAAAGCCACTAGTATGTAATTCTTGGATCAAGAGCATGGAAAAATTAATTATGCTAGAGGCCACCTGTTGAAAGATATGATAAAATCTTATAATCCCACCACTCATGGGTTCAATAGGAAGGAAATGATTATATTGTACAAACTAGACATAGAAAATTTTATCAAAGTCTTTGGCCTTGGAGGACCCATAACAAGGCCTATTGAGCAAGATAAGATGAATGAGATTTTCAATAGCTAGAATTTTTTTTCCACTAGTAGGGTTATGAGGAGGCATATTCCTAAGGCCAAGAAGGAAAGGAGTGAGCTACCAAATAATGTAGGAGAATTCATGCCTCTAGATTTTTTTTAGTAGGTACTTCTAGTACATGGCATTTAGGCTTGACAAATTAATTGGGTTAGATGACGCCATGAATTCTCTTGGATAATCTACATCATGGCCCTAGATATTCAAGATTCACATCACAACATTGGATATGACTTTGTGACACACATAATTAATGTGATGCACAATGAAATTTTGGCTTCCCAGAAAGGAGATATGGGGAACTTCAAGTTCTGCCACTATTCATTTCTGATGCATATTATCCTATATAAGAACATAGGGCACATCAATCTAGACTTCATTAAAGTGACTGAGAAGAATGGAAAGAATTTACCTGTGTAGTTGTGGACTTGAATTTGGAAAAGGTTCTATCCTTACTCTAGTGCCATTTCTTTTTATAATGATTTTTTTCCCATTACTAATATACTAGAAGACATATTAGAGAGGGTCCCTAGTGGGGTAAGAATGCTAATAAGCCATTTGCATACCCAAATGGGGATAGAAGACTAAGCCATGATTGGGATAATATTTTTATTTTTGATAATTTTTCATTAATAAGGGTTTATGGATGTCCCTATCCCCCCATGTGTTGCCTATGTATATCCCAAAAGGTTGGGACAATTAGAATTCTTCTAGCAATCAATCATCATAAATAGGGAATATTTAGGTCCCATTGTTAAGAAGGATTCCTTTATTGCTAGTAATACCAAGATAGGTGATTTTATTATAGGGAAAGATGCAATAGAAGAAATAGATGCATGTATAAGTGCATTCATGTTTCCATCAACCCTTGCTAGAATATATGACCCAAATGATCTGGTAAGACATGCTCTTAAGCAAATGAGGAAGTACACTCTCCCATATAACAAGCCTTGCTAGGATGAGGATGTAATAATGAACTGTCTAGACACAGAGGATTGTAGAATTAGAACCATAAGGTGGAGAGAAAAAATGAGGGTAGAGGAGGAAATGAAGGAAATAGATCCCTCTTTTAAGGGTTTATACCATGAGGCAAGATACCTAGATAGGTACAATAGATGCTTATAATTTTTTGATGAAATAATGTCCCAAGTTCCTACAGAGATAAGGGAAAGAGTAGATCCCCAATCCCCTCAACAAGAGGATGTGATTGAAATGGAAGTTGAGGATGATCAACCAGAAAGTTCCTAATGGGCCTAGGGAGGTAGAAAAAAGAAAAAGCTTATAAAGATCCTAGACAAGGCTAGGGAAAAGGCATTACACTTATTGATAAAAGGCTCACAATACTTTGATAGCATTAGGCACAATTTTTGGATCAAACAAGTTGGCCATAATGAAAGAGTCCCAAATAAAATTGAGCTACAAATAAAAATTTCGGATGAGAGAATAATCCAAGCTTGAGAATTTATGAAGGATGATGACTTCATTAATTAAGAGTAATTTAAGTCATTTTTGTTTAAAGTTGAAAAAAATGAACTTACACTATATATGTAACCAAAAGATTCACTTGAGAAGACTACTGAACTGGTATAGAGACTACAAGAATATGACCCAAATAGTGAGAAACTCACTATGGATGAAGCTAGAGAGATAATATAGAGAAGTGGAATCCTACTCTTTCTAGGATAGGATCTCAGCTCATCATTTATACTTGATCAGATAAGAAGATAAGATAGATCAGTCTCATTTGAGGAGACAAACATTGATGGAGAGCTACAAGGGTCATGGTTTAATGTAGACAACAAAAAAATGGCAGTGCAGAGCATGGCTCCTAAATCAGATAAACTAACTCTTATGGAGATAAGAGATTCACCCCAAGGCAATCTGATTTTTTGGAATGTCACTACTATCTCAAGTGACTAGATACACAACCTGATGAATACAACATCAGTGATGGGAAAAGGAAAAATAGATATGCTTGAAGAGAAGCTGTACCAAACATACACCATATCCATTGATGCTAGGAATGAATATGTAAGAGGAGCTCAAAAGGACATATGTGATATACCAAGGAGTGGCTACCCTCAAGGATGAGGTAAGAAATTTGATGAATGTGTTAAGGCCTATTATAGAGGTCAAGGACCAAGAGACCCAAATAGAAGCTGATACAATAGATGAGGCTATGGGTCATCAAAGGGAGATTGATGAGCTAGATGTTGGGAATGAAATAGAAGCCAGTACATGTACAACTAAAAAATGGTTCACTACTATTTTTTAATCACTTTTTCATACTAACTCATCCCATTTTCTCATTTCACTAATTTTTATCTTTTGGAAAACTTGATTACCATTCGAGCATATTTCAACAATACCCTTCATCATTTGTATCCCCTTTCAAATCAATTGCAAATCATTTTAGAATTGGTTCCTATTTTATCCAAACTTTATGAAATCAACTCCAAATCATTTCAACATCATCAAAGTCACATCTAATCAATGTAAAACCATTTCAACATCATCAAAATCACATCCAATAAACTTGGAATCATCCCAAATCAACCCAAAATTGTCTCAAATAAGCTCTAATCAACCTAAAATGTGTCAAATATCTCAATTGATTATCAACTGTCAAACCCTAGGAATTGTCATATTCCTCAGTACCTTAGAAACCTATCAAATCTATCAAACCTATGAAGTCCAACCTTAGCACTATCATGTCCCTTAGTTCTAGGTCAAATCTATCATTGTTATCATCCAATAATTGACATTGTCGAGTCCCTCAGTGTTAGGTCATGGCATTATCCAATAAATTTAATCACATTGACAATGGCCTTTGATGTTATTATGATCAACCTTATCAATCAATTTCAATCCTATGACCTTTAAATATTTGTTAAATGTCACATGTCCTTAATCTATGTCATGTGTCCTTGGCATGTTGTCAATCTTAATATTTTAATCAATTTGATCATGACTTTTATCTATCCACCATCATCCTAGTCGATCTACATAATTGTCACATTTCATCAAAGGATATTATCACATTTGTTTCATCAAATTGGCCAATTATTTACTGATCTATCCTATAGGATTAGATAACCCATAATCTAGTGCTATGTTAGTTCAATCATTTTCATTGCACATTACTAATTATTCTTTCTAACCAACTTTCTCAATTAATTTATATTTATGAATTAATTGATTCATCTTCACAACCCATGAGAATTCTCAAATTTCCTAAGTCCTATTTTCAACTTCTAATTTTCATTTTAGTAATTATATGAAATTTTAATTCAAATATTCCATCTATTCTTGACACATGGAGATGTCACATCATAGATGTTCTCCCTGCACTTGGCTAAATTATGTCATATATGATATATTTTATTCCTTACACATGTCTATAATAAGCCTCCATCATCATAGATTCTTGGCTACAAGTGGCTTTGAGATGTCATATGCATGTCATAGATTGTCCTCCACTTTTAGCCATGTTGACTTTCATGCATCATAGAATCCTACATTTGGCATATTGTGTCATGGTTGTGATAGATAGTCTAAGGAATATCATGCTAAGTTGCACTTTCAAAGTGACAAGTGTCCATCCTCTCATTCAATTCTCTCCTCTTACACTTTGGCTATGAATTGAGCCATCTTGCACCCATTTTTGATCAATTAGAGCTCATTAGGCTTGAAACCATATTCTAAACAGCATCCATCCCATCATCATTTTTTTTTTTCAATTGTATAGGCACTATAGGCATTTGGAGTTACATTAAAATGGAGAAGAAATAAGGACATTGGAACTACAATTAAAGAAGGGGGTTTTCTTATGTTTTCTTCCTTAATTTTAATTGGTTTTCATGGTAGATTAGAAGGGTTTAGTATATTTTGATTGATTTTTGTGGTTTTTCATAGTATGCTAGGTTTTGACCTATTTTCTAGTCCTACAAGATAATGGAGAGTATGCTCTCACACAAGATAAGTGTGTATGCTAGGTTTTGACCTATTTTCTAGTCCTACAGGATAATGGAGAGTATGCTCTCACACAAGATAAGTGTTTTGAAACTGGCCTCTCAAGGTATTCATAGTAGTTACATTGCACTACAAGGAGAAGAATACAAATGTATAGAGGCTCTATCCTTTCTTTCCCCCTTATTATGGGGTCCTTACATTCCATTTTTTGATAAGTTAGTCCCACTTTTTCCTTAGAAGAAGGGATTACCCAAGGAAATTATTATTTCCACTAGGAAAATGGTGAAGAGAGTAAAAGAATTAAATGGATTCTTTTCTAGAAAGTTACAATTGATATATAATAAAATGAAGACCATTACCAATGGTACACTTGGTTTTATCTAGAAGATAGTTGATGATGAAAATAAGACAAGGGATTGGCATGAATGGTCTGATTCTCTTGATTGTATTCTAAAGCATGAAAGGATTTTTGCTTATACTAATGGAGAAATAGATATTGCAACAATATTTGATATTGCTGACCTTCTATATAAGCTAGAAGAATATATGAACAAAATAGTTGTAGAGGTGAGAGCTATAACTAATGTAAAGTTGAATAAAAGTCTCAGTGAATTGAATGAAGTTAGGAGAGCCACTTGGCTAGATGAAGAGTCTAACATTACTATCTAGAGGTGATTCTTGACATAAAGGTTATTCTATATGGAGATAGTGGATGAGCATGCAAAAAAAGTCAAGCAACATTAAGAGAAAGGACAACTATCTGATAGAGACACCTTATCTCTGTGGGTTACCCGCTATGGGTGTGCTCTCATTAAAAATCATGGAATTGATCTTGAACATAAGAACTAATAGCTACTCAACTTTTGGCTATCTCCAACATTCCTTCTGTAACTATTTTGTCTTATATGCAAAAGTTGTTGTAACTTGATTCTTAACATGTGTCCTTCCATATGAATCTCGTTGCAATCCTTATTTCTATAAAACGATTTCCAAGATGTGGAGTAAGCATCTGAGTTTTTTTTCACTGAACTAAGTATTGTTCATGTTTTGAGTTAGTCCATGCATATTATAATTTTTTTCCAAAATTGAAGAGGAAAGTTAATAGTTTCTAGTCTATTTTTGTTATTTTCTGATAGGGATAATCATCAAATTGTATACAATGTCAAAGAAATTAATATAAATATAGAAAGCTAGTTGTTCATTATAGATCTTGTCTCTTCTTTTATCTCCACTCTATAATCTAATATGTAATGGCAAAGTTTATTAAGTTTCAATTGTAATTCACTTTAAGTTACTTTTTTGATGTAGGAACATCCTGGGGTAGTTGGCTATCTTGCATGTTTAAGGGATTTTGGTGGGGTTGAGTAGACCTATTTGGGTCTTGGATAGTTAATTTTTATGTATTTAATAAGTATTGTAAGCCTTTAAAGGCATTTGACATTTAATTTATGTTGGATGCCGACTTGTGGCTCTTCAAGTATTTAATGCTAGGTTTATTTAGTTTTTAGAATTTTGGGCTGACTTTTGGTGTATATTAGTATAAATAGGGTTTGTGGTGGAGTCTTTAGTCATTATTCATCCATCTTGGAGAAGAGGAGGTGGTAGAGGAGCAAAATTTTGAGAAGGCTTATAGTTGAGGCTTGGAAAACAAGGAGATTGCTTGGTGGGCTTGCAAGCACAAGTTTAGATCTTCCTTGGAGGTTTCTACTAGAGTGTATATCTAAACTAGCTAGGGTTTGGATTGGATCTTGAGGGATCTTGTAGAGTTATTACTTGCTTTATATTTTTTTGTAACCAGGAAGGCCTTACAGCCTGACACATTTCATGTAATTAGTTATATCTATGAATAAATTATTGTGACTTGACTTCAATTCTTGCATTGCTGTTTATCTTCCATTGTATGGTTGATTGTTGGGGGCTAGGACATATCCTTTGGGGATTCTCCTACCTTGCACTACATCAAGTGGTATTAGAGCAAAGGTTGTTCCTGAGTTTGTAGACCAAGTGCTAAAGTTGAGGTAGTTTACACTAGGATCTTGTAAAGGGGATTTATTAGGGTTTGCAAAGATTCCTCCAAGAATATTGGACCCTAGGGGTATTGATGATCTTAGTGATGTTGTGGAAGAAAGGATCTTAGAGAAGGTTAAAGTATATTTTAGATCTAAAATAGAGGAGGTTAAAGCCACTTTCAGATCTAAGATGGCATTGGTGAAGAAGGATATGATTGCTAAGATCATAAGTGCTTTAGGTGGTGTACCTTGGCATATGGGTACTAAAGATGGTTATGAGGAAGTTACTAAAGACTTTGAATTTGCTGGATCAAGTGACGAGTCTAGAACTAATCATATGGAGAGACCTATGGGAAAAAGGGTTGGTCAATTTGCTAGACTTGGATCTTAGTTGAAGTTGAAGCATAAGATGGAGGTTTCTAATTTCTTGGGTACTTCAAATCTTGAAGACCTGATTGATTGGATTAGTGAATTGGAAGACTACTTTGAGCTTGAGGATATTGAGGATCCACTTAAAGTAAGGTTGGCACAAACTAAGCTAGAGGGACATGCTACTCTTTGGTGGAAGGAACTACAAAGGGATAGAGAAGAGGAAGGTGAAATGAAGATCACTAGATGGAGATTGATGGTGACTAAGTTGAAGGCTAAGTTCACACCTACTAATTATGAACTTGAGTTGTTTATGAACTAATTATGAACTTGAGTTCTACAAGTTGACTATTCAATTTGGGCATAGAGAATTGTCAAAGGAGAAGGTAGCATGAGACATTAATGGTTTGAGATTAAATATTCAAGATGAGGTTGGTATGTTGAATATTTCATCGATTGAGGATGCTTATTAGTATTCTTTGAGAGTATAAGAAAAGCTGAAGAGGAAGAATCAAGGTAGTTCTTGAGGTAAGGAGAAGCAAGACTACTTAGCAAAGTCTAAACCGAGTGTAGAAAATGAACCAAAACCTATTGATCAAAAGAGAAGGACATGTAGAGGTGAGTTTAAGGGTACCTTTTTTAGATGTCATGAAGGACATAGATCTTATGAGTGTCTATAGAAGGATGGTGATTGAAGAGTTACTACTGTAAATGAGGTTGAAGACCATGAACTTGAGCAAGGGGAGAGTTTATTATCTTGATGAGTAGTAGTTGGTTAGAGGATACTGGGGTCTTTTTAGAGGAGTTAGTTTGTTTAGGACTCATTATAAGTCTAGTGGTAAAGTTTGCAATGTGATTGTGGATGGTGGTAGTACTAATAACCTTGTTGTTGAGTAGATGGTTTAGAAAATTGGTTTGAAGAGGGTGAGGCATCCTTGTCATTATAGGATTGACTAGTTTCAAGGTGAGCATGCTTTGGAGGTGAAGGAGTAGTGTCTTGTTGATTTCCAGATTGGGAAATATAAGGATCAAGTGTTATGTGATATTGTTGACATGAACAATTGTCATGTATATCTTGGTAGACCTTGGCAGCATGATTGTAAAGTTTTGCATGATTGTGCAAAGAATGTGTTTACTATAGAGAAAGGTGGCAGGAAGCATTCCCTAATTCCTTTTCAAAATGAAGAGGTTGGTAGAAGGAACTTGAGTATTGACAACCAAGTTGAGTTGGTAGATTATAAAAGGGTTAGCGATCAATATATATAGAAAACCTGTGGAACACCAAAGATGGAAAAGTAGAAGAAGAGCAAGGGAAAGAGTGTATGAGTTGAAGACATGGAGGACATGTATATGAAGACAAATTTTGGATTTATGTGTTGAATCCCATAAGATGTTCTTCTAGCTATTGAGAACATCTTTTTGCACTTAGGGAGTCTAATGCAGGAGCATCCTAGGGTAGTTGGCTATCCTACATGGTTAAGGGATTTTGGTGGCATTGAGTAGACTTATTTGGGTCTTGGGTGGTTAATTTTGATGTATTTAATAAGTATTTTAATCCTTTAAAGGAATTTGACATTTAATTTCTATTAGAGGCCAACTCGTGGCTCTTCAAGTATTTAATGTTAGGTTTATTTAGTTTTTAGAATTCTAGGCTGACTTGTGGCTTATATTGGTATAAGTAGGGGTTGTGGTGGAGTCTTTAGTCATTATTCATCCATCTTGGAGATGAGGAGATGGTAGAGGAGCAACATTTTGAGAATTCTAGTAACTGAGGCTTGGAAAATAAGGAGATTGCTTGGTGGGCTTGTGAGCACAAATTTAGATCATTCTTAGAGGTTTCTTCTAGAGTGTGTATCTAGACTAGCTAGGGTTTGGATTGGATCTTGAGGGATCTTGCAAAACTATTACTTGTTTTATATTTGGCCATAACTAGGAAGGCCTTACAGCCTAGCACATTGCATGTAATTAGTTATATCTATGAAATTATTATTGTGACTTGACTTCAATTCTTGCATTGTTATTTATCTTCCATTGTGTGGTTATTTTCTGGGGGCTAGGACATCTCCTTTATGGATTATCCTACCTTGCACTACATCATTTTTATAATGGGTTATGTAAATGCTTAATGTAAATTAGAATAACTATATGGTTTTCATTGAAGATATGATAAGTATGAGATCTAGAAATCAATATTGATAATGTTTTCACAAAGTGTCAAAATAAAGATCAATAAAATAGTGTTTAATCTTTGCGAGTTTATAGCCTAGCACTGGCCATTCTTAAGAGTTTATCTAGTTAAAATTCTTTGCATAATGCATAAAATTATATAAATCAATTTTTTACTATTTTGTTATTGAAGCTAAAATGATAGCTTATGCTTAATTCATGAAGTTCTAGGGTTTGATAAAGTAGCTATTTGTCATCTCTTGTATTGTTATAGAGTTGGAAGAAACAAGGCTAACCCATCTGTTATTTTTGGAATTCATGTTGAAAATATGAGTACTAAGTGAATAAGAATGAATTCCTAGGTAAATCTACTTGAATCTTGTAGAATTCAAAGTGGAGAAGATTCAAGAGCCTTGTTAGTTTGACCCTTTTACCTTGGTTCTCATAATACCCATTATGGTATTTATCAAATTCCTAGGTTTTCTCGCATTGTAAAAAGGTTGTTGAAATTATGGCAAATCTAATTCTACAAAATTTATTCATTTTTAAAGCTATGTTCTCTAGCCACACATTTTTCACCCTACAAAAGTCACCAAATATGTTTTTTTTGAGAAATTGAGAACAGAATACAATATACATATAAAGCAAGCTTCTTATAGGATTATCACCAAAAAAGATCTAAAGACAACTCAAGAACTATTAGAATTTAATAATACATTACACTACTTAGTTGTAATACAACCCCCTCTTAAAATAGGGTTGTCTTCTAGGGAAAACAAAGAACATAATAAATACATTGTTAGATCAATGATGTAATGATGCACAATCATAATTTAAAAAGATGATAATAAGTGAAAAAAATCAAGGATGATGTCCTTGAAAATCCCTATCAGGGTGCATTTCCCCTAAGACTCCTAGTTGGTCATGAGATTGGGGCTAGAAACAGGGGAACCCTCTGCAACCCTCAAATCCTCATCACTCAAATTTCAACAATAGTTGTTTTATAATTGCAAGGTTAAAACACTATTTCTCATAATAATAAGAACATAGGTGAGTATATCTCACAACTCCCTCTAAATAAGTATGTTTTCCACATTTAGGTCATAACTACATGAAGAGGGTGGTCCTCTAGGAAAATCCTTATGTTGGAAACTTACAATTGAAACAATCATTGTTTTGTCATTGATGTCAAATATACTGGTGAGACATATTTTTATCTTATCTAAATATCATATCTATTTGATTGATGAAGAGGATTTGAGAGATTTCTCATAACAATAGCACCTAAAGGAAAGGTTGAGTTATGGAAAGGAAGATACAATGGACATTTCATTAGTTTAGACTTTAAAAAGCCAAAAAGTGATTATTTTAATCAAGATTGTAAAGCTAAGCCAAGTAATACAATAAAAGGTTTTAGGAATGATGAGTGATGCTAGTGTTAATCAAGTTCTACTACAAGCTGAAAAAATCTAGTGTCAAGACTGAGCATCAGTTTCAACCAAGTAAGTCAGCTAATACTGAGACAAGAAATTCTATAGCAACCAAGTGATCAAGTGATGACTAAGTGTCATAACTTAGTGATTATCAAGTGACAATATTTTGAATCTATTTCAAGAATTGCAATTTCTAGCACACTTAGTTAATTTCTTGGGTTATGTAAATCTTATTGAGGATAAGATTGATGAGTAGGATTACTAAATTCATGGAGAGAATTAGGTAAAATTCTTATGATCAAATTCAATGGATGAGAAGCTTCTAGAGGATTATCAAGAAGATGGATAGGTACAATGAATTTGACAAACCAAATTGTAAACCCCAAGATCTACTGTGATTATGGAAAATGACAAAGCAAGAATTACCTATTTAAAGAGGTATAGAGATATACTTTGTAGAGTATGAACATAGAGAAAGGTTAAACATAGACACACAAGGGTGAACACAAGTGTGTAAGTGTGAGAGTGAAGAAAAATGAATTAATTGTGAATATGTTGCTAGTGTTGATAAGTGAATATGAGAAGAAGTTTTAAGTTTTGATGTAAAGGGGATGAATGTTGAAGAGTTACCAAGTCAGTTAAAGAATATTGATGACAAGGGGGAACTTATAAGTGAATCAAAACATGAACCAAACAATGATATGTGAACCTTCAAAAGTGAGTTGTAATCATACAGATCAAAACACTACTATTTTCTTTCTAATCATTGTAAACAATTTGTATTGAAATCCTTTTAACAAAGGTTGACCTGACAATCATTTGAAGGACTTAACAATCTATGTAAATCCTTTAGCAAGGTGACATTATAAATGGAATGATCAAAGTCCTCTAACAAGGCCACTCCTAATAGGGTAATTAAATCCTCTAACTAGGTCACATTTAACAGTGTGTATTATAACCTTTAATAGGGTTGGCCACTAACAAAGCTCAGTTTGAAAGAGTGAAAAAGTGGTGACATGTTATTGGTGGTTTTTCCCAAATTAGGTTTCCACATAAAATCCTAGTTGTCAAACTTGTGTTGAATGTTTTATATGTTTTAAATTTTATGGAGTTTACATTCAACAAAATATGTTATGTTTAGGATAGTAATTTTTTTATCAATATAGTAGAGTTTGAACAACAACATGCTAAGAAGAAAAGTGAATGTTTTGATGTTTAATTGTTCAAATGGTACTTATGGATATCGAGTAACTAACTCACCCCTACCTCTTAGTTATTCTAAAAATTTCTAACAACTTATTTCTTTGGCCTCTCGTGTCACCCAAAATTATTTCCTTTTAGTTTTGTCCCTATTTTAAAGTTTCAGTGTTTTTGGTAGTGATCCTTCAAGCTGGATAATTTGTTATCATGAACCTTAGGGTATAATCTAGACATAATTTTTTATCTTTATCATGGTTCTCACCTCATTTTGAGACTTTTTTGTTGAGATATTCTAGATTCTTGTCCCCAAGTTATATGTTTTCTTCTTAGTTCTAATGGCTAGTTAAGTTTTTTGGTCTTCTGAAGTTGTTTCTCAAATGAAAAAGCTTAATAAGACATACATCAATGTTCTTGGATCAATGGACGATGTCTCTATTATATTGTTCATCTTGTTTTATTAAGTTTATAGATACTATTATGATTTGGGTCCGGACTTATATTTCTATATGATGTTTTCTTATTCTTGAAAAATATTGTTGATCTAAATTTACTTAGATCTTATGAAGGCTCTATATATTAGGCACTTATCTTTTTTTAGAGGCATTGATGAGTGAATTGAAAGAATAATCTCTCAAAGGTAAGGTCTATTATTAAAATCTAAATTTCTATTGTAATAAGGCATGCATGTCTAGAACATAATCTATCTAGAACATAATCTATATATTGTTGTAACATATTAAATTGGAAGCACTCTAGTTTAATGAGGATTTAGCACTTATTTAATGCGATATCATCACCTCCTTTCATTTCTTATTTTTTCTTCCCCTTTCTTCTCATTTCTCCTAGGTTGAATCAGGGTAAGACCTAATTGATCCTCTTTAAAGCTCCTATTATCATGGCATAAATATTGAGGTAGGATCCAACCATCTGGATCCTCCTTTTCTTTCATCCAATCACTCAAAATCTATTTTCTACAACGTAATGGGTATATCTTGAGTTATTCACATAATTTTTTATATTTACAACTTCTTTTAGAACCCTATAGAAATCTTGGGGACTATATCACCTAGTTAATAGCAACATAGTGCACCCCTTTCCAATCAAGGATATATTGGAGCCTTTCTAGGCTAATCAGGGACACAATAAATCCCTACTTGGGCCCAATTTTGGGTCCACTACATGAGTCCCATATCTAGATCATTGTAGGGTGTTGAATTTTAAGTAGGCTAGCCTATGAGAGTAAGTCAATTTTGAGCCCTTTATAAACCCATCCATTTCTCATGCATAATCCATAATCTACAAGAATCCATCAAGTTCATCTTTAAGAATTCATGAGATTAAGCATTCAATTTTTCAAATATTCAAGTCTTGAAGCATCCTTCAAGAAAATTCCCCCATTGAAGATCAAGGATTCAAGCATTCAAGCAATTGAAGGAGTTTATCTTCAAGATCTCATTAACTCCATTCAAGGTCCTTTGTTTCATCTTTTATATTCATTCATTTGCATTCTTGATCCAAGTCAATTTGTAAAGAGAGCTCATTGTGTTCTATTCAAGAGGTCCTACAATGTAAGGTGAATTCTACATGTAGTTTACATTTCTAAAATTTGATTATTTCAATTCAAGGTTAATTCTTAAACTATAGTTTGACCAAGGAAAACACCACTTTAAAAAATAAAAACTTTTTTTACTATAGGTTTTGGATCTAAAATTGGTGAACATGTTGTAGATTCAAATACTCTTTTTATCATTCTTTAGAACTATGAAATAGGAATCAAGTCTAGCACAATTGATTAGGATTGTAGAGGTCACCCTTGTGTAGAGGAAGGTTGCAGAGGTCACCATCATGAGAAAGTGACCCTTTCCAGATTGCCAATTAATTTTTGGGTTTTGTATATTTCAGTGTTATAGGCCTAGATCTGATGTTGTTTTTCAGTTTGGAATGCCACAACAAGCATAAAATAAGATCTTAAAGGTGAGTCTTCTATCATATTTGTCATTTCAAAATATCTCCTAAATACATTATCCTAAATCTCATTATAACTAGGGTTTTCTGTAATGCCCTGCCTAGAGATCCTTGGAACAAGGATAAATAAAAGGTAAGATAAAAATTTTCTTTTAAAAGAAAGTATAGATGCACATGAAAATCAACATAAAAGGATCACAAAAATCACAAGGAAAGACTAAAAAAAATCAAACAACAAAAAATCTTCAAGTGCCACTACTGACCAAAAATTATAAAGCAACGAAGGTTACAAATGCATTCAAATCTAAAACATCCTTAATTAAAAAGGTCAAACACTAGGGTTCAAGAACTCTATAAAGGGTGTCCCAATCACCTCTCAAAACTTTCGGTCAAGTCAAAAAGTGTTTGCTGGTCACCTGAGCAGGTTTCCTCATAGGCCCATACAATATTTCCATACAACCCAGGTGACACTTTACTAGTATCATATGACATTTCTCCAACGATCTTGCAATACTATCAAGGCTTGGACTTTAGAGTTTCTAAGGTCATGAAATACACTTCTAGTGTTTTTTGATAGTTCTCTAAAGGGAATGTAGTACTTTCTAGTATTGTATGATAGAATTCCCTAAGGCATGTGATACTTTCTAGTATTGTATGATATAATTCCTTTGGTCATGCAATACTTTACAAGTATTGCCCAATGTTGAAGCAATATCACCCAAAAATGAAAGAACATTTCCAATGAACATTTAGAGGGAAGAATTAGAGTCAGAATCTCCACACTGGGGAGTACCAAATCCACAAATTAAGGTTTGAACACTGAAACCCAAAAGAAGCATGCCAAAAACACAATTAACCATCTAAACCATAGTAGCAAGAAAATATGTAGAAATCAACATCTCAATGTATTAGAAAAACTAAACTCTTGCACAATTCCTCCCAATTGTAATACAATTGTGAGACCTTGAAGGCCCTAGCCATTACCCGCACATAACATCTCAAACTACCAACTGGATAGTCAGAGTTGTCTTATGAGAGTGTTACTGCTACAATCTAATAACATCATAAGAATAAGATCTAACATAATAATCAATAAACCAATAGATACTCCAACTAAGTAAATCACATCATCCAACCACATGCTAACATCATAAATACAGAATTCATCAAATAACTAACATCATCTAAATATGATATCCAAACATTCAAAGTAAAGTATAAATCATAAAGAAATGTACTTTGAAAAATCAAAATACCAAGTGAAACATGAAGCACCTATTGCATTGGAATAATAGATCATCTCTATACACTGGTCCCCATTAGTGGTGAAGGTAGCCATGCTTCCCAACCATGTGGAACCCATAGGTCCACTTCAACCATGCTGATTGAGATAATGATCCAACCACAAACACATGTAAAAAAAATGTCCATGTCTAACACTCACACTAGATAGTAAAGATGACTGAAACCAAGATCATGAGATAATTCAAGTGGATTAGGTCCTAGTTAGACACTCTATGGGTTAACTATGTAGGGGCTCAGTGGAGGGTAAGTAGCTTGGCATTGGGTAGCCCAAGCTAGTGTTGGTAGCTCTAACTCTCCTAGGGAAGAGCACAATCCTGCATCCTTATACTTAACCGAGTGCTCACATAACATTTAATTATCATAAATTTATTACCTAGTTAATTTATTTGGTTATCACTTGTTTAGAACTTCTTCATGCCAACCCTCTAGGAAAATAGTCACTAGGCTACGAGAGAGAAGCCCCCTCCATGCTACCCTACAAACCCATGCTCATGACATGATGAGGGCCCGTAGGCATACATATTCCAACCTGACCCAAATGAACATAAATCCACCATAATAAAACTAGGATTTTGGGCCTCGCAAGTCACCCAAAAAATGCATGCACACATGCTTGTGTGTGGGTGCACCACCATCATGAAGATCATAAAACAAGAGTTGGATGAGAATATAAGCATAATAAAACTCTATCAAAAAAATCTTAGGAGTATGGATGTGACACAGATCCCAATGAAAAATAAAAGTGAAATAATTGCCTAACTGACATCCTACGAATAGTCCAAGTACACAACCAAACTCATGCCAAGGAAACCTGAGAAAAATAAGTGACACACAAATCGTTGATGAAAATCAACAAAAATAAAACCCATTCACCCCAAGGATGAATAAGCCACAAAAATCCAAAAAAAATTGGATTTGAACATCGTATGTAAAAACAACTAGCATAATTGTGTGAAACCCCAAATCGTCATATCAAAAATCAAGAAAATATTCATACTCGACTAATTGGGAAAAATTAGCAATAAAAAATGGAGGGAAACATTGGTTCTCAACCTCCTAATATGCTACTACTAGAAATAGAAGCATAATTAGAGAAGAAATGCAAAAATGGGAGAGCCATACCTAATAGCCAAAAGGGAAAAAATGGGAATCAACACAATAAATAAATAACCCGCAAAAGCTATTGAAAGTCACAAAAATCCAAGGTCTCCCTAAGCTGGATCCAAAGAGACCAATCTCGTGATATTCCCATGCCCATAGCTCATACATAGAAACAAAATCCTCCAAAAGAGGATATGGATGTTTGCTCTCAAGTTTTGTTTTCCAAAAGTGAGAAGTTAGGAATAAAATTCCTCTTTGGATACTTATTCACTTTTCGAGTGAATAATGGATTAGGATAAATGACCAGGTAACCTAGTTAAACCCAAAATTGATCCAAATGAAAATAGGCTATTCCAAGTAATTAGAATTCATCTATGAAAAAGCTGTCAAGAAATAAATTAAATCCAATAAATCCCAAAATTCCCTTAAACCAAAATCACAAAATTTCTTAGTAACTTTTGTGACACATGCAAACCTCTAAATGCATAGACATGCTCACAGATCTAATCACATAATGAAAATGAGTCCAAATTTAATAAATCACAAAAAGATTTAATTTAAATAATAAAATAGGATATGTCAACCATACAGGGATGACACTGGCTAGATATGAACAATTGAATCACTAACTCCATGTGCCACTAATAGGGATATAAATCCTGCACACTAAAACACACGATCAAGTGCAATTACATGTAATAAGATAGGCAAAGAAATAAATGCATTAAATAACCTAATTTAACCATTTATTTAATTATACCAAAATCATCTATTTGCATCAATCACTTTCACATAAATCATCACAAAGCAAGAATGAAGTAAGTAACTATAGCATTAAATCCAATCATAGAATATATTCATAAGATATGTCCAAATACCGAATAACCATATATCATCATAAAACATATTATCATCTCAAAAAGGAATCTTCATGCAAATATGATCAATTGAACAACATAGTAATCTAAAATCTATGATACTGGAAACCAAAAGAAAAACATCTAACCATCAAGTCATCTAAAATGTAAAAACAACATGAGTAACAAGTATCTCTCAGATTAAAATATAATAAGCTACATATTGCAAACATAAGAGGCACTACATTTTTAAGGAATTTTTTCTTATTTTCCCCCATTATACTCTCTCATATTTAGCTTGTATTGGTACTCCTTTATCACTTGGCTAGCACTAATATTTATAGATCTCATCTTTTAGAATTGAGATTGAAAGGATCAATTTCCTTTACTCCCTCTTTGAGCTATGTAAGTATGGTTATGTGATGAACTTAGGCTTCCTTGAACCTTAATTTACATTTATCCCTCTACATCTTTGGTGAATTTGAATTCTCCCCACCTTTATTGACTTTGGAGTTAGATCAATGTATGCAATTATGTTATCTCTTGTGATTAATCTTTGTATGATTTATATATTCATTAGATTATATTGTGTTCTATGTGATTTAGTGAATATCATAAGGTTAGATTTAGCTTTTATCTTCTTGCCTTGTTTAGTGTATGAGATTTATTACCTTGAGCCCCACCTATAGTATTCCCATTAGGAGAAGGCATAGACTCGTGGCTCACTTTGATCCAGATTGCTCTTCTCCTCTCTTTAGGAACCTTAATGATCCTATGGTTTGTTATGATCGTAGTCCTTCTATGGAGCATGAATCTTCTCACTCATCTCATGATGAGGATGGTGTTTTAAAGGTTCCTCCTAAACAAGTTCCTAATCTTTCTTTTGAGATTGATAAAATTCATGATTGTATTCTTCACAAGAATCATAATACTAATATTATTGTTTCTTTTGATGCTTTTAAGAAAGTGATCAGTAATGATGAACATGGTGTTAATTTTTTGTGTGGTTTTACTCACCTTGTCCATTCTCATATTAATCCCTTGGCTTAAGTCACATCTAAAATAGGGATGGCTCTAGATGTCACTACTCTTGAATCTTATTTTCCTATTTCCAAAACTATCTCCAAAATTCCTTCTTATTTTTCTCTTATTGTGACTACTTATGTTTAATAGATTAACCCTCCTATTACTAGTCTTCCTATTCCTTCTTTTCTTGTAAGTGTTTCGCTTACTTCATTTCCTACTTCACGACCTTCATACAATAGTGTTTTGTATACTTATCACCTTCTATTACAACTAATTCATACAATCTTCCTAATGTATTGAATGCCTCAATGCTGCCTATTTATTCTAATGGTTCAACTATCATCAACCTTGTTGAAACTATTTGTTCTTTTCAGCAAAAACTTTCTTCCCTTACTCAATCCGATTTTAACGTGCCTACATGTGATATATGGAGTCCTTTATCTTTTTACATTTCTTTTGAAATTATCCATACCATTGCTCCTCAACAAGCTAACATGCCTTGCCTTGATACTTGATGGTAAAGGTGACCTTGTAACTCATCTTAAAATTCCCAAGTTGTATGAATTGATTATGCTCATGATTATAGGATTTTAGCTAAGTTGTTTTTTCATAAATTTTATGACAAAAATTTGCAATCGTATTACTCATTTCCACCCTATTCTATTGACTCATTTTATAAAATTGCTAACACCTTAATCCAAAAATTCAAAGTAACATGTTAGCCCCAAATTATATCATAATTGATTGTTAGGTGATGATATTATTAATGTATGTAAAAGAGTCATATCAGTTGTTATATTGTCATTGATGTCAAATTTCTAATTGGCTAGACATTATGCTAACTCTAAAAATCACCATATCATTTGATTGATGAAGAGGATTTGAAGAAAGTATTATGAAGTTAGAGTTGATGTGTAAGGTATTCAATGGGTACTTGAATGAGGTGGAGAATGATTATGAAATATTGGTTTGATTATTATACAATCATGTATTGCTAAGAAGTATTGAAGATCACAAGCTTAACTGAGTCACAATGTTAAAAGAAGGAAGGTTGTATTCTCTGAGTTACTATAATATTGCTTGACTGATTGCAAAGAGGAATGAAGAACACAATGTTTCCTAGGAAAGTTAGTATTAACCAAGTTATATGTTTCTTAAGTAAATGTAATGTTTACTGAGCGATAGCCAGACGAAAAAGTTTGAGAAATTGGAATATGAGGTGAAATTTTGATATAAATTTGGAAAGTTTGAGAAGGTATATTGGGGGAGTCAAAGTTTGTTGCAAGATCAATGATGGAGAAAAATCAAGGAGGATCTTATGAAGGAAATTGAAGAAGGATAAGGATGGACACAATGTTCTATGTAAAGTTATATTTTCTATGTGTCTAAATTCATTATATGAAGGATTTTAGTTGTAAATCTAAGATCAACAATCTTGATTAAGCAACAAAATATGGAAGGATCTGGAAGCATTGATAAATCTATTTAAGGATGAGAAAATGATTATTTTTTGGTTACTGGTTCGAAGTGGTTGATGATCTTATTGAGATGTTGTTTGAGAGTTGATGAAGCTGAAAGATATTTGATTTAATGATGTTGTGAAGATTGAAGTTGTTAAAGGAGAAGAAAGAAGCATTGAGCCAATTGAACTGAGCAGAGAAGAGACAAGAAAAGAAGAGAAAGAAGTTTGTGGAAGAAAAAAAATCAACTGATTGAGTAAAACATATAGAAGGAGAAAGAATAAATATCTAAACAAGAAAATGTAGTTGCTATTTTTAATAGATCACTTTACATTGTTACTATTTAACCATTGTATTAGAAAATCATTGAAGAAAAAAGTGGACTTAATAAGCTTGTAAAATCATATATGTTGACATAAATTAGTGGTGTCTAGAAGTCCTTTAAATCAAATCTCTCTTTTTAGTCCTAGCCAAGGAATAATAAGGTTTAGATGACCTTTTGGTGAAATCCTCTAATAAGGTCACTTTAACAAAGTGTATGTAACCTTTAACAAGGTAGTCTCTTAATAGAGGTCACCAGGTGGTTTTTCCTTAATAGGGTTTCCACGTTAAAAATCTTGGTGTTAATTGTGTGAATTTTATTTATGTTGCAAGTTGATTTTTTTTACAATCTAACTGCAACTTGGTAATAAATAAGTTATCACTAGGTAATTAATGGAACTTTACTAATAATCGGTAATGCAATGAACAATTTGATAATAGTTTGGAAAGAATTTGATGTATGAGTTAAGTTTCAAGTTGAAAATGTCTATCAAGTGATTGGATGTATTGAATTTAATATTGTTAATGTTTATGTTGCTTTTATGGGGATGAAAATTTTAAAGGAACTATGAGATAACTGGACAACTTATTCACTCCCCCAGTTATCAAACATAACATTGGTCCTTCCCTGTCTTCACTAATTTAAAGCATTGTAAACAAGATCCTAAGGAAAAAGTGACTAATTTTATTGATAGATTTAAGAATTTGCATGCTCATATTTCTTATCTTGTTCCTGATATAGATACTCAACATACGTTTATTAAAAAATTATTAAAATTCATTAGAGATAAGATTTTTCTTACTAGGTATACTTTATTTTCACAACTTTGTGCAGTGCTTCATCATTATCAATCAGAAGTGAGTTAGTTTGAGATCACCAATCCAATGGCTCTTGTACCTATTAATAATACTGATGCTACACCTAATCATAAAAAATTCTAGAAACCTAACAACTATCTCAAGATTAACAAAGCCACAAATAAAGTAGATGAACTTGTAGCTATTACATCTCGAGGTATCGTTGCCTCTTCTTTTATTTTTCAGATGAATTGTAAGTTTAATTCTATTTCAAAGTCTTTTTATTCCATAATGGAAAGGCCAGTTAGTGCTAATTTTACTACACTTTCTCTTGTTATATTGATTCTTCCTTCTACTACGCCGAGTCTGCACTTTGATCCTAAAGCCTTTTGTCAATATCATTGCCAAGCTAGCCATGATAATTTGGTGTGTTATACTTTGAAACATAAGATTCAAGATTTGATTGATTCTAATTCTTTATCTGTGGATAGTCATGATAATGGAAACAAATCCATGGCACATCCTAATCAAAATCTTCAAATCGATACCAATCCTTTACCCCACCACTCTACTAATACAATTGTTCAACCTTATTCTTCTCTTGCTCTAAATGTTACTTATGATACATTGTGAGAAGATAATGATCATACTATTAACACTATGAAATGTGTACCTCAAACTCCACCTCCACCTAAGGAGAAAGTTCCATCTACATCTCATGATCAGCCTAAACCTAACCTTAAGTGTACAAGGGACCTTGTTAATTCATTTAAAGACTGATATTGTTAAGGATCCTAATGGTCCTATTTATATTGCTACTTGGATTGCTAAGTAAACTTCTTATGGTTGTCTTGTTGATCCTACTTCCATGGTTAATTTTATCAATGAGGAACATTTGTGTGCTAAACAAATACATCATTATTTTAATGATTCAACTAATACTTGGATTCAAAATTGAAATGGTTTCTTTTGTCCTCCTCAAGGTTCCATTTATTTGTCTATTGAACTTTGTGGTAAAGTGGTGAATACTACCATTGTTTCCATTCCCACTTATGAGCAATTCTAGGTAAATCACAAATTTCTTTGATTGACTTCCATGCAAGCCATTACTTCTCCTATTTATTAGTACATTAAATTACCTTATGATGTGAGATTAAGAAAATCAATCATATTATTTATCATCCTTATAGGCCTCCACATTGTTCTACCCTTGATTTATTTTGGCCTTCTATTCCTACTACATCTCCTACTCATCCTGATTATCTTTTTCAATATTGTCATGCTCATAAATTTTGAAAGATTGTAGAGTTGAGTATGCTTAGGGAGATCTCTCATGGTTTTTCTCCTATACTTTCAACACCTATTTCTTCTAATTCTTCTATTTCTAATGGACAACCACCTCTTGAATCTAATGATCTTTCTAACATGGTTCCTCCTTCTAGTTCTCAACATGATTTTTTTCCTCCTATTAACTCATTTATTAATAATAAGGAACCAATGGTTGTTGATCTTCCTTCTTCTCAACACTTTTTAGGTAAGACTAAGCATAATCAACATGTTTGTGCTCAATCTTGTGTGCATGCTTCTCATCAGCCCATGTTTTTAGAGGAAGGTAATCATATGAATGAGATAGATAAATGTTATATTTGTATTTTGGATCCTATTGCTATTAACCTTGATGAAGATGATACATTCAATGATGATGAGCATGAAATTATTGATCTCGATATTGATTTTATTAACATGTTTTCTATGTAGCTTACATTTACATCCAGTCTTGAGCATAGTGACTCTTAAGCGAGTCCTTTAGAATAAGCTATTATTCCTATTATGTTGGATATCTCTCTTCTTGTAAGTTATTCACCCTCTCTACATATTATTGATCGAGATAGGGGAGGAGGGAAATGTACTTGAGTGAGTGTTCTAGCATAGTACCTTTTGTGCATTTTCTTATTGAAAAGTCCTTCCTTCATATTTTGATTTCTATATGTTCATTTATATTTTTTTAGGTGATTGTTGCTGCTCCATGTGTGCAAAGTGAGAAAGACACCGAAACACCACATCTTTCTTCTATTTATATCTTCTTCTATATGTTGTTCTATGGAATATTTTATATGTTTTAGTGCTTGTACATGTATCCTTCTGTTGTGTACTTGGATTTGCAACATCGTAGTGTTGAGATAATGGGTGATGCACATTTTAGAATATAATGTTTCCCTATATGGATGTGCAATATGTAAAGATTCTCATGGGATATACTTGTTGTAACATTGTGATAATATTTGATATTTGATGTAATTATTTAATATTAGGGAAAAGAATTAAATTTTCAATATTAAATATGGGGTCAAGGGGTTAGGTAGCACATGCTTTTGTTGGAAATTTGATTGAAAATATCATTATTGAAGAAGGAAGATTGTTTGCAAAGAGATAGATTGTTGATAAAGAATGTTTTCAATCATTGTTTTGTCACTAATGTCAAACCTGCAATTTTATGGAATGAAAATTGCTTATAAGATCCAAGTACTATCACTTAGTTGATTGATGAAGAGGTTTTAATAAATAAGATGTAACAAAAGCACCAAAGGGAAACGTTGAGTTTTGGTTTTGTAATGAAGTACACAGATCAGTTAAGACAATAGTAAAGTGATGTATTGATAATACACTTGAAGATACAGAGGTTGGCTACACTTAGAAACTCTGGAAGAATAAGTTGTAACAAGGCTATTTGCAAAGCTTGACTAAGTTCATTAGTGGGTGTCGAGCAAGGTAGTTCATGCCAAGCAGATTTTCTGTTAGTGCTGAGAAAATGCAAAATCTAGTGTGTGTCGAGTGAAATAGAAGGAGCTAAACAAGTTTAGGTGTCAAGCAAGTAATAGGTGTCGAGCATTAGTAAAATTTAGTTGATGCTAAGTAAACCCACAATAAGTGTTGAGCATCAGTAAAATTTAGTTGATGTTGAGTAAATCCACAATAGGTGATGAACATTAGTAAAACATAGTTGGTGCCGAGTAACATAGTATGTGTTGAGCACCAAAATTTTAATAGTCTCAAGCTACTACATTATTTGAAAAGTCAAAGATTCATCAGATCTAAGCCAACAGATTTGTTACCTTGAATTTTGCGAACTAGATGGAGGATAAGGATGATGAGCTGGAGGCATAGAATTTTAGGTAAACTATTTTTGAGCTAATTTAGGAGGATTCTTCATGATGTTTCTAGAAGGAACAAGATAAGGGGTAGATTCATTGAATCCTACCTAATCCATTTGAATTGAAATTAAAAGTGGGAAGATTCAAGTAGGAAGAGTATTCTAGACCTTTATTTAAGGAGTTACAGGTCAAGAAGCAAGAATTTTTGAGGTGTCAAGTTGTGAAGTGGTTGGTAGGATGTCAAGGTGAAGGCATCAAGAAGAAGGAACAAAGCATAAAGACTCTACTTTGATAAGTGACCATATAGGAGATTGCACTTTTACATCGAATGTGGAGACTCAAGAAGAAAAAGCTTGAAAGGAGGATGAGCTTTCAAAGCTACAGAGACTGAAAGCCAGGAAAATTTTGAAGAGCTAAACTAAGATATGAAATTTGCAAGTTGTGAGTTGTATCAGGTCAAAAGCCCTTGTTGTTACTCTCTAACAATTGTATCAGTTAGAGTTAAATCCTACAGACTTAGGTTGGTTTAATAGCCATTTTTAAATACTTTAATAGGGTGGCATTCCAAGTGAATGTTCTAAAGTCCTCTGTCCACTTTTAATAGGGTGGTTGAAATCCTTTAACCAAGTCACATTTAATAGTGTGTTGTACCCTTTAATAGGGTAGGTCTTTCACAAGGCATCACTTTAGAAGAATGAGAATTGAGTAGCATATTACTAGTGTTTTTTTCCAAATTGGGTTTCCATATAAATCATTGTGTTATGTGTTGATTCTTCATGTATTATTTTTGGATGTTGATTTTTAGTAACTTGCTAAGTAGAAAATTTTAAGCTTGGATGCATGAATAATTTAATGGGCTCACTTTACTTGGTGAAAAGGTTTTATTAGGACATTTGGACCTTGAATAACTGACTCACACAACCCCCCCGCCCCTCTCTTAGTTATTCTAAAGTATTTCTAACAACTTTATGTAATACCACTTGGTGGTTTTGTGGGACTTGCTACTACATAAGCAGCCACAAGAGTAGTTGTTGTGGGAGAAGATAGAAGAGAAAAAGGGAAAGATTCAAGTAGGACAAGGCTCGATAGGTTAGCCAAGGGAGCATTTGTGAAGGTTGGAAGCATGACATGAGATGTGTGGATTCATGGTTGTTCATATGGATTTCTTGGTTGTGGCTATGGCTCTGAAGGTTTCTGTGGCTGTATTTCAATGGTATTTTTCATACATAGTGATGGGTGCTTTTGGAGGCTGAATTTTTCCCTCAATGAGGGTTTCCTAAGGTATATCTTATGTCACATTTTTGTGGTTATGTTGTCTATTCTCTTACATGTGGATTTTAATTGCATGTTTATTTCAGATCTATTATGGGTTATGTGAAAATAGTTATATTCTATGTTGCAAGTTTTCTTACAAGTGGCATCAAAGCTATGGTTTTGTTATTGTAATCATAGATTGAATCCATAAGAATGCATGAGAGGATAAAAGAAAGGACAAGATATATGCATTTTTTTATTGTAGATCTGAGGGTTTTTTGGGTTTACTATTATTATGGGATGTTGAAATATTTTGGGCATGTGAAATTTTTAGTCAAAAGAATTTTTTGGATGTTTCATTTAAATTAAGGTTTCAGGGGGAGCTTGCAGAAATGACTTTCTGGGTTAAAAAAAAACCTCACCATTGGATCTTGGTCAACGTTTCCATAAATTTTAACATATAATATGTCCTAGTTTGGCCATGTTCAAAGAAAGTGAAAGAGTTTTTTAGTTTTAGCCTGTGATGGCCATCAAATTTAATCCAATCAAAATTTTTATCACAAAAAATAAAAATAAAAAATAAAATCTCAGTAAAAATGGTAAAATGACTGTCTTAGTAAAACAACCATAACTCTCTCTCAGAATATCAAATTTCAAACTTTTTATAAGCATTGGAAATATGATTCAGAGCACTACAACTTAGTGTAGGTTTGGTTCTATGATTTTGACATTTTTTTAGGTTTAAAGAGCCTGGAATTTAGATTTTTTTTTGTTTTGAGCACAAATTAGGACATAATTTGGGCATATGGAGTCAGTTTTTGAACTTCAAGTAGTCAATAGAAAGTTCTTAGAGAGTTCTACACATTGGTTCAAATTTGGTGTAGGTTTGGTGTGGTTTATTTAGTGATATATTAATCTAAATAGTTTATGGCATATATTGACTATGGTGGCATTGTGAATTTGTGACATTGTATGTTTGGAGATTTAAGATTTGATGTCATTGTATATTCAATTCATATTTCAGATTGGTCTCATGATGTAATGGTTATCAGTGTTTGGCTTTGGATATGTATGATGACTTGTTGGGGTCTACAAGTTGTCCAATGTTGTAAGTGGTCTATACTTATAGGTTGCATTTATAGCTTGGTTATGAGTTGTCATTGCCCATTGATATTTTATTATTGGTGCATATTTAGATTGGTGACTTATATTTGGGTTGTCTATTCCCTAAGTCACATGTTTTGCTAATTTTTTTTCTCATGTAGAAGGGATGAGATGTTGTTACCAGGTGTAGTCATGGTGGAGGATTGTGGTTGACTATTTTATCCTGAGAGGTTGGACACCTTAAGAGTTAATTGCTTGGTTCATGGATGTGATCATGGTGCCATAGATTTTGTCATGACATGATTGGATATAAAGGTAGATCCTTGATGCTTATTGGCTTGGATATTTTATTTGGTTATGCTAGTATATCTTCTTGGTTGAGGATCATGGTTATTTGGTTTCTTTTGAGCAGCTCATGATGTGCACACTTTGAGTTCTTTGATGGTTTGATGCCTTGGTTAATTCTCATGGTTAGAGGATGGTTTTTTTCATTATGATTACATGGATAGCTTGGATAAAAGGTTTAGTGGGAGCCTATAGAAGTGATGAGGTGATAGTGCAGGATTAGTTCCTAGTTTGGTTTGTATCTTTTTTCTTTGGAAATCTTAATTTCACTTGGTAATAAAACTTTGATTGTGTGTGTATAGATCTGGAGGATCTTCATGTAGGAGATGGATTTTATGATGCCATGGGTAATCAGTACCATGGTTGAGTGGAAGCTTTTTGGCATTGATATATTTATTGAGTGTTTGCAAATGTTGGAGGTTTGTCTTAGATCCTATTACTACAAAAGCATCTTTGACATTTGCATGGTTCACTTGGTTATCTTTATGGTATGTGGAGATGGTTCTTCATGCTATTTGGATATATTTTTCTTCATGGTGTGTCGAGATGGTTGGATCTTGAAGACTAATGAGGTTCTTGGTAAAAGTGTGGTTTATGCTTTCATTTGACATGTTATCCTTCATGTGAGGATGTTTTCATTTTTATGTCATAGTACACTCTTGATATGAATTTATAGTTTTGACATGTTATATTATGTTCAGATGGAGCATATTATTTCTTTAGTTGAGATGGGTTAGATCATGTTGTCATATTTATGTTCCTAAGGCCATGGTTGAAACTTTGAAGTTGATCTTGGTTTAGTTTCTTGGTATTAAGTACATTGATCATAGGTTGGATACTTAATGATATTTATATGTTGCATTTGGAGTTGGCATGAATTGATTGGTTACAGGTGCTCATGGATACTTAGAGATGGTGGTGATGTTGATTTATCTTGGATAAGAGAAATATTTGTTGAGATACTTATTTGGTTTCGATAGGTAGTCTGAGGGGTATTCACCTGATATGGATTTGAGAGGAGATTTTTCTTAGATAAGCCTTGGTTGGAGACTTGGATATCTTGATGAGAATTCCCATTCCCCACTCTTGGTCTTCTCAATGGTTTACTACTTGAGAGATATAGCCCCCCTTTTTTTTTTCTCAAGTGTATTATGTTTATGCTTGTCTTTTATGGATATGGATCTTGAGCTATGGTACATGAGTTAGTTGTGGAGGGTTCAATTGAGAGATAGTTTGGAATTGGTTATCTCCTTATGCATATGTTGTTATGATGGTTGAGTTTGGGAGATGATCTTATATTTGGGCATATTTCTTGGATTAGGAATGGTTTATGAGTTGTATCTTCTTATGAGAGACTTACATCCATGATTAGTTATATGGTATGGTTTGGATATTTTTGAGGTCTCTTCATTGGGGTTTTATGGAGGAGATCATATTTGCACATTTTACATCTAGAGGTGTGTGTAGATGAACATGATATAGGTTATGATTTGCATGGTTTCTCTTTATTCTTGGTTATTTTCATGTCCCCTTTTCAAATAATTAAAAATAATAATCTTTGCTAAGGCAGGCAGGCCCAAAAAGGTGAAGTTTCAGAAAAGGGGAATAATCTTTGGAAGCGAATGGACTAATAAATGAAAATTATTATGAAAATACATTTTATTAACCCCTCTTGGATGTGAGTTAGGGTTATGCCCTCTTTTAAAAGGGTTTGGAGACATTTTGGGCTCTTTTCAGAACTTGATTTTTGCTCATTTTTTTGTTATTCTTCAGAGGCTGCCAAACCTGTGGAGAAGGAGACCTAAGAATGAAAGTTTGCAGCTTCCCAGAGAGACCCAAGAATGGGAGTTTGTAAGTTTCTAGGAAGGCTAAGGATGGGAGTTTGAAGCCATTCCATGTGCATGCTCATGCAGAGTTTACCTTTGTGCTGAACAATGCAGATTTGTGAGTTTTTGGGTGTATTTTTTGTAAGAGTTTGGTGTTTCTGGTTGAGTATTTCATATCAGTTTGAGTTTTCTCTATATATTAGACTTTTAAATGTTAAAATAGAGCTGAAAATATTTATTTGGATATGATTATACTTCTATGATAGATTATTAAGTTCCTGTGGTGATTTCGGGCTATTTTGTGCTATTTTCGAGAGCCCGATGAGCATTGTTTTTGTCCTCCATTTGGGAGCTATTGTGTGCATGTTATACAGATCTGGAAATGTAATTTTATAGGCTATTATGCTGCTCAAATTTTTGTAAAAATGTCCACTTTCAGATCTATTAATAATATATGAAGCTGTGAAGCTTTTGGCACTATTTCTGGCATACCTGATTTGGGGTTTCTTGAGAAATTTGGTGGATCTTTGTGATATTAGTTGTTTGATCTTGAAAATCTAATTAGAGGTTGGAAATATCATACAAAACTAGTAAAGGGACATTTTAGTGGTATCAGAGCCATGATCTTGCCAGCCTGAGGGTTTGTAGAAGTTTGCATGTCAGTTTTGACAACTACCCAGATCTTGCATGTCAGTTTTGACAACTACCTAGATCTTGCATGTTAGTTTTGACACTACCCAGATCTTCCATGTCAGTTTTGACAACTACCTAGATCTTGCATGTCAGTTTTGACAACTACCCAGATCTTGCACGTCAGTTTTGACAACTACCCAGATCTTGCATGTTAGTTTTGATAACTACCCAAATCTTGCATGTCATAATTTATGGTTGCATGTTGCTTCTAATCAGCTGCATGTCAAAATCTATGGTTTCATGCTACTTCTAATCATTTTCATGTTAGTTCTTGGTGAATTTGGTGGTTGCATGTTGCTTCTAATCAGCTGCATGTCAAAATCTATGGTTGCATGCTACTTCTAATCATTTGCATGTTAGTTATTGGTGTTTGAAGAAGTTATAACCTATTGGGGTTACACTCTAATTTATCTAGAATGGACAGGTATAGTACAGAGTCTCAAAGGACATGATCTTGTACAATTGATATCCAGAGTTAGAATAGTAGAAAGGATGGTTATTTAGACGTTCGAGATAAACTTAGGAAAATAAGCCATGACATGTCTGAATAGTTGGTTGAGCGCCACTGCATAATGAATGACATGTTGTCCGACCCAGCTAAGGTGGATAAGTTGACTGGATTTCTATTTGGTAGATTTTCTCACAAGACAGATGACACAATCCCCAAGAACTTGCATGAGGAGTTTGAGAAACTAGCTGATAGCCAGGTAGAGGTCTCAGATTCTACTCTGCCACAGGAGGTAGTGAGAAAGGATATTACGTAGATTGATAGTAATGGTCAACTTGATACTCAAATTGAGACAATTGTATATAGGTCATCAAAGGGTGATGTCACAGGTATTCAAGATGGTATAGTTACAACAGGTAGTGACTACAACGTAGTGGGTTTAGATGATGATTATGAGGATGTTGTTGTGCATGATGGTGAGATACCTGGTAGAGATGAGCAGAATTGAGAATTCATGAATTTTCTGAAGAAGAGTACCAGGCACAGTTAGATGCTTCATCACATGAGGTTCAGGCTGGTAGTACCTCACATGATTTGTCTAGCCAGCTAAAAGTGAACAAAGACAGTATTGTGACTTCATTATCTCATCATGACAAGTATGTGGAGTTAGTTGGTATTGGTCATATTACTCAGGTGAGGAGTTTGCTTGAGTTACCAGCTGATTCTAGTTTATGGATATGGACTCAAGATTGTTATATTGACATTTGGGATTCGGTTGATTGGAGATCTTTAACACTTTTTGGTAGCAGTGTTTGTTTGGGTGTAATCATGGATTTGATTAGCAGATTGCATGGTGTTGTCTTTTCTTGTGCCAGTAGCTTGTTTGATGTTGGTATTAGTTTTTATACACTGGTGTTGGGCTTTGTTCATATATCCATTCAACCATACTTGTTGGAATGTGTTGATGATCTTTCATATGTGGCAGTGTGTACAGATGAGTCCCAGGATCATATTGACATTGATGACATCCAGGAGGATGCAGTGGGTAGTTTTGAAGACTTAGTTTCCTTGGGTATGAAGGAGTTGGACAACAATGCTACAGTTTTTGATACTCTATATGTTGATATGAGCTTTAGAGTTGATTCACAGGATATGGATGGTAATACTCTAGAGACTAGTAACTTTGAGGATACTCCTTTAGACAGTGCATCAGAAGAGGTTTGTAGGAGACAGTCAAGCTAGTGCCATCATGTGTCTAATCAATTGAGAGTTAGTGAGCGAGACATTGCTATCGCTTTCCAACATTTCGATGCTGGTCATCAATTATTAGCAGTTTATGGATGGGGTTCTCCTACTAGTGATGAGTAGGGAGGCAGTTATCTTTCCTTGACAGAGTTCCACTCTTTATGGGAGGCTATCCAAATTTTGAGATAAGATTATATGCAGTTGGTAACCGACAAAGATTATCTTATGGAGTGGGGCAGTACAGCATATGATGCATTGTTGGCAAAGAAAGATGAGGTGAGTGAGCTTACTGAGAAGCTTGAGGTGACTTTTGAGATTCTTGAGAGTACATAGTCAGCTTTCAAGGAGTCACAGTTTCATTTGGCTAAGGTGACCATGGAGTTAGAGCAACTACAGTCTTTACTAGATTCTGTACAGTCACAAGCTGTGGTGTCTGATGATCTGAGGATGTCCATTGTTGAGATTGTCAAAGATAGTGGAGATGGGGATGCATCCATCCTTGATACTAACATTGGCATATCAGGTTCATCCCCACTAGAGTCAGGTTCAGTTGAGTTGGGTGATGTAGCAGATTTTTGTGGTATGCCTGACATGGTGGTGACCTCTAGCACTAATGGCACGAAGACTAGAGATGTTGTATCAAAGACCATGTGTGATGTTGGTGAGCTGATAGTTGGCATGGTTTTTGCTAGTAATACTACTCCCTTGGTGATGTCTTCAGAGGTAGTAGTCAGTTCCAACCTGGTTAGTGATCGATTGCAGTTAGCTACATTTGGATTGTAGTCTCAGCCACTGTCTGAGATTGGTGCATTCTATCAACATTACATTGTGAGGTATGCTCATCAATTCACCTTTGATGACCATGTTGATGAGATGATGATATAGAGATGTACTTTGGTTCCTAGTGCTTATCATCAGTTATGGGATAGTTTGATGCCTCAAGATGAGACTTGTGATGGGCACAACATGGTAATAGGTCCTACAGTTGACAACTTGATAATACATGACTTAGAGAAATTTTTTTGGAGTGATGCTTCAGCGGGTGTTGTTATTGATTATACTCCTTTGGCTATGACATCTCCTGACTTAGCTGGTGATCAATCACAGTGGGTTGTATCACTTGTTCATGGTGAGCTGTTGACTGAGGTTGGTTTTTTTATAAACATTATATTGCAGGGTATGTACATCAGTTAGCATTTGATCCTTGTGCTGAGGAGTTGATGGCAGACAAACTTGGTTTGGGTTCCATTTCTTGCTGTTTATCTTGTGATGGCTTTTCACCATCAGGGGTGCATGGGAGTTATGGTTATGAGATAGTGGCTAGTGATCTGCAGAGTTGTATTGACTACAAGAGTTGTACAGTGTGTGGATTCTCCATACTTGGTACAGTTTCATTCGAGAGCATTCACCATTGTTGCAGAGTTGGATTGTACATTTCGTATAGGCCAGTGGGATGCATTGATGGTATTTACTATGTTGGCAAACACTTTACTTGGGTTTTGATGTTCTAAGAGTTTGTGTCTCATGGGTTTCTAATTGTGGCAGTGGTGATTTTGGAGTTTGGTTGAGCTGTTTGTCAGTTTGATTATGGATTCCTCTTGGTCATATTGCAGAGGATATTGCAGGAGCTTGTGTTAATTGGCAGTAGTATACTTCATGACTACATTTGGGATCCAGGTGGATTGATTGGTTTATTGTTCAACCATTTCTTGAGGACAAGAAATATTTGGGAGGGGAGGACTTGTCATGTCCCCTTTTCAAATAATTAAAAATAATAATCTTTGCTAAGGCAGGCAGGCCCAAAAAGGTGAAGTTTTAGCAAAGGGGGATAATCTTTGGAAGCAAATGGACTAATAAATGAAAATTATTATTAAAATATGTTTATTAACCCCTCTTGGACTGAGTTAGGGTTATACCCTCTTTTAAGGGGTTTGGAGGCATTTTGGGCTCATTCCAGAACTTGATTTTTGCTCATTTCTTTGTTATTCTTCAGAGGCTGCCAAACCTGTGGAGAAGGAGACCCAAGAACGAGAGTTTGCAGGTTTCCAGGGAGACCCAAGAATGAGAGTTTGTTGGTTTCCAGGAAGGCTAAGGATGGGAGTTTTAAGCCATTCCATGTGCATGCTCATGCAGAGTTTGCCTTTGTGCTGAACAATGCAGATTTTTGAGTTTTCGGGTGTATTTTTTGTAAGAGTTTGGTGTTTCCGGTTGAGTATTTCATATCAGTTTGGGTTGCTGCTGTATATCAGACTTTTAAATGTTAAAATAGAGCTGAAAATATATATTTGGATATGATTATACTTCTGTGATAGATTATTAAGTTCCTGTGGTGATTCTGGGCTATTTTGTGCTATTTTCGGGATCCCGATGAGCATTGTTTTTGTCCTCCGTTTGAGAGCTATTGTGTGCATGTTATACAGATCTAGAAATTTCATTTTATAGGTTGTTATGCTGCTCAATTTTTTGTAAAAATTTCCACTTTCAGATCTATTAATAATAGGTGAAGCTGTGAAGCTTTTGGCACTATTTCTGGCATACCCGATTTGGGGTTTCTTGAGAAATTTGGTGGATCTTTGTGATATTAGTTGTTTGATTTTGAAAATCTGATTATAGGTTGGAAATATCATACAAAACAAGTAAAGGGACATTTCAGTTATCTTCCTGGATGTTTGGTTTTGCTTACATTGGATTTGAAATTAGTTAGAGATTGTGATCACCAGTTTGTGTTCATATATGTCATGTGAGAGATGACATGGTTATTCCTTTATCTCTTTCCTCTATTGGTTGTGAAGAACTTGGGAGAGCATTGGAGATTGTTTATGAGAGTTTTTCTTGTAGGTTATTAGTTTATATATTATGGATGTCCTTGGAGACTACATGATGTAGACACCTAAAATTCTTTAGAAAATAAAGTATTTTTATTTTCTGAAAAAGTCTCTGATGACATCATCATTTATTAATTAATTAATTTTTATTCCATTAAATCCTCTTGTCTTAATTAAAAATATTTAATTAAGGAATCCCTCCCAAAAATGTTTAGATCTTATTTAAACATTATTTTCTTATTTATTAATTATTTAATTAATAAATTGACCAAAAATCCCAAAATAAATATTTAATTTATTTTTTGCCCAAAACTTGGCCATTTTTCTTAAGATCACTAACCTATTCCAAAATCTTCTAATCCTTCTTTAATTTTGATTAAAGGCTAATCCCATCATTTTCTACCCCTAATCCCAACTCAAAATATTTAACTAAGGTTTAATATTAATTCTCATATTTATTAAAAATATTTTAATAAATATTTCTTCAACCCAAACCTATGAGATAAATAAACTTTATTTATCCTCTTCCTAAGCCTATCCCTAAACCCCCTTTTTTAGCCTAATCCACCCCATCCACCCATACTAACCAAGCTTAGATACTAACTCACCCACCCTCATTGAATGCCATCCACTTGCATATCTCTAACAAGCTTAGTCTAATCCTAAATCACCTCTAATCCCCCTCCTAACCTTGTCACATTCCCTAAGCAAGCTTAAGACTTTCCTAAGCCAAACAAAGTCAACAATCTCAACTCCCTCCAAAATATCCCAGCCACCCAACCATGAATGCTCTTACAAGGCCATAAAGACTCTTACAAGCCCATTCATTTCTTTTACAAGCCATTTATGAAGAGTTTTTATGAAGATATTATCCCTTGAGCCTCCTTTGTTGACTCATCTTTGCCCTTTCCTCCATCCACTCACCTTGTGACATGTGTCACTCCTTGATTAGCTGTAAGGAAGCACAATCCATGTACTCTCCTCTCATGCAATCCTAGCCCTCCTTAACCATTTCCCCATCCTTGCATCTTAGCCCTCAAACCCTCAAGCCCTTTGCCTATAAATTGAATCCCCTCCCAAGCCATTTCATCACAATCCTTGAGCTAAAGTTATAATGTCATTTTGAGAGCAAGTTTTACATCAAATTCATTCACCCAAGCCAAAATCCATCAAGAACACCATTGAAGCTAGTTTGAGAAGCCTTGAGCATACATACCAATCCTCTACTTAGACTCATCTACCAAGAAAAGAGCTAATTTCTATTGAGAGAGTCCATTCATTTGGCTCACATTCCTAATTAGGGGTTCCTCTTTAGTCTCTCTTATATGTTATATTAATCTTTGTTAGTTAATGCTTTATTCTCTTAATAGATTAGTATTTCTTGCTAACATATTAGTATATACATTTTGAAACTATCATCTTTGCAACCTCAAATGTCGTCTCTGTAGATTGGCATCTGCACTTACAAACTGTCATCTCCGTTAGATACTCTATCATCTCTGCCACCACCTCTAATATTTTTTCATCTATGCCGCCGCAAAACTAAACTGTCGTCTCCACCTCTTTCTCTATCATCTTCGCAAATTGGCATCTCTGCAGTTCAATGTCTTCACAGATTGGCATCTCTGCAGTTCAACGTCTTCACAGTTTGGCGTCTCCGTCTGATAAACTGTCATCTTCGCCTATTATTGTTGCATTTTTGTTTTAGCATCTCTGTATAAATCAAATGAACTTTTGGTGGTTCCATAGAGTAGAGGTTTTTTTAAGCATTTTTACACCTAGAAAAAAGAACAAAAAAAGTTGATTTTATTTTCCTCATAGTTAAGCTTCAATTTCTTGAGATTTTTTGGGTTACTAATCAAATTGGATTTTTGTAGCTATTGCAGGTTGGAGCACATATGAAACCACTAATCATATTTTTTGCAGGTTCTCCTTACATGGTTTAATGCACTTGAAAAATGAACTTGAATGTTTAAACATTTTTCATTGAATGAATATCGCTCAAACACAATCTTGAATGCCATAGATCAAATAATCATCTTTTGGAGCATAAAAAGAATCTACATTCTAGAAATTTTCTAAATTATAAAAAATCAAATAAAGACGCTCTAAGTGAGTTTGTGGTTGGAGTCACCCTCTTTAATCACCCATCAATTTAACTATTAGTTGCAATCTCAGCGTCATCTATGGGGATGGGTCCACCTAAGAGGGTGTTAAGTGCTCCACAAAGATCAAAATTCACTTGTGTTTTTATTAGTTTTTTTAACTTAAAATTTTTTTTGAATGCACATTAGGCTCGCTAAGACTTCATTTGGGCATTAAAATTTGAACAAATCTTGACATAGAGGGCCTCCGAGCATGCGCTTGAAACCGAGTTTTACACATCTTTCTTTTTGGGCTTAAAACAAAATCACACCAACTCTTGAATGCCTTAAAAAAAATTAATCAATACTTGATGTGTAGGGACTCCGAGTGCACGGGTTTACTTTCTTGTTGACCTTAACTCTTCTTCTTGTTTTCATTTTTCGATCAATTTTGCTTTGTTGGCACATTTCAAAGTTAGAATTAAACATTGTCTCTTAAACATGAGTGCTTGCAAGGTCTAGATCAGCACACATAAGAGTTAGTTGGTAAAAGAAAAAATGTATTTTTTAGCCCAAGGTCATCCAAGTCTTCTCTCCCTTTGTCATCTTTCGAGGCCATCTTGGGTGCATAAGATTAGGATCCAAAACCTTGTTTCTCTTTTTAGGAGGCCTGCTTGGAGATTTCATCACCCCTTGGACGACCTCAACTCTAGCATTCTAGTGGAGTATAAAGATCGAGAGATGAATCTAAAGACAAATCTCTTGGAATCAAGATTTTGTCACTCGGGCTAAGCCTCAAAGAACTTTATACCCTTGAGAAGTGAAAGAGGAGAAGTGGGTTACCGCTCCTCTCGACTATGTGACATTATTTTGATTTCATCTACGGATCTGGACCTCATGTACCTTGGGTATATTGAGGACTCCCTAGCTAAACCAACTACCAACCTTGTAGACAACCATCCAGGATGTTAATGTGTTTGAAGTAATTGATTGAAATATTTGTAAAACATACACACTCCTTGGCGCAAGTATTACATTCTAAGAATCAAAAACTTCTATCTGGTTGTTCTTATCTATTGCTTGATTTTTTATTTGTTGAATGAATGCTTGCCAAACTTGGTCAATCCTAGCTTAGGGCATACTTACCGTAGTCACTTCCTATTTTAGGAGTCAAACGAGTTGAGAAAAAACAACCAAGATCTCTCAAAGCCAAGCAAATTCAAGAATTTATGTCAGAACAACCCAAACCCAAACAGAAGTTTCACAAAGTCAAACTCAAGCCATCTCAGGCATACCAAGAACTTTCAACCAAGAGAAAGGAAATAACACCAAGCCCTTGAATTTTCAAACTCCACAAAGCAGATGACAAAGCTACCGACGAAGCCCTTCAAGATGCCTGGTTAGATCACACTATCCAACTTAACCAACATCTAGGAGTTATCCCTGCTTATGCATTACCAACTAGGCATGATTTCTATGATTAGACCCCCTTGTTTCTCCACATCTTCTTGCATAAACTCCACTTTAGAGTCATCCTTGTAGGTAAGCCAGCCATCTTTAGTCCTCCCCTTAAGCATTTTAGCTCATCCATCTCATTTAGAACCAAACCATCTAGCCAACAATCCAAAAATCTTCACATCCAAGCCTTCAAAATTGTTGTCACTTTGCCAAAAGTTTTCCATTCCTAACATCTTCAAAATTCACCAATCTCACCAAGGTTATCCCTTTGATAGAGCTTTGTCTAGGGTAATCTAGCTTTGTCACTTATTATCCCTCATCACCTTGAGCTAAAGGTTGGGATCCACAAGTGGTCAATCTCATGTTCTTCCTAAAGGATCATCAGTCTATCCTTAAATTGACACAATCACCACCAAGCTTGCACATAGGAAAGTAGACCTCTCGTGCTTTGGCAACATATCTTTGAAGTTAGAATCCCCAACCCAATCCTCCTTAGGTTTTGTCATATAGCTTTGCCTCAACCTAGGAAATCATTTACATAGAAAAGCCTTCCCCTTTTGCATCCATCAACATTGTTGCATCTCATTCCTAGGAAACATTCTGCATTTTCATGCCACCCGTCACTCACTTAGGCAAGAAGAAGAAGGAAACAATGGAGCCCTATCATTTGGATCAAATAGCTTCACTCCCCTTGAGCAATCAACCATGCTTCAGTCCAAAAAACACTATACCATCACCTACTGACATTGAAGCTTTCATGAACCAACCAGAAAATGCAGTATTGGTGAACGCCATTATAGACAAAAATAAGGAAACAATCATGGCTAACTTTCGAAGGGACAACATTGGAGCCTTTGACTTTGGAAGACCTCCCCCCTTATCAGATCCATCTCACCCATTGTTTGGACAACTCCCACCACCCATAGGCTCTTATGATTCAAATTATCCTTAATATGTGCCAAAAGAAGAGCCTCAACCCATCCCATATGATCCAACAGACCCAAACATACCAGCCTCCACTCAAGTTGAAATCTCCCTTCCACAAGCCAATCCAGCCACCACCACTCCACCATTGGTCCATACCACTCCATCCCAAACCCCCTTCACTCAAAACACCTCATCATTCATTCCCTTCACTATTGCTGCTGCTGCTCCCCAACCTTGCCTTCCAAATCCACCCATCTCCCAAATCAGTGCTAGCATCTTTGGCCAACCTCACCAATATACAACTTGGATGCCACCCATGGGGTCAAGTAATCAACCTTTTATCACCCCCAGCTTGTTTACCTCAGCTCAGAACATGATTCCATCATTTCCACTAGGTCCTTGGAGCTTAGTGCCATCAGCCACAAATCCACAAGCTACTACCCTCACTCTACAAAGCTATCAAACCCCACAAGCTACTACCAATGTTCTGCCAAGCTCTCAAGTCACCCAAGCTCTCGCCACCACTCTACCAAGCTTTCAAATCCAACCACCAAGCTATCAAACCCCATCTGTTCCATTCCCAAGCTTTCAATTTCCACCGCCTCCACCACCAACTAATCCATTACCTCCTATTACCAACTATTTTTTTATGCCACTTCTAGGAGAAAATCTACCACCACCAACCACCAATTACTTGGCCTCTTTTTCCATGTAGACACCTTCCCAGATGGGGGCACATCCCACATATATTGGTCAAACTCCTCAAATCCAAAGTTAAGTTCCATAAGCTCCCCGATCCTTTCCCCAAGCTTCACACCTATCTTATACCTTACCTCCACAAAGCAATCCATTTATCCCATAGCCAGCTTATGTTCCTTAATCCCAACCTCAAATCCAATATCAACAGCAAGCCTCATAACACATGTAGCAATATGTGCCACCTCCACCTCAACAACCCATCATCCACCATTCAGTTGCCCAAGCCATGTACAATCCCTACCAACCCATACCTCAAAGCCATCCATATTCCATTGCCCCATCTAGCACATACCTACCTCAGGGCACTCCTACATTGGGGGTACCCCAGCCACCACCCATTAATGCAGAATGGGAAGCCATGAAGATAGCTTTGAAGAACATCCAGGAAGGAAATGATCCAAAAAATTTCAAGTTTGAGACTGTATGTCCTTACCTATTTGACAGAGCCATTACCATGACACTATTTCCCAAACATTTTGAGACACCCAAGTTTGACAAATTTAGACAAAAAGGAGACCCTATCACACATATCAAAGAATTTTACATGCACTGCCAAGAAGTGGCATACAATGCTATCTTCCTCTTGCATCTATTTTCCAAAATCTTGGCCAGACCAGCTCTTGAATGGTTTTATAGAATCCCCTATGGCACAATTAAAATTTTTGCTGAATTATCTGAGACATTTGTAGCCCAATATGCCCATCTTGTTGAAATAGAGCTATCAGTAGTTGATGTTTTCCACATTAAGAAAAAAGGTGGAGAAAGCCTTCTCGAATATCTACAAAGATGGAAAACCCTTACCACCTGCATATCTTGCACCTTACCAGAGCGCCATTTGGTGAAAATGTTTATTGATAATGCCCATCCTAGCTTGGCTCACCACATGACCATGAACTGTTTGTTGATCTACAAAGATATCAATGAGAAAGGAATGATCCTTGAGCAAGGAATCATTAAAGATGGTGTGGTCAATATTTACAAAGAGGCCAACCAAAATCAAACACATTCCAATGACAAGTCTAGGTATTGGAACAAAAATAAGCATGTTGCAACAGATGGCGTCACTAACACCAGACATGTGAATATTGTTGGTCCTTCTCAAAACAAGTCCAACCCACCATATCAACCAAAAAATCAGCAAGCTATCAACTACCAACAATAGAATAAACAAAGCTATCAGAATCACAATCCAAGACCCAACTTCCAAGGGTCTAGCAATCAAGCTAATGCCATCAATGTAGTTGCAGGACAAAAGCCCAGATTCCAACCTGCACCTAGAAACTATACACCCCTTGGTGAGCCATTGGATGTCATTTTTGAGAAATTAGTCAAGGAAAACCTCATCAAATTTCCTCCTACCCAACAAATTGACCCAAGCCAATCCAAAGCTTCATGGTACAAAGATAATAAGTACTGCAAATTTCATAGGGTAAAAGGTCACACTACCCTCAGATGCATGAAACTGAAAGATTATGTGCGAGACCTCATTGATTGAAAAGAAATCACCATTGGTGCCCAAACCTCTCCCAATGTAGGCTTACAGATCTATCAAAATGCTTTTCCTCCTCACAATAACCAAAATCTTTGAAAAGAACCTATCCAAGCCAACAACAACAACACCAACAACCACCAGCCAAACCAACAGCATGGGAAGAACAATGACCACACTTCATCCTATATAGACTATGGTAGCCTCATAGGTTGTATATCCAAGAAAGAGCCTTCTGTCAATGTTATCAATATCCAAGGACCAAACAATGAGTGTGTAGTCACCACTCGAAGAGCACAATTTAACATCGCAGGCCCACCCATTTCACCAGCACCATCAGCTCAATCAAAAAGCTAGTATAATATCTTAGAACACCTTGGGAACATGCCAACTCAAATCTTCATTTTAGATCTTCTCCGCACTAGTCTTGTGTACAAAAACATCCTTGATAGTGCTCTCATAGAATCGTATGTCCCTTCAGATATCAATGCTACTAATTTTCATAATCTTGTTGGACACCTATATTCCTCTGTGCCCTATCATTCAAACCCACTGACACACCTGTGGTCAAGCCAGATCACACCCTTCCACTTCACATAGACATCATGGTATCCAATTTTACCATAAAAAGAGTAATGATAGATAATGGATCAGCCTTGAATATTTGCACCCTAAAATTCATAAAACAAGTTGGGTATACTAAGGCAGATATCATTAGTGAGGTTATCACCATCAAAGCTTATGAAAACTTGGAAAGAACCATAGAAGGAACTATTTTGCTTCCAATCAAGGTTGGGCTAGTCATCCAAGAGACACTCTACCATGTTATTGATCTAAACCTACCATTTAACATCCTCCTCGATCGCCCATGGATTCATGCCATGAAAGCCGTTCCATCCACTTACCATTAGTGCATCAAATTTTTGCATCAGGGCACTGAGGTAACCATCCATGCTGATCTAGAACCCTTTGCTTATTGCAATGTGGTTGAAGCTTCATATACAAACCATTGCCTTGGAATTGATATTGGCACATCCATCGCTAGCTCATCCCACACTTGTAATGACCCAGAAACCATCCTCACCTCCACCCTGTCTACCGTGAAGATCAATAACAAACGCTGTGGAGAGTATAGTCTGTCAGATGCATTTGTTGTCAAGGCACTCCCACTTGATCCACATGCCCATGGACGATTGACATCCTTTGTATCCTCAAAAATCCCTCTTCATGAGGAGCTCACTCTAGATATCAACAATTGGTTACATAAGGATGCACCTCCAAGAAATCAAGGACGCCTTGATCACTTTAGCCAGAAGTATCCCCAAGAACATAATCTCATCACTCACAAATGGAACTATCAAGGTGGTGGTCTAGGACTAGAAGAAAGAGGCATGTAGTGCCCCATAGACATACACAAGTGGGAATCAAAGTCAGGTCTTGGCTTTGGCATACCCACAACTGGGGGCACCAATATGGACGATCACGCTTTTTTGAACATTCATCGCAACCTTGTCAAAATCGAAGATATTCCTGAGGAAGTTGAAAAGAGAGCCTACGACAATATCCTAGACCAAATCTCCCTAGGAGACTCTATTCTCTAAGAACTATCCATCCATTTCATTGACCTACCACTTGCCCATCCACAACTCATAGATTGGGACCAACCAAGCGTCATACATATTGATGAGTTCACATTAAAGGAAGCACTTATGAAATTCATGGGAGCTAAAACACCTCACAAGAAAACAAAACCAGATTTTTCCTATATCTATAAGCTAGATCCCAAGGGGTATTTTGGAGAAAATTCCCAACCTAGTTCTGATACACCCAAAACTGGAACTAAGGCGAATCTGAGACTAGCCAAGGTAGTGAAGAGAACCCCTCAGTAAGAAAATCCAGAGCCACAAGCAGAACATGAGTATTTAGCATTACCTCCTCAAGATAATCGACCAGAGGTGTCTTCTATTCTAATCGAGGATACTAGAGAAGTCAACATCAATTTTTCAGAGATCCCCAGACTTGTTCACACTACTGCATCCCTATCACAAGACCAAGGTGACCTCCTCTTTGAGGTCTTAAGAGATAACATTGGCCAATTTGCATGGTCATATCAAGACATGCCAAGACTTGATCCAAAGCTTGTAGTTCATCATCTTGCAGTTGATCCAAAGATCAAGCCCATCAGACAAAAACTTAGAAAAATGCACCCTAAGGTGGCATTATTGGTCAAAGCTGAATTAGAAAGAATGTTAGCTGCAAAGGTTATTTGACCTATTGACTACTCAGAGTGGATCTCCAACATGGTCCTCATCACTAAACCTTCCGGTGACATCAGAATCTGCACTAATTTTAGAGATCTTAACAAAGCTTTTCCAAAAGATGATTTTTCCTTACCCAACATAGATATGATTGTAGATCTTACAGCTGGACATGAAATTTTGTCCCTCATGGATGGATTTTTTGGGTATAATCAAATCAAGATTGCAGAAGAGGATCAACATAAGAGAACATTCACTACCCCTTGGGGAACCTTTTGTTACAACATGATGCCTTTTGGCCTAAAGAATGCTAGGGCTACCTATCAAAGAGCTATGACAGTCATTTTTAATGATCTTATCCATAGCATTTTGGAAGATTATGTGGATGATATCTTGGTTAAATCTCACACCTTCATGGATCATCCTTTTGACCTAGAGAAAGTCTTTGATAGGTTAGCCAAATATCATCTCATGCTGAATCCCAAGAAGTGTGTCTTTGGGCTCACATCTGGCTAGCTTCTAGGCTTTATAGTTTCTAAACGAGGTATAGAGATTGGCCCCAAGAAGGTCAAGGCTATCTTAGACATGCCTCCTCCCTAGACACTGTGATAGCTTCGCTCTCTTCAGGGAAAGCTTCAATCCATTTGGCACTTCATCTCCTATCTTGCAGATAAGTGTATGCCATTTACACATTTACTAAAGAAGGATGAAAACTTCAAGTGGGATCCTTTATGTCAACGCAGCTTTGATCAGCTCAAGCAGTATCTCACCAATCCCCCTATCTTGGTTCCACCAATTCCTAGTCATCCCTTGATCTTGTACATATCAGCAATGCCTACTACTCTAGGGGCACTTCTAGCACAACTTGATGACTATGACAGAGAAAGAACCATCTACTACATCAGTAGAACCCTAGTTGATTATGAACTCAATTATACTCCTATGGAAAAAGCTTGTTTGGCAGTTATTTTCTCAACTCAAAAGCTTCGCCACTACATGCTAAGTCATACCATCCAACTAGTCTCCAAGATTGACCCTCTCAAGTATATGCTCTCTAGAACAATACTTACAGGCCGTTTGGCCAAATGGGTTATGCTCTTTAGTGAATTTGATATCCAGTATGTGGACAGAAAGGCAATCAAAGGGAAAACTATAGTAGATCACCTAGCTGATGCACCTCTAGTAGATACATATCCTTGGATCACAGAATTTCCAGATGAGCATATCTTTCTAATTGAAGAATAGCCTCCATGGAAACTTTATTTTGATGGCTCATACACATCTCATGGATCAGGGGTAGGAATATTGTTGGTCACATCTCAAGGAGATTACATTCCAAAAGCCTTCAAGCTACAATTCCCTAGCACCAACAATATAGCTGAATATGAGGCTCTCATAGCAAGATTAAAGGTAGCTACAGAATGGAACATCACTGAGTTACAAATCTTTGGCGATTCTCAGCTCATCATCAAGCAAGCCCTAAATGAATATCAAACCAAAGATGAAAAGCTATTACCCTACAAAGAGCTAGTTGATAAGCTAACCCAGCATTTTATAAAGCTTCAATTTACACAAGTGCCTCGAATACAGAACAAAGTAGCAGATGCTATGGCTACTATTGGCTTGCTCTTGAAAATTCCCCAAGCAGCTACACAGTATGAGTTTTTAGTCGAGCAGCTCGCCACACCCACCTATGTGAATGAGGATTCAAACCATGTTTGTATCTTGGTTGGTCCCCAATCCCCTTGGTACCATGAGATTCATGATTACCTTAATAATGGTATCATATCCGCTCACCACACACATACCCAATGCCAAAACCTCATCCAAAAATCATCCCGTTATGTTATCATAGCCAATACCCTATATCATTGGGGTTATCACGATACTCTCTCTTGATGTTTAGACCAAAACAAGGCCACAATGGTGTTAAAAGAAGTACACTCTAGACTTTGTGGTGCCCACACGAGCGGTATTGTCCTAGCATGAAAAATCCTTAAAGCAAGCTACTATTGGCCTACCATTGAAGAAGATTCTTGTGACTTTTTTAGAAAATGTCTCCCATGTCAGCAACATGCAAATCTCGTGCATGCCTCAGCACAAGATCTACAGCCTATTGCACCACCTTGGCCTTTCTCTTGTTGGGGCCTTGATCTAGTTGGAACTATCACACCTCTCTCATCTGATGGACATAAATGGATAATAACAACTATAGGCTATTTCACTAAATGGGTGGAAGCAGTCCCCCTAGTCTCAGCTATAGGAGTTCAGGTCTCCAAGTTCATCTTGTACCACATTGTTTGCTACTTTGGCATCCCATCCACCATCTTCACCGACCATGGAGGTAACTTTGAAAATCTCAAAATGGAAAAATTGTGTACTTCCCTCTGCATCCATCACTACTTTTCTAGCCCATATTTCCCACAAGGTAACGGCACGGCAAAGGCAACTAACAAAACCCTCCTCAAAATCCTAAAGAAAGTTGTCAATGATTTCGGCCGCGATTGGCACCTACAAATAAATCCAGCCCTATGGGCCTATCGAACTTTCTTCCATACATCCACAGGAACAACTCCATACTCCCTAGTCTATGGTGTCGAAGTGGTACTACCCATCGAGGTTGAACTTCCCTCTTTGTGCATATCTTTGCAGGGGCAAATATCAGATGAAGAATATAGAGTAGCTCGACTCATCCAACTAGATCTCTTAGACGAGAAGAAAAAAAAAGCATACGATCATCTCACAATCTATCAAACTCATCTCAAAAGGAATTTCAACAAGAAGGTGCTTCCATGACACTTTTAGCTAGGTGACATGGTCCTCAAAGAAAACATGAAAGTCCAAGCAGATCGAGAAAAGAAAGGCAAGTTTGAACCTACTTGGCTTGGTCCTTATATTGTCACTGCCTCCTTTGGCTCCAGAGCCTATTAGCTATCTACACCACAAGGAGAACTCTTGAAAGATCCTAATAACATCATTCATCTCAAGAATTTCTATGCTTGAAGATCCTTGGTATACCTAGCTTTTGAAAAATACAAAAAAAAAATAGTAAAGAGAAATAAGCATCCAATGTTGAAAACTTGGCAATTCAAGCACCTTGGATAGGTACTTTGGTGAAAACCTGGTAATTCAGGCACCTTGTGTACTAAGACTAATCCATTATCTATCACTATCCTATCCCTCATCCGTCCATTCACCATCCCATAAAACACCTGCTTGTTCCCTTGGTGTTCCAACCAAATATCCAAAATCTAATGGAGCTTGTAAATACCTCCTGTACAGCTTGTAAATCTTGTACCTTAGATTATAAATCTTGTATCATAGCTTGTATATCCAAATCTTGTCCAAATTGTGTACCATATTCTAGCTTATATTATATACCAAATCTTGTATCCTAGCTTGTATCCTATCACATGCACACAAAGAATCCAATTTTCACTTACGCTTTTCGCAAACCATCTACCTATCCACCTATCAACTATTGCAGACATCCCACCCTTCACAAAAATTTCTATCTCACAAAACCCAAACATGAACAATATTGTACATTTATAACATATCTTAGTCTGTTAGCTTGTACATTCTCTTTAGCTTAGTACCATTGTATCTATCCAGCTTTCGTGTCAATTCCTCCTTAATCAGCATCTTGCACACATCACACAAATCTTGGTTAGCTATTCCAATGCATCCTTTAGCTAGATCTCCTATCACCAAAGTGTTATCCTTATTAGTTCAGCTTGCCAAATGCATCACTCATCTAGATCCATCAGCTTAGGTGCTCTCCGATAGATCCTTGTAGGATATAGCTTTCCTCATGTCTGATCTTGGTCTGTTAGTACCTTGTCCTACCCATCTCATTGGCAATGGTTCTCTTTTGGATTTTCACATTATTTTGATTTGGAATCTTCCCTTTTGGGTCTTGAAGTATCTTTTCCAAGCAATTTTTTTGTTCCCTCCTCAAGGTTGCCATGATCTTCCACATCATGGTATTCTACGAATGGGGCACTCTGAGTGTACGGTTTTGATCAAGTCTTTTGTTTATTTTTCTTTTCTGCATGTGGGTTACCTAGTGTCATTTCCACTCTGATTCTTTTGAGATTCATGTGTGATGCTGGGGTAATCCTTGCGTGTTTGTTTTGAGTCAGTCCGTCAGTCCTTTGGATGGTTGGTGAAAAGGCCTTGATGTTCTTGGTAACCTTGGCAATTAACCAAAAATCCTATAGAAAATCTAGTGCTCAACTACATGGTGGTACTTCTCTTTGAAGTATCCCCCTACTCAAAAAGCTTCAATGGATTCCCTTCATCTCCATTATCCCCCATCCATATCTAGCATCTGTCTCTCCTACCCCAGCTTGTGCAACTATATCTCTCAGAATCAATCATCACTCTTAGCTTTAGGGATCCACAATCCTGGTTTTAGGGATCCACCCATCCAATCAATCCACTAAGCCTCACCTTCTGAGATCCACAATCCTAGTTCTAGGGATCTTCAAAACCCATCTTCCACCAATCTGACTCTTTGAAATCCTATTGCATCAACTTTTATAATCCCCTCATCCTTCTCCCTATCTTGGATTCCTTTTTATAGCTCTCCGCTCCTTCATCCTCCACCTTCCCTGAAGTCTTAAGCTTGCTTCCTCTTGTGCCTCTGACCTCCCTTTATCATTCTCTCGTAGTGAGAGTTTGAGCTAATTCAGCCCCTTCTCTTTGCCAATCTGAGTCTCCTTGCTTATCCTAGATTCTTGTATTTTTCAAAAAGCCGTCGAGCCTCACTTTCTCCCCGCCGCCTTCTTGAGGGGGCATCTCACAGTCCATTCTCTCCTCTTTTACTGTAGCCTTGGGCATCTTATTTTCTTATCTTTGATGCCATGCCACTTGCGGCATCACATCAAAGAGGGGCAAAATGTAGACACCTAAAATTCTTTAAAAAATAAAGTATTTTTATTTTCTAAAAAAGTCCCTAATGACATCATCATTTATTAATTAATTATTTATTTAATTTTATGCCATTAAATCCCCTTGTATTAATTAAAAATATTTAATTAAGATCACTAACCTCTTCCAAAATCTTCTAATCCTTCTTTAATTTCGTTTAAAAGCTAATCCCATCATTTTTTACCCCTAATCCCAACTCAAAATATTTAACTAAGGTGAAATATTAATTCTCATATTTATTAAAAATGTTTTAATAAATATTTCTTCAACCCAAACCTATGAGATAAATAAACTTTATTTATCCTCTTCCTAAGCTTATCCCTAAACCCCTTTTTTTAGCCTAATCCACCCCATCCACCCATACTAACTAAGCTTAGCTACTAACTCATCCACCCTCATTGAATGCCATCCACTTGCATATCTCTAACAAGCTTAGTCTAATCCTAAATCACCTCTAATCCCCCCCCCCAAACCTTGTCACATTCCCTAAGCAATCTTAAGACTTTCCTAAGCCAAACAAATTCAACAATCTCAACTCCCTCCAAAATATCCCAACCACCCAACCATGAATGCTCTTACAAGGCCATAAAGACTCTTACAAGCCCATTCATTTCTCTTAAAAGCCATTTATGAAGTGTCTTTATGAAGATATTATCCCTTGAGCCTCCTTTGTTGACTCATCCTTACCCTTTCTTCCATCCACTCACCCTGTGACATGTGGCACTCCTTGATTGGCTATAAAGAAGAACAATCCATGTGCTCTCCTCTCATGCAATCCTAGCCCTCTTTAACCATTTCCCCATCCTTGAATCTTAGCCCTCAAACCCTCAAGCCCTTTGCCTATAAATTGAATCCCCTCCCAAGCCATTTCATCACAATCCTTGAGCTAAAGTTATAATGCCATTTTGAGAGCAAGTTTTACATCAAATCCACTCACCCAAGCCAAAATCCATCAAGAACACCATTGAAGCTAGTTTGAGAAGCCTTGAGCATACATACCAATCCTCTACTTAGACTCATCAACCAAGCAAAGAGCTAATTCCTATTGGGAGAGTCCATTCATTTGGCTCACATTCCTAATTAGGGATTCTTCTTTAATCTCTCTTATATGTTATATTAATCTTTGTTAGTTAATACTTTATTCTCTTAATAGATTAGTATTTCTTGCTAACATATTAGTATATACACATGGATTCACTTTTTTGAGATGTTGTGAGTGGATTGGTTATAGATTTTACATTATCTTTTTCAATGAGAGCTTCTTGGTATATATTTGGAAAGTATTGCTCTTAAGAGTTGTAATTGCAAGTTATAGGTTGGATATTTTGATGATGAGAGATTCACTTGGTAAACCTTTGGAGGTATGGATAGTTGGATGGGTTTAACACTTGTTGTGGTTGTTATTTCAGCTATTGATATTTTGACAACTATAGATACACGTGATTACCCTTGGATCAAGTTTTTGTGCTTGGCATTTTAGTTGGTATAGGACTTTATGATCTTCTAATGTGATAGGTTGGGTGGCTTTCTCTTTGGATGGCTTCTATGTATGGTGACAATGGCATAATAGGAGGTGAGATCATTCATGTTTGAAATGCTAGATACTTTGATTTTGTTGTGGGTACCAGGATAGAGCACTTTGTGTGATTTGATCTATGATGGTAGATGTGCTAGGAGAGATTGTTCCCTTGTTCATTTATGTGGCTACAGATTGATCCTATGCAATGTATACAACAAGTGGGAGATTGTTGAGACAATGGGTGTTGCACACATTGCATAATATTGTTATATTGTATTTAAAAAAAAAATATAATGTTGTACCTAGATGGATTTGCAATATGTAAATATTTCCATGGGATATACTTGATGAGTTGTATTGTAACATTGTGATAATATTTCATGTAATTATTTAATATTGAGGAAAAGAATTAAATTTCCAATATTAAATGTGGGGTCAAGGGGTTAGCTAGCACATGGTTTATGTAATACCACTTGGTGGTTTTGTGGGACTTTCTACTATATAAGCAGTCACAAGGGTAGTTGTTGTGGGAGAAGACAAAAGGCAAAAAAGAAAGAGTCGAATAGGACAAGGCTTGACAGGTTACTCAAGGGAGCATTTTTGAAGTTTGGAAGCATGGCATGAGATGTGTGGATTCATGCTTGTTCACATGGATTTCTTGGTTGTGGCTATGGCTTTGAAGGCTTCCATGATTGTATTGCAATGATATTTTTTCTAAATAATACATAGTGATGGATGCTTTTGGAGGCTGGGTTTTTTCCTCGATGAAGGTTTCTTGGGGTATATCTTGTATCACATTTTTGTGGGTATGTTGTCTATTCTCTTGCATGTGGATTTTAATTGCATGTTTATTTTAGATCTATTAGATGTTTATTTTAGATCTATTATAGGTAGCACAATTTATTTTTGGTCTCCATGGTACTCTTCTTTGTAACTCTTACATGTCTTTCTTCCATTATGTTGTATTTGTACTTCCTCTAGGGAATAATGACATTTCATACTTGATATAATATTTACCTGGTATCATATGATCACACTAACCCTAAAGTTAGTAGATCCCTTTGTGCTTTCTATATGTTATGTGCTCATTTCCCTTTATTTTTCCTTTTTTGGGGGTATTTCAAAGTGGAAATGTCTCTTAATGGATGTGTGTATACTTGATTAAACTCATTTCTCCTATTAAAGTGTTGGAAATGTGTTTAACATGGAGGCACATGCCCTTCTCATTCTTCTTTCAAATCATGTGTGTAGTAAATACATATTTGGAGTATGATTTAGGGTTGTACTTTATCCCTAGATGCTTGGTGTGCTTCCTAGGCTATCCTCAAATCTATGCATTGCTAATTCATCCCTTTTCACACACCTTTTGAATAAATTTATGGATTATGCACAATCCTAAATAATGGATTCTTCATGCACACTTGCAATTTAGGAAGATAACATCCTTGACATTGGGTCTCTCTCTTCTTTGTACACACATATGCTAAATCTAGTATGTGGGTAACACATATCAACATGCGAAGTTTGATACATGAGTAATACATATAGATACATATATGGTAAATATTATATATATGGCTAACACATGATAATTTTCTAAATCTCATATATAAGCACTGTATTCAAGCATAACATGCAAAGTCACATACATGGGTAATGATTTTTTTTTTTTTTTGTTGTTTTATGATTCATAATGGGATATACATTTATCATTGGAGAATTAATCACACTAATTCTTTTAGTCAATGATTTCTCTCTTATTATGATCTTGTAGTTAGCAAAAACTCAATCCATTGGGGGCTTGATGGATTATGCATCTCTTTGACTGTGATAAGACTATCTTATGTATTATGCTCTACTTTACCTAGAGTTTGGATTGAGTCTACACTCTTGCTAGAGTGTGGGCTAAATATACCATCTTAAATTGGAAGCACTAAAATTTAATGATGGTTTAGCATCTATGTAATCCAAGATCATCACCTCCTTACATTTCTTCTTCTTTCTTCCCCTTTCTTCTCATTTCTCCTAGGTGGAAATGGGGTAAGACCTAATTGATCCTCTTTAAAGATTCTACTTTCATGGTTTAAAGATAAAGGTAGAATATAACCATCTAGTTGCCCCCTTTCCATCATCCTATCTATTTAAATCTATTTTCTAGATTTTAATGGCTATATTATTAGTTCTACACCTAATTTTTAGGATCTAGGACCTGTTTCAAGACCCCAAAGGACTCCCGAGGGTTCTGGGTTGTGGTTGGTAGGGCTGAAATGTACCTTGTGCAATTAGGGATGTAGTGCACCCTTGTTGAGCCAACCAGGTATGCATCATGTCCCTACTTGGTTCCTATTTTGAGTCCACTACTTGGGTTACATATCCAGATTGTTCCTAGGTGTTAAATTTTAGGTAGGTCAACCTACTAGAGTAACTCAATTTTGAGCCCCTTATAAACCCATATATTTTCTCCATTTCTAATTCAAAATCCTTAATCTATAAGCATCCATCAAATTCATTTTCAAGCAGTCACATGTCCAAACATTTAAGTTTTCAATCATTCAAGTCTTCTAGCATCCTTCAAGAAAATTCCTCCTTTGAATATCAAGGATTCAAGTATTCAAAAAAATTTAGGATTTTATCTTCAAGATATTCTTCAATCCATTCAAGATCCTTTATTGCATCTTCTACATTCATTCATCCACATTCTTGATCCAAGTCAACTGGTAAAGAGAGCTTGCTACATTCAATTCGAGAGATCCTACTATTGTGAGGTGAATTTTTACATTTAGTTTACATTTTTGAAATTCAATTATTTAAATTCAAGGTTAATTCCTAAACTGGGATTTGGAAAAGGAAATCCCCCCATCAAAAAAAACTCTTTGTAGGTTTTAGATCTCAAATTGGTGATCAGGTCGTAGATTTAGATACCCTGTTCATCATTCTTTGGAACTATGAAATCAAAATTAGGGTCAAACATAATTTATTAGGGCTACAGAGGTCACCCTTGCATAGAGAAAGGCCATAAAGGTCACTACCACAAAAAGTCACCCTTTCTATATCGTTAAACAATTTCTAGGTTTTGCAAACTTCAGTGTTTAAGGCCTAGATCTAGTACTATTTATCAATTTGGAACAACACAACAAGCATAAAATCAGATTTGAAAGATGATTCTTCTATCCTCTTTGTTATTTCAACACATTACTTATTACATTGTCCTATATCTCATTATATCTAGGGTTTTCAAGCACTTTTGCATCTTTTCACTCATTCTACTATGTAAGATGTATCTTGTATTAGTGCTCCTTTATCACTTGGATAACACTAATATTTCTAGATATAGTCTATTAGAATTGAGATTTTAAGGATCAATTCTTTGACTTCATCTTTGAGTTGTGTAAGTTTGGTTATGTAATGAACTTACATTTCCTATCCTTGACTCACATTCACCCTATACAATTGTAGGAAAACTTGATATAAATATATGAAGTTGTGATATGAAAAGATCTATTATATCATGTTGATTATCTATTCATATTTGTGGTGTTGTTAATTTTTGTTGTTTTGAATCATGCTACATCATTGGAACATCTCATTTGGGGAAAATATTATCATGAATATGTCAAGATGTTATTGGAGAAAAGTTGATATTCTTGTGTTACCACATTAGAGCTCCTAAGATTATGAAGCCCTAGACCTGTTGGCTATGGAGCCAAATATGGTAGATCTGGCCCACAATTATAGAAGACATATGCAAGAGGGTCAGAAAGACTTTGTTTTGGTTAGCTAGGATTTCCAAGGTTGATCATGTCATCAAGTTGGAGTAGGCTACAAGTGTGTCCAATGGACTGTCAAGTGAGAGGCAATAGACACCTTGTAATCAGATTGTTGAAGATGAGGTAGTTACATTGAAGGATTGGGAGATATGTCACCTAGAAATATGAAACCTAGAATATTAGAATAAATAATGGAGGACTTTTAGAATGAGACAAGGAATAAAACTTGTAATACTCTAATGGGGTTACAAAGCCTTGATATAAAGGATGAATATGAGGAAGATGTTGAACATCTAAAATTGTATTGTTGAGACCCCTAAATATGAAGAAATCTTGTTGAAAGCTATGAAACAAGTAGGTAAGATTCATAGGATGGATATTTCTAATTTCTTTGGTTCATTATATCTTAAGGATTTGATAGACTAGATAGGTGAACTAAAAGATTACTTTGTGATTGAAAATATCATAGATCCACAAAGTATTAGGTTAGAATAGACTAAGTTGAAAGGTCATGTTTCCTTACGGTGGAAAGAGTTTCAAAAAGATAGAGATGAGAATGGGAAAATAAAAATTTCTATATGGAGGATGATGATCTTGCTAAATTAAAAGATAAATTCATACTTGAAGATTTTGAATTGGAATTATTCAATAAACTATAAAACCTGAAGCATAAGGACATGAGTGTGAAAGAATACACTAAACATTTTTGCAAGATGACAATAAAATATGGACTCTAAGAGTTGTCTAGCAAAAAAGTGGGTAGACACATTAATGGTTTTAGATTCAATATTCAAGATGAGTTGATTATGTTGAGGTATAAGTATGAATTAAAGGAAAAATATATGTAAGAAGGAAACATAGTAATCCTAGAGGAAAGGAAAATCAAGTGTCACATTGGAAAAGAAAAGAAAACCATTGAAGAGATAATTGATTAGAGGGTACCATTGAAGAGATAATTGATTAGAGGGTACTTAGGAAATAAAGTAGAAAGGACTTAATAGGTACTTGTTTCCAATGTGGTGGCATAGGATGAGGATTTTCAATGTCCCAAGGGATCTAGTAAAAATTGGTAAAATAAAATCTTTTGACACATGAGGAACACACTACTGATGCACTTATGGAAAGTATGGTAGAACCCTATATGAGAGAGTCTCTTATGCTTGGTTAGATTCATGTAGAGAACAAGGAGAATAAACCTATACAAAGGATGAATTTGTTTAGGATTGTAGAAAACTTGGGAGGTAATGTTGTAAGGTTATAATGGATAGTGGTAGTACTAATAATTTGGTAATAGAAGAAATGGTAAAAAATCTTGGCTTGAAGAATCTCAAACATCCTTGTCCTTATGGGATAATTTGGTTTAATATGATCATATGGAAGAGGTAAAATTAAAATGTTTGGTGAACTTCAACACTAGGTCTTATAAAGATGAAGTATTATGTGATGTGGTATCTATGAGTGATTTTCATGTTATTTTAGGTAGACCTTGATAGTATAATGGGGAGCTATCCATGTTTGCAAAAGAGACTTTGTCATATTAGAAAAGAATGGGAAGAAGTTTAGTTTGACTCCATTGAAGGAGTGAGAGGGGAGAAATGTAAGGAATCTAAGAATTGTGAAGAGTTACTATTCTTAGAATTAAAATGTAGGGGTTAAGCTAAAGGAAGACTTGGATCTAAAGCTGTATCTTAAATATGAGAACAAGATGGTATCAAGTCATGGAAAGAAGGGTAAAGAGGAGAAATAGAAGAAGGATTTAATCTTTAATTAGATGAAGTAGAAAAGGTAAACTAGATGTGAAGAAGAATAAAGGCACCACTTATTAAAAGGTCATTTTCTATCTTACGCTAATGTGATACATAGTGCAAAGTTTAGTAGGTTAATGAATCAAACAAGACAAAGAGAAAAGATAAAAAAGATGATAGTTTTCGATAGATAGGATATTTGGATTAAGAGTGTGCATCGGATTTAGCTCCTAAATCCTATAAGATGTCCATGATTTCCTCTTATGGATGTCTTCTTTCACAAGGGATTTCTAATACATGAGCATCCTTGGGTCATTGGTAATTTTGCATCACCCAAATATATTTCCTTTTAGTTTTGTTCATCTTTTCCAATTTCAATATTTTTGGTAGTGATCTTCAAGATGGACCACTTGTTGCCACAAACCTTGGGGTATAATCTAGACATCATTTTTTTTAATCTATGTCTAGTTTTGCACTTCATTTGGACACTTCAAAGTTGAGATATTCTTTATTCTTGTTTGATTTTGTGTATTCTTCTTAGTTCTAATGGTCAACTAAGTATTTCAATCTTGTGAAGTTATTTCTTAAATGAAAAATATTAATGACACATATCTTAATGTTCTTGGATCAATGAACAATGTCTCTCTTGGATTGTTGATCTTGTTTTATCAAGTTAAGTGTGATTCTTCATATTTGGGGGCATGACTATATTTATGTATTATATTTTCTTATTCTTGGAAAATTTAATTGATCTTGGTCAACTCAGCTCCTCTAAAAGCTCTATATATTCAAACATTTGACCTTTATTTAAAGGTATCAATGAATGAATAAAAATAATAACCTCTTTAAGGTTAGATCTAGGGTTAGGATTTGAATTTCTATTGGAATCAAGTATGTATGTCTTGAATGTAATTTGCATGTTTAATGCCAATTTGATGTAAATATTTGATAAACTTTATGACAATGCATAGATATGTTGTATTATGTTAATTATTTATTCTTGTTCCTGGTGTTATTTTCCATTGTGGTTACTCATCTTGCATGGTTTGGACCATCTTCATTGGAGAAACTCTTGACATGACTATGTCAAGTCCACATAAAAGAAACTTGTCTAGGTAAGGATGTGACTAACTCTATATTAAAGAGCAATTGAACAAAGTATTTTTGCCACATTTAAGTGGCTACTACATGAAGACGGTGGTCCTCTAGACAATTCTTGTTACTATGGCTTCTATTGTATGAGGAAGAATGATATATTCAAATATGGGCCTTATATAAGAAATTTCTATCTCTTGGACCACTTTTTGGCTCATAGATAGCATTGGTGGAAATACTTGGATTATCATATATAACATTCAAGAAGTCTCTTTCAACTACAATATTTTGACATCCTTCTACTAGAGAAAGATTCATCCTTACAATGAATAATTTATGTTTAACTTAATTATTTATCATATGACCAATTTTAAGAGATTGACATTTCATGAAAGATCCCATTTAAAGGGCTTAAACTATCTATGGAGCTCCATATGCTTTATCTCTTATTGTTATTCTGACCTTGATACTACATAAATATGATAATTTAAATGACTATTTGTGGTAATAATTAAGAATAAAATAACACATAGACATGTAGTATAATGGAAAGATGGTGGTGTTAGTGCTCAAAATGCATTTGAGTTTAAATATTCTTCATGGTTTAAATTGAGCTCTTGATTCAAATCTCTTCATACATACAGTATGAATGTTTGCATTTGTTAGTAGACCCCGCCTATCAAGAATATTTAGTTTGGTGAGAAAGGACTTATGTCACATAATATGAAAAATGAATAATAGTAAAACACATTGATACTTCAATTCCATATTATTGATCTAAAACGTCAAAAAATAAAACATATAAGTTTACATTATAATGCCACTTTTAAATACTAAATGGTTCATACTTTAGAATAGTATAATAAACTTAATAATTATAAAATAATTGATTTATTTGATAGTAATTTGTAAGGTCCCTCCTCACATGTATTTATTATATATGAATTTTTTTTGTTAAATCTATTATAGGAGATTATAATGGATATGGAGTAATGTTGTATGTTTTAGATGTCCTAATGAAAATTGAGATCAACAGATACATCCATGCTTTAATACTTAAAGATTGGAGAACTACTATGTTATCTCGACTGTTTAAACATTAATTTACACTAACAATAATACAAGGTGTTTCACTTAATGATGATGTTATTGATTGTGTTACCTCAATGATTAGGATTTTATGCATTTAGATAGTTCAATATTCACTGTTGGTGATGTTATGATGTTTAGGTATATGCATACCTAACAATGATTATTCTCGTACTTAATCCAAATTAATGAATAAGTTATATGTCATATTGATTATGTAATTACTGATGATTAAATGTGAGTGGAAATGAATTAAATAGTTAATTAATTGAAGCATTATGTTCTGAGTTATGTGATCTCCCTGATAAGTTATATATATATATATATATATATATATATATATATATATATATATATATATATGCATGAGATTTTCTTGAGCTACTGATGTGTGCAATGAGTGTGCAAGATATTTATTAGTCAAAGAATCTAACAGAGAAACAAAACTAAACCCTATGTACCAATTGTGGAAGCTAGGGTTAAATCTGATGAAAGATGCTAACCCTGTTGTTCCTATTTTATTTGTGTTGTGGTTTGAATGAATGTATCATTCTGTAGTTAGTAAATGTTAATGTTTCATAATAGTGTTCTTATAGTGTTGCTTGACACTTGTGAATTGTATATGCATTCCAACATGATAGTTAGTCCTAACTGTGTAACCCAAAGATATAAGTTGGATTAGGTTAGTGACCTTTTTGCTAATCTGTGGGTAATCGAGGTTAATTACCCTAATTAGGATTAGTGTGTAATTTTCTTTTTGAAGGTTGTTAGTAAGTTCTAAATTATTCCTAGCTTTTGTTAGGTCTCTAATTAATCCTAAAGGCCTAAAAACATGAAATTTAAGTATCCAAGGGGTATGAGTATGGGTTGGGGACATTTTCCACCCCCTTAGCCTCTTTTGTTGACTTTTATGGTTCCCCAAATATCCCATTTTTCCCTTGTTGCGAAAATTGAAGTTCCATCATGAGTTTGACAAGATACACTCTACCCTAAAGTTTTCTTTAGTGGTGAGGTTGAGTTAGAAGTTTCTAGAAACCTAAGTCAACTGGGGGAGTTATTTCATGTTGCAAGTGGTTGAGTTTGGATCTTATTTTAGGGGCATCATTGAGAGGTTTGGGTTGTTACCCAATCTCTACTTTTAGAGAGAAGTCTTGGAAGATTGAAGGAAGGAAGGAAAAGTTCTTCTCAACTTGTTCATTTTACCATAACCTTTGTGAAGGTAGGAGTTCTTCATCTCCTTTGTTCATGTTGCTCATGTTTTTTCATGCTTGGTTCATGCTTATGTTATTGTGTTGTTCCTTGGTATGCTTATATGTATGTTGGGTATGCTTGGGAAAGATTGGAATCATGTTTTCTTGATGTTTTTCCTTCATGTTTTGTTTGAATTTTGAAGTTTTCTTGTATGGGTGTTTTGGCATTACTCACCCTCAAATAGGATAGAAGTGGCCAATTTCAGGAAAGGGCTTCAGTTGGACTCAAACAATGTAGAGTCTCTTCTTAGGACAAGAAGAGGGAGAGAGGGTAGGGTGTTATGGGCCCCTACCTATTAGCACAAACCACGTATGAGTTTTGGCATGTAAGAATGGAAGAACATAAGTTCTTGAGATATAGCCCCGATTGGGCACCTGTTTTGGTGTTGTGTCTAACATCTCCTGTTGGAAAAATCCACCTTTCCCTAGTTTTGATTCAATGTTGAATCCTATTGTGAAAACCCAGTATGGAAATGAATGTCTGATTTTGTTCCTTTTTATGTTATGTTTGTCACCTGGCTAGTTTTTGTTTCCTCCACAATCTCAACTATGCATTGCAGAAAATGAAAGGGATCCCTTGCTAAGGGCCATGATGGAAATGTATATTGATTGTTGAAATTAAATTATGTTTAGGATTAGAATCTTGTGTAGAAATGTATTTTAAAATTTTGTTGAAGGGGCAACGAAGCTGGGTTTTCTTACCAGTTCTTTCTCGGTGGAGCCTTTGAACCAGGTAGTTTAATAGAAAAAGAGATTGAGTAAATATTCTTGCATTGAGTCTTATAGTTTTGTTTTCAGTTTTGCGTATGTTACTTAAAAATCAGATGTGATGGTGTTACTTTACTACACATTTTTATGATTGGTAATCACATTTGTTTAATTTAGATTAATCAGATAACATGTTGATATATACTTAGCTATGCAATTTTACGTTTAAAATATGTTAAGAAAATTCGCATTTGTTTTGTACTTACATTTTGTAATTATACATGAGTATGGGGAAGTAAAGTAATTTTATTCAAACACTTGTGTATTACATTTCATATCACACTAAAAAAATAAATTTGTTAGTGTGTTTTTGCCCTGTATTTTTGGGCATGACATAATCATAATATTTAATATAATCAAATTGAAATTGTTGTAATATTCAATTTCTAATTTAAAAAAATCATTGTTATTATTTTAAAAATTACTATTTATTTAAATATTTTAAAAAATATATTTTTTTATCTAAAAATATTTATGATTAAATATATTTTTTATAATTTATAATATAAATGTAATGGTATTATGATAAGAATAAGTTTTAAAACTAATTTATCTTAGTTTTTTTTTAAGGTAATGGGTTGAAGCTTGGATTATTTATTATTATATGTTAATCTTGAGTAGATTGGAACCCAAGACCTCCAGAGATTCACAATTTACCATTGTGTTATATGCCTTTACATAAATTATCTTAACTATTGATATTGTGTTTTATTTTGTTTATATTCAAAACCTTTTAAATTATTTATGATTGTCATTTACCATAATTTCTAATTTATAATATAAATATAATGTTAGTATCTTAGTGTAGTAATATTTTACTTTACTTTTTTTAAATTCAAAACTTTTTAAAATTTGTTTGATTTGTTTCATATTTTCAAATATTCATGCTTTTGGAAATATTGCCTACAAATAACATCCCTAACGTGTATTGAGCCAATCAAATTGAAAAAAAATTAAATTAATAGATTTTAGAAATTAAAAATCTTTCATATATACATTAGAAAATTAAAAATAAAAATAAAAAATAAAAATACTTAGATGTGAATTGTTCAAATAAAAAATATCAATAAGTGATTTAAGTAGAAGTGATCCTATTCATGAAATTTACTGAATTATAATTCATGATGCACACTATGCATATTTATAATGTTGAGATATAACATTAACAATTATAATATAATACAATATTATAATCTATATATGTTTTAAATAATTATTAATATATAAAATATAATATATAATATAATACTATATCCTATAAAGTATTAATGGTGATATATAATTAAAAAAATACAACACAATTTACAATTATAATTATCAAATAATACCATATGTGTTTAATAAAAAAAAAAGTTTTGTGAGAATCATATAAATACTTTTAAGATTTTGGAACATAAAATTTCAACTATCTACTATAATTTTATTCAATATTTATAATAATAGTCATCAAATTATAAATTTAAATATAAAACTAAAACTATAATTATTTATTTATATTCATATTTGTAATTTATTATTGCTTATATGTTATTGATAGCTTTATGTCTCATTTTATATGATTTATTTATTTACTTCACCTAATTAAAAAACATAAATTAAAATGAAAAAAAGGAATAAAAGGGTGAGTGAGTAGCCGAGTTGGTGTGAAGGCGAGTCGTGAGGCATAGTGTTATGCTAATGATCCCGGTGCTACGCATCAACTCCGGTTCGAGTCACACTAGGTTTACCACAAACCCTTTTAAGGGTGAGTGAGTAGCCGAGTTGGTGTGAAGGCGAGTCGTGAGGCATAGTGTTAGGCTAATGATCTCGGTGCTACGCATCAACTCCGGTTCGAGTCACACTAGGTTTACCACAAACCCTTAAGGGTGAGTAAGTAGCCGAGTTGGTGTGAAGGCGAGTCGTGAGGCGTAGTGTTAGGCTAATGATCCCGGTGCTATGCATCAACTCCGGTTCGTGTCACACTAGGTTTACCACAAACCCTTTTTCACGTTAAAAAGTTTACCAGGCGCACTACAGTTTATAGGTGGGCCGTGTTGCACCGATTCCTGCAGTCTAAAAAAAAAAAAAAAAGGAATAAAGATCTAAGGACATTGGTAAGTAGAACCTGAAACTTTATAACAAGCACAACGTGCTGAGATGAAAACAACTAGATTTTTCTTATATTGCAATATCAAAAAGTAACTACACTCGGAGTGATCAAGTACTCCTCCATTTTAGATCTCCATATTAGATTTTTCTTATATTGACAATCACAGTAATGGCGATCAGATTATTGAGTTGAAATGGAGAAAGTGGGTACTTTCATTGAGATCATACATCATATGTACCTGCTCTACATGATGTTCACCATACTTTGCACAAGTTTAAACACAAACATGAAATGTACAAATTTAACTCAAAGGTCATCCAATGAGCTTCAAGTGGGTACGTACACACGAGTTTTGGATGTTTTCAAGATCTTTTCAATAAAAGAGCACAGATTTTTGTGTTTGATATGCCACACTGATATGAAATGTTTGTTAGAGGAAGCAGAGGTATTTATTCTAGCAAATGGCTATGAAGTGTGTTGTTTTTTAACATTTATGAATTGATAAAAGTAGGGAAAATCATCATGTTAAGTGCAAAAATTTGACTGTATAAATTCTCTACACAAAATATGTTCTTATGAAAATTTGAACTTATATATCATAATAAATATTGTAAATTTTTATTAGTTTTTTTCTTATAACTAAAATTGCAAAAAAAACATTAAACTATATTAATCCATTTTTTTACAATCATATTATTAAGAATAACCAAAACTTAGGATGTGCTCTAATTGTGTAATTGCAAGTGAACTCCATAGAATGCACTTACAAGCTTTCTAGATTGAGTCTATATTTTTGACAATTTCAATGTTATTGTCGTCTTCCTAGATTATCATTAAAGTAAAAAAGTAAAGAGTTTAGATAGGATTGAAATTAAATGGAGAAAAATGATTTTTTTCCATTTATTTAAGAATTAGTTTAAATAGGTTTAGGTTGAATGAGTTTGAATGGTGGCCCAAGTCTTCGATGACTAAGCTTAATGTCCGATCTTATATAGGGCATGTGGATGGCTTTTAGATGATTTCCAAAGGGCTTCTAAAAGCATCCAAGAGCTTCAATCCTAGAAAACATTAAAGAAAAATACTTAGACTTTAAAAAATTTAAAAACATATGCTTTATTATGGTTTTTCAAACTTTTTCCCCCCTAAACCCTAAAAAAACCTTACTACATTCCCTTTCTCATTTGGTCTCCATTTTGGCATTTTTAAGGTAAGTTGATTATTTTTGAAGAGGATCAATCAAAAGGCAAGAAATAGATTAGTCAAAGGATTTTAAGCATTTGATCCCATTCTCTCATATTTTGAAGATATTTTTGAAGTTTGTGAAGAAATTTTTAGGTTTTATAATTATTTATTTTTAAAAGAAATAAAGAAGTAAATTTAGCTATCTATTTTAGTATTTAAAATAAAAATTACACTTGAATGCTTAATGTTAATAATTATTTTCCTAGTTTAAATTTATTTAATTTCTTAGTATAGAAAGAAATTAGATTGTGTTGTGCAAGAATGGCCTCCACGAGTAGTCAATGTTTAGTGAGAGGGAAATGAAAAAATACTTTTAAAATTGATATAGTATCTCTTTTATGGAAACATAACACAAGAAATATCACAGGTTGCAAGATGTGCTATAATTATTGTGAAAGTAACAAGGGAAAACCTTTGGATGGCTTGTACTCTCGAGTCAAACTTGATTTATGGGCCATTTTGGAAAAGGATTAGCAATGTGCAAAGGCAAAAGTGGACATGGGGTGGCTAATGCAGAAATAACTTCATTTGTAAAAGAAATAGAAGTTGTTGATACATTGATTAAAAGATAAAACACCCATTGCACCAATTGTATCCTCCCTCCCACTATCCATTCTCATAAGTACTTGTACAACAAGAGGAAGAGGAAGAGGAAGAGGAAGAAGTGGAAATTGCAACCTACAAAAGAGGATCATTAAACATTACATTTAAAATGGAGGCAAGAGACCAAGAGATCATGTTGATGAAGTCATTGCATGTTACCTCCATGCAAATGGTCTTCCTTTCAAGTAGGTGAGATCACCATATTGGAAGGAAATAATGACAACCATCAAATAAGCATCAATGGATTACACAATTTCTAGGTATGAAAAGGTGTGTACCACTCTATTACAAAAGGAGAGGATACATAGAACAAACTTCAACCAATTAAAAATCTTGAAAAAGTTGGGTTGTAGTTCTATTGTGTTTGAAAGATAGAAAGATACAAAAAAACTTGCTATTGATTAATGTGATTGCAATTTTCTGCAAAAGGGAATGTTTCCTAAAGTGAGTGGTCATGAAGGGGAAGAGAATGATTCCCAATTTTTTTCAAAATTATCATTGAGGCCACCAAGATGGTGGGTATGTGGTTTGAGACAATGCAAAAAAATGTAAGAGTATAGGTGCTTTGATTGAGGGTCACTATGATCATATTTTTTGTACTTCATGTAGTGTACACTCCCTTGACTTGATCATGGAATAAATTGGTGCTCAAATAGACTGGGTAAAGCAAATATACCAAGAGGAGGAGACAAATCTTTTTGAGGAATGAGAAAATGTCACAACCCATTTTTAGATTAAAATTGGAATTGTTGAAGATAAATTATAATTAGTAAATTTTATGGGTTTATTTAATTTGAATAAATTCTATATTCATATTCCATCATCACATTATATATAACTTTTTCTTTGTTTAATATTTATTAATATGTTGCTAACTTTCTTAGGTTGTTATGACACATTTTGCATCTCATGCTATTGTTACAAGATCACTTGTCAAGGTGTAAGACACATTGAGCCAATGGTCATTTTCACTTAATGGGGCATATGAAAGGCTTCAAATTCAAAAAGGGACCAAAATTTTAAGGCTTGGTATTAGATGATAATTGGTGGGCTCGTATGGGATTTGTATTGGATCTCACCAAGTCCATCGTGACCATGCATCACTTTTTTGTGATAGATGCAACTTTCTTGGGAGATGTGTATGATGGCATGAACACCATGGTTGAGAAGATAATATTATTCATATAAAAATATGAGAATGACCTTGCAACTTGTGAAGCCTCATACAGTACAGTGGAAGAAATCATCCATCATTATTGTGAGAAGATGACTACCCCATTGCACGTCCTTGAACAAGCCTTTTCTCTTTGGTACTATAGCAAGGAAGTACTTATTGTGCTAGATAGAGTTTAACCATATATGGATGAAGAGGTTGCTAATGGGTGCTATAAAGATTTTGTGGGACTCTTCCAAGATGAAGAAACACATGAAAAAGTGAGGCTAGAATTTGGGCTATTTTATTTAGCTCTTAACTATTCATCATATACAATAAAGAACCAAAATAAAATGGGAGCTATTACATGGTGGTACATTAATGGTCAACCTTTCAAGAATCTACAACCTCTTGTGATCAAGATCATGTAACAAGTTATTTATTTGTTTTTTGTTTATGTTTACAACTTGCATTCTAAAATTTAATGTTTCACATCATTTAATTTGTGAGCACTATCTAGGTTACTAGCTCTTCTGTTGTTGGAATTGGAGCACCTAATCCTATATCCATTAGTGAAGTGCAACCAATGATCTCTATGAAAGTTGAGGACTTGGTTTACATACACACCAACTTTGCATCTCTTGTGAATGATTGATACAAGAGGCAACCAAGCTTTGGGATGTAGCCACTAAGTGTGCAAATTTGGATACAACACTTCATGATCTTGCTATGTTCATAGATGATGATTATGAGATCATGAAATATGGTACAACCTCATGATCTTGTTATAGTTATTGACGATGATGATGATATCATGAAATATGGTACATTTAGCATGAATAGAATTTCTTTTGGTTAAAATGATCTTGAAGTTTTAGTAATTGGAGGAGATGATGAGAATGTGGATTTTCTTGTGAAGCCTTATGATAGGACTCGATTGGGTGATCAAGTTTCAGTTTTTTTGGAACCTTGAATATGAGGAATTGGATATAAGTTATTGTCTATTGAATTTATTTCTAAATGTCAATTTGAATTTTGATCAATAGTGAGGTATCATACCATAATTATATATATATATATATATATATATATATATATATATATATATATATATATATATATATATATATATATATATATATATATATATATATAGTTGGAAATATTATGAAAGGCTAAGTTACTGAGAGGGGAGGGGTGAATCAGTAACTTTTAAAAGTTCTATCTCAATTATCCAATTTAAAGCTTTGCATATATTTTGATCTAATTGCATGCATAAGAAACTGAAAACATGAAAGAATACATAATACTTTGACACATAGATTTGGTAAATAGAAAGTAAAACTGGGGTGGGGATGATACCCACAAACTTTAGTACTGCAGAATAAAGTTGGCCTGTTAAGGCTTACATTGATCACTTCTGATGATCTACCCTGTTAGGAGCCATAAGGACTACTAGGTCCACCTTGTTAAAGGATTTAAAAACATATAATGGAGTATGCACTCAGTAAAGTGATTTGTCAAAGATTGTTAGGTCCACCTTGCTAAAGGATTTGACGGATCCACCTGTTAGGATGAAGTATTAGCTGATCTCTGATTTGCAACATGGTTTGTTGAATGAGATTCCTTTATGTACAAATCACCTTTCTGTGATAGATATGTCTTTGATACTCCTTATACTGTTGTAGCTTTTGTAATTCACTCTTTCTATTCTTCTTTTATTATATTCAATTACATTGCATTACTTTCATAGATACTTGGATATGATACAATTCATTACATATATATCAATTCAATTGTACAATTACAAAGTTGGCCACAACACAAGTTTACACAAATATTACAAAGTTGACTCAAATGTAGACTCTCGAGTTTTGAAGATTGAATCGATGAGGTTCTGATACTCAACATCCACTGTCAATGCTTGGCATCATCATGCACTCGATAGACGTAGAAGCTCAATCCATATTGATAACTTCCAAGTAGTCTTGAATGCAGTCTGTATTTGTGACTTGGTGAATTATGTGAAACTTGACATATAAATTGAATCACTTGATTCACACTATGTAACTCAATCAATGCTTCCTCTGCGAGCTCGGTATAAACTTGATCACTTGGTTAACACAAAGTAGCTTGGTTGACCCTAGACTTGCATCATGTTAACTAAGAAATTAGTAAGCACTGCATAACTCAATTTACACTGGTAAAGTCGACATACACTGAGATGCTCGATTTACACTGCTGAAATTCACACTAGATGTAATTGCTCAAAATGCATTGAATTTTTTCCAAAGGACTTGGTAGTAACTGTAGAACTTGGTAACAACTATAATGCTTGGTCAATACTACTCATTGTACAAGAGGCTTGGTAGATACTTACAATCTGAATAAGTGTATGTTACTTAATAACAGACTTGACTGATATGTTTGTCACACTGCTAATCTTCATTCCTCTACCATCCCATTTTGCTACCTAGTTTTCTTTTCAAGTTTAGCTTGACCTAGGGTTTTGGTTGTCTTGGCTTTGGCTAATATTGGGACAATAGTGATTCTATGAATCATCTTCTTTGTTATCAAAATTGGCTGCTCCAACCATAACTGCCCATTATGCACTGAATTGAGAATAAACCTAATCCACTTTACTTGAAAATCATAGGCCATGTGAGGAATATGGGGTTAAGCCCTTGGTTTCTAGGTGTTGATGCTCAGGTTTCAAAACTCCATTCACACACATCTTTTCTAGGCTTCGTCCATTTCCAAAGTACCAATATCTTGAATTGTGCACTTAAAATGAGAATGAATGTCATTAATTAATAGTACCTTTGGAGGGATTTGTGACTATACAACACTCGGATATAAGGTTTCAATGATTACAGGGGTGAGCCTAAAGTCTGATGCTTTCCATTCCACTCCACAAACCAACATATATGATCCTTTTTTTCCTTTCTACTATTGGATGCCATCTTCACTAGTAGGGTTTAAGAGAATTTGAAATCTTTCGATAGAAATTTTCTCAAATTGCTTGAACACACTTGAAGATCACTTTGCACAATTTTCTCTCAAAAATTCACAATAAAAATGACTTCGATTTCCTTCCTTTTATCAAATTTCCCATAAATGTCTGGTACAAATGGTAGATTGATTTGACAAACTATCATCCACTATTTTGCATTGATTACTTGGTAGATTCTTTCATCATTCAATAACCTTATAAAGTTTAGTTACTCCTGACCATGCTCAATAGAGTTTGTGACCCAACCTCACTCGGTAAGGAAGGTAACTCAGTAGTAATTGGTACCCTTTTACTTAGTGATTTCTTTGTATCTTGAATACAAATATGGATCTTTTGTCCTTTAAACTAGAACTAATTTGAATGTTTTCTTTGATGGCCTAGTTCTAGTTCTCCTTTGAGAACTTAAGTAGAAATGATAGAATCACCAATTCTTGAGTGACTTGATCATCATAGCTTGAACTTGCATTCTTGATAGACTTTGGAACTCATTTCTATCTCATCTATTTTCAAATGTTATCAACCTTTGCCTTCTTTTCATCTTCTATCCTTCCAGTATTCCTATAGTTCTTGGCAAGATGACCAAGTTCTTTACAAATGAAACATCTTTTAGTGCTATCTCTTTTCCTCATATGATGTTTTACACAATTCATTCCAATGTGTCCAAATTCTCCACAGTAATGACATCTACACCAAGTGTTATGGTCCCAACCAAATATAGCTTTCACAATTTGTTTTGTTGGACTTAATACCTTAGTTTTGCATTTTGATGACTTGTGTCCATGTTTCTTACATTTGTGCCATTTGCTTTCAAATCTTGGTTTATATTTTCATTCATTAGCCCTATGATCATGTTGGTTGCAATTGTAGCACTTTCCATTGAATTTTCCTTTTCCATTGCTCCAACATTTATTTGATGTATGACCTATCTTACCACAGTGATTGTAAGTAGGCCATTAATTCTTTTGAGGTCCTTGTTTGGAAGATTCACCTTCTTCTTTGTATCCAATTCCTACTTTTTCCTTTTCTCTATAGAGATTTTTCTCATTCAATTGACTCATGTCTGCTTGGGATTTCATCATTTTTCATTGCTTTGTCTTTTAGAGTTTAGGTCATTCTGTAATCTTTCATTCTCAGATTTTAGGTTCATGATTTCTTCATTTGTATTGGTGAGCTGATTAATGAAGTTAGTCTACTAAAGAGATAGATGTTGAATCTCATTATCCTTTCCTTCTATTTCTACTTTTATCTTGTTCTCCTCTTCCATGACTTCACATAGCCTCACTAACTAAATTTATTTCCATCTTCTTAGTTTTCTCACTTCTTCTTGTAGTGAACCATTCTTTTCCAAAAGTTCTTTAATTGCTTCATTTGCTTCACCCGAGCTTCTTGATGAAGGTCTTCAATTCTTTCTTCAATATAGAGATGATCATTCATTTGAATTGCAAGATCTTTTCTTCTTTTTAGGGACTAAGAAAGTTGCTCCTTTTCTTTCTTAAGTTGTACAATAGACATTTCCAAATCTAGCTTCTCATTATCAATAGCCTTGTCAAGTCTGAATATCTCCATGGTCTTTGATCTTTTCTCAAGATGTTAAACTTTCTCTGAGAACCACAATGCTCTAATACCAATTGTTGGAAATGTTATGAAAGGCTAAGTTACTGAGAGGGGAGGGGTGAATCAGTAACTTTTAAAACTTCTATCTCAATTATCCAATTTAAAGCTTTGCATATATTATGATCTAATTGAATGCATAAGAAATTGAAAATATGAAAGCATACACAACACTTTGACACATAGATTTGGTGACCCATAAACCTTCCAAATAGAAAGTAAAACTGGGGTGAGGATGATACTCACAAACTTTAGTACTGTAGAATAATGTTGGTCTATTAAAGGCTTACATTGATCACTTCTAATGATCTACCCTATTGGGAGCCATAAGGACAGCTAGGTCCAGCTTGTTAAAGGATTTACAAACATACAATGAAGTATGCACTTGGTAAAGAGAATTGTAAAACAATTTTAGGTCTACCTTGTTAAAGGATTTGACTGATCCACCTATTATGATGAAGCAGTAGTTGATCTTTGATCTAAAACTTGGTTTGCTAAATGAGATTCCTTTATGTACAAATCACCTTGCTCTGATAGATATGTCTTTTCTGCTCCTTATTCTACTATAGCATTTGTAATTCAATCTTTTTGCTCTTCTTTTATTATATTCAATTACATTGCATTACTTTCATACATACTTGGATATGATACAATTCATTACATGTATATCAATTCAATTTTACAATTACAAAGTTAGCCACAATACAAGTTTATGCAAATATTATAAAGTTGACTCAAATGCAGACTCTTAGGTTTTGAAGATTGACTCGGCAAGGTTTTGATAATCGACATCAACTGTCAATGCTTGACATCATCATGCACTTAGTAGACATAGAAGTTTGGTCCATACTAATCACTTACAAGTAGTCTTGAACTCGGTCTACATTGGTCACTCAATAAATACTATGAAACTCGACATATAAATTGAATCGCTTGATTCACATTGTGTAACTCGGTCAATGTTCCTCTTTGAGCTTAGTATAAACTAAATCACTTGGTTAATGAAAAGTAGCTCGGTTAACCCTAGACTCACATCACATTAACTATGAACTTGGTAAGCACTGCACAACTCAATTTACACTGGTAAACTCGGTATACACTGAGATGCTCGATTTACACTACTGAACTTCACACTAGTTGTAACCTCTCAACATGCACTAAATTCTATCCAAAGGACTCAATAGCAATTGTAGAACTTAGTAACAACTGAAAATCTTGGTCAATATTATTAATTGTACAATAGACTCAGTAGATACTTACAATCTAAATAAGTGTATGTCACTAATAACAAACTTGACTGATATGTCAACAATACATATATATTTGAGGTGAGCCTCTATGGGTGACTTAAGAGCTTAAAGCTAAGGTTTAGATGCTTCCCCATTTACCGAGCTTTATATTCACCCCCTCCCCCAATAAGGTGCTTACCAAATAAAGTAGTTTTTTAACCAAATAGACCCATTAAAAACAAAGAAACCTAAATAATAATCAATTATTAGTACATGTTTTATTAGCTATTAGTTCATGTGTTATGTTTTTTGAAGTTTCTAAAAATGGTAATTGGCATATATTTGAATATTTGTGTCCATAACTTATGGTATATATGATGAAAAAAACTTGAAAAATAGGAAGGGATAGTTTGAATTTATGTAAGAATATTAAATCTTTGTATATGTAGAATTTTGAACCAATACAATGAATATTAAAGTATTTTTTCATGATAGAATTATTTGAAAGAAACATGATGAAAATGTTACAAGTTTTTGTTTTTTTATTGAAGAAAAGTATTTATAATATAAATAAAACAATAGCAACACTACTAGAGAATGACAAAAAAATAAAACTTGTTGTAACAATCAGCAAAATAACATGAATACCTTCAGAGATGCTCTTATCCTATGAATCTTTGAGCCAGTGAAATAATTGATCCAATCATCTAATTCATAAATCATATGAATGCCTTCAAAGATTCTCTTATCCTATGATTCTTTGAGCCACTGAAATAATTGATAGAATCATCAAATTATTAAATCATTTCGTGTTTTCAAATGTAATTACAATGATTTAATTGAAAATATTACATTTAAAGAAATAAATAAAATCTCTAAACTAAAACAAAAAGAAATATTGATGAGAATATTTGTGTATTAATCCAACCATCATCCTATATACTTATATTAGGAATTGAACATAATAAAGTATGAATGTTTGCTAGTAGTTTCCTTTAAATAGTTGGATTGCAACTCTCCTTTGAGTGAAGTTCAATAGCAATCCACTTCTAGTTAAGAAAGTCATAGACAAGGACAAGAAGCGAAGACTAAGACAAGGATCACACTAAAACATAGTCTCAAAAAGTAAGAGAAGAGTGTTGTATACTGAAGTATGAGTAGTCTGAGTGAAGGCTAGAACAACCAAAGATTATGACTATCGTGACACGGAGTATAATGAACACTAGAGGATGAGAACAAGAGAACTGAGAAATGAGACTAGTTAAAGTATAGACCACGAGTCATCAGCCAAGTAAGATGTCATTGTTTATAAATAGAGAAGAGGTAAAATGATGCAAGAAATAGACTAGACTCATAGCACAGATAGCTTGGATAGATCAATTTGATAGTTTTGACTCAAGATCCCACATAAAGACCCTCTGGGAGGTACACAAGAAAGTACACAAGTCCAAGAAAAGTCTCATAACAACAATCTAAAATCGTGCAAAGATGTGCTATAGGCCACACGAAGAAGTGCTAGGATTTGGCAAAAAAACTAGAATACTGTTAGCAAGATCTCAGATGGGGATGTGCAAGTACTTGCATGAGGATCTAGATAGAACCATGTGAAGAAGTGATGGAAAAATAAAGTACTCACACGAAATGTTGCAAACTATTCACAAAAATTGAGACTAGACTGACAACTAAACTGGATTTTGAAGAGATTTTGAAAATTTTAGACTATTCTAGACAGATTGTTGATTGGTTTAATAGATTTCAGACAAACAACAAGGTTGACTTTCAAGTTGTGAAGTAGTGTTGATTTTTGAACAAGACAAAGTGTTTTGAACAAGACACGGGAAGCAAGCAATAGTGGAATACAATCCAACTGAGGACAAAGCAACTCAGAGGGATGGGGGATTCTTGAATTTCAATTTGTTTAGATAGGTTTGGACATGTTTAAGACTTGATAACAAATATGCTTTATCACTAAAAATAAAAATGGTAGAGAAGGCAAAATCTTTTTCCCACAACTTATGTGCATACATGCACCTCACACAACCATGTCACCCCCTAGAGGGCACACATGTTTTTGATGTATTCAAAGGGATCAATAATATATACACTAAATGAACACCCTTGTGGTAGGTGTCAAGTGTGTATACCACCTTCCAATGCTTAGTAGCATGCCTATGGTAAGTTCTACAATAGAGATTCTTCCCCCTCCTTGCACAAAGATTATGCCTCCTTTTCGAGGTGAATTGGGTAGCCTCTAACTTAAGGTTTTTGCTTGAATTTTGTTTGTATTAATCCCTAGTGGCTCTGCAAGCAGAGTTGAGACTAGTAGCCCACACCAACATTTGAAAGTGCACACACTTGCTTAGCAAGACTAGGGTCAGCACTGGCCAGTGCAACAGACATAACCTCTCCTTGATATGTGACATCAAGAATGAAGGAGAGGAAATTAATATGGCTTTGGAGTCTTTCACTCTAAAAAGATTCTTTATTATAATGAGTTGGAATCTTTGGCAAAAGAAGTGTACTCACTTGGGTCATTCCCAAAGGTTGGATCACTCTGGCAGGCCCTCTAAAGGATTGACTCAGACTAGTGATTTGAAATTAAGGATCAAAGTTTTTGATTTCCCTCAAGGGGAAAGAGCATACTCCTCTACCTTATTTCCTCACCCAAACACACAAAACACATTAATCAACGACTTAGCTTAATCAATCTAGATTTATCCTTTCTAAAGATTGTAATCCCCTAAAAGAAAATCATCTCATCATAGAAGAGGATTCGTGCTCGAGAACCACTAAGTTGCTTGCCTCCCTCGGATGCCATCTTTCAGAGGCTTCTAGGTTTCTAATTCACCCTTGGTCATGACCTCCAAGTGGTGAAGAGCATAGTCCCCTATTCCTCTAGCTTGCACCCTGCGAAGTTCAAAAGCCCTAATTAGACTATGTTTGGAAAGAAAGAAAAAGGTACATTATTTTAGTGGGTTTTAAGATTGGTCTTCAACAATCATATCTTTGACAACATCTTGCAAACACGCAGTTAGTTCATGTTTGGGAAAGTTTGTGTAAAGGAGTCTTTGTCAAACATCCTACAAACAACTGTTAGGCTACACAAAATTAGGAAAACCAAAATAAAAATGGTTCAGAGAAAATAAGTTAGTGAAAAATGATAAACAACATATTAAAAAACTACATCTTAACTATGTTGTTTCAAGATTTCTCACAAAACCTTACACAGGTCCACATGAAGTCTTTCACTTAGACACATAAGAAAATGAGGTGCCACATGAGAATCTGTGCAATAGGGCATTTTTCACATGAGAAAGTGGAGAGAAATGGGTGAAACCCTCAAATCCTTGTACAAAAATTAGATTTTCTGTGTAAAAATTTGGAAGACTATATGGACAAGTATGACAGAATGATGAGAATATCAGAAAACTAGATAGATGAGGCTAGAAAAATTGTTTTTCTCTGCCCCATGGTGGGTGCTAGAAATGTATGTGTAGATTGTGGGCCTCTAAACCTCACACACACTTCAACATGGTCATTAGATGCATAATCATCCTAGAATAAACATGGAGTTGTTTATCCAAGAAGCCTGACAATTCAACTTGTTGCCTTCTAACTAGAAGGATTTTTCCTATATGCTCTCAGAACAAGGAGCAAGCAACTAGACCTTTCTAAAATGAAGGATTTTATGCAAAGTATGATTATGCAATTAATGTGTATGAAGTGCAAGCATTAATCTAAGAAATAGAAGATATTAAGCTAAATGTATGCATCTTTAATCGAAAATGATATCGAATATTAAGCCAAGTATGAAAGCTAGAACTTAAATGAGTAGTTATTTTGACAACAATTCAATATAATTCAAATTCCAACCTCCATAATGATGGATTGGGAATCCCTTAAATAGAATCCAAGAATTGATCAATGGTTAAGATCAAAGAGAAGATTTAGTTGAAATGGAAACTTCCTTGTCCAAGTGAAGTTAACTATTTCAGATCTAAGTGTGATGAATAGTTAACTAAGTTTTTCATGAGTGTGAGAACAAGTTAACTAAATTAATTCCAATTCAAGAGATAGTTCACCCAGAGTTTCAATTTTTGAACTGAAGAGAAGATTTTGAAGAAATTATTTAATTTAATAAAGTGAGATATGAGTTCATAAATGTCATTTTCATTTAATTGAATAATCTCATTCAATTAATTAAAGTGAGCATAATTATTAAATTAAATATTTTTAATTCCCTAGTACATTAGCCTTAGGAGATAATTTAATTTAATTAAAGTATAAAAATTTCAAATTAAATTAAATCTTAATCAATAGTTTAATGTGACTAATTTGAGTCAATACTTTTAGGAATTAAATAAGTAGCCTGATTAATGCAGATTAGGGTTTTCTTCATTTGACAATTAAGTCAAGTAACAAAAATTAGAATAAAAATTGCCCATTAAAATAGGACTTTAGAATTGATCAAAATAGACCAAAATTGGTTAACATGGAAATGAGCCAATTTTGGGGTATTGTATTTTTCCCCTCTTTGAATGAATGTTTGAGCAACACGTTGAATTCAAAGAAAATTAGAAAGCATGATGCACAGATCAAGAAACAAGATTGATTCTACAATTTGATGATGCAGAAACCAATTGATAAGCTTTTAAAGATTATCTCCAAAATGGAGCTTAACCTTAAGGAATCCAGATAGAACACCTAGATACCTAGATTGACAAGATTGGTTCTAAAATTAATGACATAGAGACCAATTGATAAGCTTTTAAATATCATCTCTAGAATGAAGCTTAATCTTAAGGGATCCTGACAAAACACCTAGATACCTAGATTGATAAGCTTTTAAAGATTATCTCTAGAACAAAGCTTAAACTTAAGGGATCTAGATAGAACACCTAGATACCTAAGTTGAAGATTATCTCTAGAATGAAGCTTAATCTTAAGGGGTCTAGATAGAACACCTAGATACCTAAGTTGATAAGCTTTTAAAGATTATCTCCAGAATGGAGCTTAATCTTAAGGGATCTAGATAGAACACCTAGATACCTAGTCATAAAAAGATAACAAGATCCAATCATGAGATGTAGAATCATCCTCAGAATGAGGCTTGATCCTCAGGAGCCGGGGTTTAGCTTGTCTCAATACCTATCCATCAAACTCTGATAAAGACTACTATAAGATGTGATTAGCTAATGAAAAGATGAGATAGATGGAAGTTGATACTAGATAGAGGGGAACAAAATGCCGCTAGTGATGAGATGCCCTAAGTGCTTAGGAAATAAGATGGGAACAAGATGCCCTGAGCGATGAAGATTCAAATTGATTTGAAATTTAGATTCAATGATGTAATCATCCTAACCCCTCAAGAGCGAAATCAAAAGATGACACACTAGAAATATGATGTGAAGTAGTAAATTGAGAGATATAGAAGAAATTCAAGATTTAGTAGAATATAAAAGAGATTAGAACAATCAGAAGAAAACTCAGAGTCAATTTAGCATGAGTTCAAGGTCTAGAAGACCAAGTTTGACCAAAAGTTTACTAGATTTGACCATAGTTGACTTGAATTGACTTTTTCCAGAATAAATTTTGAACTTTTTTGAAAGAAATGTATTTGGAAAAGATTCCAAGATTCACAGAGTATCAGAAAAATGGACTGCACAAGCATTTAATCGGTCGGTCCCAAAAAATTTTAATGCATTTTTTAGCTATTTAAGTGTGTCAGATTTTGAATTTGATCCCAAAAATGAATTCAAAATTGTCAAATTAGCTAAGGGATGATTTTTGTGCAAATTAGAGCACTTTGAAAAATTAGGTCAAAACTTATATAAGGGCTTAAAGGGTCATTTTTGTTAGGATAAACCACGGACAGAAATAAAAACTACATGCAAATATAACCAATAACAAAAAATAATAGAACACACAGAAATGAACACAAGGCACCAAGATTTAACGTGGTTCACCCAATCCCTAGGCTACGTCCACCAAATAGCAAGTCCAATCTTATTACAATCCAGTGATTACAACCTGATTACAATCCGTAATCCCTTACAGCTCAATACCGCCACAAGAACCAATTTTATATCACCACACATAAAAAATACCCAACCCTAAGCCCTTTTTATACAAGTATTAAACCGCTTTAGGGTTATAACATGTCGGCCATAATATGTCGGCTACCATGTCGGCTACTTCCAAAAAAAAATAATTTTCGGGGCGATGCCCCGAACCCCACTATTTATGAAGTATGTACAGTAATTTCTTGATCAGTCACCACAATCTAACAATCTCCCACTTGGAGACTGATCAGGCTCCACACTAAACAAAATCCTCCCACTTGGAGACTGATCCTGTAGCAATACAACTACCGCATGGGGCTCCCACTGGATCAAACCACCCTGGACTCTGCTGTTCTTTTATTCACATTTAGTCTAAAAGACCAACTGAAGCTGAAGAGGAGTTCAGCTTCTCCCTTGTGACAACCTTTGTCAACATATCTGTTGGATTTTCATTGGTATGTATCTTCTCCAGCTTTAACTGTCCATCCTCCAAAACTAACCGAATGAAATGGTATCGCAATTGTATGTGTTTGGTCTTAAAATGCAGAGCTGAATTCTTAGCAAGATGAATGGCACTCTGACTATTTGTGAACAAATAATTATCCTTCTGAGGATGTCCCAATTCTTCCAAGAAGAACTGAAGCCATATCATCTATTTGGCTGCCTCTGTAGTGGAGAGAGCATTAATCTTCTGTAGCCTAGAAACCCATCTCACGACTGCCCCACCAACAGTAAATACATAACCTGTAGTACTCCACCTAGTATCAATATCCCCAGCCAAATCTGAGTCAACATAGCCCTGTAAATCAGTAGTAGAGCCCCCAAAGTGTAAACACTTATTGGATGTTCCTCTCAAATATCTGAGAATCCACTTGACAGCATTCCAATGCTCAAAACCTGGATGACTCATATACCTGCTAACGACTCCCACTGCATGTGCAATATCTGGCCTAGTGCATACCATAGCATACATCAAACTTCCTACAGCTGAAGCATAGGGTACCTTGGACATCTTATCCTCCTCTTCCTGTGTCTTGGGACACATCTCCTTAGTCAATTTCAAATGACCAGGTAAAGGTGTGCTGACAGCTTTAGCATTCTCCATAGAGAAACGTTGCAACACCTTCTCAACATAATCAACTTGAGATAGCGTCAATGTTCTGTTCTTCCTATCTCTACAAATCTTCATACCAAGGATTTGTTTTGCTGCCCCCAAATCCTTCATAGCAAATGCATGTGCTAACTGGAATTTTAGCCTCTTAATATGATGCATGTTAGACCCAGCTATAAGCATATCATCAACATATAGACATAAAATAATGTAGCTATCATCATCCAACCTCTTAAAATAAACACAGTAATCTGAATGACACCTATTATATCCATGCTCATGCATAAAACTATCAAATTTCAGATACCATTGCCGAGGTGCTTGCTTCAGGCCATATAAACTTTTCTTCAATTTGCACACTAAGTTCTCCTTACCTTTGACCTCAAAACCCTGTGGCTGAGCCATATATATTTCTTCATCCAAATCACCATGAAGAAAGGCTGTTTTAACATCCATCTGCTCTAAATACAAATCTTCAGTAGCCACAAGACTTAAAACAGTACGAATAGAAGTCATTTTAACAACAGGAGAAAATATCTCATCAAAATCAATTCCCTTTTTCTGTGCAAATCCTTTTACAACTAACCTGCCCTTAAATCTTTGCTTACCTCCTTCCTCTTCTTTCAACCTGTAAACCCATTTATTCTGTAAAGCCTTTTTACCTGCAAGCAACTTGCACAAATCCCATGTCTTATTTTTCAGCAAAGAGTCCATTTCATCTTTCATTGCAGACTCCCACTGAATCTTAGTATCCACCTGCACAGCTTCATCATAACTTTCAGGTTCACTAGCATCAGTAAGTAAAATAGAATACAAAGAGGGAGAAAACCTTTGTGGAGGTCTAATTGGCCTTGTTGACTGTCTAACATTCACTGGTGTGTGTGGTATTTGTTGTTGCAGTTGTCGCACATCATGAGGAATGGCTGGAACATCAGCTTTTGGAGTATCATCCAGCACTACATAATCATCTTCTTTCTTCTCATGTTGCTGCAACAGATCTTTGTACAACACTTTTTCATTGAATATGACATCCCGACTTCTTATAATTTTATGATTTTCAAAATCCCAAAGCCTATAGCCAAATTCATTAATGCCATATCCAACAAAGACACATTTTTTTGATTTCGCTTCTAGCTTGGTTCTATTTTCAGAGTCTATATGAGCAAAAGCTTCACAATCGAAGGTCTTGAGAAAAGAATAACTCACCTTCTTACCAGTCCATGCTTCCTCTGGAATACCACAGCCCAAAGGAGTAGAGGGACCTCTATTAATCAAATATACTGCAGTATTGACAGCCTCCACCCACATGTGTAAGGGCAACCCAACATGCAACCTCATGCTCCTTGCGTGCTCCATTATAGTCCTGTTCATGCATTCAGCCACTCCATTTTCCTGTGGAGTCCTTGGAACAGTTTTTTGTCTACGAATACCATTAGTGGAGCAATAATCTTCAAATTCATGACTGCAATACTCACCACCATTATTAGATCTGAGACATTTTAATTTCTTACCAGTCTCATTTTCAACCAAGCATTTCCATTTCTTAAAAGTTTGAAATACATCAGATTTCTGTCTAAGGAAATAAACCCATACTTTTCTAGTTGCGTCATCAATAAATGTAACATAATAATGAGAGCCACCAAGGGAAGATACCTGAGCCGGTCCCCATACATCTGTATGCACAAGCTCTAATTTCTCCTTTTTGTTTTCCTTCCATGTCTTTACAAAACTCACTCTCTTTTGTTTTCCATACACACAACTTTCACAGAAATCCATATTCACACATTTTAGACCTGGTAAAACTTTCCTTGAATGAATTACTTTCATACCTTTCTCACTCATGTGCCCAAGTCTATTGTGCCACAGCGCTGTATCAGAATCTACAGCAGCTATTTGTTCTCCCTGCTCAACTGCAGTAATTATTCATGAATATTCATTTTTCTCTGAAACAATCAAAGTAGAAGGAACAATATGACCTGTACAAAGATATAAGGTGCCTACTTTCACACCTTTTGCTACTACAAGGGAACCTTTTGAAACCTTCCAATTTTTATCATTAAAAGTAACTACACAACCCTCATCACTGAGTTGCCCTGCTGAAATTAAATTTCTACTTAGTTTTGGAACATGTCTTACCTCATGTAGTAGCCAATGATTCCCATTCTGCAACTTAATCTTAATTTTTCCCTTTCCAACAATCTGACAGGGTTCATTATCCCCCAAATAAACAAGCCCAAAATCCCCTTGGACATAATCAATGAAATAACCTCTATGAGGTGTAGCATGAAAAGAAGCACCAGAATCTAAAACCCATGAATCATCAACACTCTCTAAAGACAGAAGCAAAGCATCCTCTTCGGATTTGTTACTTACCACATTTGCCTCTTTGTCTCCATTTGATTTATCTCCTTCATTTTTCTTTCGAGTCCAGCAATCTTTCTTTTTGTGCCCTAGTTTCCCACAGTACCAGCAATCATTTGGTCCTCTCGATTGAGACCTCCTCCCCTTTGACTTTCCTCTTGATTTCCCATGATTTCCAGAGTTACTTCCTCTTTCATTCGTTCTGCCCCTGCTTTGTGCATTTAAAGCACTTCCTGATGTAGATCCACCTGAGGATTTTCTATGAGTTTCCTCACTTAAAATAACACCGATCACATCATCATATTTTAGGGTACTAGATCCAGGAACAGAATTACTCACCGCCATTACCAAGCCATTCCAGCTTTCAGGCAAAGAACACAAAATCAAGAGAGCCCTAATTTCTTCATCAAAATTGATACCCACAGAAGATAATTGACTAGTAATAGTATTAAACTCATTTAAATGATCTGCAACAGATCCACCTTCTGCCATTTTCATATTAAATAAACGCTTCATGAGAAATACCTTATTTGAAGCAGAGGGCTTTTCATACAGTGTCGCTAGGGTTTTCATCAAATCTTCTGTCATCTTTGCTTTTGTAATATTAAATGCCACCGATGGTGCCAAGCATAACCGAATGCTTCCGAGTGCCTTTCTGTCCAAAAGATCCCATTCAGCCTCTGACATAGTTCCCTGATTCTTGGCTTTTCCTTCCAACGGCTTCCATAAATCCTTCTGATATAAATAGTCTTCCATTTGCATCTTCCATAACTAGAAGTTCTGCCCATTAAACCTGTCAACCCTCAACTTACCCTCATCTGCCATCGCTCCCACTCAACTGTGAGACTCCCACTTAACTGTGAGACTTTCCTGCAGAGGATAACTGAAAGACAACCTTGCTCTGATACCACTTGTTAGGATAAACCACGGACAGAAATAAAAACTACATGCAAATATAACCAATAAAAAAAAATAATAGAACACACAGAAATGAACACAAGGCACCAAGATTTAACATGGTTCACCCAATCCCTGGGCTACGTCCACCAAACAGCAAGTCTGATCTTATTACAATCCAGTGATTACAACCTGATTACAATCCGTAATCCCTTACAGTTCAATACCACCGCAAGAACCAATTTCGTATCACCACACATAAAAAATACCCAACCCTAAGCCCTTTTTATACAAGTATTAAACCACTTTAGGGTTATAACATGTCGGCCATAATATGTCGGCTACCATGTCGACTACTTCCAAAAAAAAATAATTTTCGGGGCGATGCCCCAAACCCCACTATTTATGAAGTATGTACAGTACTTTCCTGATCAGTCACCACAATCTAACAATTTTCAAATCATTTGTGCATTTTGTCTTTGTTGTGGTATTCACAACACACGCCCCTATTCCTCACCAGGATTTTTTACTCCCAAACTCACAATTTGAGAGTGGGAAGAAGAAAAATTTGTTAAAGTTGCGTCAAAATTCCAAGAAAATCACAAAAAATTTTTAAAAAAATTAAAAATAAATAAATATATATATATATATAATTTCCCTCCCCTTACCCACGTGCGCACATGCATCGAGGCACAACACTTATGTTTGTGCATGAGGGGGGAGAGGGCTATAAAACCTTCCCCCCTCTCTTGTTTATTTTTCATTTTACAAGGGAGGTCAAAGAGGAGGGAGAGGTGAGCTTTTACTACACCCTCCCCCCCATTTTTTTTCATGCAACCCGCACTGGGCGCTGGGCACCGCTGTGCACGTGGGCATTACGGCTTGCGCCTTGGCACTAGGTGCTACCACCTGTGCTGCACATGCGGGTGTTGTAGCCCACGCCTTGGCGTATACTGCATGCTACTTGCGCTTGTGTGCTTAGGTGTGTGTGCCCATGCCGGTTGCACTTTCATTGTTGTTGCACTTTTTTTTAATAAGTTAAAGCACAAAAAAAAAAAATTTAAAATAATAATAATAAAAAATAAAATAATAATAATAAAATAAGTTTTCAAAAAAAAAGAGAATAAGTCCCCAAGGTGGACGTTTTTTAAAAAAAAAAATTTACTTATGTTTTTCACTATCTAGTGACTGATCATGTTTTCTTTCTTGTGATGTGCAGGTAATTTAATCAGATGGCATCCACATCTAGATCAGCAGCGAAACTAGTTGTTTACAAATTTCAAGGCATGATCCCAAAATAAAGGTTACACGATGAGTACGCTGAAATCAAAGACATGGACCTCGAACACACAGACTTGGGATAATTCTTGAGAGTTTGCAATAGTTTGACGAAAAGGTCAACTTTGAGGTCTACATTAATATGTTTCGAATTAGTGAATGCAGCATCACATCTAGGGACTGTATAGTCAGCCGAGTTGATCATGACTTTATCCTGGCATTTTGTTCCTAATGAAAGGGTAGTTAAGAGTGTCACTGGAGAAGTGTTCTTAGATCTACGATCTGATAACATTGAGTGAGTTTTCCATCTTCCTAGAGTCGATCAATTCATTCGACTCTCCTATGAAACAACTAAAAGATGGTATAAAGACCATCACCAAGAGACCATCAACATCATACATTCTTTGTACTTCATTGAGAAGCCACCTCAAGGAAAGACAATTAGCAAAGTGGATATGACTCAAGGATACATGAAGGATGACATTGGATACTCCATCATTCTTTTGAGCAGAGTCATGGGCTTACCTATAGTAGGTCATCTTGCTCCATTCATGGTCAACTTCACTGAGACCATCAGACACACAAAGATACCACTAGATTGGGCCACCACACTTAGTGAGAACTTGTGTGATTAGTTGAGGACAATAACGGACAAGACAAATTTTTATATGACTTCTTACGTGGTGTATCTACTTGTAGCAAGGGCAACAAGCTATCCTAGGTTGTACAAGAAGGGTAGTATGCAGGACTCCAATGCATGGCCATATCTATTTTATCCTTAGTTGGTGAAGAAGAAGCTCTTGCCACAGAGTAAAGAGTATAGGATTGTAAATGATGCCTTCATCTTTGCCAGCATTCAATTCATAGAGAGGGACTATGGGAAGAGATTGTTCAAGGAAGCCAAGGCACTGATCACACCTCTCAGAGCATATTTCATCTAGTTTCAGACATTTACATACATTCGGGTAGGTGGTGCATCTATCAATCTGAAGAAACTCCCAAGGTACGCGAGTGACAAGTTGGTCCTAATGGAAATATCTTGGTAGATTGAGTCAGTTGATGAGAGGATCAAAAGATAATGAAGACCTTGTTGGGATTAGCCTTTTGTAATAGGAGCATATCAGGTGAAGAGAAAGTAGGATATCCTAACTTTTGAGTGGGAATGGGAGAACTACCCTCTTGAAAAGTATAACTCTCCTTGGCCATTCTTCGACAATGTTGGTAAAGTGGAAAACTTGGCAGGAAAGGAGTTCTATCATGAGGATGTTGTTGAAGATCATTGGATGAATGCCATGAATGAATACAATGTCCACATCAGAGACTATTGTAGGATGACTTTGTATCTAGCAAAAAAGGCTCTCCATTTGACCATCCTTGATGAGATAAGGCTATAGGACTTTGAGGAACTATTGGATCCCCTATTCAACGTAGATAAAGTGGGTGAGAGACCCATTCTCAATGTAGAAATTGATAGAGAGGAAGGAGATGATATTAATCATTGAGCAAGACATGTCATTTGAATGACAAAGAGTTGGATTAAGAAACCATTTCCACTTGATCCAGTTCCTGATACTATAATCTTCCATGCACATGCTCGCCCAAAAAGGGTTAAGGGAAGGAAAGTCATAGTTCCTATTTTTGTGCTTTAGTCTCCTATTAGGCCAAATATGGTCTACTAGCTTGATAGCCCAATGGGATATTATCCCCCTCCTAAAAGGAAGGGAAAGAGGAAGAGAACCTCTTCTTAGAGGATTTAGATAGAATAGGTTATAGAACATGTGTCTTCTCGATAGCATGAATAGAGCTCACAAGAATCCCAAGGTGTCAGAGCCTCTCAAATCCAGGATGAACTTTAGTTGCCTCCTATTTTGCCAAGCCAACCTGAAGAGGAAGAAATTCTAGAGACTTCTATTCCTCCTGTGCAAGAATAGTCTACTTCTCCAGTGGTTCCAAAGAGACAAAAGGGGATCAAGGTTAGGATGAACAAGAGGCAAAGAGTCTGTAAAATATTAGTGCCTCATCCATTAGTTCCCAAAACCATTTTAGAGGAAGAAACTGATGAGGAAGAAACAAAATCAGATGAGAAGGATGAACAAGTACCTTTACAAAGGAGAACTTGGCTAGCAAAAGCCATAGAATTGGAGAGAAGGAAGAGTGCCACGAGTACCCCGCCACCCACCCAAGCAAAACTTGTAGAACTCTCTTCTTTAGAAGATGAAGTGCAATGATGGGTGAATAAAAAAAGGGAGCAAGGTGAAGATGTTCTCTCCATCTTAGATTTTGATTTCATGCATGTGGGTACAGAGTTAGTTGGAGACAAGATCAGAGACACCCTTACAGGTGAACTTCAACAACAAGACTGGACGTAGATGCCATGAGAAACACAAGGTCCTCATCTCACTCCTCCATCTCCACCATAGGTCATGATGGTAGATAAGGGTTCAATCACTCCTCCACCTTTGAGTTCAGAAGAGGAACATGTTCAAAAGGAACTATCATTACAAGAGAAACTAGAGCCAAGGGTTACTAATGAGCCATCAAAAGAGGCATAGATAGTAGAATGTGAACAACAACCCTCTCAGGAAGTTAAGGATCAAATTACAAGATCTAAAAAAATTGACACTATAGAAGAAGAGTTCTCATAGCATGACACTCTGAGCAAGAGTGATAAAGGAAAGGAGGTAGTTGAACACATCCCTTCATCATCTAGAGGCAAGGCTATAGAGAGACATATCCCAAGATGGTTTTGGAAAGAAATAATGAAAGGTGCCAAGCATCACTTCCATGCTTCAGAGGATGACATTTGTGATATTGTAGAGTTTTTGAACAAGCCTGAGTCTCCATTACATGATGCAACACCATTTGCATTTGATACTTCCATATGGAACCATGACTTATTTGCACAAGTAGCTCACCCTCCTGAAGGTACCAATATAGAAGCTGCTAGTCTTGAGGACTATGAAGTGAAAGATATTATGTTAGGAAAGCCTACATGAGATACATATCGATTTCTTCAAAGGTTTAACTCATAGCATGTTGTGTTTTGTAGGTTATTTCCATTTAGGAATTTCAATATCAAGTTATTTCAATTTCATGTTATTTTCTTTCAGTTTCGTTATTTGCTTTACTAACTGCCTATTAGAATAGGACCTCATAGTAGCTGCATTGTTAGAATTGTATTCATTGAAAAATAGAAAAATAGAAAAATATTGTTCTTTTGGTGTGATATTTTGAGATAGTGAACACATTTACTTTGATTCCAAGATAAAAGAGTTTTTAGAACTAGCAAAGGCATCCTTGTGAATACTCATATTTATCTTCTACTAAGCGGATTTTGGTACGTTGCAAGATAAATACTAAACCTTAGAGTGGATCGTTAAAAAGATTTGCTTTTCAAGAGAGGAATTACATAATAGATTCCTGCCATTGACCTCATACAAAATAAATGCCCAATAGAAGTGGCACTAGAAGGAGGGCCACAAACTAAAGAACATACTCTTGGAGACGAGGAAAAATTGGTAAAGTTTTAGAATTTTTTGCACCCTTGCAATAAACTATATTCTGTACAATTGTAGAAAATATTTTTGAAATTTTTAGAAATTTAGGTATGTAGCTCTGCAAGTCTATAGGTACACAAGTCCATAGATCTGCAGGTCTGTAGGTCTGCAAAACTTTGTGGTTCACAAAATCCAAAATTGTGAGAAAGTGTACTTTTGCAGAGGTGCACTTTTCTCGAAAATTTGATGCAAGCTAGAGGATATTGATTAAAAATCTCCATTTCAGTGAGAATTAAGATCTATTCCAAGTACACACAAATTTCTCAAGTTTACCCACTTCCATAAACCACATAGTGACAAGGGAACATCCCAAGTTCAACCGTTCCCTTTCGAACTTTCATCATCTTCTTCAACTCCACCTGCACTCTGACCACCTGGTGAACCACCACATACTCTGATAGCTACTCCCCAACAACCACTATTAGGTCCACCAAATCCTCCCATGGCCTTCTTCACAAACATTGTAGACTTACCAATAAACTTGAGAGGTGCACTCCATGACCTCCCAAAGAATCCCAAGAAGTTTTGCCCAAGATTCATCTATGGTGAAACACGAACTATCGAAGATCATGTCAAAGTTTTCAAAGAAATTTGCAACCAAAAGAAAGTGGCTAATGATGACATAGTTCTTCATTTATTTCCCTGCTCTTTGGGGGAAATTGCCTTCAATTGGTATGTCAATTTGCCACCCAGATGCATTGAAGATTGGGATACGTTCGAAAAGTTGTTTATGGAAAAATTCAAAATATTCATCAATCTAGTTGTGATACATCAACAGTTCATATCAATAAAAAGGGACCCTGCTGAGATAGTTTCATGCTTCAACCATCACTTTCATATGGCCTACTACAAATTGGAAACACCATACACAATACTTGTTGAAGCTATCATTTAGATTTATTTGAATGCTATGGACCCTCTTATTGTGATCTTTCTGAGAAGACTTCCTACAGGAAATATTGACACATTGGACAAAGTCTTTGTAGAAGTGATCACATTCACAAAGCAAGCCAATCCTAATGGAGGAGGAATGATACTTCCAGCACAAGTAGTCCCTACGATGCCAACATACCCCATGGGAGCACCCACAGTGCCTAGCCAGTTCATACCTATGAACCTAGTTCCATTGCATTTGGCACCTACTCCACAAACTCAAGCAATAACATATCGAGGGTATGAGCCCCCAAAAATAGCTTTCTTTGAATAGAAAGAAATGGTTCCTTTGGAAGTAGATAACAATCTTTGTTTGGAAGTTGGTCAAATGAAGAAGACCATTCACAAATGAACAATGAGCTAAAACATCTTAGATTGTCACAAGGACAAAATAAAAACTTCCAAAGAAATAATGCTAGCCCCTACAACATCAATTTTGGTTAGAATTACAATAGGAACTTCAACAATAACAGTAACAACAATGAAGGAAACAACAATGGTGGAGGAAAAAACTTCAATCCTCTGGATCACAACAATGGCTTCCAAAGGCAAAACTAACAATGGAACACTTCACCAAATAATGGAAACATTCTTGCTAATAGAAACAACAACAATTTTCAATATGCTGATATCAATCAATATGATGATAGACAAAATGTGCCTAGCAATGATGGTTCATACTATAATGGTAATCAGGAGGTGAATCAAAACTCACAAGTGAATGATATTCCTCCTCCTATTCAATTCAATGTGGTGCTATTGGAATCTTATGATTCTACTCAAAATGCACAAGTGGAACAACAAGCAAGTGATGAACTCTCATTCCCATTTAGTCAAGAACTCGACCTTCAACACGATGAGATGTTTTTCTTTTGAAATGACAATCAGAATACTTATAATCTCAAAAATAAAAAGGATCCCTTGATAGATGGAATTCCTCCTAGTTTGCAACCAACTCCACCTAATCCAAGAGCAAACAAAAATCTGCCATTGGTAAGACCAGCCCAAGGAGGACAATAGTATTAGAATCAAGTGAACATACAAACAATACTAAAGAACCTTGCTTGGTCTACTAAAAAGTATAATGTAGTAGAAGATCTAAAGAAGACTAAAGCCAAGATGTCCATGTTCGACATGTTGCATAATTGTGCACAACAAAGAGAAGCACTCATGAAGACATTGGATAATACAAAGGTTTCCCACAATACAAATGTTGTCCCTCAAAAGATGGTGTCGCAACAAGTAAATGTTGTAGAAGTGATGCCAACTATGTTTAAGGGAAAAGTTGAGGTACCCCAATTTTTTCTAAGCATAAGGATATATGGGAAGAATCTTCACAATTTCCTCATTGACTCAGGAGCTTCATGTAACGTAATGTCATTATCAATAGCCCAAAGGCTAGGAGTTAGCCCTCAACCCTCTAACCGAGTGGTGATATAGTTGGATAAAATAGAGGTAAAAGTCATTTGAATATTGAAAGATGTGCGAATATAGTTAATGGTTGATCCTTAGATCCAAGATATTATTGACATACATGTGGTTGATATCCCAGAGACATATGGATTACTCCTGAGTAGAGAATGGAAAAAATGTCTCAGAGGATGGTTCTATATGAACTTCACTCAATTATGGTTGCCATGGAAAGGATTGAAAAATCATATCAAGATAGATACTGAGCCCAAATTGAAAGAAATGATCATATATTACAATGCCCAAATGAAATAGCATTCTTACAATCAGATTTGGGTTCGTACAAAGTGATGGTGTTGAATATGGTTCCAAACAATACACATCAAGATCAAAATGAAGAACCTAAGGTGCCAGTACCCAAAAGTGAAACTGTGACACAATTCATAGACAGTTTGGTGACTAATTTATAATGTTTAGGAGAAGAAGCTGACCCCAACATCCTCCTCCTTCCAGGATTTTGTTGATTACACAAAGCTAGTCACTCTGAATTTGAATGTTCATCTTGTCGAGCAGCAGTCACGAAGGTATTGACCCACATGATGGAAAACAAGGATATAGAGACCTCAATAGATGAACTCATAGAAAGTCAAGACTCAGTGAATTCATCCAACCTTGTTGAAAAGATTGAAGAAGAAAGTAAAGATCTAAATGTATCATACAGTGATACCTCTTTAGATGGTGGAGGTTTTTCTTCTCCTCCTCTAGGGATGATTAAAGTTCAAAGAAGAAGATGATATGTGAAAGGTAAAGGATGGACTTCAGTAGTCATTCATCCTAAACCTAAATTTGAGGAAATCAAAGAGCTAATAGGGGAAATTTAGGAGAAACAAGAAAACCACACACTTCCTCTATCCATAGGTTATGACGGGGACTCATCAAGCCCTACACGAGGAAAGTTACAATGGGTTCCTAAGAAACAATCATTCAAGGCTCAGGTGGAAGAAAAGTTAAGGACGAATAAGCATAAAGTCAGAAAACCCAAGGAAAATGCAATTTGGACACTCCATTTCGATGGTTCTAGGTGCAAGATGAGAGTCGGTGTGGGTATCAAATTAATCAATCCAAAAGGTAGATCTTTCTATGCCACGTATTGATTACAATTTAGATGTACCAACAATGGTGTAGAATATGAGGCATTAATGCAAGGACTCCTCTTTGCACTCAAAAAGGGAGTCACGACTCTTAAAATCGAGGGGGATTCCCAATTGGTCATACAACAAGTAAAGTCCATATATTCTTGCAATGAAAAAAGATTACTTGCTTATAGGAAAAAGGTATGGGACATACTGGATGACTTTAAGGCCTTAAACATCAAATCCATTCCAAGGAGAAAGAACATGGTAGCAGATGCTCTTGCCATCTCAGCTAGTGCATTGCAACCAATTGAAAGGACCAAGTTGAAAACATTTTGAGTAGAATTGGTCACTGTTCCATCCATCCCTGATAATATCACAAACTTTTAGGTGTTTCAAGATGATTAGCATATACTTGAGTTTATCATGTGTGGTCATCATTTTTAGGGACAAGAAATTGATGATACACTAGATGACAGACTTGAAGATGATGGACTTGAAGATGAAGATGGGATTTTGAATTTAAAAACTAACACTATTTTGAAAGGGGTAGTTGAACTTGAATGGATCTTTGACCATAATGAATCAGCACTCAACAGAAGGGAAACTCAAGAAAAGGGAATTGAAGAATGCGATTTGTACAATTTGGGTACCGACGAAGAACCAAAAATGGTATAGATAGGAAAAGCATGTACCTCACAAGAAAGGGAGGACATGCTCAAATTTATTGCCTTGAGCTATGAAGAGTTGAAGACTTATGATCCTATGATTATCACACATGACATCCCACTGAAACCTAGTGCAAAGCCATTTCAACAAAGACAAAGACCGGTAAATCTGATTATCAAACCACTAATTATGAAAGAAGTAAAGAAACTACTGGATGCTAAGATCATATTTCCTATTTTTCATTCTACATGGGAGGAAAATTTGGTTCTCGTGTAGAAGAAGATAGGAGAGATTCAACTTTGTGTTGATTTTCGTAACTTGAATCTAGCATCTTAGAAGGATAACTATCCTCTACCCTCACTAGATGAGGTATTGCAAATTATTAATGGTTCAAAGATGATGTCATTCTTGGATGGTTACTTGAGATATAATCAGGTGATGGTTGACGAAGAAGATAGGCTAAAGACTACTTTCACAACCAAGTGGGGAATGTTTGCTTACAGAAGAATGCATTTTAGATTGATTAATGCAGGAGCTACATTTCAACGAGCAATGGATGAAGCTTTCAGAGGATTGATAAATAGGCATATAGTCATCTATATGGATGACCTGGCTATCTTTTCAAAAGATCAAAGTACCCATATTGCTGATTTAAAGTAGGTATTCAATAGATGTCATAAATATGACATGTCCCTCAATCCCAAGAAATGTTGATTTGGTGTTAGTAAAGGAAAGCTCCTGGGACATGTCATTTTTGACGCCTGAATCTCCATTGATTTGGATAGAGTTGAGTCTATTTTGAAGTTAGCACTTTCACACAATCGAAAGGAATTGAAATCTTTCTTTGGAAAGATAAACTTTGTGTGAAAATTCATAAGTGGTTTTGTAGAGATAGTCTATCCCCTCAATGATTTACTCAAAAAAGGGGCTAAGATAGAATGGGTGCCAGAGATAAAGAATTCATTCGAAGATATTAAGGTCGCCATTTCCATAGACCCATTTTTGGTGAGTCCATATTACAAGTTTCCATTCAAGATCTATTCCTTTTCTTCTAAACACTCTTGCGCAGGGATCTTGACACAAAAAAGAGAGAAGGAAGATGAGCGACCAATTGCTTTTATGAGTTGTCCTTTGAAGAATGCAAAGTTGAAATATTCAAATCTTGATAAATGGTCCTTTGCATTAATCAAGGTAGTAAATAAGCTCTATCACTACATACTCAGAAGTAAGGTGTATGAAATTGTACCTAATCTAGTAGTAAAGACACTTTTGATGTAGAATGAACTTGGTGAAAGGAAAGGAAAGTGGATGGCCATACTTCAAGAATTCGATCTCAAAATTCAATCTATGAGATTAGTCAGAGGTCAAGGGTTATCACAAATGATAGCTAATAACTAGGATGGAAATGAAAAGGAATTCAAGTTTGATGATGAAATAGGTGAAGATGATCAAAAGAAGATGGTTATATCACAAGTTGATATCAACCAAGGTGTGGTGATAGATGTGTGGTACCAAGACATTGTTTATTATCTCTTACAAGACCAATGCCCTAAATGGATGAATAGTTCACAATGTAGGGGACTTAAGATGAAATGTGAGTCTTACATGTTACTTGATAACTACTGGATACAATTGTTCAATTATGTGTTGTCTTTGATGTTACACAAATGTCATATTAGTCATCAGATAGAGTCTACCAAGATTAGTTGATCAGCAAGGCAAAAGACAGAGTCTACCAAGCTCAGAAGGTTAGCAAAGAAAGTTTCCAGTGTTTATCGAGCATTCTTAGGCTTTACCTTGTGTATTCAGTTGCTACTGAGCTTTCAAGGTTAGCAAAGGAAACTTAGTTGCTACTGAGAAAACTCGGTCATCAAGAGAAAATAGTGCAGGAAACAGTTCTAACCGAGCTTTCATGGAAAGTGAAGGAAATTTAGTTCTTACCAAGTTAACTTGACAACAAAAGGATTTTGTTGATTTTGCAATGTTAACTAAGTTAAGATGGTCAACTAAGGAAATTATTTCAGGGAGTAGTATTTACTGAGCAGGGTCGGCCAGTGAAGGATTTCATTATTTTGTGAAATAAAGTTTATTTGTTTAAAGTAATATTTGTACCCAACTGATGTATGGTTTATTGGTAAATGTAACTTATAAATGAGCTAACTTGATAGTCTGAATGGTATATATAAGAAGTCAAGTTGCGAATTCTAAGTGGAAGTGATGGATTTGATGTAATGTGAATGAGAAGGAAGACTGATTATTGTGAAAGTGAATTTTGAAGGATGATCAGAGATCATTGAGGAGAAGCAAAGCTATATTTTATCGAAAAGGATCTAATAGTGTAGAATAGAGATTTGTAATCAACAAATTTAGTTGCATCTTATTCAGATCAATTCATTGTTACTTTCTAACCATTGTAGCAATGATTTCAAAATATCTTAATAGAGTTGGTTTAACAGCCATTTTTATAAATCCTCTAACAAGGTGATAGTTTAGTTGAATTGTTCTAAATACCTCTAGCAAGGCCACTTCGAATAGGGTGATTAAATCCTCTAATAGGGTCACACCTAATAGTGTGTATTGTAACCTTTAATAGGGTTGGCTCCTAACGGGGTTCACTTTAGAAGAGTGAAAATTGGTAGCTAGTTACTTGGTGGTTTTTCCCACATTGAGTTTCCATGTTAAATCCGGTGTCTCTCATGTTCATTTTATTTACTTTTTCTTGCATGAATGAAGATCAGTAACAAGTTAATTTACCGAGTTACAACATTTTTTTTAGTTTTTACCGAGTATTAGTAGTAACTAGTTATTTAAGACATCTAAAGGATCTATGAATTTTTTTTTGTAGTAATTGATTCACCTCTCCCTCCCCCCCCCCCTCTCAGTTACTCCATCTATAATCCCAACAATTGGTATAAGAGATCTTGGTGCTTTCAGGAAAAGATTTCAAGGATCTGAGCTAAAGATTATGATGTCTTAGAAAAGGGAAAATCCAAGACCTAACAGGAACAACTTCTTAGCATGGTAGGGATTGATGAGACTTCATCTAGCTTCTATTGGTGATTCAGGACTAAAGTACCTTAATGAAAATTATGTAGAACCTGCTGGTACATTATCTATCAATGATATTACTGAAAAGATGACTCACAACAACATGATGATAGATATATAATCTGCTCTGAGTTAAGAAGAATTTGATGACATCAAAGATTGCAAAACTGCCTTTGAAATGTAGAACAAGCTGAAAGAGATCTACAGAGGAGATGATAATGTGAGAAGAGACAAAGAAGAAAGTTTGAGAGGAAAATTTGATCAAATGAGGATGAGAGAGGATGAAAACATTGCAAAATATGTTGAAAGAGTTCAAGCATGTGTTAGTGCAATCAAAGCATTTGGAAGAGATATCAAGGAGGAGACAGTTATAAGTAAAGTTCTTAGAACTCTACTTCCTATTTATGTAATCAGAGTCTCTACAATTCAAGAAAGAAGATGTGAAGCAAATCATAAGATAAATTTAGAGGCCATAGTTGGAAGATTGACTTCATTCGAGCTAAACAACTATGATAATTATGTTCCAACTACCAAGAACATTGAATCAACATTTGAAGCCAAACTTTCACACAAAGAAAAAGGAAAGAAGATAAAGGATCCTCAGTCAAATAGTGATGAAGAATAAGAACAGAGTTCAGATAATGATCTTGAGGTGGTTGAAGCTCTGCTAGCAAGGAAATATTCAAGAGGCAAAGGGAAATACAAAGGTAAAGTTCCTCTAATCTATTTTTCTTGTGAAAAAATTGGACATATTACTCCTAGGTACCCAAATAAGCAGAACAAGGATGAGAAGAAAGGTCACAAGTGCAATGGCAAGAAAGACTTCAAATCATTCAAGGATAAATGTAAGAAAACATGTTTCATGGCTAAAGATTCTAATGATTCTAATAATGAAGAAGAAGATGAAATTGTTTACATTGTTGTAAAAGATGAGTTTGATAATGATGAAGAAATGGCACTCATTTCTCATATGAGAAGAAATGATACATGGATTATAGATATTGGTTGTTCTCATCACATGACTGGTGATAAAACTAAGTTTGAACATTTTGAAGACTATGATGGTGGTAGTGTAAGATTTGGTAACAATGAACCTTGTTGTATAAAAGGAAAAGGAAGAATCTCACTAACCAGAGAACTTTTATGTGATAATGCATATTGGGTAGAAGGACTAAAGCGCAATCTGTTGAGTGTGGCACAACTACTCAATAATGGATTTAAAGTTGAATTCATGCATGGAAAAGTAAGACTGTTGGATGGAAAAGGTAAGTTTATTGGTTCATGCACTCAAACAAAAGGTAACTTGTTTTATCTTGAACTTGGTGAATGTTCATGTTTTATTGCTCAAATTGAAGAAAGTTGGTTATGGCATAGGAGCTTATGTCATGTAACCTTTGACAAATTGGTAAAAATAAGTAAATTTAGAAAAGTAAGAGGCATTCCTAACATAAAGAAACTTGAGGTTGGTCTATGCAAGAATTGTCAAATTGGCAAAATGGGAAAGGTTAGCTTTAAAAGCAAGAACTATCAATCTGAAGAAATTCTAAAAATTGTGCATACTAATTTGTGTGGACCTATTGGCATTGAAAGTTATACTAGTGAAAAAAATTCATTCTTTTTGTTGATGATTATTGAAGAATGATGATTGTCATGTACCTAAGAGAGAAATTAGAAGCATTTGAAAAGTTCAAATGGTATTTGGCCAGAGTAGAAAAGGAAACAGACAAAAGACTGAAATGCTTGAGGTCTGACAAAGGTGGTGAATTCATTTTACATGAGTTCAATAAATTTTACATTGAAAAGGGAATCAAAAGATAGGTTTTAGCACTTGAAACTCCTAAAAAAAAATGGAATAATAGAAAGAAGGAACAAATCTATCATGGATTGTGAAAGAACCTTAATGATTGAGAAAAGCAGGGCTATCAAATACTGGAAGGAAGCTATTAGCACTACAGTTCATACCTTGAATTGAGTACAGCTAAAAAATGACTCATTCAAAACCCCCTATGAGTTATTGTATGGCTACAAACCCAATGTAAGTTACCTAAAAGTATTTGGAAGAAAATGTGACATTTTGAAAGAATCTAGAAAAGGTAAATTTGATGTAAAGGGTGATGAAGGAATGTTTTTGAGATATTCTTGCAAAAGTAAAGCATATAGATGTTTGAATTTGTCTACGCACAAAGTCATAGAAAGTGCACATGTGGAAGTTGATGAGTTTGCAAAAAGAACTAAAGAAGAAAGAAAAAGGGAACCTGAAGATTATAGGAGATTTGTTTACATTGAACCTGATACAATGCCAAATATACCTATCAATCAGGAATCTTCAACTCCTGAGTCTTCAGTAACCAAGTCATAGGAAGTTCAAACTGGGCTAATACCTACTGAGTTGTAAGAACTCGAGTTGCAAATAGAAGTTATCGAATCAACATCTACCGAGCCTGAGAAACTAGAACTGGAACTAAAAGTTGAAGCACAAAAGGATAAAAATGCAAGTCACTTAAAAGGCAAGGAGCCTATGTTAGCCAAGTATGTCAAGAAGCATCATGCACTAGATCAGATCATTGGAGATAAATCAAAAGGAACAATGACAAGAAGTAAGTTGAAAGGCACTTGTTTACTTGTTGATTTTGAACATAGAATTGTATAAGATGCATTAGAAAATGAAAGTTGGATTGAAGTTATGAATGAAGAGATATAACAAATAGACAAAAAAAAATGGACTCTTGTATAAGGATACTCTCAAGAAGAAGGTGTAGACTATGGGGAGACTTTTGTTTCTATTGCAAGATTGGAAGGTGTCAGAACCTTACTTGCATATGCTGCATACAAAGGATTCAAAGTTTATCAGATGGATGTCAAGTCAACATTTCTCAATGGCATATTGGATGAAGAGGTTTACATTGAAAAACCTCAAGGTTTTTTTGATCTAGACAAGAAGGACATGGTCTGCAAAATGTATAAAGCATTCTATGGTCTAAAACAAACACTTAGAGAATGGTATGAAAGACTGCATAACTATCTTATTCAGATTGGTTTTCAAAGAACTAATGATAACATTAGTTTGTACATAAAGGAAGGACCAGATAATAAGATTGTTTTGGCAAAGATATTTGTAGATGATACTTTGTTCATAGGAAATGATGATCTTTGCAAAGAATTTTTAGAACAAATGAACAAGAAATTTGAAATGTCAATGTTTGGAGAAATCAAATTCTTTGTTGGTCTTCAAATTCATTAGAGTAAGAATGGTATCTACATCACTCAATCTAAATACATCAAGGAGATAGTAAAAGAGTTTGGTATGGAAGATTGCAAACTAGTTGGAACTCCTATGTGTACTAGATTGAAACTTACCAAGGATGATGAATCAAAGGAAGTGGATTAGACATTGTATAGATCTATGATTGAAAAGTTGCAGTATGTAGTGCACACAAGACTAGACATTGCCCTTGTAGTAGGAATTGTAGCAAGATTCTCAACAAAACCAAAAGAAAATCACATGATGGCAATCAAAAGCATCATGAGATACTTAAAAGGAACTAAAGATTATGGATTATGATATAAACTTGGAGGAAATCTGGATTTAAAAGTGTTCACTAATGCAGATTGGGCAGGGAATGTTGATGACAGAAAGAGTACAAGTGGAGGAGCTTTCTTTCTTGGAAAGATGTTAGTTTCTTGGACAAGTAAAAAGTAGAACTGTACATTCCAGTCCACAGCAGAGGTTGAATATGTTGCAGCAGCAGTAAAATACACAAACATTGTATGGTTCAAACAATTATTGGAAGGTATGAAGCAAGAAATCAAAGAACCTATTGTTATGTTTTGTAACAACACAAGTGCAATTAATATATCCAAGAATCTAGTGATGCATTCAAAGACCAAGCATATTGCTATAAAGTATCACTTTGTTAGTGAATTGGTACGAGAAAAGGAAATCAGATTGGAATATGTCCATACAAAGGAGAAAATTGCTGACATATTCACAAAAACTTTACCTAAGGATGCATTATTGTATCTAAGAGGTAAGTTAGGGGTCATTCCCCTATCTGAAGCTCACTAAAATACAATTTTTGTTATGCATCAATAGGAATAGAATTGAAGATCTATCAGTTGATGTAGCAAAGTAATGAAGACATTGCATATGAATCAGTACATTAGGTACAATGCTATTCATTTGATTTGTGTTGTCTTTGGCATGTGTTTTCAAAGAGGGAGAGTATACTATCATATCTTTCTAAAATTTGCAAGAAAATAAGAGTTTGTATGAGAGAGAGAGATTATTATGAAAGAGAGAGATTACTATATTTGTGGAAGAGGGTGAAGTATTCTATTAGTAAAGACCTATTTTCAAATTTCATTCTACTATGACATGTTGTGTTGCCATCAATTCCAAAAAGGGTGATTGTTGGATACAATTTTTCAATTGTGTGTTGTCTTTGATGTTACACAAATGTCATATTAGTCATCATATAGAGTCTAGCAAGCTCAGTTGGCCAGCAAGGCAAAAGACAAAGTATACTGAGCTTAGAAGGTTAGCAAAGAAGGTTTATAGTTTCTACCTTGTGTTCTTAGGCTTTAGCTTATGTATTCAGTTGCTATCGAGCTTTCAAGGTTAGCAAAAGAAATTTAGTTGCTATCGAGATAACTCAGTCATCAAGAGAAAATAGTGCAGGAAATAGTTCTAACCGAGCTTTCATGGACATTGAAGGAAATTTAGTTCTTATGGAGTTAACTCGACAGCCAAAGGATTTTGTAGATTTTGCAATGTTAACCGAGTTAAGATGGTTAACTCAAGAAATTATTTCTAGGAGTAGTATTTACCGAGTAGGGTTAGCCAGTGAAGGATTTTGATATTCAAGGATACTTTTGAGCATGTGCACTCTTGTCATATATGCCAAACTAGTGCTAACAAGGAGAGGCACCCAACAATGCCATTACAACTAGTGTATGAGGTGCACCCCTTCACAAAATGGGGATTGGATTTCATAGGTCCAGTCAATCCACCGTCATTGACTTGACATACATTCATCTTTATAGCTATGGATTATTGTACATGATGGATGGAGGCCAAGAAATCCAAAAATTGCACTGCTAAGGTGGTGATTGGATTTTTGGAAGAACACATTGTTACCAGGTTTGGAATGCCATTTGCCCTTGTGTGTGATAATGGATCTGCTTTCGCATCTACATTCTTGACCCAATGGGCATTTGCATGCAAGGTCATTATCAAGTTCTCTTCAAATTACTACCTACAAGGAAATGGGGTAGCAGAATCCACAAATAAGAACTTCATCACAGTAATAAAACAATTGTTGAAGGAGAATCCTAGGGATTGGCATACACAACTGAAATACACCCTATGCACAGATTGAGTGAGAGTCAAAAATGTCTTGGGGACTTCTCCATACTTGCTCATTTATGGACAAGAACTAGTATTCCCACTCAATCTTAGAATTTTGGTTTTGAAATTCATGAGTGGGTATGTTGAGGATGCTAATAAAGTTCAAATCAGATTGATGAATCTCCTAGAAATGGATGAGAAACAAATAGCTACATTAGAGCACATGGTTAAACATCAGGCAGTTGTAAAAAGATGATTCAACAAGAGGGCCATGATCAAATCATTCAAGATCTCTAACCTTGTTCTACTCTATGATAAGGCAAAAGAAAATTCGAGCAGTCATACCAAGTTTCAATGCTTGTGGAGGGGTCCTTATCAAATTGCAAAAATTCTAGGAGAAAACACTTTTAGGCTCAGTTTCTTATACGGGGAATTTCTTCCCTTACCCATAAATAGGAAATTTCTCAAGCATTATTTTGAAGCCTAAGTGATGAAAAAAATAAAATTAGTTAGATTTCATTTCTGCTTTTAGCTTAGATTTTTATTCCTATAAGTGTGTTTATTTTCGCAAGTGTGTTTGCTTTCATGTTGAGTGTTTCCTTTCAATTGTGTGTTTCCTTTCAAAGTTGTGTCAGTCATAGGGGGTAAGGTGTACTTGAGATTTTATCTTAAGATTTCACTAACCACTTCTTGGTTCTAATATCAAGCAGAGGTATTTCTTTGTCAAAACATTTAGATGACTATGTATTTCTTGTGGAAATAGGGGACTCTCAATTTGGAAATCAAAGCCCTAGACCACCAAGTTCTGAACACTTTGCAAACCTAAAAGATTTGATTATTTTAGGTGTTGCTGATTTGAAGTCAAAGATGGTGAGAGATAATTTGAATTCCAACTAGTTCAAATAAGAAGGGTCTCCTCGAGAGGTTACTAAGATCAATGATTTGGCATGAGAGTTTTCCTAAAGTTCTAAAAGAGGAATGCAAGGGATGTTAATGAGAGATTGAATCTAAGAAATGACACTGATGTTCTGGCTATATAGCCTAAGCGTAGTCAAGATACAGAATAAAAAATAAAAATAAAAAAATGGTGTAAAGTCTAAAGGATTCCAAAGATCTAAAATGGCAAAAGATGTGCTCTCAAAATAGAGTACCTTGTATTTAAAGTATCATTCTATCAAAAGTAACATTTTGAACATATGGAGTGATTATTTAAAAAGAAAAAAACTCAAAAGAATGTGACATCCCGCTAAGAGCCCTCAAATTGATTATTTTATCTGGTCAAGTAATTGATTAATAAAATACCTTCGAGAGATCCCGAATGAATGAGCTAGGAGAAGTGGAAGATTGTTTCAAGTTATTGGAAAACTTTGATTGACTGCGTCCTGGCACATCAAAAGGAAATAAACACATAATTCACACACTACATTGGAAGGTTTCAAGTTTTGAGATTTTGATTGAAGAGTTATCTAAAAGATGCTTGAGATGTTTGAAGTCTGGTTGGTGTTTGACACACATTAGAGGAATATTTACTGATGAAGAAATGCCTTGGTCATTTCTTCCTTTTTATGGGGCTATTTGTTGTGGTATTCACAACACATGCCTCCATTTCTCACTAGGAATGGAGACCCCCTACATTTTTTTGACTCCTGGACTCACAGTTCGAGAGTTGGAAGAAGAAAATTTGGTTAAAGTTGCGTCAAAATTCCAAGAAAATCACAAAAAATTAAAAAAGGAAAATTTTTTTAATTTTAAAAAATAAATAAATATATAATTTCTCTCCCCTTACCCACGTGTGCACATGCATCGAGGCATAGCGCTTATGTTTGTGCATGAGGGGGGAGATGGCTATAAAACCCTCCCCCCTCTCTTGTTTATTTTTCATTCTGCAAGGGAGGTCGAAGAGGAGGGCGAGGTGAGTTTTTAATACACCCTTCCCCCCCATTTTTTTTCATGCAGCCTACATTGGGCATTGTAGCCCATGCCTTGGCCCGCGCCATGTGCAGCTTGCATGATCGCGGGGTTTGCTTCAGCGCATGCACCTATGCGCATGTGCCCATGCCGACCGCACTTTCATTGTTGTTGCACTTTTTCTTTTAATAAGTAAAAGCACAAATTTTTTTATAAAATTAAAAAAATATTTAAAAATATTAAATTTTAAAAAAATAAATAAAATAATAATAATTATAATAATAAAATAAGTTTTCAAACAAAAAATGAATAAGTCCCCAAGGGGGTCATTTTTTATTTTTATTTTACTTACCTTTTTCATTATCAAGTGACTAATCATGTTTTCTTTCTCATGATGCGTAGGTAATTTAATTAGATGGCGTCCACATCTGGATCAGCAGTGAAACCACTTCTTTACAAATTCTAAGGTGTGACCCCAAAATCAAGGTTACATGATGAGTACGTTGAAATCAAAGACACAAACCTCAAACACATAGGCTTGGGAGAATTCTTGAGAGTTTGCAATAGTTTGATGGAAAGGTTGACTTTGATGTCCACATTAATTTGTTCCAGATTAGTGAATGCAACATCACATCTAGGGACTATACAATCAGTTGAGTTGATCATGACTTTATCCTGGCATTTTGTTCTTGATGAAAGGGTGGTTAAGAGCGTCACTAGAGAAGTGGTCTTAGATCTATGACCCGATAACATCAAGTGAGTCTTCCATCTTCCTAGAGCTGATCAGTTCATTGGAATCTCCTAAGAAATAGCTAAAAGATGGTATAAAGATCATCACCAAGAAGCCATCGACATCATATATTCTTTGTACTTCATTGAGAAGCAACCTCCGGGAAAGACAATTAGCAAAGTGGATATGACTCAAGGATACATGAAGGATGACATCAGATACTCCATCATTCTTTTGAGTAGAGTCATGTGCTTACCTGTAGTAGGTCATCTCACTCCATTCATGGTCAACTTCATTGAGACCATCAGACAGGCAAAGATACCACTAGATTGGGCCACCATACTTAGTTTGAACTTGTGTGATTAGTTGAGGATAGTAAAGGACAAGAATTTTTTTTTTATTACTTCTTATGTGGTTTATCTACTTGTAGCAAGAGCAACCAACTATCTCGGGTTGTACAAGAAGGGCAATATGTAGGACCCTAATGCATGGCCATATATAGTTTATCCTCAATTTGTGAAGAAGAAGCTCTTGCCATAGAGTAAAGAGTATAGGATTGTAAATGAAACCTTCATCTTTGCCATCATTTGATTCATAGAGGGGGGCTATGGGAATAGATTTCCTGAGGAAGCCAAGGCACAGATCATAGCTTGCAAAGCATATTTCATCCAATTTCAGACATTTACATACATTCAGGTAGGTGGTGCATCTATCAATCTGAAGAAACTCCCAAGGTACACAAGTGACAAGTTGGTCCTAATGGAAATATCTCGGCAGATTGAGTCAAATTATGAGAGGATCAAAAGACAATGGAGACCTTGTTGGGATTGGCCTTTTGTAATAGGAGCATATCAAGTGAAGAGAAAGCAACATATCTCAACTTTCGAGTGCGAATGGGGGAACTAACCTCTTGAAGAGTATAACTCTCCTTGGCCATTCTTCAACAATGTTGGTAAAGTGGAAAACTTGGTAGGAAAGGATTTCTATCATGAGGATGCCATTGAAGATCATTGGATGAATGCCACAAATGACTATGATGTCAACATTAGAGACTATTGTAGGATGACTTTGTATCTAGCAAAAAAGGCTCTCCATTTGACCATCTCTGATGAGATAAGGCTATAGGACTCTGAGGACCTACTAAATCCCCTATTCAATGTAGATAAAGTGGGTGAGAGACCCATTCTCAATGCAAAATTTGATAGAGAGGAAGGAGATGGTATTAATCATCAAGTGAGACATGTCATTCGAATGACAAAGAGTTGGATCAAGAAACCCTTTCCACTTGATCTAGTTCTTGATAGTGTAGTCTTCCATGTACATGCTCACTTAGAAAAAGGTAAGGGAAGGAAAGTCACAGTTCCTATTTTTGTACTGTAGTCTCCTATTAGGCCAAAGATGGTCTACCAGCTTGATCGCCCAGTGGGATATTATCCCCCTCTTGAAAAGAAGGGAAAGAGGAAGAGAACCTCTCCTCAGAGGATTCAAATAGAATAGGTTACAGAACATTGTCTTCTCGACAGCATGAATATAGCTCACAAGAATCCCAATGTGTTGGATCCTCTCAAATCTAGGATGAACTTAAATTGCCTCCTATTTTTCCAAGCCAACTTGAAGAGGGAGAAATTCTAGAGACTTCTATTTGTCTTGTGCAAGAAGAGTCTACTTCTCTAGTGGTTCCAAAGAGACAAAAGAGGATCAAGGTTAGGATGAACATGAGGCAAAGAGTCCTTAAAAGATTAGTGCCTAATCCATTAGTTCCTAAAACCATTCTAGAGGAAGAAACTAATGAGGAAGAAACATAATCAGATGAGGAGGAGGAAAAAGTACCCTTACAAAGGAGAACTCAGCTTGCAAAAGGCATAGAATTAGAGAGAAGGAAGAGTGCCATGAGTACCTCACCACCCACCCAAGTATAACCTTTAGAACTCTCTTCTTTGGAAGATGAAGTGCAGTGATGGGTGAATGAGAAAAGGGAGCAAGGTGAAGATGTTCTTTCCATCTCAATTTTTGATTTCATGCCTGTGGGTATGGAGTTAGTTGGAGATAAGATCAGAGACACCCCTACAGGTGAACTTTGATAGCAAGATTAGATGTAGATGCCACCGGAAACACAAGGTCATCATCTCACTCCTCCATCTCCACCATAGGTCATGATGGTAGATAAGGGTTTAGTCACTCCTTCACCTCCGATTTTAAAAGAGGAACATGTTCAAAATGAACCATCATTACAAGAGAAACCAGAGCCAAGGGTTATTTATGAGCCATCAAAAGAGGCATAGATAGTAGAATGTGTACAACAACCTTCTTAGGAAGTTGAGGATCAAACTATAGGATCTACAGAAATTGAGACTACAGAAGAAGAGTCCTCATAGTAGGAGACTCTAAGAAAGAGTGATAAATGGAAGGAGGTAGTTGAACACATCCCTTCATGATCTAGAGCCAAGGCTATAGAATGACATATCCCAAGATAGTTTCAGAAAGAAATAATGAGAAGTGCCAAGCATCAGTTTCGTACTTCAGACGATGACATTTGTGATATTGTAGAAATTTTGAACAAGCCTAAATCTCCATTACATGATGCAATTCCATTTGCATTCATCACTTCCATATGAAACCAAGACTTATTTGCACAAGTGGCTCACCCTCCTGAGTGTATCGATGCAAAAGTTGTTAGTCTTGAGGACTATGAAGTGAAAGATATTATGTTAAGAAAGACTACACAGGATACATCCCAATAGATGATGACTATGGGAGTCAAAGAGGTTCTCAGACACATGGAACAAGATGAGATTGAAATCAAAACACTTTTTAGCCAAGTTGAGATCCTAAAGGGATATCTAACCTAAGTTATTGGTCCTTTTGATCCTGAATGCCTCGAGGAGACTTTAAATACCATTCTTAGAGAAGGGGAAGGTGTACAGCTCAATTAATTTTTGAAAGCTTGTTAGGAATGGCAGGATGGCCTTGAGGATAAAGGTGTCACTATAATCACAGGAAGTTTGAAGTTTTTGCATGCTACACAAGAGAATCTTGACAAGATCGTGGCAATTTTGAGGCAATAATTCAGTATCATGGATGAGGTATGGGCATGAAGCAAAGATTTGCAAACTCTACAAGCCATAAAAGGGAAAAGGTACCACATTTTAATTGATGTATATACTGGAGAAGAATTAGACATGATAGATGATTGGATAGAGAAGATTTTTGATGGGAATAAAGTGATGAAAATATTGCATAATGAGATACATAGGCTCAAGGACCAAGCCTGAGAGCAAATTTTGGAAGCAGAAAAGTTGTACAGTGATGCATCCTTGGATATCTTTGAAGATGAAGAATGAGAGAAGCTATTACCAGTTGAGATAGTTATGGAAAAATTTAGGAAAACTTTAGAGGAAGCATCCAGTGATGAAGAAATCAGACAAGCCTTCAAGATAGAGGAAGCACTATTAGAGTTGGACTCCAAAGTCAGAGATTTTGCAGAGATTCATATTGATATAAACAATTATAGCCAAAAGATTAAGGATAAATATGAGGCTTTGGAACTTTTAGATGCTACTAATATTACTAAGATGATAGAGAAATTCAAGGGCACACATCCAAACATAGCTTTAGGATGAGGATGAACAAAACCCAGATGCCAAAATTTCAATTTTGACACTTAGTAAAATTTTGAGATTTTGACCTAGTCGAGGTCCATAGCTCTACAGGTCCATAGGTCCATAGGTCCACATTTTCATGCAGGTCCACAATTTAGAGGTGCACTGACAATTGACTACTAGTTCCAAAAATAGCACTTTCCATGCATTGGGAACGCATTTTGATGGCAAGTTAACTCTAACACATGCCTATTGAAGGGCTAGCTTCTATTTTTGGTACCTCCATGCACTTCCACTTCGACTAATGGCTTCCTCCTACTTTCTCTCTCATGCTTTCATTATTTTTAACATGTAAAGGCTCATGCATCCAATTAATGAATAAACTATGGATGGAGTCCCTATAAGCACCAGTTAGATTGTTAATTTGTATATATTTAGTTTGTTTTAATGTTTTAAAAGCATTTTATTAGATCAAGATATCTCTCACTTTCAACACAAATTGAGGAGATGATTTCTTATAAATACCCCATTATAAAATGTAACAAGGGCCACCATTATTATGAAATAAAATTATGCTTTTGGTGCTAGCATTCAAAGTGTAATTATTCTTGCCTGAATGTGTCATTATTTTTTGGATTTTATTCATGAGATTGTGATTGAGCCAAAGGTTTATTGTGTTGTTACTAGTTGTTTGATCTTTTAGTTTTGGTGTTTGCTATAGATATACAAATTCCACTAACGTAATGAGCTTGAGAAGAGATCGCCCGATTGTGTCTACATAGCTTTTTCTCTTGCATGAGTGCACTTTCCATGGCCTTGCGATTTGATGAAGAGTGAAACATCATTCAATTTGTTAAAGATTCCCATTGATGATTGCATTAGTGGATTCTAGGAAGCACTGCTCCTATTTTCATTGGTTTCCTACGAATTTTTTTGAAGGTTTAACTTGCAGTGTATTGTGTTTTGTAGCTTATGTCCATTTAGGAATTTCAATTTCAAGTTATTTCAATTTCATGTTATTTGCTTTCAGTTTCATTATTTTCTTTACTAACCCCCTATTAGAATAGGACCTCATAGTAGCTGCATTGTTAGAATTGCATTCATTGAAAAATAGAAAAGTAGAAAAATATTGTTCATTTGGTGTGATATTTTGAGACAGTGAACAAATTTACTTTGATTTCGAGATAAAAGAGTTTTTAGAACTAGCAAAGGCCTTCTTGTGAACACTCACATTTATCTTCTACTGAGTGGATTTTGGTACGTCGCAAGACAAATACTAAGCCTTGGAGTGGATCCTTAAAAAGATTTGCTTTTCAAGAGAGGAATTACACAATGGATTCCTGCCATTGACCTAGTGCAAAATGAATGCCCAATAGTCTTTAGTGAAGAAGATAGCTCTGAGAGGAAGATGGCAATTTCCATGTGTATACATCATTTTAAGCACTCCTGACAACACAACTAGCCAATGGACTATGGACCTCTAATGAGAAATCAACAATCCCTCTTCGCATTTAATTTTTCATGCATTTTGAGGTGTTTTTGTATGTTTTTAGCATGTTTTTAGGTTAAGTTTGTTGGTTTTAGTGTGAGAATTTCATTCCTCGTGTTAACCCAATCTATCTTCATGTGAAGATTCACTAGCTCGATGTTTCTTCGCATTGGTTGGTGGGAAATCTCACTCGGGAGATACCCACCTCTCATGCGAGATCATGCACAGGATATTGGGCATATCTCACCTATTGTCTCATCATTTCTCATGCGAGAATGTGTTTTCTCACCTAAGAACATGAAATACCATGCGAGAATGCACTTTCTCGCACAAAAAACTGGTGTCCTTTTGAGCATATTAACTTCAAATTCTATCATTTTGTTAGATTTTCAAGCAGTGACTGACTGTGTGTAGGTTGTCTTCAATGACATCATGTTTAGGTCCCATTATGTGCCCTACAGAGCTCTATTGTAGAGTCTTGATGATGCCACTATGGTGCATATTGATCAATTAGGGTTAGCATATCTATGCTAGATCCCAGTAGTGTGGGTGAATCATGACCTTTTGAAAGCATTGATGGAGCATTTCTATTTGAAAACAAGCACCTTCCACCTACCACAGGGAGAGATGACCATCACCCCGAGGACATTTATAGGATTTTGTGAATTCCCTTCCACTAGCCATGAGTGGTCTATGATGCAGTGCCTAGGGTAGGGATAGAGGCATTCTGAGCCATCTTTCAAAGAGACTTGGTAATAGGGCAAGCCATCACATGGGATGAGCTTGTCCATACATATGGCCCTACTCATAAGTTGGCCTCAGTTTTTGTGATATTCATCAATTTTTTTCTGGTACCTAACATAGGGCAACATGGGTTGGAGTGTGGTTGGGGTGTGATGTTGCAGAGGATACTTAATGCTTTAGAGAGATTTGGGTGGGGACAGTGCATGCTCGCCCACATGTTTCATGAGATGCATGAGATTACATGCCATGAGTGAAGGAGCATGACTGCTAGCATTTATGTTTTGTAGATTTGGCAATGGGAGCACCTGCTGGTTACTAGACCCATTTTTTAGGATGCATGGGAGCCCATGGAGCTATACATATGCAGGTATAGGGGCCAGCTGACCCAGGTAGGTTTGGGTAAGATTGAGCACTAGAGGACACGTCTCAATGACCTAGTATCCATCGTATGGTGGAATTGGAGAGAGACTAAGGACTCAAATGATACTCCTCAGGAGCTGAGCCAAATGTTCACCTCACAACCATTACTATCCCTAGCAACCCATATTATAGAGAGATTTCCCATCACTTGGGTATGGCAATAGTACGGGCAGCCTCAGGACATCAGTTAGGAGTATTACTCATATGGCCAGGTAGTTAGAGATCTGGAGTGGGGGTGGTCAATGAGGTTAGACCTAGGGAGGTCTATGATTGATGTGCATAACCTAGTTGTGACATAGTGGGATTATCTACTACCCGTAGTAGGTGTTGGGATGATGCCTGCCTACTAGGTAGATTTTTTCAAACATCCCTTCCCACGGTTTATAGACCCCTTAGGGATGACAACTCCAAGACTGCAATAGGCACCACCATAGGGACCACCACAATAGCCCACATAGTAGCCACTATAGGCACTAGTTGAGAAGGTTGGACACTGCATGAGGTAGGTGCAGATCCCCCTTGATAGATGGGGTCAAATCCAGGTGTTGGTGGCAGTGGGGCAAAGCAGGGTTGACAACAAAGACCATGCACAAAGGAGTAGGCGCTGGCAGAGTAGTAGGCAGAGATGTTAGATGAGGAGATGCAAGACCAGCCTATTGTCAAGCCTAAGGATGCACTGAGGAGAGCTAGGGAGTAGATACAGTAGGCCTCTTATCAGCTAGGAAAGTTATAGATATAGGTAGTCATACAAGATACATGGATAGCAAAGTAGGATCATGAGATCCTGAGACTACAGGAGCAAGTACAAGTTGCTAAGCAGAGAGAAGAGTTGTTACAGGATGAGGTTCAACTACAGGTGGCCCAAGCGGCCTATTATTTTGTATCTTACTCCATAGTGGTGCCCAATAAGGTTCAGTAGGTGCCCAGATTCTCCTAGTATGCTCGAGATTCAGGAGGTACATATCCATCAGCCAAGCAAGACATGCCACCACTTCCTCCTCCTCCTCCTCTAGGAGGTGAGGGTGTTGAGTAGAGCTAGACCTGATGTATTTGTGCCTCTGAGTTTTGATTTTGGCTATGTATTGATTGGTGTGCCAACACCTTTTTGTGTCATTTTTGACTGACAATGTTTGAGTAGCACCCATTTTTTTGTATCGACATATTCATTGATAATGATATATATATATATATATATATGAGATTTTGAGCCGAGTATCCTATGTACATGTCTTTGTCTACCTTTTAATTTGATGCACATGAGATGTTTGATGCTATGATTATGAGATGCAAAACATGATGTGATGTATGGATCTATGTTTGATTTGATTTGTACATATAGTGAAATGAATTTATGGATATCTGGATGAAATGCATAGGTAAATGGATTGTCATCTCATGTATTTTTTCATGTTTTTGCTTGACAGAAATAGGTATCCCATTGAACAGTGAGAGGATGAACCAAAGAACCAAACACTTGTGCTGCTATGAATAATCATGATACTTTGAAGAGACTAGCAATCCCCCATTACAAAAGATCAAAGTAGATTTGCAATCAAATTATATGTTGAACCAAGTAACGTATGCAATTCCATCCTATGTTTGATGCAATCTAAAACTAGATGCAACCCTAGGTCTAGTTAGCAAGCTTTGACAATTATCATCATAGAGCATATAGAAAAACCCTAGATGTCATACAATTCTCACTAATATTGCAATCATGAGAATATGACTAGGATATTTATTATAGTTTTGTCAAGATTGAATGTAAGCATTCGAGGCACTAGAAGCTAGAATGACCAAAACATTTATCCCTTTTGTTGTAGCAAGTTAACATAAGCATCAAAGCATAAATGTTAGGATGACCAGAATGTTTCTTGTAGAAAGACACACCAGACACACAAAAAATATGTCTTATGCTAAGTATTCTGTAAGCATTCTATCTGCAATGACCCTTGCATTTGTAACCTGAAATAGAAGTGTGCTAGATATACTTACAGTGACCCATATGTTCACATAGGAGGATAAGTATCAGTATTTACTATAGCATGAAGAGTTCACTCTAACAAGCAAGGAGAAGAATCGATGTTATTGATGTATCCATATAAAAGGAGTCGATGTACACCTAGTCATATAATACAAGATGGAAGATCTTATAGTGGACACCTCTAAGATGGATGTTTCAAATTATTGTAACTAAACCACAAATAGAAAGCAAAGAAAAGATCACGCCCTTAGTCATTGCTTCTCTAGTCAAAATGACATCATCAATTTGCTAGAGGAGACATGATGAAACAAAAGTGAAACAAACAAATAAAGATGCTCAACATATCCAAACAAGTATATCATTTTGAGTTTAATTTTTGTGTTGTAGGATTGATGTCAAGTATCAATGTCTAGAACATGGGTGAAAGAAATCTCTTTAGTAGGGTGATAATAGTAGGCAGATGCAACTAGAATGGCTGGTGACTGAAGTCAAAGAGGAATCTTCAAGGTGAAGAACCTAAGTAGAATTGAGCGACAATAGATAGACATAGCTAGAATGATTGGTGACTAATACAAGAGAGATCTTCCATAAAAGGAATATCGAAAAGTGACATGAGCAATAGTAGGCAAATGTAGTTGAAACAAATATTGACTATCGCAAAAGAGATTTTATGAGGAGAATCTTGACAAAGAGTGACACTAGCGACAGTAGGCAGACATAGCTAAAACAATTGGTGACTATCATGAAAGAGATTCTGTGAGGAGAATCTTGACAAAGAGTGACACTAGCGACAGTAGGAAGATGCAACTGAAAGAATTGGTGATTGTCGCAAAAGAGATTCTAGGACATTGAAGGGTGGTGCCCCCGAGTTGTGACAAGATTTAATCCATGGATACATGAGCGAAAAGGCAAGAAAATTTCAGCAAGAGAGCGACTATATAGGAAGCCAAATGATTCACTGTAAGATGGAGCATTGGGAAAAAGAGGCGCCTGTTTGCTAGGTTTTCACCTTCTTGGCAAAATTTTTTTATTTTTTTTGCTACCATGATGCCTATTTCCAAGTTTTCATCAATGGAAATTTTTTAGTTTTTCAATTTTTTTGTATTTTTCTCTTTTTGATTTTTTTTGTATTTTTTGAATTTTTGAATTGTTTTGGTGTTACCAAGGTGCCTATTGCTAGGTTTTCACCAGGGTAATGATTTTTTTCAAGACTTTTTGCAATTTTTAGATTTTTTTCAAGACATTTAGATATGTATACAAAGCTTCTAAAATTATATAGGCTCCTTGAGCACTTCTCCCTCAGTTGTAGAAAGTTGGTAAGCACTAGATCCATACACTACAGTGATTATATAAGGACCAAGCTAGTTTGGTTCGAACTACCCTTTTTGGACCTGTTGTTGCTAATTCTTAGGATTTTCTCTCATGATGATATTACCCAATTGGAAGTCACGTGGCTTAACTTTCTTATTGTAGCTTCTGGACATTCATTGTTGATAAGCTCACAGATGATTGTACACCACTTGTCGATGTTCATCTAGTATCACTAGCTTTTGAAGCTAAGATATTCTATAATCTTCATTAGTAGTGAGGCCCTTCATAGAGATTCTCAAAGTAGGAATCTCAACCTCTGTCGAAAGCACATCATCCACTCCAAAAACTAAAACAAAGGGTATTGCACCCATTGAAGTTCTGATACTTGTTTTGTATGCCTATAGAGCTGGATTAATCTAGAGGTGCCAGTCCCTCCTAGATTTTCTGACTGTGTGATGGAGGATCTTGAGGATCACCTTGTTGGATGCCTCTGCCTAGCCATTACCATAGGTGTAGTAGATAGAAGACCAATGTTGCATGATTTTGAATCTTTTTCTTTGCTCCTTGAGGTATTTTTTTAAAAACTATCCTCCATTATCAGTAATGATGGAGGATGGTACACCATATGTGCAGATGATGTAGTTTGTGATTAAAAGAGCTATAGTTTTTCCATTTGCTATGGTAAGAGGTATTGCCTCTACCCACTTTGTGAATTAGTCTATAGCCATAATAATGAAATTATGTCCATTAAAAGAAGATGGGTGAATCTGACCCAAAAGATCAAAGGCCCATTGTTGAAATGGACACAGTGTGGTAGATGGAATCAATTCCTTGGCTAGAGTGTGAATTAGATTCCCATGGAGCTAGCACTATTTGCAAGACTTGGCATACTTGATTACTTGATGATCCATTTTTTACCAATAGTAACTAGCTCTAATGAGTTTAAGAGCTAGTGTCAAACCATTTGAGTGAGATCCACAAATGCCCTCATGAATGCCAATTAATGCACATTTGGACTCTGTGTTCTAGACACCTAAGGAGTGTTCCTTTGAGACCCCTCCTAAACAAGTTGTCAATAATAATAACATATCATGAATCATTACAAATGAGGTAATGTTTTTCATTCTGGGTTAGACCGTCTAGAATGGTTTTGTTACCGAGATAGGAGTAGATGTGATGGTAGCGAGATGAGTCTTGTCCTCTAATAGAAAAAATCATCCTAGAATTAGGGGTATCATAGACAGGGTAGAGTAATGCTTCCACCAGGAACTCATGTTGAAGATCATGTTTGGGCATCTGTAGCAAGGAGGCCAGAGTAGCCATAGCATCAGCCACTTTGTTATCTACTCGAGGAATTTGCTGGAAGGTGATGTGAGAAAAATATTTCTTCATGTCATCAACCATGCATTTGTAAGGGATAATTTTTCTTATCCTTTGTCTAATACACATCATTAACTTGGTTGATTATGAGCTGAGAGTCCCCAAAGGTATTTAATTGATCCACTATCCAGTCAGCTAAAATCTTCATGCCATTAATCAGAACCTCATATTTTGCAATGTTGTTTGTACAAGGAAACAAAATCTTGTATGCTTTGGGCAATGAATATCTCTATGGTGTTATGAAGAGTGACCCAACATCGGATCCTTGTTGTGTGAAGGACCCATCAAAGAATATCACCCACGTTTAGTGTGTGAGTGTCAGAATTGGTTCATCAAGGAAATTGATGTTCATCGGTAGAAGATTCTGCATAGGTGCATCTGCTAGCTGATCCACAATCACTTATCCCTTGATAACCTTTTTTTTGACATACTGAATGTCAAACTCGTTGAGTAACATGACCCACTTAGCCAATCTTCCTATTAGAGCTTCCTTGCTAAGCAAGTACTTCAGTGGATCAATTTTAGCCACTAGTCATGTAGTGTGAGCGAACATGTAATGTCTCAACTTTTGGGAAGAAAAGACAACCACCAAGAAAGCTTTCTCAATGATGTTGTAATTCATCTCATAAGAGATTAGTGTACAACTCAAATAGTAAATAGCTCTTTCTTTTTTATTGTTGTCCTCTTGAGCTAATAAGATTTGCAAAGATGTTTCAGTTGCTAAGATGTACAAAATCAAAGGTTTCCCATAGATAGGAGGCATCAAGATTGGTGGATTAGCAAGATTTTGTTTTATCTATGTCAATCTTTTCTTGCAATCTTGACTCTAGTTGAATTTCACACCCTTACGTAGAGTCTTTGTAAAAGGTTGTGATCTATCTGCCAACTGTGAGATGAACCTTTGAATAGATTAGATTCTTTCTTGTAGACCTCTCATCTAGCTAATGTTATGGGGTGGTGGCATATCCATAATTGCTTGAACTTTCTTCAGATCCACCTCAATTTCTTTCATAGACACAATGTATCCCAGCAGTTTCCCTGATGTGACACCAAATGTGCATTTCTTGGGATTAAGCTTGAGACTAAATTTTTCCATATGATCTAGAATAGGTCCCAAATCTTGTAGATGAGTATTGTGTTTTGTGCTCTTGACCAAGGTATCATTCACATAGTCCTCTATAGTGTTATGCATCATATCATGGAAAATTGTAGTGACTGCTCTTTGATAGGTAGTACTATAATTTTTCAAATCATATGACATTATGTTCCAACAGAAGGTTCCCCATGCACATGTAAAAATAGTCTTTTTCTGATCTTCTGGCATTATTTTGATCTGATTATAACCAGAAAACCCATCCATGAGTGAGTACATCTCATATCCTACTATCATGTCCATTATCATATCAATGTTGGGAAGTGGAAAATCATCCTTAGGACATGCTAAGTTGAGATCATAGAAGTCAGTACAAAATTTGATAGATTTGTCATGCTTGGAGACTAAAACAATGTTGGATATCAATTCAACATAATCAATAACACAGATGAAACTAGATTTTAGGATCTTCTCTAGTTTAGCTTTGACGAGCAATGCAACATGAGGATGCATTTTTTGAAGTTTTTGTTTAACTGGTTTAATTCCTAGTGCGATGGATAAATAATGCATAATGAGATTAGGATCTAGTCCTAGCATGTCAAAATATGTCCAAGAAAAATTTATCTTCTTTTCTTGGAAGAAGATAATGAATTCCTCTTTTCCTTCTGGAGATAGTGACTGTGCCAAGTGTATCATATGAGGATGTTCTTCTATGCCTAGGTTGATTGGCTATGTTAGTTCTATCAACACTAATGATCTCTCCTGAAAGTGAGTTGGAAGTGCATGAAATATCTCATCTATAGGTGCCTCAAAGAGGTTTTCACCCTTGGATGCATCTTTTATTTTTACCTTTTTGGGTTCTGACACTGCCACAATGTGGTTTTCACCATCGGACCTTCTATTTTTTTCTTTTTTAATTATATGACTGAGATATTTGATGTCAGCTTCAGTCATGTTGATGCTTTTTTTGCTGGTGAAAGACATTACTGGTTCGACAACGTTCAAGTTGCAAAAAAGAGCATAGTCATTCTGGAATGTGGGGACTTCACTAGATGTATTAGGATTCCAGCCTATAAGCTCAAGATATGTGAGTGAATGAGTAGTGGTGGGTTCGATTGTGTTCATAGTATAGTCATTAAATGCTTGGACCAGTAATTTGAGACCTAGAGTGTCTTTTTCTACAAGTGTGTTCAAATGCCTTTGAGTACTAATGTTATCAACCGAAAACTCGAGGAAACTAGTTGGATCAAACCTATCCAACCTAACCCTAGACATTTCACCCACTTCAAGTTGGTTTTCATAGACATGAACTTGGTCAATGTCTTTATCTGTAGTTGCTTCTAAAAGGGAGTCAAATTCATATTCCTTAGAATTAGTGTTGCATGGTGATAGGCTATAGAATTCCCCAATAGTGATAGGGACATACTCTCCTTCATCATTTGGATTTTTATACAGGTACTCAACACGTAATGCCTAACTAGACTCCCCCTTATTCTAAATGAGCATAGTGTGGATCAATATTATCCTCAAAAGAATCACTAGTACCATCCATAGTGCTGACACATGGCACAAATTCATCCAGCTCAACAAAGAATTTAGCAAGATCGTGAGGAATAGGATAAGGATAAGGATCCTCATTGTTTGAATTATCTTTTTGAGTATCCAACTTAGCTTGTGACTCATTTCTGGATGAATCCTCGGGCTTTGGTATGATTTTTTTTAGCGCTTAAATGGAAGGGAACCTTCTTAAAGCCTAGACTAGATGTATCTTTGTTTCTTTAAGCTATTGCTTTGATAGGATCAACTAGACCATTGTTATTGCATCCAATAGGACCAGTTCTCTTTGTAAAGCCATGCAACAATGGCTCTATTTTTTTTTCATCCTCTAAGGGGAATATAACCTTGCCAAAAGTGCCATTATACTTGGTTTGAAGTTTCAACACAAATGGCTTCTTTGCCTTAGATGGTCTCCCATAATGACGAGGAGACTCAGGAAGAGATGTTAATGATAGCACTGGTTCGATGTGGTATTCACCCATACTAGTTTCTTTTAGCTTGAATGACTACTCAATTTGCTTCAAATTGTTATCATGATAATCAATAGATTCCCTATTAGTGGGGACAAAATTCTCAATAGCTTTTAGCATATTGTAAGTATGGCTAGTATTGGTAGGAATAGTGACTTCGGAGCCATGAAATGAGAATTTTACAAATTGATGGTATGTGAATGGAACAATGTGCATCTCATGTATCCATGGCCTTCCTAGAGGAATGTTATAAGCCAAGGGAATGTTGAGGACCTAACAACTGACATCCTTTTCTACAGGACTGATGTGAAGGGGCAATACCACAAGACTTAGAGACTTTCGCTCAACTTTGTCATATGCTTTGATAGTGATCTTGCAACAAGGATCAATAGAGTCCTCAGAATAATTCAATTGTCCAAGTAGATCAGCAAAGACAATATTCAGCCCAACAACATTATCGATGAGTACCCAATGGACACATGTCTGATGTATCATGACCTCAATGTGTAGAGGTTGATTGTGTGGGTGACTCAATGAATTATCATCCTCCTTAGAGAAGAAAATAAAGTAAGGAAAAGTTAGATGACCTACCATAGATTGAAATCACTCAAGATCAAGATCTTGAGGAACATTTGCCTCAATGAGGGCTTTGTCTAGAATCTACCTATGGGTAGGCCAGATTTTAAGCAACACAAAGATTGTGATTTGAGCATTAGTTCATTTTAATTGATTAAGAACACTGTAGCTAGTGGCTACTAAATTTGTTGTTAGTTTTGCACCTCTACCAAATGGACCAACAATGGTTTTATCTTTATGTTGTTCAAGATTAGGAGTAGAAGGTGCAAGGTCTTGAAGCACCAACTTGGTGCAAGAGCATGTAAAAACATTGGCATAGTATTGTGAAGATGTATTGTCAGTTGTGTAGGAAGTAGGGCCCCTCAAGACAAATGGTGTCTTGGATTTATTATTATGTTGCTTGCCCTTGATGGTAATAATGTCACAATACTCAAAATTCATAGGTTCAACCATGTTGATCACATAATTGTCATTAGAGTATGTATAGTTGAACTTGTTGTTAGGTTTTGGTTTTGAGCTCTCTCTTTTTTCATAAGATGAGAAGGGCTCCTTGAAATCCTTGTGATCGAAGTTCTTGCTATGTCCATCTACCACAATTTCACCATCATCAATCATGTCCTAGACTTTGTGAGGTAGGTATATGCAGTTGCTAGTTTTGTGCCCCTTATTTTGGTGGTACTCATAGAATGTAGTTTCGTTCCACCATGGTGGGCATGGTTGTGGATCATAAGGGCGAGAGTTGTGAAATGGTGAAATGAGCTTGTTTTGTAGCAAGGTCTTGTAAACCACATCCAAAGTTTCACCCAAAGGTGTATACTCTCATTTAGGGCATGTAGCCCATGCGTTTCTTGGTCTATTCCCAGATGTCTTGATGTCAAGAGGAGGTTTCTCAACATTCTTGGCCATGTTGAGACCATCTATGATATTAAGGGCTGCCTTAACAAGTTTAGGAGTGACATTGTCAACAACCCCATCATGTACAATTTCTCAGTTCTTGTTGACATACTTGGGTTTGTCCTTGTTAGAGGTGGATCCTTATTGTGTGTCCTTATAAAGGGTAAGTTCACCCTTCTTGACCATGAATTCCTCTATGAAGATAGCTTGTGTGACCATGTCTTTGAAGGTGCATGGACCTTGAAGTTGGACTCTATACCCAAAATTAGGTAGGAGATTATCAATGAAGATGTCAATCTTTTCCGTTTTAGGAATCTTGCGTGAATATTTAGTGTAAAGTTGTCTCCACCTCTGAAGGAATGTGAGGAAAGGTTCCCCAACCTTCTGGTTAAGGTTAGATAAATCTCATATATTAATAGGGTGTTGAATGTTATGAGAGTACTATTGAACAAACAAGTTAGCAATTTCATCAAACATTTTGATATTAGGAGACAAGTGTGAAAACCACTCCGTAGCCTAACCACCTAGACTTCTTGGGAATAAACGCATGAGATATGTCTAATTATGCATAAATTCCATAGACAAGGAATCAAATTCCCACAAATGATCTTGGGGATTGGTAGTTCTAAAGTATTTATTATACTTAGGTAACTCTACTCCTCTTGGAAAGGAGGCATATCTATGCTCTTGTCAAATGGAAATAGACAAAGAGCATCTAAGGTGTATGTTTTTGCAAGTTTTTCTTTATCACACACTGAGCTAGTTGTTCTTGCATGATTTTTAATTGTTTTTGGAGTTTGGAAGTCTCAGTTTCCTCTTTAGGCATGATGATAGTTTCCACATTAAAATGATGAGGTAGCTTAGCTCCCTCTTGGGCAAGTTTGAGAAAGTATTTTTCTTTCTCTTCATTGAGTAGGATTTCCATGACCTTTTGAAAGTTTTTATCTTTACAACACTTTGCTATGTGTTTGGGAAGTATTTCCATCTCTTCCTATTCTTCATCAGTGTCATGGTCTTTTTCTTTATCATTCCTAGGTTGGTCTTGGTGGGGTAAAAGCACAAACCTGTGTCACCTTTTATAAAGGAGAAGTGATATCAGAATTTAAAGTCTTCAACTTTAACGAAATAAAAGTGGCATTTGTGCTTAGAATTTGAAGATGATGTAAACTAATGAAATGTGTAAAATTGGATGAAGTTTATGTCTATAATTTTTTTTTTTTAAATTGAATGAAAATTTAATTTATTTTTGAATTTTTAAAGTGTATTTTTTAATTTTTTTAAAATACTAAAAATATAAAGTTTTTTTCCCTTCAAACAAATATATGAAAACGTTCATATTTTGGTTTGATTTTGGAATATGTTAGAGTTAACATGTATACCTGGTGCACCAAAAAAGAAAAATTGAAATTTGGTTAATATTTTTGAAGTTGTAACTGGTCAAAGTCAAAGTTATCAGAAATAGACAGTTTTTTTCTCTTGTCAAACTTTTTCCATCAAATCTACATATTTTTAAAAATAAATTACATATTATTGAAGAAGGATCTCTCCTCTAGTGCACCATAAAAGAAAATTAATTTTTTTAACATGATTTACTATTTTTTTCTTATTTTTGAATAGACATCTTCCTGAATCTTAAGATACCTACTTGTAATATTTTCAAATTATAACATATTATTCATAATCATAACTTTAAAAAAATTATACAATCATAATCGTGACTCTGAGAACTACAAAAGTATATTTTTAGTTTTAAAAAATACTTCAATTTAGTAGGTCAAATTGGCCTTCAAAGTGAGATGTTTACAGAAGTTCTATTTTTTGCTTGTTTGGCTGCCACATAGGTAATGGTCTACTGATTTGACTGATATCTGAATCATGTAATGAAAATATAGTATCAGCATCCAAGTCAATAGTGCAGCCCTGATCTGAAAGCATGGAAGTAAATGGACCAGGTTGTATGGTGCCACTAAGATCCTGAGTAGGGGGGGGGGTGTTGTAGGGTCCTAAGTAGCTAGGGTTGGTGCTATAGCCTGGGCTTGTGTAGCAGTAGGAGTAGTAGAAGGTGTAGGAATGTCCTCCTGCCTCTGTGAATCCTCTGGGACTACTGTACGTGACAAAATATGTTTAATCTGAGAGCTCATGTCACGAAGTGGAATCCCTAAGAGTGTAGATAATGCTTGATATGCATCTAAAAGATCAGATGCTAAATATGATGCCAAACGATGCAATGCATCCACCTCTAAGACTGCAAAAATGTCTACAGGAGAAGGTATGTCTGCAACTCCATAATCATCATTAACAGATCTGCTAGATGATGCAGCTATGGGAGCGGTACCTCCAAACCATAGCATATATCGACTACATCGATCAGAAGAAATTTTGTGTAACTGTGTGGTGATAGTGGCGATTCTCAAAAAAATTTGTGTCCTAATTGTGTCATCAGGAACACTCTCACCTACAGTAGCCATCTGTGGACCTCTCGGCATAACCAAAAGGTTTGGACCCACCATTGCCTATTTGTTAAGGGGCGTAGGAGTGTCTGTGGGTCTAAATCTGTTAGAAAGTCTCCCCTAACCTTGCCCAACATGCCGTGGATAATCTGTATAGTCAACATCATAGTGTAAATGAAATTTTGCAAACAATTGTTTGCAAAAATATAGGGGGAACTCATCCTTCTGTGGCCATCTATGATGAGTAGCCAACCAATGAGGATACATCAATGGTGCGATGAGTGGATCAGTACACTTTGTCACAGAGTAGCCTCTAACTCTGCGACGATCTGCATAAGATGGAAACATGGTTTTCACCATGCCGGTGGAAACCTCAGTGTCAATCTGTGTGTACTTCATAGTGCCAGTGACACTGTGAGATAAAGAAGAATAAAATGTCTCAATGCTCATATCATCAAAAGGGTTGTATGATTCAACTGTCTGAATCATACGAAATAACTCCTCTCACATTGCTATGACCTTCTCCCTATTAGGGAGGGTGGTAGAAGAGGAAAGTGAGGTATCCAAAACTTGCATAGCATGAGATAATCTCACAACTATATCTCTAAATAACTGCTATCTATCATGGGTGGAGGAGGTCGATCTACGTTTTGTACCAGACTCAACACTCTGACCCCCACCACAAACACTGGCATCCCCTGAGGATGCAGGAGCACAATCCCCAGAACCGGATGCCATAATGTATATATGAAAATAAATATGAGAATATGAATGTGAAGCTACAATCTGAGTGATATATATCTAGAGATCTACACATGCATATATATACAAATATAAACATACAAGTCTATTTAAATTAAAATAATTAAAAGTTAAATTTAATTTGAAACACATGTATTATAAATACACAACATTAAATGTATGGTGCTAAATTCAATCATGTAACATACATATGTATTTTAAAACAAATTATCTTAGAGACCATATCTAATGTACATTGTAACGTGCTCATGCAAATGTGAAAAATAAATATTCGTACATGTACATGTATATGCAATAAAAATAAAATAAAATTTCTTGATTAAATGATAACTAAGTGTACACATGTACATACATGCAATAAAAAAAATATAATTCTTGACTAAAATCTAAATTTTGATGTAAATGCTTTGATGATTATGGGGAGTGTAGATGAGAGTTAGGACATAGGGATAGAAAATTTTGTTACTAGATTTAAGTAAATGAGTTTAGTTAGCAAATGTTAGTTTACAATTTAGAACTCATGACTTAATTTAGTAGTTTGAATTATAGTTAAGAATGTTAATAAAGTAAATGGGATATAGTTTTATTAAGGTTGATAGTAAGGTCAGTCTATTATGTGCTAGTAAACATATGAATACCTATTACAACCTATAACAAACGTAATGACCTAGTAGGAGTCCCTAGGTCCCCTTAACATATATATGGATAAAAATACCTAGAAATGTATCATGAGGTCGTTATGTGTCATTTGGTAATGTAAGAATCATCATTACCTAATAAGACCTATTATATCCTAATAATACATATTAAGACTTATTAGAACCTAAAAAAAATAGTATGACCTATTACGACTCCTATGTCCCCTTAAGACACACATGTATGGCTAATGTATTGAAAAATGCAGTTGACATAAGTGATCTTAATGCGTTGTTTGGTAATGTAAGACTCATTATTACCTGAAAATACCTATTATGTGCTAGTAAACATATGAATACCTATTACAACCTATAACAGACATAATGACCTAGTAGAAGTCCCTAGGTCCCCTTAACATATATATGGATAAAAATACCTAGAAATGTATCATGAGGTCATTATGTGTCATTTGGTAATGTAAGAATTATCATTACCTAATAGGACCTATTATATCCTAATAATACATATATAGACTTATTAGAACCTATAAAAAATAGTATGACCTATTACGACTCCTATGTCCCCTTAAGACACACATGTATGGATAACGTATTGAAAAACGCAGTTGACATAAGTGATCTTAATGTGTTGTTTGGTAATGTAAGACTCATTATTACCTGACAATACCTATTATGTGCTAGTAAACATATGAATACCTATTACAACCTATAACAGACGTAATGACCTAGTAGGAGTCCCTAGGTCCCCTTAACATATATATGGATAAAAATACCTTAAAATGTATCATGAGGTCATTATGTGTCATTTGGTAATGTAAGAATCATCATTACCTAATAAGACCTATTATATCCTAAGAATACATATTAAGACTTATTAGAACCTATAAAAAATAGTATGACCTATTACGACTCCTATGTCCCCTTAAGACACACATGTATGGATAACGTATTGAAAAATGTAGTTGACATAAGTGATCTTAATGTGTTGTTTGGTAATGTTAGAATCATTATTACCTAACAATAACTAGTTGTTAAAATGAACATCATCAATATCTAAGTGTGGTTCATTCGATTAGTAGAGGGCCTATGTTATGGTTAGAATGTGGTATGGGTTATGATTGTAGTTAATATAGGGTTATGTTAGAAGGTGTATTTAATGTCAAAATTAATTTCACCATAATATATTATTGTTTCACCTCTAGATCCATCAGGTTATGTTAGAAACTAAATAATGTCCCTTAAAGGTTTGCTACATTTTTTACTAATATTTTTCTACATGTTTACCTCATAACCTAATATTTTTCTATATTTTAACCTAATGTTTTTCTTAATGTTTTTCTAAATTTTAACCTAATGTTTTTCTATATTTTAACCTAATGTTTTTCTATATTTTAACGTAATGTTTTTCTATACTTTTAACTAAGGTTTTTCTATATTTTAACCTAATGTTTTTCCTAATATTTTTCTATATTTTAACTTAATGTTTTTCTACACTTTTAATTAATGTTTTTCTACGTTTTTATCTCATGTTTAACTACATTTTTGCTAACAAATTAATTTAAATACCATTCTAAAATAATCTAAAATAATTTAAATAATTTAAACATATTAAAAAATAAACAATTTTAAGCATTTCACTCACAAAATATGTCAAAAACAACTATTTTAAGTATGATTAACATCTATTAATCAAAAAATACGTTTAAAAACTATTAAAAAATGGAGAGGAAAAAACCACTAACCAGTTACAGCCAAAACCCTTAACTCGCTCTCCAAACATCCAGGAACCGCAACAGTAACAATGATAGCCGATAGAGGTTTGCGGTAGTTTTTATACCGGCTCGAGGTTTCGGCTGGAACCCTTTCGACCAAACTAGTTTCGGTTGAAACGGTACGTGCCACGTAGACATGCAAAACTGCCACGTGTGTACGGACAAAGTCGTTATGGCCAAAATAGTTACGGTCGAAAGGGTTTCGGCCGAAACGGTACAAGATATCACAAACGGTGATAGAGCTTTGTGCTTTTACCCAGTGTCTGCTGTGATTACCATGTTTAGGTTCGTAATCAGCCATTGCAAGGACATGTTTAATTTCAATATGTTGTGACTAGAAAGGTCCTTTGAAAAAGAATTCAGAAGTTTTGTTCAGAGATGTGGGACCTTTGCTAGTCTCAGGATCCTCTTGATACAAGGGATTCATAGTTTGTTGTAAGTTTATGGAGAATGTTTACTAGACTCGAGGTGATCTAATGAGTGAGGGAAGTTATGAAGATTCCTCACTGGACAAATTGGACATAGACCATGTATAAAATGGAAGGTGACTTCTATTGCAATTATGAGCTCTAATTCGACCTCTCCTAAGTCTAAGGGGATAAAACACGTTTCCACTTCTTGTTGCAACAGTCATAAACAAGGACAAGAAGTGAAGACCAAGACAAGGATCACACTAAAACATAGTCTCAAAAAGCAAGAGAAGAGTATTGTATACTAAAGAACAAGTAGTTTGAGTGAAGGCTAGAACAACTAAAGATTTTGACTATCATGACACAGAGTATAAAAAACACTAGAGGATGAGAACAAGACAATTGAGAGATGATACTAGTTAAAGTATAGACCATGATTCATCAACCAAGCAAGATGCCACCATTTGGGATTTTTTATAGATAGAGAAGAGGTAAACTGATGCAAGAAATAGACTAGACTCAGAGTGTAGATAGCTCGAATAGATCAATTTAAGAGTTTTGACTCAAGATCTCATGTGAAGACCCTCTAGGAGGTGCACAAGAAAGTACATAGGTACAAGTGAAGTCTCAAAATAGAAATCTAAACTTGCACAAAGAGTTTCTATAGGCCATGCGAAGAAGTTCTAGGATTTGGTAGACAAAACAAAATGCTGTCAGCAAGATCTTGTGTAGGGATGTGCAAGTACTCACACGAGGATCTGGACATAACCTTCAATTTGTTTAAACAGGTTTGGACATGTTTAAGACTTGATACCAGACATTCTTTATCCCTAAAACCAAATATGGTAGAGAAGGAAAAACTTTTGTCCCACAACTTATGTGCATGCAAGCACCTCACATAGCTATGTCACCTCTTAGAGGGCACCCGTGTTTTTGCTGTATTTAAAGGGATCAATAACATATATGCCAAATGAACACCCTTGTGGTAGGGTTCAAGCACGTATACCACCTTCCAACACTTAGTAGCATGCCTATGGCACATTCTACATGAGAGATTCTTCCCCCTCCTTGCACAAAGGTTATGCCCCCTTTTCGAGGTGAACTAGGTAGCCTCTAACTAAAGGTTTTTACTTCGATTTCATTCATAATAATCCTGGGTGGCTTCACAAGTAGAGTTGAGACTAACAGCCCACACTAACATCTAAAAGTGTACACGCTTGCTTAGCAAGATTGGGGCTTGTGCCGACCAGTGCAACAGATAAAGTCTCTCCTTGATATGCAATATCAAGAATGAAGGAGAAGAAATTAATATAGATTTGGAGTCTTTCTCTCTACAAAGCTTCTTTATTATAGTGAGTTGGAATCTCTAGCGAAAGGAGTGTTCTCACTTGGGTCATTCCCAAAGGTTGAATCACTCTGGTAGGATCTCTAAAGGATTGAATTGGATTGGTGGTTCAAAATTAAGGGTCTCTATTTCTAATATCCCTCAAGGGGAAAGAGCATACTCCTCTACCTTGTTTCCTCATCCAAACACACAAAACACGTTAATCACTAGTTTAGCTTAATCAATCTAGACTTATCCTTTCTAAAGATTCTAATCCCCTAAAAGGAAAACATCATCTCATCATAGAAGAGGATTCATACTAGAGAACCACTAAGTTGCTTGCCTCCCTCAAATGCCATCTTCCAGAGGCTTCTAGGTTTCTGATTCACCCTTGGTCATGACCTCCAAGTGGTGAAGAGCATAGTCCCCTATTCCTCTATCTTGCACCCTACAAAGTTCACAAGCCCTAATTAGACTATGTTTAGAAAGCAAGAAAAAGACACATTATTTTAGTGGGTTTTAAGATTGGTCTTTGACAATCATATCTTTGACAGCATCCTACAAACACACAGTCAGTTCATGTTTGGGAAAGTTTGTGTAAAGGAGTCTTCATCAAATGTCCTGCAGATAACTATTAGGCTATAGAAAATTAGGAAAATTGAAATAAAGACGCTTCAGAGAAAACACATTAATGAAAAATGATAAACAACATACTAAAAATTGCATCTTAACTATGTTGTTTCAAGATTTTGCACGAAATCTTGCACAGGTCCATGCAAAGTCTTTCACTTACACACGTGAGGAAATGAGGTGTTGCGTGTGAATTCGTGCAATAGGGTAGTTTTTGATGCAAGAAAGTGGAGAGAAATGGGTGAAAACCTCAAATCTTCATGCAAAAATTAGATTTTTCATGTGAAAATCTGGAAGACTGTACAGACAAGTACAATAGAATGATGAAAATATTAGAAAACTAGATAGATGAGGCCAGAAAAATTATTTTTCTCTGCCCCACAATGGGCACCAGAAATGTATGTGTAGATTGTGGGCCTTTGAATCTCACACACACTTCAACATGGTCATTAGATGAAAAATCATCCTAGAATAAACATGGAGTCGTTTATCCAAGAGGCCCGACAATGCAACTTGTTGCCTTCTAACTAGAAGGATTATGCCTACATGCTTTCAAAATAAGGATCAGGCAACTAGACCTTTCTAGAATGGAGGATTTTATGTAGAGTATGATTATGAATTAATGTGTATGAAGTGAAAGCATTAATCTAAGAAATAGAAGATATTAAGCTAAATATATGCATCTTTAATCTAAAATGATATCAAATGTTAAGCCAAGTATAAAAGCTAGAACTTAAATAAGTAGTTATTTTGACAGAAATTCAATATAATTCAAATTCCAACCTCTGTAATGAGTGGTTGAGAATCCCTTAAATAGAATCCAAGAATTGATCAATGGTCAAGATCAATTTGGATGGATGGTTAAGATCAAAGAGAAGATTCAGTTGAAATGGAAACTGTCTTGTGCGAGTGAAGTTAACTATTTTAGATTTGAGTGTGATGAATAGTTAACTAAGCTTTTCATGAGTGTGAGAACAAGTTAAATAAATTAATTCCAATTGAAGAGATAGTTCACCTGGAGTTTCCATTTTAGAACTGAAGAGAAGATTTTGAAGAAATTATTTAATTTAATAAAGTAAGATATGACCTCATAAATGTCCTTTTCATTTAATTGAATAATCTCGTTCAATTAATTAAAGCGAGCATAATTATTAAATTAAATATTTTTAATTTCTTAGTACAATAACCTTAGGAGATAATTTAATTTAATTAAAGTATAAACACTTCAAATTAAATTAAATCTTAATCAATAGGTTTAATGTGACTAATTCGAGTCAATACTTTTAGGAATTAAATAAGTAGTTTGATTAATGCAGATTAGGGTTTTCTGTATTTGACAATTAAGTCAAGTAGCGAAAATCAGAATAAGAATTTCCCATTAAAATAGGACTTTAGAATTGATCACAATCGACCAAAATTGGTTAACATGGAAATGAGAAAATTTTGGGGTATTACAGAACTAATCAAAGTGCTCCATAAATGCAAAAACATCTAAATCTCACCTTCAAGCTCTTCAATTTCCTTCAAAGTTTCTACTAAATCTTCCCTAAGTGATAATAGATGTATTCTAATTATAACAAAATAATAATAATAATAATAACTATTTATTTTCTCATAGCAATATATGAATATCTCTTGTCTACATTTCTTTCTTGTGTGAAGGTGGTAGATGGATCTTACCTACAAGACAATGTCCTCTTTGTAGAACTATAAATTCAATTTTTTAATGATAAACATGTTATCAACTAAATGCCCTTTCAATAGTATGCCATTATATGTAAAGGACAAAATGCACTTTGACTAAAATTGAAAAAAAAAAAAAAAAACACAATGATTTCCCTCTTAAGTTATATTGCAAAGTTTAAATCGTGATTTAAAAAAATAATATTTAGATTAAGCTATACGATACATCATTAATTAATAGGAAGAAAGATACAAATGATAATAATAAAAAATTGAGTATGAATTATTTTTATTAATTTTTTTTTTTTAAATTTGATTTTAGTTTTACATGTCTTTGCACAATTGTCTAACTAAAATGAAAAAAATAAATTTCAACAATTGGTACTCTCCATAAGGGGTTAACACCATGTCTCTTTTCCCATAAGCCATGTACTTGGAGGTTGATAAAATTGGCCCATTGGCGAAGGTGAGATTGTAGGTTTTAAGAAATTCTTTGGTCATGGTAGGAGAACATGTCACAAATATTTGTGTCAAGCCTAGGCATAGGAGCATAATTGGCTCATACTTTTTGCATGGTAAGAAGAAGCAATGTCCTCGTATCTATGATTGCTCAAGGTGATAGAGTGCATTTTGTTTAGGCTCCAAGACACATGGACCTCAATTGTGGCATCCTTTTATCAATTGACTTGTGAATGCAAGGTTTGAAATATAAGTGGTTTTTTTAAAAGAAGCTCCTCATTGTATGAAACTGAAGCCCTTTGTTCTTTCCTACCATAGGAAGGCTTAACAAAATTTCCATTTTTTAAAAAATTTTCCTTTTTATGAATACAAATATTTTTGTACAAAATTATCAAATATTTTTTTTGGAAAAAAAACATCTTTTGGCAATAACTTTTGTAAAGAAACTCAAAATTGAGTGTTATTTTTTTGGTAAAAGTCGATGTTAGTTCATCATAAATCCATCAAACATAGAAACATGCTAATAATATTAAGTCTTGAATTTTTATTCTTTTTTGAACTAGTGTAATGCACTATTTTCTATAAAGTTCTACATGAAAGTGGGGTTAAAAAATAACATAGGATAAATCTTCATGTGTTTTCTATTATTTTATTTTGTTGGTTCAAAGTCATTATGTCTTTGACAAAAAATCTCTCCATTTGAGTATTTTTCATAATCCTCATAATATATCAAAAATAAAACAAAAGAATGTTGGTTGAACATTAAATTGATGAAAAAGAGACAAGTTATTTTCATCTTGGTATTTCCTTATATAATTCTCCAATTCATAAAAAAACACCATTCAATCTCACTTGGCCATCTAGTGGGACAACACCTATTGTTTCTACATTTGAATCTATTATTCACCCAATCATGAGCACCATAGATTCTTTGTATTAGGGCTTTGTTATAGTTACATCAGATCTACCATATTGGGATGTGCATCTATTAGACATTTTATAATATCAAGTTATTTATAGAATCTCATTTTTCAAAATTGGATGAAATTATTGAAGATATTCATCTTTTATTTGGTAATGAATTTCATGAAGCCACATCACCATTTCCATCTTCGAACATGACTCTTACCTCATCTACACTAGTTCCCATTGTGTTAGATTGTATAGAAATTCATGAGTTGTGATGTCCTACTCAACTATCTTCATCGACAATAGTATTAGATTCACATCAGTCCAAACATGATCGTACATCCATATTCCCTATTTGAGAATATTTTATGGTACATGATCTATCACACATCAACATTATCTTGGATATATTTGACCATCATCCAAAGGCATCACATGCATTATTTTAGTATTTGGGTTATATGTATTATTTAGAGACATTCATATTTCTTCTTACATGTCCCATCCAAAATGAGAAGTAATTTCTTGTACATGTATTTATCGTATTATTTTTTTCCAAGAGGAGGAAAGTTATTCAATGTTTATGGATCATCTTTAGCATCCATTGTCAAGAATCTACCATACTACATGGACTTTACTACTTGTTAGGATTAACGAGACAAAAATAAAAATTACATACAAATATAACCAATATAATAAAATAATAAATTTCCCAAAGGAGAATGAAAAATACAAAGATCTAATGTGGTTCACCTAATCCATGAGCTACGTCCATGAAAATAGCAAGACCAATATTCTTATTATCCAATGATTATAACCTAATTACAATCTATAATCCATTATAGCTCAATACGCCCACAAGAAGCTACAATCTCATCATAGATAATTAAATCTATAACCCTAAGCCTTTTTATACAAGATTTTTTTTCTTATAAAATTAGGGATAGAGTAAGTCGTCCAATAGAAAAATAATAGTTGATGCCTTTTATAATAATAAATTCAGTTCAGGTTCAGGGGCACTTCTCCACAAAACCTCAATGGGGCCATTGCCCCTTAACCCCACCTTGTATTGTTACAAGGAGTGCACATGGGGCTTTGCACTAGAACCCTGCAAGGGGCACTTCCCCTTGACCCCATCTTGTGGGAGTTGTCCCCAAACTATCATAGTAAAATCTAAGGGAAAACCACACCAAATAAATTTGGGAAAATTTTAACCTCTAAGTGTGATTAGGCTACACATCACAATAATATCCCACTTGGAGACTGATCAAAATCCACAATAATAACCTCCCACTTGGAATAAAAAACCACTTAGACTATGTTATTCTTTTGTTCTATTCAGTCTAAAAGACTAACCAAAGCTAAAGAGGAGTTCAACTTCTCCCTTGTCACTACCTTTATAAACATATATGTTGGCTTTTCAAATATATATATGCTATCTAACTTTAACTATCCACCATCCAAAATCGACTAAATGAAATTGTACCATAACTGTATGTTCTTTGTATTTGAATGTAGAGCATAATTCTTTGCAAGATGAATGACACTCTAGCTATCTATAAATAAATAATTATCCATCTATGGGTGTCCCAACTCTTCATGAAGAATTGAACCTACATCACCTCCTTGGCTACCCCTATAGCAAAAGCATACTCTATCTCTATAGTGGATAAAGGATTAACCTTTTGCAACCAAGAAATCCAACTTATTGAAGTGACACCAATAGCAAATGCATAACCTGTAGTACTCCACCTAGAATATTAAGACCCCCTGCCAAATATAAGTCAACATAACTTTATAAATTAGTATTAGAGCCCCCGAAATGTAAACACTTACTCAATGTTCCTCTCAAATATCTACTTGAATCCATTTAAATGCTCAATCCCAAGATGATTCATATACTTGCTAACAACTCCCACTGCATGTGCAATATCTAGCCTAGTACATACCATGACATATATCAAGTTTCCTATAGTTGAAGCATAAGGTACCTTAGACATCTTAGTCTTCTCTTCTTGTGTCATTGAACACATATCCTTAGTCAATTTCAAATGACCAGGCAAAGCTGTGCTGACAACTTTGGCATTCTCCACAGATAAAAATTGCAATACCTTCCCAATATAATCAGCTTGAGATAATGTTAATTTTATGTTCTTCCTATCTATAAAAAAATTCATACCAAGGATTTATTTTTCTAGCCCCAATTCCTTCATAGAAAATGAATGTCCTAACTATTGTTGTCACCTCTTAATGTGATCTATGTTAGACCCAACTACAAGAATATCATCAACATATTTAAACATAAAATAATGTAGATTTTATCATCCAACCTATTAAAATAAACACAATGATATTAATAATGCCTACTATATCCATGCTCATGCATAAAAGTTCTATGAAATTTAACATACCATTATTGAGTTGCTTGCTTCAAGTCATATAGACTTTTCTTCAATATGCACAATAAATTATCCTTACCTTTGACCTCAATTCCCTATGGTTGTCTCATATATACCTCTTCATCCAAATCACCATGAAGAAAAAATGTTTTAACATCAACTTGCTCCAAATGCAAATCTTCAGTAGCAACAATACTTAAAACAATGCAGATAGACGTCATTTTAACAATAGGAGAAAGTATCTCATCAATATCAATGCCCTTTTCTATGCAAATCCTTTTACAACTAACTTGGACTTAAATTGTTTCTTACCTCCAGCCTCTTCTTTCAACCTATAGACCCATTTATTCTATAATTCTGTTTTACCTAAAAGTAACTTTCATAAACCTCAATTCTCATTTTTTAGCAAGGAGCCCATTTCATCTTGCATTGTAGACTCCCACTGAATCTTTGTATCCACCTACAAATCTTTATCATAAAATTCAATTTCACTAGTGGGTAAAAGTACAAAGCTATGTCACCTTTCAGGCTAACTTATCAAAGCGATAAAATTTGAGTATTTATATCTAAAACTCAATTTTGTTCAAACTTATGATCTAGATAAATTTACTCTAGCTAAGTTATATATGGTATCACACATTTCCAATTGGAAGTGTCTATTAAATGCATGTTTTATACTAGGTTGTACCCAATTACTAAAAAAGTAAAATTATTTCAGAAAAGTGGTGTTTCAATAACTCTTACTATTTTTTATGATATTTTTTTAATAACATACAAACAACATTTTATAGAGCTCAGAGTCAAGAAAATTCTCATGTAGATTTTATAGTGTTTTAATTAGATATAGTATATTGTAATTAAAAAATTCTACATGCACGTATTTTAAGACTCAAAAAGATGTTGATTTTGAAAAAGAAAAAATATTAAATAATATCATTTTTTTTAAAAAATTATATGATGTTCTAGAGGAGAGAGTCCTCTTCTAGAATATATATATTTTGTCTTGGTTAGAATAGATTTTTCTTGAAAAAAGTGGTGGGAGATGAAAACTATCGATTTCAAGTGAGTTGAAATTTGAATCATTATAAAAGAGAAAATATAGGTCTAAAGACATTTTTATTTTTTATGTTCTAGCTATATATGTTATCTATAACATGGTCTAAGATCAAAGTTAAATAATCTTATTTCTATATAATTTGGTGGTGGGAACTAGACCCCTAATTTTCACCCTTTTTTGTAGTTAAAAAATCATGTATTAAAATTAGGAAATTGTATCAATTCTTATTACAAATAATTATTAAAAATTATAATCCTAAACTTCATCCATTTCTACACATTTCATTAGTTTAATTCATTTTCAAATTCAAAATAATAATACCAATTTTATTTCATTGAAGGTGAACAGATATACATTTGTTAGTCTTTTCCTTTGCAAAAGGGTGACATAGGTTTGTGCTTTTACCTTGGCATTTATTAATAAAATAGAATACAAAGAGGTTCTAGAGGTCTACTTAGCCTTGTTGAGCATCTAACATTCACTAGGGCTTTTGGCATTTGTTGTTATTGTTGTTTCTATTGTTGTGGATCATAAGGAACAAGTGGAAGAACATCTTTTTGAGTATCATCCAGTACTACATAATCATTTTCATTCTTATCATATTGGTGCAACAAATTTTTGTACAACACTTTCTCATTGAATATGACATCCTCACATAACTATTTCTTTTTTTGCTCAGTCAACTCACATAATAATACTGTTTGGACTTCTTGTTCTCTCTTAAGATTTCTAACCTCTTTAGTTAGGGCACCATCTCTTCCTTTAGATTTGCAACTACTGCATCAAAATCACTTGAGTTTCCATTTTCAAGCAATCTAGTACTGTCTTCCTCTTGGTAATGAGTGTCATTTAGCTCAATAGAAAGTTCCTTTCTTCTCTTCAATGAACATTGCACTTCATCTCTTGCTAGATTGAGTTGGTGCAGGGAAAGTTGTACTTCAATCTTCTGGTTCTCAATAACCTTTCCCAACTTGTAGACTTCCACCTTCAAGATATTTCCTCAAAGCTATAAAGCTTTCCTTTCTAGAGAACAAGGCTCTAATACCAATTGTTGGGAATAACAATGGGAATGTAAACTTTGAGGGGGGCGAGGGGTGAATCAACACTTCAAAAATTTAAACATAAAACATTCACCACACATCCATCTCACAATTTAGCATGTAAACTAAAATATCTAACTACACATGTTCATCCATAGGATGAAACAAATAACACATATAACACAATAATTTTTTTACCTAGAAACCTTACAATGAGAAGTTAAAAATGGTGTGGGGATGACACCCATAAATCTCCACTACTTTTGTTGTAAAGTATAGCCAATTAAGGTTACAAGATGTTTGACCATAAACTATGATCTTGTTAGGAATAGGGAATACTAAGAGGGAGGTGGGGGGGATGAATCAGTATTCTGCAAAATTTTGTTGCCAACTAGATATTATTAATTACTTTGAACCATGCATAAGAAATTAAACAAGTAATGTTAAACAGTAATATTAACCATACATTAAAGAGAACTCATAACACCATATTTTGTTAACTAGGAAAATCCTAGCCAAGGGAAAACCTAGGTGGGGATGATACCCACTAGATGTTATGTGTGTGTGTGTTCCTTGTTAGAGGATGGACCCTATTAGGATATTCCAACCCTATTAGGAGTTGTAGTATAGTAGATGCAAGAAGAGCTCACTACCTAGATAAGTAATTAGTCTTCAGGTATATAGGTGTTGTATCTTCTTTCTTGAGTGATCTCTGACCTCGGCTTGATCTTGGATTACGAAAACAGGTTCTCAAAAACTTTGCATATATCATTTCACAAAAAGTTCACATATCACTTATTACAATACAATTGCACACTTCTTTTTTCAAGATGTCCTTCACATAAATATCAAGTAATTATTTTGTGAACAAAATAATTCATTTCTTTTAATTCCATTATTCTATTTCACTGGTAAAATGTGAATATCTATTTTTTGTACTAATGTATGAGGTTATACACATCACCACTAACATGTATATTGTCTCCTTCTAACTTCACTAGTCATAATATGGTGTCAAAACAATTTTACAAATAAAATAATGTACTACTGTAAACCAATTTCATACTTGGACAATTTCTTGAGTACCAAAAGCTAAGTATCTATAATTTTGAGGTTTACTACAAGTATGTACATCATGTTTTTCCATTAATGGTAATAATTACATCACTACATCTAGCCAATTACCAATAATATCCCCCTTTGGCATTGATGGCAACAAAGTAAGGAAAATTGGTTAAGTGACAAAACCTTAACCAAAAAATAACTTAAAATATTAAAAATCCTCAATTGCTTAATTTCTCCCCCTTTAGATATGATTGCTACATCCATAACTTGCTATACAATTTTTTCTACAACTTCTCCCCCTTTGACATCAATGACATAGGTCAGAAAATCCAAAAACTATCAAAAAGTTGTCTGACTTCTGTGAAAACATTTTTTCATTGCCTTAAGCTATTAAAAAATTCATACAATAATTAAAATTGGCCTTTAAACAATTGATACCTTTCTCCCATGTATTTTTTTCTACTTCAGTAGTAGTGAGAATTGCACATAAGACATACATGTTGCAATCTCAACTGTAATAAGGTTGGAGTAGGTGACGTTTGCATAAGTGTCTTTAGATTTGAAATATTCTTCCAATTGTCTTTCAATGGTTGATATCTTTATAGAAATAGACTCTAAATTTTGATAGTCTTCTCACAATTTGGTCTTTTTCAAGTTCTAGTTTCCTAAGAGTGAACACTGGGAACTTGTCCTTCCAACTCATCAACTCTACAAGAAGGTTGTTGTATCTGAGTAGTTAGAGCTTCCAGATCACTTAGCTTCCCTTGAATCCTTTTATCCACATCTTTGGTCAACATATGAGATAAATTACATTTGATGTATAGTACCTTGCCAACTTGTTGACATCTTTGGAGTTTCTTGATACAAGTATCTAGACTCAACAAATCATTCAAAATATTCTGACAAATGGTGCTAAAAAAATTAGCATCATGTGAAATTTGAGCCTTAGACTCAACAACACTCAAGAAATTTGTAAATTCATCATTAAAGGATTTCACAACTACTTTTTCTCTCTATTCAGGATCTTCTTCAGTGTGTTTGGCTATGAGGGTGTTGTGCAATCTACCAATCACCTCCATTAGTGCTCTCTGTGGACTTTTCACTTTTTGGATCTTCTCAAACAATTTAGACAAGGATAAGATCAAATTGGATTGATCGTCACCATCAACTATAAGGTTAGTAAGACATATAGGAGAGGATGAGCTAGATGCTTTCACCTCATCTTCCTTTTGTTTCTTCTCTACTACTTTCTTAGATCTTCTCTCTTCTTCTTCCTTCTCTTCTCTTATTTTCTTTTCTCTTTCTCTCTTCTCTTCTTCCAAATTTTTCTCTTTTTCTTCTTCTCTTCTCTTTTCATCTTCTTTTTGCTTCTTTTCTTCTTCAAGAAATTTCCACTTGTCTTCTTCAATATTTTTCTTTTCTCCATCTATCTGTCTTTTCCCTTCTTCTATCAATTTCAACTAATCCTAAATATCTTTGGAAAGGGACTTAGAATGATTGAACGGATCTTCATCAATATTAATAGTAATATTTATTTGATCAATTTGATAGTATCACCACTTACTAATACTTCTAAGGTTTTCTTTGTAGCAGAGGGTTATGCCTTTAACTCACTCATCATTTGATTGATAGGTGTTGCAGTTTCTCTTCTAATAACATTCGTTTCTCGTCCCATGAATAGAAATGGCCTCATTTTACTTCACAAGTAAGGTGCTAATTTCTTCATCAATTTCTTGACTTCATCTTCATCATCTATCTTACACATAGTTCTCAGCATTGACTTCCAAAGTTCCATGTCTTCATGAACTAGTGCCTTCTTAGCTACAAGTCTATCATAGACCTTCTAATTTACAAAGCCTTTAATGATCTCAAGTTTCAAGTTATTAATGATCATATATCTCATAGTAGAGATATCAATTTTTTCCTTCTCAATGTCATTGTATAAATCATAAAAACTTATTTATCTATACAAAGTTTCCTTCATTAATAATGGTTATGTTAATCTTCTCTATCTTAGGTTTTCATGGTTGCCTTATTTTACCGACTGGCTACTTAGAAATGGTAAGTTTTTTTTCCTATCTATCTTCTAGTTCCTCATCTTCTTCTTCATCACTAGAGTCCTTAATTGTCACAATGCCTTCTTTCTCTTTTATGGTCTAGTAGCTTGTTTTGATTAAGTAAAAATAGGTTTTAAAGGACCCGAAACCTATTACATAATAATAGAAGTCAAAAAAGATAATTGAAAGCTAAAAATAGTGTATAAAAACACATATCAACATAAGATAGGCCTCCAAAAAGAGAAAATAGGAGGCCAACCAAAAACAGAGCTGTAAAGGAAAGCAAAAAACCAGCACCCAACCAACTAAATAGTCTTTATTAGGTCAGCAGCCTAGTCTACTAGAATGTGTATATTCTTTATAGTGGCCTTCACCTCTTCCATCTTGTTCACTTCCCCATTCTTCTTAGAATGAGCCCGAGTACGTTTGCTAGGACCCTAGTTCTTTGCCACCGAAGGGGAATCTTGTCCTTTGTCTTGCTCAAACTTTTTTAGAAAATCACCCACATTATTTTCCATAGACTTTAGAGATTTTCTATTTTTGTGTGCCATTTTCTTGATCATCTTTTCAATATTATTCATCTTGTCTTCCAATCTAGTCACCTTACCCTAGTTATCAATATTAGCCTTCTCTAGCACCATGTATTTGACTTCGAGCTGTGGAATCTTCTGCATAAGGTTTTTAACCTCTTCAACATTTCCAATTACCTCCAAAATCCAATCAATATGTTGACATAAGGTACACTCTCCTCTAGTCCAGTAGCTTGTTGCTTAACTCTCTTTGACTATATTTTGGATCCACTTGGTTGCTCAACTGATATAGTAGCATATGGAATACTTTGTTTTGTAGGAGTTTTTGCAATAGATACAATGGATGCTTGGCCAACTGACAAAGGTGTCACATACATTACACCTTCTTCACCACTTTGTTTCATTCTAGAGATAGTTTTTCTTACTACTTGTGACTCTTCTTCTGACATACGGGCCTCTAATAGTGCTTTCTTCATTACAGATGCAATCTTCTTATCAGATAACTTTTCTAATGATTCATGATAAGCTGACTTGGTTATCTCCTCATACATTCCAAATTTGTATGATGCTTGATCAATATTAGATTTCAACAATAAATCAATATAACTAATAGCTATATCATTGCTCAATTCATAAACTAGAGGCTCAAGAAATGTTTCCCAAGGTTCTACTACTTCAATGTAGGTTAGGTCATTATCTACCATAAAAATATATATCATTCTTAAATTTATCAACAATTGTAGGGGCAATTCTATATCTTTGTTTCATCTCATTCTAAAATGTTCTCATAATCAAATTTTTGCAATCTAAGATTTTCTCTATTGGATGCCTTTTGCATACATCTATTATCTTATCCATAGTACATCTTTCACTGCTCATAATACCAGTAATTGATAAAAATGGAAATCTCTTAAGTACATGAAAGAAAATTTGATTAATCAAAGACTGGAATCTAAATACACCATTCTTAGTTCTCTTAATCTTTTCTAAGTTTTTAATAAGTTGCACTATTAGAATTTCACTCAAATTCACTTGTTCTTTCTCAACACATATCTTATAAGTTGTATAAATAAATCCTATTGATAACTCATCACTGTTAGAACTTGCACATAGAGAATATGCAATGATTCTATTCAAGAATCTTGTATCATGTTGTCTGATGATGCTAATCACCATTCCTTTACCATTGTAAACTGCCTTAGTGTAATTTTCAACCTTTTTCTTAACTAGTTTCTCACCAATAGGTACACTACCTTTTTTTCTAGGACCAATGACCTCATGAATAAGGTCAAAAAAAATTTCAATGACATTGTCTCCCATCAAAATCTTTCCATTATGAATTCTTCTTAATATGATTTGTGTCCATTCTTTAGTATCAAGTTTATGGTAGAAATGATATCTGACTAAGTCTAAGTCTTTTAGATGCTAATATCCATGCTTAATATTCATATCATGATTGAAAATAATTTCCATATATCTATTCATAAACACACTTCCAATGGTTTCAAACTTACTACATAGGTAGCTTCCTACATCTTCCAATAACACTATGTTGTTTGGAGTATTTGAAAAAGCCAAATTAGGGATTTCCTCTAGGGGTTTCATAGGAACAACCCTTAATTTTGGTTTCTCAATATTCTCAACATTCTAAATAACTAACATATCCATGATTACACCAAAAATAAATCTATTGAAGAATTTCATTGCGAAAAAGATAAAAATACCTTTTTCAGAGTAGGGTTTTGCTCAAAATCAATTTTCTAAACTACTTCCAGGTTCTCTTATCTTCTGAGATGATGGTAATGTAGAAATAATTAAGTTCATACTCCTTTTATTCATCTAGAACTTGCATTAATTACATACCTCACTCAATCAAAAAAGTTGTTTATTTCACTTTGACATCAAATATCTACTCACTTAGATCAATATTCCAATCTTTAAATGCTATCTGAGGTTCACCATAGCTTCCTTCCATCATAAAAATGCTCCAAAAAACTTTCATTCACAAAATTTTCTATAGAAACATATATTTCATCTTCTATCGTAGTGTAAACTTTCTCTATTATAACAATAGCTCGCATTTCTTTCCTAACTCGGTCCAATAAGCTCCAAATTGCAAGCGAGCTTAACTATAGTCCAAACTCATCATGATACACCTTTTCTCAACCTCTCTATGAGTAGGTCAATCTCTAAATGAAGTTTCCAATTCTAGTGTTGTGAACAACCTTAATTCAACTTGGTTGAATCAAACTCAATCACTAACTTTGATTTCCCTATCTCAAAATTAACTAAATTTTCCTCTGAAGTATCTAATCCTTTTTAAAATGCCTCATTAAGTTCTTCTCAAAGTTCACTAACTAAATTTGTGTGTTCTTCATTGTCTTTCTTAGTTCTAGAGTTACTCTCATGATTCCTTTTGTCATTTAGGAAGGTCCTCCCATTGTTGCTTCTATTTCCAAAGTTTCTTCCATGATTCTTATGTCATTTCCAAAGTTTCTTTCATTATTTCTTCTGTCCATTATGTAGCATTTTTTTGTATGCTCAAAGTTGTTGCATAATTGACATACTGGGGTCCTGCTTCTAGGATCCTACTAATCAATAGGTGCTTGACAATTTCAGGTGGTGTGTCCAAAGTTATTACAATTATAACACATGATCTACTTTCTTTCTTCATAAGATGTACTTTCTCTTGATGTACTCTCATTAGATCTTCTTCTATCTAGAAGGTTAGTGTTTCCAAACATTCTACTATTTCTTCTATCATTATCATATTTAGATTTCCTACCATTAATTTTATTATGACCAATACCATGAAAATTATGTTTGTAAAATTTAGTAACATGATTAAATGATTTATTTATACAATCTCTTTTCATATGACCTATTTCATTACATGAAAAACATTTATCTCTAAATTCATACCTGGTTTCCTCAAGAGATTCCACTTGCTTAGGTTCATCCATTTTAATAGTTTCCTTCTATTGTCCAACTTCTTTGGATTTATCAAAAGATTGATTGGATTCAATCTCATCATCAGACTTATCTTTCTCTTTTGGATCTAATTTACTTTGAGGTTTCTTTGCAGAAATGTTAAATAAATAACCAAGACCAGTCTTATCATAAGTAGGTCTTTGTATTGACGTTGATTCATCAAGCTTTTCTCTTCTAGTGTAAAGCTTTTCAAGCTATTACTTGCACTGAGTTAGTTCAACTTTCACAATAATGTTTTACTTATGAAGTTCTTCATGATCTTCTTTCAATGTTTCAAATTTAGATGTCTTCTTTGCCAGACTTGCTCTAAGATCTGAATTTTTAGTATTCAAATCAAATTTAACTTTGATAGGATCATTCTTCAAACTCAACATTGGATTGGAAATATTTAATTCATGCTTCAAGATCCTATACTTTATTTTCAGTTTTGAATAATCATCATTACTAGTTTCAGATTCAGTAGATTTAGGCTTGGATTTGAGATGTTCAATCTTGTCCTTCAATTGTCTAATGCATACTTTGGAGTTTTCATATCTATTTTTTTATCTTATCTCTTTTTTTAGTAAGGAGATCAATTTGTTCAAGTGTCTCTTCAAGGTTCTTCATCAACTATTCCATATCTATACTCAAGCTATTAAGCCTCTTCTAAGTAACTCTGCTCTAATACCAATTGTTAGAAATAGGGAATACTAAGAGGGGAAGGGGAGGGGGGGGGTGATGATGAATCATTATTCTATAGTCAGTAACAAGATATTATTAATTACTTTAAACCATGCATAAGAAAATAAACAAGTAATACTGAACAGTAATATTAACCATGCATAAAGAAATCTCATAACACCATATTTTGTTAACTAGGGAAACTCATCCAAAGGAAAACCCTAGTGGGGATGATACCCACTAGATGATATATTGATATATATGCTTCTTGTTAGGGGATGGACCCTGTTAGGAGTCAATGAGAAAATTCAGTATAGAGAGTCCCTATTAGGAGACTTTGAATCGTTGTTAGGAGATTCCAACCCTATTAGGAGTTGTAGTACAGTAGATGCAAGAAGAGCTCACTGCCCAAAAATGCACTTTCATTTACAAGACGAGATCACTGCCCAAACAAGTAATTAGTCATTAGGTATATAGGTGTTGTATCTTCTTTCTTGGCTGATCTCTTACCTCATCTTGATCTCAGATCACAAAATTAGGTTCTCAAAAACTTCACATATATTACTTCACAAAAACTTTGCATATCACTTATTACAATACAATTGCACACTTCTTTTCGCAAGATGTCCTTCACATAAATACCATACTTTTTGCAAATTGCTACTAGGTTGGCCAAGACCATATTATACTTTTCCAACTTAGAGTAAACATCTAGGATGTCAACCCTAATTGGTCAAGTAATTATTTTGTAAATAAAATAATTCCTTTCCTTTAATTTCGATGTTCTATTTCACTAGTAAAATGTGAATATCTCTTTTCCATAATGTCCATACTAATGTCTAAGGTTATACACATCATCATCAACATATATGTTGTCTCCATCTAACTTCACTAGTCATAATATGATGTTAGAAACATTTTACATATAAAACAATGTATTGTTATAAACCAATTTCATACTTAGACAATTTTCTAAGTACCAAAAACTAAGTATTTTATTTATGAGGTTTACTACAAGTATGTACACTATGTGTTGCCATTAATGATAATAATTACATCTTGTATATAGCCAATTGTCAATAAATCTACCGTGTGAGGGATCTGCCCTGTTAAAGGCTTACAAAATTTTTTAGGTCTCACCCTGTTGAAGGATTTCAATACCTTGCTAAAAGTGTGCCTTTTTAGAGGACTTAAAATTACAATAAAGAAAGCACTAGGTTAAGAGATTTACACAAGTCTGTTAAGACTACTCTGTTAGGGGATTTACTTTGTATCACCCATTAAAATAATTTAGCACCATGATTCTTTGGCTAGAACTCTATTGCTAGATGTTAGATCTTCTCTTTCCTAATGAATCCTTGATCCTTTTGATAAGATATGTCTCCTCTATCCTATCTTTGCATTCCTCTATTCTCTCTAATTGATTCTATAACTCTTACCATTAACACAACCCCCATAGCCACCATGAATGCCTTTATGCACTTAGCATTCATCTCCTTTCATATATTTACTCATCTTACAAACTTCTTAGGGCTTTCTTCCTCAAGTAAACATAGGTGGGCTAGGGTTAGCTAGGAATCAAGGTTGTGGTTGATCTATATTTCTGCTAAGAACATCCTTAAATTTGTTTGGTTGCATGTACTGCATAGGGAATAATAATATACGTCCACACATATCTTCTAGAATCATAAAATAATCATAATGTTGACCCAAAAATGGTTTACATCAAAGTTTGTGCCATTACAAATAACTGTGTCCAAAATTGTTCACTGGAGATATAAGGCTCTGATTCTCAAGCATCACTATATTCACAATATTGTAACTTAGTTCCTAAATGACTCGACATACTCTATTTACTCAGCTCTTGAATCAATCAACATGTATAGTCTTCTCGACTCATGAGTGTCTCGACACATGCTAGGTATATTACTAGGCATGTATTTCTTGGAAACTAATGCTTAACATGCTTTGATCACTCAACTCACACTGATTGCTCGGCTCGCTCTGATCACTCAACTTGCACTGTAATAGTTTTAGATAATGACTAAGTGTTTTGTTATTGCCTTGTCAAAACCAATGTGAGATTAAAACTATTTAATATTATAACATGTAAAAATAATTATATGTCATTTCTATGAATCATTTAGTATTAATCTCATCATTATAAAAGTTTCTCGTTAATTTTCTTATGTTTTAGTTTTAAAAAAGAAATAAGATTATTGAAAATCTAAAAAAAATAAGTGTAGATTGATATTTATAAAGATTTATATTATTTTTAGTTTAACTTTGAATCTATTATTTTAGTACACAATTTGATTATTTTAATATACTTATTAATCTAAAATTTAATTAATTAAAATTATATTTTATTTTTTTGTTTTAATTTTTTTCTTAAAATAGATTTGTAATACTTAACAATACCTTAGAATTACAATTTATTTCTCTATTTTGAAATTTAAAAAAATCACATATTCAATTTGACAATATTTGTATCTAACTATTAAAGACAAGTAAAGTTATGACAAGACAAATTTTGGAAAGACTTATACTAGTCTTTAAAAAAAACAAAAATTAATCCCTAATCTCATAATAAGGGTAACATTTAAAACAACATAGTCTTTTATTATGAGTTCCATCAAACAATTTTCGCAAGCATGATAGACCTAAAAAACATGATTAAATTGGGTTTAGTGCAAAAGGGGTTTGAACAAATATTGAACAATGAAAAGGGGACCCTAAAGTTATTCATTTTGAATTTAGTGTGTAATCTAGAGATTGGATAATCCCATCTTCAAAATAAAAATGCATATTGTAGCAATTTGGAAGTGTAGAAGAAAATTATTATTGATGCTTTAACCATTTGGAATAGAGGTATACCTTGAAGATCTTGTCTTTGGTTCCTTTATTAGTTCCGCCTTTTTAAAGGCGAGACTAATGTTTTCGATAGACCGGCCCGAATTAATTTTTCGCAAACAAAATGTCATATTCCAAAGTCTGTTTAAAGTTTGAAAGCGTTGATTTTTAAAAACAATTATCAGATAGTAATTCTGTCTTTTTTATTGGTTCATCGGCAATTTCCTGGGGGATTCGGTTAATTTTCTAATTAGAAAATAGAAAAAAAAATGTTGGTGTTCTAAGGACACTTTCTCGAGCGAGATTCTTTCCCAGCGAGGTTTCTAGAGCGTCCATATTAATATTTATTAAAAATAGAAAAGATCAATGCTTTGCATTTATTACTGACTTGATAAAGGCGAAGATCAATGTTGCTTCAATCATCGAACTCTCATTACTTCACCACTACCTAAATTTTAGCCAGAGTTTCTCTGTAAATAAATATTATGTCTTATATTTCTTGAATGTAATTAAAAAATTTCTTTGAATGTAATTAAATTTTTTATAAGTATTGTAATTTTATTTATAATTATAGGTTAAAAAACATTGTTAATATTATTCTTAGTTTAATTTGAAGGATGAATATAAAAAATCTAAAATTTATTTAAAATAAAAAAAATTGTAATCTAAATTTAATTTCTCTTTCAAGTTATTATAAAAATGAAACGAATAATTATAAAATTTGATTTTAAAAAATTATGATATTAAAGAATTTTAAAAATATTTTATCCTCAATTTTTAAGTTCTTTTACAAAAATAGACTCATATATTTTTATTAGTTACCTTCTAAAATTATCATTCTTTTTCATTATATTTATTCTTCTAATTTTTTAATTTAATATTTTTTTATTTTATTTTAAATTATTGTCAATATATTTTAGTATTTTTAAACAACTTTAATAGTTATTTATGTTAAAATCATCAAATTTGAGGAAAGATAACAAAAAAAAATTACACACTCAAAATGATTTAAATATTTTATTAAAGTTGTATTCAATTTTCAAATTGAAAAGTCAACTTTCATTGATTTATTTGCTTCATATTTTAGATTGAATTATTTTCTTTTAATTATATTTCTATATTATACTTGTACAAATTGAACATAATCTTCAATAATAAATAATTTATTAATATATTTATATATTACAATTTAATAAATTTGATAATATATTTATATATTACAATTTAATAAATTTGATAAATTCTTCAACAATTATATATATATATATATATATATATATATATATATATATATATATATATTTTTAAAACCATTTCACCTTAAAATCTTTGTACTCTATTTTTTTGCATAAGACAAGACTAAAGCTCTTCATAACTCTTGTTTATTTATTTTATTGAAAGTGTTGGTGCAATTGTAGAAAATTATGTTGAGGAAGATTGTCGATGCCAATTTCTACAAATTTTGGCAATGTAAAAGTATTGGCATCTAGAGTACCATCTACATGTGACGTCAATTGTATAGATGAATTAATTTCTTTCAATGCAAAATAATAAACAGCTATTCATTTAATCATATTTATCATATTTGCCACTTTAAAGGTCTAAACAACTTTAAGCGTGGTAGTGCTAAATTGAGAATGAATGGTGCCTCTGAGTAATTTATCATTTAACATTAAGGTAGTTTTATAACTTAAGTAACTTTTATTTAGTGCCTCAAAATTTTGGCCGAAAATGTAAGTGAATAAAGAAATCTTAGTTTGGGTGTCAAGAAATTAAATAATTATAGATTTTTTATTTATAATTTTTTATTTTGAATGGAATTAGTTAGATTAAGAAAATAATACTTCATAATTTAAATACATTATATTTGAAGATTTGATTCTTTTATTCAAAATCAATTTAATTTAGTTTTTATGATCCAATTAGTAAGATGTTCAAAAGATGCATTTTTAATTTTATGTATATTTGTATCAATTGAATTATATTCATGTTAGTGATCTATTAAATAACATGTAGAATTTTTGAATACTTGATATTTTCATATATACCTATTTTGATTAGAAATCAATTAGAAAGGAGGAGATTTTGTGTGAGTGGGGGGAAAATAAATTCACTAAATAATTGAATGCTATAATAATAGATGTAAGATTATGATACAAGCATGGTTGATCCATAGAATAGAGGCAAGAGTAGAAGAACATCACCAACTACAAAGTTCAATACTGTAGAGAGATCAATAAATTTAAAATGCATTAGGCACATGGGATGCTCTCCATTTAAAATGCAAAAAAAATAAAGCTTCTTGGACATTTTTGGCTTGTACTTCTTTATGATCCCTATTATACATCACATCTAAATGAAGAGTTAACATTTAAATGATGATGCTTTAGAAATGCTTACCTGATCTCATTATTCACACATTGCTTAACCTTATATCTCACTATAAAAACTTAATATAATTTGAATTGGTGGTTAGAAATGGTTTACTTGTGAGCTCTTAAATTTAAATTTTTTATTTACTTCACTTAATTAGATTATTTTTAATTTAATTTTGTTCTTTTAATCATAAAGAAGTTAAAACTTTAAGACTTGTATGAATAGAAAGTATTATTTAATAATTAGAAAATATTGGATATACTTTTATGTTTCCCATTGAATGTATCCCTTAAGTTTATTAATTTAATTTTAAAAAATATTAAGGTTAAAACATGAATTTTACAGGGACTTGAAACCTCAATTGGTTTATTTCATAAAAAATTAGAAGACTCAAAATGAAATAGTGGTCTCACCAGAAAACACACCAACAACCATTTCCAACAAAACCTAGCTAAATTCAAAACCAAAACTAGCAACTATGGAGACACAAGTAAAAACCTAAAATGTTCAAACAAAGCCAAAAAGTGACACCAAAAATGTGGAGCTAACTATGCTAAAGCTTCCACCTTGTCTTTCAACTCCTATTAAATACTTTTTATCTTCCCAATGACTTGTTTGATGCCTTACTAATCAATCTAAGTCTCTTTTTTTGTTTCTTCTTTGTGTTGGACCAAGTTTGTTTTCTAGGTCTCACCTCAACTTCATCATTTCTAACTTCATCCAAGTGAAGCATTAGCTTCAACTCCTTGTCCTAGTGTAAATGGCTCAACACCATGTTAAAACACTCAACTTAAGAGGCTAGTACTTCCTAGCATTTAGTCAACACATCCTTGGTGACCTTTTCCATTTTATCTATCTTCTTCTTTAATTATTCTATATCCTTCTAGTTCTCCTACTACTCAATGACACTCTCCTTCTGGCCAATCAAAACATTATTGTTCTACACCTCCTAAAATCTCCCCTCTAAATCTCTACATTTCAGGTTCAATAGCTTGAGAGCGTGAAAATTCCATTTATTGAACCTAAGAGAATATAGGGAGGCAACTTCAAAAATTTCCAAAACCCCATGGGGAGAACCAACAATGAGATCTCTAATGTCATTCTCAGTAAGTTTACCATTAAATTATCCTCATCTACAACTTGCAACATATGGATTCTTTCCTTCCTCATTTCTTTCTCTTCCCAGAAAGCTTTATCCCTTTTCACAAATTGGCATTTAGTTCTCTTACTTTGTATATAAATTAGAGAGCTATACACATCATGGTCTATTGACTCCTTGTAATCTACCTACCTAATGGCTTCTCTAGGTTCTTACTCTTCCACATTATTCTTTTGAGACACACTATCATTTTCCTTAGTTGTTGTAGGGGTGTTCATCTCATCCTAGTTCACCTTAGTTTCTTTATCTTAAACCACCAAAGAAATGATCTCATTATGTGTAGTACCCAGTGATGGAGGGGACTCCATACCACCTCCAAATATTCTTTCAACTAATTCAATTTTTTCTATTCTTTTGAATCATCTATTTTCATCTTTGCTTTCCCTTGACCAACTTTCTCTTCTTTCTCTTCTTCATAATCATTGTCATCCTCATTATCTGAGACCTATTTAGAATTATTGACCTTTTCCTTCTTCTTTCTTCTAGAATTGGGGATTTCAATCCATAATTCCCCTATAATTATTTTACCTTTCACCAATTTTCCCCCCTAGATCATCCTTTTTACCACTACAATCTTCAATTTTCTTTAGAATTAGGTCAGGAAAAAAATTTAAAACATAACTATGAATCATCCTCATCAAACTCTCATACATAATAGGTCTATTAGGATTAGATCTCAATGGATTAATACTATGAGATTACAAGCACAAAAGATAAAAATGGAAACACACCTTTTTCTTATATCTAAAGTGGTTTAACAACACAAAGTGAAATATCTCCCATCAAGGGAAATTTACTCCATGGCCATAGTAAGAACACACAACCATAAAAATTTAATAGAAGATATAACAAAAATACCAACCTCCCCTTTAACTAGCTAGTCATTAGCATCTTTAGGGAATTTCTTAATAGCCAATTCAGAGTACTTAAGTTCTTGAAGAAGAGCTTACCTTTGGCATGAAGCCCTATAATTTATGCCATAACTACAATATCAAACATCAATTTCCTCCCTCCCTGATTGACTTCCCCATTATTCTAGCCATTTCAAAATCTTTATGTCAAATCAAGTTTCACCATTTTCATCCTTTGCATATTAGGCATAAGCTCTCCTTCCAATTTTACCCACACTTCTTTCTCCTTCCTCCATTTCTCATAGTTGTTAGATTCCCTTTTCCTCATTTTACCACCCATGTTAATAGTTTGCAAAGCCAAGTTCTTAGTGAATTTGACAAAAATGAAACTTCACCAAGAAGGAATAACACTAAGAGGACCCATAAAACATGCAAAGCAATAATTACTGCATACCTTTAGCTCAAATCTTTCCCAATATTGTTACATTTCATTTCTCAAAAATATTTCACCATGAACAAAAGTAAATATAATAACTCTTCTTTTTCTAGATGTCTCATCATAGTTAATAAGTGTCTTAATTTCATAATTAGTGTTGTCCTCATAACTTCAAAATATGGTGACACCCTTGGTTACCACATTGACAAATGAGTCAACTACTTTAGTCACTTCTCTATACAAGTTGGAAACATACACTTTCTTGAAATTAATTAGAAGACCTTTAGCTTCCTTTATAATATTTTTAATTGTCCATGAAGGGACCACTCCTTGAGAAAGGAAATTTAGGATATTAAGAGAATCCCTTTATATCCATATTCTCTTTGTTTTAATGTTGTTTTCTATATTTATTTGGTGGAGAAGACACATCACTTCTACCACATGATTGGATTGGGTACCTAGCAGAATAGCCATATCTTTGAGCATACTACCTTATCCATTCCTAATAATAACACCACACCATGTAGAGCTTGGATTTCCCTTTGTAGCATCATCAAAGTTCATTTTGATCCAGCTCGAAAGAGGATGACCCCATCTTGTGTTTTCCCCTTTTTGTTTTACTTCATCTTCATACTCCTTTCAATTTAAGTTACCTTCAATGTCAAAATATGCCTTCTCCTTGTACATAATATTAATTTTATAATGTTTTTGAAGTAATTGATAACAGCCAAAAAAATAAGGGACTCACCTCAAAGTACAAAAAAGGCTGATAATGTTGATATTTATTTATGATACATTTATTATGTGATATTATTAAGACATATAAAGTCAATATATTTTTACCATGGTGTTTTGGAAAAAAACCTTTTGTCTTAATGTATTATTCACCTTAACCAATGTATTATTCCTATATTGACTAGTTTATCTTTTCTTTTTAAATCTTTTTGGCCTCATATATAAGTACTTAGGTGGAATAAGTGAAAGAAGTAATCTTAGTTTAGATATTATGAAATTATTGATTTTTAGAATATTTAATTATAATTATTTATTTTCTCAAAGAATTAGTTTAATAAATGGAAAGAAAATTTAGTATTTAGTCACATTACATTTAAATTTGCAATTTATTTATTTGAAATCAAGTTTATTAAGAAAAAAAATCTAATATAATTAATAAGATGTACCAAAGAAACACTTTCTATTCTTGTATTGTATTAAAATGAATTATACATAAATGCATTATTACAAGTCAATCTAAAAAATTCAATATGTAAGTTGATGGAAAATAATGTCTTCATTTGACTCAACAATATGAAGAAATCATTTTTCTATTATTGTTGAAGTCTTGAAAATAATAGACACCATAGAATATATATATATATATATAGTACATCATTGTTGTATTGGACTAATGATTAAGTGTCTTATAAGATTTAGATTAATTGTTCTCTTACATTAGATTAAAGAAACTTAAAATTTTCTTCATATCAATCAATATACTATTTATTAGACATATATTTTAGACTCAAAGACATGTTCAATTTACAATGACATATCGATAAGGGATACTATCTATTTAGACATAACCATTGCACCTTATTGAAATACAATTTATAATAATAATATTTTAGACTGAAAGATATGTTCAATTTACAATGACATATGGATAAGGTATACTATCTATTAGACATAACCATTGCACCTTATTGAAGTACAATTTGTAATAATAATAATATTTAAGACTCAAACAACATGTTCAATTTACAATGACATATGGATAAAGTATACTATCTATTAGACATAGTCATTGCACCTTATTGAAATACAATTTGTAATAATAATATTTTAGATTCAAATGACATGTTCAATTTACAATACAATGACATGTGGATAAAATATGTTCAATCTGCAATGAAAAATGTATGTATATTCCAATTTTTAAAACAACTTTTTTTTCATCGCCACCCTATTGGATTTACTATGTGATGGGCATATTGGGCCAAATATACCAAGACAAACCGCCGGCTTTCAGATTCTGAGATGGGAAACAATTTGTCAAATCAACATTGGGTCTCAATGGATGCTGGCGCCCTAATAGTTAACGAGATCATAGCCGGAATGTGCGTGGAAATTTCCCATATCCTGGATACAATCCAATCTTGATTCTTCTGATATAACTTTCGACAGATATGGATCAACATCGTGATTGCATAGATGGATGCGGTGAGAGCGAAAATAATCCACAGATTAGCAAGAGCGATGGGAGAGACGTTGGAGTCATTTAGAAAAGTCTCTAAATCTGAGGAAGACATTCTTTCCCCAAACCATTTCCTATGGATGCTCGCCACAGTGTACTGATTCTCCGATATGTTTAACACTGCTCCAGATATATCAGATAAAAATGGCGACCCCTCGCGGAAAAACTGTAATATCAAAGTAGAATTTAAAATCAAGTATCTATATATGTCTAGAAAATTAAGAGTAGAAAGAAGTGAGGGATGGAAGAAATGCTTACAAATCCGAAGCCTCCGGAGCTAAGGTATCCTTGATCCACAATGGCTAATTTTTCAGATGGGTAGAGAGATTTGACCATTTGAATGTATAGAATTTCATCCACTATGGCACCCACTTCCCCGTTCATTAGCTTTTGCGCGTAATCATGCGGACTCTCTAAAGGAACCAGTCTGGCTTGAGGTATTTTGAGATCATACATGAGATAAGTTTTCACAAATGAAGTTTTCAAGTAACCCACTTGAACATTGCTTGTTGTGAGACTTCTCATGTTTGTAATTGATGGTGCCAATCTTTCCACTGTGAGAATAGAGGTGAGATGTGCAGTGTAGCTATTGTTCAGGATTAGAGCACTGAAAAGACATATAGCCAAGATTCCCTTGCCCAGACTGCTCTTCAAATCCTCTCCTAAAACTCATTACAATGCTTTCATCAATTTAAGAATGGAGAAAACACGAAAAAAAAACATAGAAATTGTTCAATAGTAGATAAAACATTTTATTCATTTAAACGACATTATAAATTATTCTTGATCATCGTGTGATCAAAAGATCAGATTTAATATGTGTATTACAATTGACTCAATAATTAGAAGTCTTGAGTCATGCAATGAATTCTGAAAATTACAATAAAAGATAACAGAAATCTCATTCAATACATGAGAAAATCTATATTCAGAAAACCTAATTCTGACTCATCTGAAAATCTATATATAGAGAATTTCAGTATCTAATACAATGGGGATAAATTACGACGCCACTAAAGAATTCCATATCATGAAACTGATTTAATGATGAAAAATACGTGTAAGCGAAATACTTACTCTGAGCAAATACGAAGGTTGAAAGCGAGGCTCTACAGATGAAACAAGATAATGCATCAGTTTTCTGCAAGGGCAGACTAGTTTGGGAACCCTATTCATAAATTAGCAATAAATTACAACACCCTACTCATAATAAATTATAACAAAAAAATATATTGAGATGTTTTAGGAATAATTGTGTCCTGATGAGAGATACATATATGCACTATAATCAGAAACATCGACAATTAAAAATTTAAGCAAGAAAAAAAAATCTACATATAGTCAAATTCTGAACATTAAAAACTTTTATCTCACGTTAAGGAAGTGACTACTTGGTGGACGACGGTCCCTTGAAAGTCATGGTTGTGGGCATGTTCCATGAGCCACACAAGAAACGCTGTGAAGACGAAGAATGCCGTTACTGTTGCCCACAACGCTCCACTGAAAGGATGCAGGAAAAACCAAGTCCGCCCTCTTACACTTTTCAGCGGCACCATCATCACCAGACCTGTTTGTGTGTATGGCTGCGTGAATCCAACGTACAAAGATCGGTTCCATAGTATAGTGGCATCTCCCACCACCATGTCGAATCTCTATACAAACAAGCAATTCATCAGTCTAAATCCTAATTTCTAATATAGATCAAAACCCTAAATTTTTATTAATACCTAAAGAGGGATTATAATGCCTTCAAAGAACTCCATTACAAATGCATAGTAGTTTGAGAGATTTGAGTTTCCTTTTTCGAAAAACACATAAATGAAAGGAAGATTAATATACGGGACTCTGTAATGGAAGCCTGAAATGTATCACTCATTCTTTTTTAGGGCCTTCCTTGAATATACATATACACTCTTTTACTTTCATTGTTATCTTTTTGTTCTATATAATTTGCTGAGAGTGCATACCTAATATCAAACAAGTTGTACCCACTTTTAATGTCAAACAGGTTGTATCAAAACCCTAAATTTCCAATAAGAGCTTGAGAGGGGTGAGGAGGAATTACATTGCCTTGGACTAACTCTGTGACAAATTCATCGTAGTAAGAGAGATTTGAGTTGCCTTTGTCGAAATCCTCGTAAACGAAAGGCAGATTGTACGGGAGTGTGTCAACGGCAGCCTGAAATGTGTCATTCGTGTAGCCTGTAAAATGACTGATGAACTCAATATAATCAGAAGCATTGCTCGCTCTGACCTTCCCAACTACAAGTTTTCTGTAGCCGTTGGGAATTTCTGTGGTATCACCAGGCCAAATGATAGCCCCCACCTTATTTTCTTCTCTCCGTGTAGACTCAAGCCCCCTGTCTTTCCGCCAAAACCCAACTGTTTGGTAACTTTTTCCAACCACGTTAACAATCTCATACTCACGACTTTGTAAATCATCGTTAACATGGCTTGCTGTTATTGCTTCAGCAATCTTCTCACGAAGTAGCTCCCCTCCTCTCAAAACCAACATCGAGTCAGGGAAATCCGTATCATTCATTGGATTAATTCTCCCATCATACCCAATCCTTATATTTTGTGAACGCAAGGCAGCAACTGGGCTTGCAACGAGCTTAAGAGAAGTGTAGGCCTGTATCCCAATTCGGTTGATGCCATCGTCTGAAGAGATATTGAGCCCCAGACTCTGCTTTGATTCTATGAACCGTGGTGTTGGAACGTTTTTAACTCCCATAATTCCTTGCAATGTTTGGATAGAAGAAGGAGCCAGAGAATCGAAAGAGGAAGCAATGGAATCAGTGACAACCCAAACATAAGTTTCAGACATCATTCCAAGGTCTTTTGCAATGGAAAACATTTTGAGAGCCAGGTGCACACTTGTGTGCACAATAAAAGCCCTAACACGACTTTTGTTGTTCAATTCCACCAACGTTTCCCTCATTTGCTCTTCCCTCCATCCAGAAGAAAGCGCCGCAGCCTTCGAAATTGTTGTCCTGTTGTTTCCCCAGTCCTCTTTGAACTCCTGCAGCGCCTCAGTCAATTGGTAAACACCATTTAACCACACCTCATTGTCTTCGTACAACACGATCACTGACTTCCACTGAAAGTAGCCTGCTATGGCTGCTATGGCTTTCATATCGTCATAATGACTCTGAATTGTGGAAAGTAAATATTTGGACCCACTTGTATCCCCGAACCCATGCAAACCACTGAATGAGAGGATGGGTACATGAATTTCTTCCGCTAGAGGGGCCAGAAAGTTTGAAATCTTAGGGTCCTGCACCAGGATTGCCGCAACCTCTCTTTTCAAAACTTGCAGAACTGCGTGAAAATTATCCCAAATTGTATTTAATTTGAGAACTAAATAAATGATTTGAGAAACAAAGAGAAAATCATGTAAAATAAGAGAGGAGGAAAGGAAAAGAAAAAAAAGCCATTGGAATGGTTTAGAGCAATGTTCTCACCGTTTCCGACAAATCCTTGAGATTCTAGAATTGTGAGGTTAAGACCAGTGTCATTAATCTCTTGGAGAGAAAAGTGTAAAGATGTATTGGCCGCCTTTCCTGCAGGTGTATTGAGGTCTACAATGGCGGCAATGTTTAGTGTGTCATCAGCAACAGCAGAGGTCAGTACAATGAAGAGAGTGCATATAACAAGCAGAGAGGCACCATGAATCTTTGCCATTGTTGTGGAGGTCACAGCTTAAGCGGCTCATTGTGATGAACATGAGAATTCATTTGCCAATTAATATAGTAAAGAACATTTTGTATTCGTTTATTCAGTGGGTTGACTTGAGATGTTTTTTCGCGCTTGGTGGACACGTACGAATTGACACGAAGTAGGAGCAGCTTCAAGGTATTTTCCAAGTTGAAAGAAGACGATAGATATTAAGGAAGCTTTTCCTTTTGCTGACGACACTTCATCATTGTAGTCATTGTCGCTGTGACATCCAGCGACGGGTTAAAAACGATTTATTTGTTTCTCTCCATTGGATTTCATCAGACACTCTCTGTACAGCAAATCATATATTGTAAAAGCCACCCACTACATTCTGGTTAGTCCATGGCCATGATTTATAGCACCTTCCACCTGGTAAATTTACCATATTTCAGCATCATTTCCTCCACCTGGCGGATGGTTAGTTATCTTGTGATTAAGATTCGCCTGATATCTGCAAAAGGCTCAAATATGTAGTTATCATTCAATTGCTATGGAAATAGTAATTGCACCTTAATAAGTTGTAATGGTTACAATGATAGGAAAATATATATTGAAGTAAGTAATATATTGCAATATCTAGTAATTTAAAATAACAATAAGTTTAAATCTTAAGAGACACATTAATTATAAATAAATACTTCAATTTATTCAATAGAATGAACAAGAGTTTCATGAGCTGCAGTTGGAGTCTCTACCTGATGAATTAAAACAGCAGCACAAAGAATTGAAACAGAGCATAAAAAACAGAGCAGCAAAAACAAGACTCAAATATATCAAAGAGCTATAAAGTTTCTTCATGTTATTACAGCTGAGAGGAATGCTCTATTTATGGAGCTCATACATATTTCTAGAGGGTTCTTGAGAAGCTTCAAGAAAGGAAGCACTCTAGAGATTTCTACATAGTTTTAAATTCACATTTTGCACAAAGAGAGAAGCTCCAAGAAGCAAGTAGAAAGTTCTGGACTGTGCATTAAATGCCCAACTACTATAATAAACATTATTTTTAACACCCCCTCATAATGTTTATTTGGAGAGAGTAGGAACATCTTTGAGCTGCAATAGATCTCTAAATTTCGTAAATTTTACAATAGACAATGCTTTTGTAAATATATCAGCAAGTTGATCTTCTGTTCCGCAAAATTGAAGCTCCACCTCTTGTCTTTCAATTAGATCTCGAACAAAATGATGATGCACTTCTATATGCTTGGACCTTGCATGATATACCAGATTTTTTGCTAGCTTGATAGTACTTTGATTATCACAAAATATTGTTGTTGGAGAGTCTTGTGGATGATGCAATTCTTCAGGTAACCTCCTAAGCCATAATACTTCTTGAGATGCCTTTGATAAACCAATATATTCAGCTTCTATAGATGAGAGTGACACTGTTGATTGCTTCTTGCTACTCCACGAAATCGGTCTCGATCCAAGATGGAAGATATATCCTGAAGTTGACTTTCTATCATCAATGTCACCTGCATAATCAGAATCCGTATGTCCAACTAAAGTAGGTTCTCCTCCATATTTGTATTCAATGCCAAGCTGGTAAGTACCCTTAATATATCTTAATATTCTTTTAGCCGCTTTCCAATGTTCAATGTGTGGATCTGCCATGTATCTCGATACAATACCAACTGCATATGCAATATCTGGTCTAGTTATAGTAAGATACAAAAGATTTCCAACAAGCTGCCTATATAATTTTCCATCCACTTTCTTTTGAGTAGAGTTAGCACCTAACTTTACTCCTATTTCACATGGTGTATTACATGGTTTACAATCACTCATATTGAATTTTTTAAGTATATCAAGAGCATATTTAGTTTGAGAGAGCATGATTCTTCCTTCTTCTTGCCATACTTGCATACCCAAAAAATAGTGCATTAGTCCTAAATCAGTTATTTCGAAAGCTTGTTTGAGTTGATTTTTAGTTATCTCAATATCATGTGTGTGATCTCCTATAATAATCAAGTCATCCACATACAATACAATGATAACAACCTTATTATCACAATATTTTACATACACATCTGGATCAGCATTACTTATTTTAAATCCAACTTCTAGGAAGTACTTGTTAATTTTTTAGTACCATTCCCTTGGTGCTTGTTTGAGACCAGAGAGTGATTTTCTTAATCTACACACCAAATTCTCTTCTCCATACTTAATAAATCCTAGTGGTTGTTGCATATAAACTTTTTCTTTTAAGTCACCATGCAAAAATGCACTTTTTACATCCATTTGAAAAATTTTCCAACCAAACTTTGCAGCTAAAGCAACTATTGTACGAATGGAAGTCATCTTAGCTACTGGAGCAAAGGTTTCAGTATAGTCTATACCTTCTTCTTGTGAGAAACCTTTAGCCACTAATCTTGCTTTGTATTTTTCAATAGCTCCATTTGATGTGAATTTGGTTCTATAGGTCCACTTGCAACCAACCACATTTTTGCCTTCTGGAAGTGTTGTTAGTTCCCATGTTCCATTCTTCATCAAAGAATTATATTCTTCTTGCATAGCTGCTTCCCATTCTTCTTTTCCTTTTGCTTCTTCATATGTGTTTGGAGTGTCAACCTGCATCACCTTAATCATAAGAGCATAGTTAGCAAATATATATCTAGGACCTTCTTGATAAATTTCTTTGATGCTTCTAAATTTCTTTGGATTTTCATTATCACTTTCACTTGATTCTTCAACTTGAGTCTCATCCCATGTAGTGGTTTGCACACCTTGACTTTGACTATTGGTAGAAGTAAAAATTTTTTCATCAATCAAAATTGGAAAGAAAGATAATGTTGGAGAATTATCATTCTTAACATCTTCATCAAACCATACATTTTTTTTAATATAGATTTCATTAGTTCCGGGATTGTATAACCTATATCCTTTCGATTCCTCACTATATCCAACCATTATGCACTTCTCACTTTTCCTTTCAAGTTTGCTCCTCCTTTCATCAGGAATGTGAGCATATGCTTTACAACCAAAAATTCTAAAATGAGATACTGTAGGCTTTCTTCCACTCCATGCCTCTTCTGGTGTTATGTTCAAAACTGCCTTAGTAGGTGTTCTATTCAAGATATATACGGCAGTGTGAACTACTTCAGCCCAAAATTTGGCTTCTAGATTTTTAGAATGAAGCATGCACCTAGCCATTTCTATTATAGTTCTATTTTTCCTTTCAGCAACACCATTTTGTTGGGGTGAATAAGAGACAGTTGATTCCTTTTTAATGCCATGTTCTTTACAAAAATCTAAAAGAGCTTTATTCATGTATTCAGTCCCTCTATCAGTTCTTAGTATCTTTAAGTACTTTCCACTTTGTTTTTCAGTCAAAGCTTTAAAATCTTTAAACTTTTGAAACACTTCATCTTTCTTTTGTAGAAAATACACCCAAATTATTCTACTATAATCATCTATAAAAGTGAGGGCATACCTTGATCCTCCAATTGATGATGTTTTGAAAGGACCCATTACATCACTATGGACTAAATGTAGAGGAGTTTTTGCTCTCCATGATTTACCTTGAGGGAAACTTTCCACATGTTGTTTTTCCATTGCACATCCTTCACACACCTTAGGGCTTAATGATATCTTTGGCAGCCCATGCATCATTTGTAATTTCTCCATAAGCTTGAGACTTTAAAAATTGATGTGCCCCAAATGCTCATGCCATAACCTGCTCATATCATCAAATTGGGCAATAGCACACATATGTTTATCTCCACATTTAGAAGTAAATTCTTGAAATTTATATAATCCATTCTCCATTTTACCAATTGCAATGACTCTATAATTATCATTGACATCCTTGATTAAGCACTTATCATTGTAGAATTCTATTTTATGTCCTTGACTTGCAATTTGAGATACTGAAAGCAAATTTGTTTTTAATTCAGGGACTAATTTCACATTTTTGAACAAACCATTATCAACTTTGACATTACCAGTCCCTTTAACTTCTAAAGCACTATTATCCCCCAAATATATTTTCTCTATATTATTTTCACTTATTGATTCAAATTGATTCTCATTATGAGACATGTGTTGTGTAGCACCAGAATCAATAACTCAATCTTCTTTGAAAGTATTATTTTCTTTAAGTGCAACACAAAATGCATTTCTTTTAGAATCTCCTAATTTTGGATAATTATTTACTTTCTTTTCTACATCTCTTTTCTTCTTGAAACATTCATTTTCCTTATGACCCATTTTACCACAATAATGACATTTCCATTTACTTCTATTATGATCTATATATGAAATACTCTTATTTTCATTCTTCCAATTTCTTTCTTGAGATTTATTTTCTTGTGACTTCTTATAATATTGTTTTCCTTTTATTACAAATGCTTAAGATTCACCATCAAATGATTCTTTTTCTTTAACTTGTCTTTTCTCTTCTTGAACCAACTTAGCACACAATTCTTCTGATTTAATACTTTTTAATTTATCTACAGTATCTAAACCCCTTATAAATGATTGATAAGATCCTGGAAGACTTTGTAATATAATTTGCACAAAATATTTATCATCTATATCTTTTCCAAGAGAAGCAAGCTCATTTTTCTTTTCCTTTAACTTACTTAAATGTGGGACTATCTCTTGTGAGCTTGATAATTTCAAATTGTATAATTCAGTTGTGAGAGATAAGATCCATACATCACCTGAATTTTGATATAAATCTTTCAAAATCTTCCAAACTTTGACTCCACTTCTCTCATTACGAACTTCTGAAAAAACTTCTTCTGAAAGTGTAAGCTTGATTAGTGTTGTTGCCCTCTTGTCCCCTTTATCCCAATTATCTTGATCATTTCCTAGATTCGTAGGCCTTTGTTCACTACCAGTCACAATATCATAACAATTTTGAAGGGTTAGAGTGATTTCAACATGAGATACCCAATCATAATAATTTTTTCCATTTAATTTAACTATAGGCAAAGTCACACCAAGTGATTCCATTGTTAAATTCTCTCCTTTTTTTGGATGAGAATGAAAGATATTTAAAAACTTGAACACTCAAAGCTTGAAAGTGAAAAAAATCTCACCAATTTGTTGAAGAAAAAACCTTTTCTTTTGCTGCAATATCCTTCCTTTGATGTAGTTTTTTTTTTGTCCCAAACCAAACTGTTGTTCACTCCTTAGTTACAGCCTGCAAATGTAAAGATTCACACAAGAAAAACACATATATTCATTCCAAAAGCATCATATATTCACAGCCCAAAGAACTGAAAATGCTCTGATACCATGATGAATTAAAACAACAGCACGAAGAATTGAAACAGAGCATAAAAAACAGAGCAGCAAAAACAAGACTCAAATATATCAAAAACCTATAAAGTTTCTTCATGTTATTACAGCTGAGAGGAATGCTCTATTTATAGAGCTCATACATATTTCTATAGGGTTCTTGAGAAGCTTCAAGAAAGGAAGCACTCTAGAGATTTCTACATAATTTTAAATTCACATTTTGCACAAAGAGAGAAGCTCCAAGAAGCAAGTAGAAAGTTCTGGACTGTGCATTAAATGCCCAGCTACTATAATAAACATTATTTTTAACACTACCTTAAAAAAAGAGGGAATAGACTTTAAAAAAATGATAGTTCTTTTGTGTTTAAATAGTTGACATAAGTTTTTGAAATTAAGAAGCAACCAAAATGGGGGCTGACCTAGAACAAAACAATAACTGATCAAAGATTCAAAATCATTATCATGAGTTTACCCAACCTCCTTTCAAAATATTTAAAACCCTGCCATAAGCAAAATAGTAAAATAAGTACTCTTACAAACTACAAAAGTATTAACATTATACATAAACCTGGCCATAGGATACACATTGGCCATTAAACAAATCCAACATAAAAAACCTAAAAAAGCCCAAAGGTCAAGCAAGTAATTAATTACCATAAGCAAAAAACTTAACAAGAATCACACCAGCAAAAGGTAACCAATCACTGGTTCTTTGGGATCTCCAAGAGTACTTGTGAAGCCAATTGTCGACCAAGAAGCCATATAGAGAGTGAGTAGTCTCTACCTCCTTGTCCTCAATTGCACCATCCTTGTTAGTCTGCATGAGATAGAGGGTAGTGGTCTTCGAGTGCATAATTTGCACCGAGAAATGGGTAACCTTGTCCAACTTATCCTCTAGGTCTGTGTTCTTTTCTATCAGGTCAACAAAGGACCTCTCCAAACTTTTCACTTTAGAATTTCCCTTCACTTTTTCATTTGTTCCCACCATCACATTGTTGGGTCAAGTGTGATCCCCCATCTTCTTACTCTTTTGGTCCCCTTCATCCTGAGTAACCTCTACCTAGGTATGGCTGCCCAAGTTACCCATCCAAATCAGCAAAGTGACCATTCCTTGCTCCTCATCATTATGAGCTTCCTAGAATGTGGACTTTTTGTGTTAGTTTTGAATGTGTCTGAAACCTTAGAGAGCAAGGGACGGTCTTGGCCCTCTTCCATAACATCCTCATTCTTATCCTAGCTATTGATTTCTTCCTTTTCCTGCTCCCCATAATTCCTTCTGGTAGCCATGCATTCATGTCTAGGGCCAGACTTCTTTCCAAAGTTTTTTGATTTAGACATGCCAAGAGTGGTCAGGGTGTTTTTGGCTCTTAGCCTTTTGATCAACCGACCAATACCCTTCCTAGAGGTGACACCAATATTCTTAACATCCAAGATTTCAATATTTTCCTTCTTGGTATTCCCAGCCAAGGAAGTGGGGTGAATCAGGGGTTTGGTGTAGGAGAAGAACTATGGTCAATAATTTTCAAAGGTGAAGGGTTCATGCTCCAGATTTGAGGGTGAAGGCCTTTGTAAAATATAAAGAGGTAGAAAACCAAAGCTTGATGATAAACAAAGTAATTTTTTCCTTCCTCATGTTTCCTCCTAATGTTCCACATGTAGTCCTCTACGGAATGTAATAGGAGAAAAGGGAAGGAAATACAATCCTTGTTACAAATATGGTTAAGAATAGGAAAGTGGTAATAGTATAATAGACCTTGACTCTATCTTATTATGACATAGTAAACCATATCCCATAGATCAGGAAGCTTTTCTAGTGCAAACCTACCATGGAGATGGACTAGGGCTTCATCAGAGAGAAAGTAGTTGTTGAGGCTCATCTCATCCACCAATCTAGCTTGCTTCCTCTGCATTTTTCCTTCCATCAATAGGCCAACTATGTTAGCTATTAGATCTTCAATGACTTTGAAAGAGATCCCATCAACTGTAACCCAATGCTTCTTCCATGAGTCCACAAACTGCCAGGTAACCTTCTTATCATGGCCCTTGATGCATTCCATGAAAGGGATGAATCCACCTTCCTTCAAATGTGAAAAGGATGCTTTGTCTTCCCTAAATTTTTTCTCAATGCTTGGCAGTTCAATTCTCGAATTTGCTCCCTCCGTCACTTTTTCTTCATTGAGGTCCATAATGAGATCTTCTTCCCCTTCCTTAAGTTCAACCACCATATCCTCCACCCACTTCCACAAGCTATTCAGACAAACTAGAGTTGAATCCTCACACACTAACCAATGAAGTTTGGAATTATGAAAACCCCAAATAAATAAAGGCCACTTAGATTCTGTAAGTTTTGACGACTTTGTAAATCATCATTAACATGGCTTACTATTATTTCTTCAACAATCTTCTCACGAAGCAACTCCCCTCCTCTCAAAACCAACATCGAATCAGGGAAATTTGTATCATTCATTGGATTAATTCTCCCATCATACCCAATCCTTATATTTTGTGAACACAACGCAACAACTGGGCTTGCAACGAGCTTAAGAGAAGTGTAGGCCTGTATCCCAATTCGGTTGATGCTATCATCTGAAGAGATATTGATGTTGAAATATTAAATGCTATAGTCGTTTGCCTCTGGAGCCAAACGCCCACCTACCACCCATGACGACTTGCACAATGTTTAGAAACTTTAATACAAGTAGGTGAGTTTTTCAAATTTGCAAAAGAGGGGGAAATATTTTTGGCCAGTAAGACAAAAGGAATAAATCTTAATAATTCGTTTAGTTTAGCAGATTAGAGAGAGAAGAGATCAGAAGTTGCCAAGAAGGAAGAAGAAGAAAGTAAGTGATTAGTAGATCCAGTTGTGCAGAAGATAGAAGGAAGTTTGTATTGTGCCTGCATTTGCACATGTTTCTTTGCTAGTCATTCTGAAAGTTTGTGTTTGTTGGATTTGTCATGTTGAAGCAGTGATTGCTCTAGGTGCTTTTGTATGCAGCCATTAGAGCTGCAAGTTTAAAGTTTAAAGTTTGAAGTTTTAGGGTTATTTTAGGGTTTTCTAGTTGTAGCCGTATGCTCCCAGATTTTTTAATAGTTTCAATCAAAGTTGAATAGCAAGCAAGCAAGCATACATGAATCCATTGCTCTTTCTTATTCATTGCATTTGATAAGTTTATTATTGAATATTTTAAGCTTTGACTCTCTAGTTTTAATGGTGGTAACATTCACGTCATAAGTTTTGTCACTCGACATTGTCTTTGGTAGAAGTTCTCTCTACAGTTTAAGCTGAGCTCACTCGGCATCCATAGGTGCCAAGTTGCCCTTCACGTGCCAAGTTCACTCGGCTCCTTCATGTGCCGAGCTCACTCGGCACCCTCCTGTCACTCGGCTCCTTAAGGTGCCGAACAAAATTGGCACTCAGCAATAGTTAGTACAGAGTGAAAAAATTTTAAGTTGTATTTTATTTTTCTCACAATTGAGCCCCTGCCTCTGCTTTAATTCTATGAACCGTGGTGTTGGAACGTTTGTAACTCCCACAATTCCTTGCAATGTTTGGATAGAAGAAGGAACCAGAGAATCGAAAGAGGAAGCAATGGAATCAGTGAGAACCCAAACATAAGTTTTAGACATCATTCCAAGGTCTTGTGCAATGGAAAACATTTTGAGAGCCAGGTGCAACCTTGTGTGCACAATAAAAGCCCTAACACGACTTTTGTTGTTCAATTCCACCAACATTTCCCTCAATTTCTCTTCCCTCCATCCAGAAGAAAGCGCCGCAGCCTTCGAAATTGTTGTCCTGTTGTTTCCCCAGTCTTCTTTGAACTCCTGCAGCGCCTCAGTCAATTGGTAAACACCATTTAACCACAACTCATTGTAATCGTACAACACGATGGCTTTCATATCGTCATAATGATTCTGAATTGTGGGAAATAAATATCTAGACCCACTTATATCCCCGAACCCATGCAAACCTCTCTTTTCGAAACTCGCAGAACTGCGTGAAAATTATGCCAAATTGTATTTAATTTGAGAACTAAATAAATGATTTGAGAAACAAATACAAAATCATGTAAAATAAGAGAGGAGGAAAGGAAAAGAAAAAAAAAGCAATTGAAATGGTTTAGAGCAATGTCCTCACCGTTACCGACAAATCCTTGAGATTCTAGAATTGTGAGGTTGAGACCAGTGCCATTAATCTCTTGGAGAGAAAGGTGTAAAGATGTATTGGCCGCCTTTCCTGCAGGTGTATTAAAGTCTACAATGGCGGCAATGTTTAGTGTGTCATCAGCAACAGCAGAGGTCAGTACAATGAAGAGAGTGCATATAACAAGAAGAGAGGCGCCGTGAATATTTTCCATTGTTGTGGAAGTCACAGCTTAAGCGGCTCATTGTGATGAACATGAAAATTCATTTGCCAATTAATATAGTAAAGAACATTTTGTATTCGATTATTCAGTGGGTTGACTTGAGATGTTTTTTCGCTCTTGGTGGACGAATTGACACGAAGTAGGAGCAGCTTCAAGGTATTTTCCAAGTTGCAAGAAGACAATAAATATTAAGGAAGCTTTTCTTTTTGCTGACGACACTTCATCATTGTAGTCATTGTCACTGTGACATCCAGCGACAGGTTAAAAACGATTTATTTGTTTCTCTCCATTGGATTTCATCAGACACTCTCTGTACAGCAAATCATATATTGTAAAAGCCACCCACTACATTCTGGTTAGTCCATGGCCATGATTTATAGCACCTTCCACCTGGTAAATTTACCATATTTCAGCATCATTTCCTCCACCTGGCGGATGGTTAGTTATCTTGTGATTAAGATTCGACTGATATCTGCAAAAGGCTCAAATATGTAGTTATCATTCAATTGCTATGGAAATAGTAATTGCACCTTAATAAGTTGTAATGGTTACAATGATAGGAAAATATATATTGAAGTAAGTAATATATTGCAGGGAAGAAGAAAATATCTAGTAATTTTAATCTAATATAAGATAACAATAAATTTAAATCTTAAGAGACATATTAATTATAGATGAATACTTCAATTTATTCAATAGAATGAACAAGAGCTTCATGAGCTGCAATTGGAGTCCCTGTCTTGAAAAAAGGGGGAAGAGACTTCAAATAAAATGATAGTTCTTTTGTGTTTAAATAGTTGACATAAGTTTTTGAAATTAAGAAGCAACCAAAATGAGGGCTGACCTAGAACAAAAAATAAAAAACTGATCGGAGATTCAAAATCATTATCATGAGTTTACCCAACCTCCTTTCTAAATATAAAAAACCCACCCACAAGCAAAATAGTAAAATAAGTGCTCCTACAAACTACAAAAGTATTAACATTATAGATAAACCTGGCCATAGGATACACGTTGGCCATTAAACCAACCCAACATAGAAAATCTAAAAAAGCCCAAAGGCCAAGCAAGTAATTAACTACGATAAGCCAAAAACTCAATAAGAATCACTCCAGTAGAAGGTAACCAATCACTGGTTCTTTGGGCTCTCCAAGAGTACTTGTGAAGCTAATCATCAACCAGGAAGCCATATAGAGAGGGAGTAGTCTCCACCTCCTTGTCCTTAATTGCACCATCCTTGTTAGTCTACATGAGATAGAAGGTAGTGGTCATTGAATGCATAATCCTTACCAAGAAATAGGTCCATGTTCTTTTTTATCAAGTCGGCAAAGGACCTCTCCAAACTTTTCACCTTAGAATTTCCCTTTACTTTTTCATTTGTTCCCACCATCGCATTGTTTGGTCAATGTGATCCCCCTAGCTCCTTACTCTTTTGGTCCCCATCATCTCAAGTAACCTCTGACTAGGTATGGCTGCCCAAGTTACCCATCCTAATCGGCAAGGTGACCATTCCTTGCTCCTCAACATTCCGAGCTTCCTAGAATGTGGAGTTTTTATGTCAATTTTGAATATGTCTGAAACCTTAGAGGGTAAGGGACAGTCCTAACCCTCTTCCATAACATCCTCATTCTTATCCTAGCTATTGGTTTCTTCCTCTTCTTGCTCCCCATAATTCCTTCCGGTAGCCATGTATTTATGTCCAGGTCCAAACTTCTTTCCAAAGTTCTCCAATTTAGACATGCTAGGAGTGGTCAGGGTGTTTTGTTCTCTTAGCCTTTTGATCAACCGACCAATACCCTTCCTGCAGGTGACACCAATATTCTTAACATCCAGAATTTCAATATTTTCCTTCTTGGTTTTCCTAGCCAAGGTAGTGGGATGAATCATGGGTTTGGTGGGGGAGAAGAACTATGGTCGGCAATTTTCAAAGGCGAAGGATTCATGCTCTAGATTCGACAGTGAAGGCCTTTGTAAAATATAAAGTGGTAGAAAACCAAAGCTTGATGATAAACAGAGTAATTTTTTCCTTCCTCATGTTTCCTCCTAATGTTCCACATGTAGTCCTCTATGGAATTTAATATGAGAAAAGGGAAGGAAATACAATCCTTATTACAAATATAAATAAGAATAGGAAAGTGGTAATAGTACAACAGACCTTGACTCTGTCCTCCATAGCAACGTATCACATTATGACATAGTAGATCATATCCCATAGATCAAGAAGCTTTTCCAGTGCAAACCCACCATGGAGATGGACTAGGGCTTTGTTAGAGAGAAAGAAGTTGTTGAGGCTCATCTCATTTGCTAGTCTAGCATACTTCCTCCACAATTTTCCTTCCATCGACAAGCCAACTATGTTAGCTATCAGATCTTTAGTGACTTTGAAAGAGATCCCATCAACCGTAACCCAACACTTCTTCTAGGAGTCCACAAACTGCCAAGTAACCTTCTAATCATGACCCTTGATGCATTCCATGAAAGGGATGAATCAACCTTCCTTCAAATGTGACCAAGATGCTGGTCTTCCCTAACTTTTTCTCAATTCTCAGTAGTTTGATTCTTGAATTATCTCCCTCCATCACATTTGCTTCATCGAGGTCCACAATGAGATCTTCTTCCCCTTCCTTAAGGGCCCATTTGGATGTTGGAATAGGATTTAGGAATAGGAACCTATAATCCTTGATTTGGGATTTTGGAGCTTAAAATCCATATTACGATTTCTGAAATTTATTTAGGGACTGTTTGGTTCAAACCCAAAAATATTTGATATTCGAAATTTGTTACTCCAAGCCTATTTGGTTCAAAAAATGAATATAAAAGTTACAATGAGAAAGACGATTCATATCTCTAATTTGTTTAAGGATCTGTTCATGGTGCTTCCAAATCCACACATGCTAAAAATGTCAATGTTCATTGCAAAATAAAAATTCAAGAAAAATTTAAAAGAAAGATGAAAGAAATTAGATATGTGTGGTACTAGTTATTTTATTTAATACAAACATATGAGCAGGTGCAACAATAGCTGAAATGTTCCGCCAATTAAAAGAAATTATATTCATATGAATTTATGCAATAATCATTTTAATTTCTTCAAGCGGCACCTACTAATTTTTATAAAATGGCATTCAAAGGGTGCTCAAAGTAGATGCAATGGTATCATTTCTTGTAACACCTCACTCTCTCAGTTACAATTCAATTAAATTTCAAAAATATGTGCAAAAATAGGTGCTCTCAAATGGGCATCTGGATGTCAAACCCAATTAAATTTTACTTTAGTTGAAATCCTCATTTTGAAAAAATGGAAATTCCAAATAACAATTATTTTGAGGGGAGACAAAATTCTTGTTTTGGGGGTCAAATGGGGCTACCGAATCCACATTTCCCCAAATCCCAATTCCTATTTTGCAGACCCAAATAGTGGATTAAGAATTTTTGAGAATTTCAAATTCCAATTCTGGCTCAAATCTGCAATCCAAATAGACCCTAAGTTCAACTACCATACCCTCCACCCACTTCCACAAGCTATCCAGACAAACTAGAGTTGAATCCTCACACACTAGACAATGAAGTTTGGAATTATGAAAACCCCAAATAAATAAAGGCCACTTAGGTTCTGTAAGTTTTGAGTTAGTATAATAATAGCTCTAAAGTTGCCAGCTCAAAATATTTTCATGATTATTTCTTGAAGCTAAGTCTCAAGATTTGGAAATCCCTCTTGGATGATGTAAAAAATCATCCCAAATATTGCATTTGATGTCGAATTTCCACTTCCCATCACCAATAATGATGATCCATTTTTTCCTAAAGAAGTGTCATATTTGTTAATAAACAAGGTCTCTTCCAAAAATAGTGCCATCATGTCGCAACCTGCTAAATACACTAAATAATTAGTGGTCATGCTAATAACCATTACCAACCTATTGGTATCAATATGGACCCAGTATTTAAATTTTTAGTGTGTGGAGTCTTGAACCTCTTTGAACTAAGGTTCAAAGCAATTCAAAGTGGTTTGATTTGATTGGAATAGGTTCAATGTTTCTTTGTTTCGAAATGATTCATCTTGTAGGTTCTTCAGTTGTCAATGTTGAAATTCAGCTTCTAGTCTCCAATCTGAGCTCAAGTTAAATGGTTAAAGTGTACAAGAAAAATTCAGATTCATGATTTGAGATGCAAATTCATTTGATTTAGAGAAGTTCAGAATCCATGTTTGATTCAACACCAGAATTTAGTTCTGGCTCAAGGTTCAAAGTTCAGAATGATAGGCAACTTGTTGGTATAAAGTTAAATATTCAAAATATAGATTTTGAGTTTGTAGATGAAAATTTAGGGCATGGGTTGATTCAATAAGTTGTGAACTTGAGACATTCATCATCCCTCATCATATGAAGATGATTCTACAAGAAGAGCACATTGATCTGCGAATAGATATGGATACCCTGTTCATCAAGAATAGTAAACATAGGAGGTGCATATAAATAATGCAACTGATCTTGAAGGCCAAAGTGACTCAATATATGTTGAACCTCACACCATCCTGAGCATGGTTAGATGAAGAGGCATTTGTCATCATTTGAAGACAAAATAACATGGTTAATAGTTCACTCAAAATTGCATGTAACATGTCTTACAAACTGAGTGATATCATTGCTGCCATATGCCAGGTGGAAGCATCGAGGTCACTGAGAAAAGTTTAAAGACTTTGAAGCTATTCATAGTCATAACCTAAGAGCATCACACGAACACTATCCAGGACCTGGCGGCATTTTTAGGAATAGAAGACTCTTCACACGAATCTCAAACATAAAGAAGGAGATTCTTCTGGCCATATTGATTTCCCTGTTCAAAGAACTAAATAGGAATCGTCAGTGCATCCGAAGCTACAAATGTGTAGAACCAAAAATGCAGGAAATACTTGTATAATGTTCCTATTCAAACATTCAAAGAAATAAATTTTGAAGTTATGACTAATCCGTGTGGTTCATTCCTCCCGAATGAATACTTTATTAGGAAGAAAGTGGTTTGATCTTCGTGTGGCACACCATGGAGGTCTCGAATATCGATTACATCATCCATCATCTCAAACTCTTAACACATTCTTTTCACAAAGATACATCGGGCGGCGATTGAAGTGTGATCCTACAACAAAGGCTATATCAAAAATATCTATGTCCGATGGAAAGTTTCTGCTATGCAAAATATACCTACTATTAGGCGACATGCTTTCTTTGTCAATAAATTTTGAGTCGCACTAAATAAGTGGAGGAGATCGAGTTTTGTTGAAGATGATGGTGGCATCTGCACTAGAGAAGGAAGGTAAAGAGGATAAAGAGAGCCCCAAATCATAAAGTGTGAGTCCATTCATACAATCCAGAATATGAGTGCCACATGGAGAGCAAAGGGAGCGACCAACTATTTGATTAAATGTTTGTCAATAGCTTTATGTGGCACGGGTCTGTGGGAGAGAAGAAATAGGTACATATTTACCTATAGGGAGTGTAAGATGAGTTGATGACACATTACCGCTTGTATTCTTAATGCAAATCAAGGATTTAATGGGTTCTCTATCTTGACAAAGGTATAAGTATGGGCAATACTTGTAATGTGTTTCATGAAACACCAGTACACCCATGATTGAACACAACATTCCAAATTCAACCTTGGCAAAGCTCACACACAAAGTGGAAAGAAACGTGTATGAATATGGAGCATACTCATAATATGTTTGATAATTTTTTGGCATCATTCTATGGAAAATTAGTTAATGAATTCACAGGACACGAAGACCTTCAAGCCTCTTCTTGTGACTTGATAATGTTTTGGTGTTACCTCCAGCTCGTCGAATTTCCTTCAAACCTTCTAATTAATTTATAGTACATGGTACGGGATGCATTGAGAAGAAGGATTACAACTCTGAGGTTTGAGTTGAGCTCCCTATAGTGTAGAAAAGCATTGCATAATCTCCATCACAGGATGCTCGCAGATACCCCTATATCTTCAAGACATAGATGGGTTAATGAATTCTTGTAAGGAAACTCAGGTGCAGAAACAACTTCCTACACTAATCTCTTAAGAGAAGTATGGTGCAAATCCTATTAAAATCTTTTGCACTTACAGATTCAATATCATGTAAATAACAATATTTCAGCCAAGCAAGCATAAAGAAAATAGATAGAGAAAGAAACACATAACACAAAGATTTGCCGATGGGGAAAAACTTTTTGGTAAAACAACCCCACCCCTCCAAAACCTGCACAATGTATTATCTTCAACAAAAGGTTACAATACACTTGCAGTGCAAGCTCAACAGCGACAACAGAAGACTCCAATAGCAACTCACAGTACCAACAATACACTCTCACGCATCACTTCTCTTCATAACTCTAAAAATGCTTATAACATGCCCTTCACTTTAGGGCTACTCCCAAAGATAAACCATATTAGGGTTTTTACCATTCTCCAAGAAAATAGGAACCCAACCCCACTATTGGGGTAGACTGTACAATACTCCAATTTATCAGTTACCACATGTCTTCACCTGTCATTTTATCTTCCTAACATAGCTCTTACGTGTCATAGGAATCCGTCATAGCCGTTTTAGCCATGATCTCCTTACACACAATTCAAGATGTTGATACATCAACATTATTTGCAAGAAATACATTTTACAAAACAAATAATAAGAATAGGAATTATACAAGGTTGAGACACCTTATTCCTAACAATTTTGAATGGATGTATGTGAATGACTAAGCAGAACATGTGTTTGGCTAGCTCTAAGGACATGCAACACAGACTATAGATCTCTTGTGTTAAAAGAAACAAAGACAATATGCACCTTAATGTTCATATTTAGAATTGGCATTGAGAACAAACCAAATGAAGTTTGAAGGTTAAGTGATTTGACTTGTGTCAGCTACAACAACTTAACAACATCCCAATTTATTCAATTCACCATGTGTCCCAAATATATATATATCTATATATCAAACCTGATAAAGGAGATGGAACTTATGGAAATTTTAATATTGAAAATCTGAAAGAGCCATTAAGTGCAAAGTTAGAAACAAGATATTCCAAATTTTGTCAAAGGCTTCCCAATAGCTCATTAAGTTTAATAATGACTCTGCATTATGATATTAGGTGTTTTTAAAATGAAGATGCTTGGATACACAAGGAAAGAGTAAAATGGGTTAGTTATGATAACTAAAAAGCTATGGGAAAAGAAAGAGACAAATAAGCCAGCAAAAGCAAACAAAAGGGTTCTGGTTCTCGGGGGAAAGGGAAAGAAAGAAAATTGTGGGCTGTAGAAGAGCAGGGTTTTTGTCCTTTTTCTAGACTTTGTGCTAAGGGAGGGAATTTTTGTTTCTTCTAGATAGTGATTCTAATGCAAATGTGTAATGATATCTGTGTAATCTTTTACATTTTAGAGAAGGGAGATTTGAGAGATAATTGCACATCACAACTTGGAGTTTGGGTAGTTATCTTTCCACTGATTATGATCTTTGTGTAGTTTTTAGTTTTCTCTAGATGCATTTTAGTATCGCTAATTTTTTAATATGTTTATTTCAAGATCTTTGAAACTTTTATTCTTCACTTTCCCAAGAGGATGGAAAGTTCATTCCTTGTTTTCATTCTCTTTGTTATGTAAAATTTGGATAAATGGACTTTGTGTCATTTATTTACTTTTAGTTACTTAGTTTTTTCGCATCTATATGATGTTTACGAATAGATGTTTGTGTACCTTTTGTGCTTTCTGGCTAAAAGCATCCATATTTGTATTTCTATGAATTCATTGTAAATTATACATGGGGAGTTGTACCTAGATAAATTTAGAGGGCACTTACATTTTTCAATAGCGAAGTGGCTCAACTGTTATTGCATATTCAATATTCCTATCTAGAATTTTGTGGTTAATTTGTATTTATTTTTTTGGAGGACAATGTGTTCACTAACACAAGCCCATTGTGATGAGACTATCCCTGTCATACATCATAAAATTGTATTTCATCATTAAAAGTTCTCTATTTGAACAAGTGATTTGATCACCATTGGAAGATCTTTCTCATTCTGCCACACTTGTGCATTGATGACCTTGTGTTTGTATCCTATCAGGTTGTCTCCCACTTGATTTCCTTCCATATAGATGTGTTGTATATTAAAATCATTAAGATCATTTAGGATACATTGGATGTCTCTGATAATCAATGTAACATTTCAGCTCATCATAATATCTCCCTTGGCATCTTTAATGACTAACAAAGAATCTCCCTCCACAAGCAAGTTTTGAATTCCCATGCAATTGGCTAATTGCACTCCCCACAAGAGTCCTAGTGCTTCTGACTTATTGCTTGAAACACTTCTATGTTTTCTAGAATATCCCCTAATATGAGATCATTTAGCATCCCTTCTAATTCCACTAGCCACAACACCCTCCTTGTGCTTAGATCCATCAAAATTTAGTTTCAAGCAGTTTAGGAGAGGTGGCTGCAACTTAGTTTGCAGCCTCTTCAAGAACTTATTATTATCAATTCTCTCAATAACCTAATTGATGCCCCATATATTTTCTTTGTCCCATTGAACTTGTGTGTGTGTGTGGGGTGGGGGGGAGTGAGGAGGTGGTTTCCATTTCTAGTTTAGGGCACCCTTGTTTAATTCTCCCATGATTTTGGATATGACCACTCTCGGATTGGTACTAGTATCTCTAAAGATCTAGTTGTTTCGTTCTTTCCATATGTTTCAACAAATATAGGGGGAATAACCTTCCATGTCATTTTTTATCAAAGGGTGTTATAAAGGGAATTTATATCGAACGATAAATTGGGAAACATCACAATTGAAGATCAATGAGATTCTAAGGAGGTGATTTCAATTTCTAGTTTAGGGCACCCTCACTTATTTCTCCCATGATTTTGCATATGACCACTCTCGGAGGGGTACCAATATCTCTAAAGATCTGGTTGATCCATTCTTTCCATATATTCCAACAAATATAGGGGGAATGACCTTTCGTATCATTTTTATCAGGGGGTGTTATAAAGGGCATTTCCATTGAAGGATAAATTGGGAAACATCACAATTGAAGATCAATGAGATTTTGAGATGCTTAAATATAGTCTGCCAAACTTGCATTGAATAGGGGTAGTGGATGAAAAGGTGAGCAATAGATTCTTTGTCATTGTAATATAATACACATCTATTGCACATCTTAAAACCATGCCTCTTAAGGTTGTCAATGGTGAGGATGATGTTTTGCATTACTGACCACCAAAAGAAATAAATTTTTGGAAGAAAGTGGGAGTGCCAAACATTCTTCCACTCTTAAACTCTGAGCTCTCTAAGTATAGTATTGTATGTTGATTTCACACTAAATTTTACACTTGATTTGTTATCTCATATTGTTTTATCCATCTGAGGAAAAAAGGGCATATAAATCCCTTGTAGGAGAGCAGACAAATCCTCATGAAAGACAATATCCTCCCTAGTGAAGTTATCAGTGTTATAGGTCTTCCACTCTTTGTGTAGGATGTAGTTCTTCACCTATTCCCCCATCTCAATCTCCTACCACTCTTTTAAGGTGGAAAACTTTGTTTCTATTAAGGGAGTTTCTCCAATCCATATGTCCTTCCAAAATCTGATCTGATTACCATCTCCAATGCTCCATCTAATCCCCCCTTAAAAATTTCTTATCTTGGTGGTATTTTTCTATAACCTCAATCCAAATAGTAGAGCTTCCTCGAAGAGAGCTTGGGTGAAAGGCCTAAAGTCCAAGTACTTATCTTTCATAAATTGACACCAAGGGACCAAATCCTAGGCCAGCCTCCAACCAACCTTCATCATAAGTGCTTAGTTCAAATCTCCAATTTTTCCATATTTAGATCCCCTTGGGATTTCAGTTTACACACCTTTTCCCAACTAAAAAGGCTTAAGTTTTTTTCTTATTATTTGATCATGTCCATAAGAAATTCCATTGATTTTTCTCAATAATATTTCTAAACCTACTATAAATCTTAAATAAAGATCAAAAGAATACAAAAATTCCTTTTAGAGAGACTGATAATAATTAAAGTTTTCTAGCATACTTAGGACCTTCTCTTTCCATCCTACTAGTTTTGTCTACATCCTTTTCACTACACTATTCTAGAATTGAGGGGTCACTTCCTTGACCATGAGGGGAAGACCCAAGTAAGTGTTAGGGAGGTTCACAACTTGACATTGAAACTCCCTAGTTATTCTTTGTTGTATAGTCATTGCCATGTTGTAGAAGTAGAACTTACTTTTGTGATAATTGATATGTTACCCCAACACTTTTGTGTACCCATTTAAAGTTTTCTTCCAAATCTCAACCTCCCTAATGGAAGAAATTCACATAAAAAGTATCATTAACAAACTATTGTATCACTTCAGGTGGGAGGGTCGAAGCTAGTTTAATCCCCATAGTCTCACACTATGACACCACATCTAAGAGTTTCCTACTAAGGATCTCTTCAACCATTATGAACAAGTAAGGTGACAGTGGATCTCCCTATTGGAGCCCATGCCCCTTAGGGAATAAAGACCCTCGAGAACTATTTGATAGGATAGAGAACTAGATAGTATTTATCATTTCTCCAATTAGAGTGATAAAGTTCTCCTCAAACTCTAATTTTCTAATAATTTTAAAGAGGAATTATCTTCTCAGCTTATCATAAGGCTTTGAACTATCAAGCTTAAAAGCCATTGCAAGGTTACCACTCCCTTCCATAGAGTGAAGGACCTCATGGGAGGTGATCACAAAATCCAGGATTTGCCTCCCAGGAACAAGTTTGTTCTAGGTAGAGCTAATATTTTTATCCAGATTCAGTTTCATTCTATTAACAATCACCTTAGAAAGTATCTTTTTAAATGGTATTACAGAAGCTTATTAGTTTGAAGTATTCTAGCTAGGTGGGGTCATCAATTTTAGGAATAAAAGCAATGAAAGTATCATTTAGCTCTCTAATGATTCTACTTGTCTTGATGAAGTCCCTTGCTGCATGGTCTAGATGATACTTGACAATCTCCCAAAATTCATATAAAAATGTCAAGGGAAAACCATCTAGCCTAGGGGCCTTGAAGGCTCCCATAGAAAATAATTCCTTCTTAACTTCATCCTCTATCACTTTCCTCATCAGGTCTTGGTTGGTTCTATCATCAACAACTAGATGTATAAATTCTAAGAAATCATTCTCAATCCTAAAGTTAACTTGAATTTTTGGTAGGTTGTATATATCTTGAAAGTATCTAGTAGTCCACCTCCCAATTTTCTCCTCACTACTGAGTTCAACATTATCATTATTGATCAACTTCCTAATAACGTTTCTTTTCTTATGCTTAGATGCTAACCTATGGAAAAACACTCATGTTCCTATCTCCTTCCAAAAGCCATTGAAACCTAGATGTTTGTTTCTAGAATATTTATTCTCTTCCAATCACTTGATTCCATTTCTTCCTCCACTGATGTTCCTCATCATGGATAGTCATTGAGAGATCACCTTCCACAATCCTCTCTAAGAATTCCTCCAACTTACTTCCAATTTCTTTTTTCTATTTGAAGATATCACCAAAGGATGTTTTAATCCACTTAATATCTTCCCTTCTGATAATTCCAAAATTTCTTGCTATGCAAAACATAGTTGTCCCCTAGGATTTGGTGTTCCACCCGTAGTTAACATGATCCTTGAATTGGGGGTGTGAATGCCATATTATTTTGTAGCAGAAAGTTTTCTTCTTTAGACAATTATTGTAGACCAAGTAAATAGAATCATAGAATAGGCTGGAACAAATCTCAAGAAACCCTTGAGAGAAGTTTTTGGTAAGATATCCCAATCCACCAAATGAGCACCCTACCAAGCCTTGCTTGGATAAGATTGTTTCTCATGTAGTTATTGGAGTAGCTAATTTAGACTCCCTAAAGATCAATGTCCATGAGATCATTTCCACTCAGTAACCCCTCCAAATCTTGCATGCTCTCAGAGACATTGTCCAAGACACCCTTCTTTTCTGAGGGGTATAAGGAGTTATTAAATTATCCCATGCACATCAGTCTGACATCCTTCAAATTCCTTATAGAATTGGAGGCTTCTTCCCAAAGATGGAGATGCCCTCCCCTATTGTGTGTTTTGTATAAATTTGGTGTCCAAGGTGGAATAAGACATACATTAGAATTAGGGTTGACATTCCCTCGAGACTTTTTGCATGGCCAATTATAGGAAATTTGTCCCACCTAGTAAAACTTCCTCATCATAATCTTCACAAGCTTGAGAAGAAATATGGATCTAGCATGATGTTAAAATTCAATTGTGGTCTCTTCTTCTTCCATGGCCAGAGAGTTTTGGAAAACCCACGATAATGTCTTTGCGAGTAGGTCTCTAACTTCTATTGAAAAATACCTTGGCTATAGTAAAAATGATCTTCTATTCGCACCTTATGGGGCTTATTGGAGGCACATGAGAAAAGTGTGTGTTGTGGAGTTGGTGAATAGAAAAAGGATCGAGTCGTTCATTGGTATGGGAGAGGAAGAAATGCTTTGATTTGTTTGTTTAGTTTGGGAAAAGTCTGAGTAGGGGAGGAAGTCAGTTAATCTTAGCCACTTTTTTCATGGTTTACTTAGGTAGTCATGTAGAGGATCTCGCTACTACCCAATAGGGTGATTAAAGACATCAATTTACATAAAACCATTACTACCTTGCCATCGGCATCACAACCAATACTACATCGATTGGTTTATCTGCAATGCATGTGTGTGTTACGTCTGCTAACTTCCAAGCACTTGATAATTTGTAGCACTTGTTCAGAGAAGATCCATAAGCTCAGGTATTCTCCCACACAAAATTAGTTCTTTTTCCTAGTAAAACCCAATAAGCATCCTATATATAATCCTAAATGATGTGCATATAGACTAGACTATGTGAGATAATTTTTACTCTTTGAGTAAAACAACTCCAAAACTATATACATCGCTCTTTACCACATCACACAATTTCTTGAAATGCGAGATCAATAAATAAAACTCAGTTGAAAAGACAATAATTATTCATCAACCATAATAAATGTAATTACAATATGTTGTCTACAAAGTTGATCTACATATCATGCTTGTTTAAGTAATGCATCAAATTTGTTATAAGTACAAAATCCTTGTACATAAGTACATAAAAATATCATCATGAGATAATTGTTACATTTAATCAACAAAAAATATGCAGGATGCCTTGAACATGTTTCCAGTTGTGTGTCTTAGTGTTCAAAGCTATCAAACATTGTCCATCCGATATTTGAGATAGGAGTGCGGTTAAGGAATTTTTGCCACACAACCACATATTTTTCAGCTCCCCTGGGCCCTTCTTGACACGAAGAATGCCCTGACCCTAGCATGAGAAGCCTAACAACTCGTAACGAGAGGATCAAATGGATCTGGTGCAGCCGTGAAACATACTACTTTCAACATATGTCTAAGTAGGCTAATCACGAAATGTGACAATGTATCTATATATTTGCATTAATAAAAAACAGCAGCATATCTACTCATGTAAAAATGAAAGTATGACATATCTACACACATGTGGTAAAGTAAAATATCTTGGCAAAGAATTTTAAGAGCCAAAATTAGCTGAAAGAAGAAACAAAATGCAATGTATCCATTCTATCAAAACAGGCAAGTTAAGAGAAACAAAATAGAATGTATTTTTCTCAATCCCTCCCTTTTATAGCTACATTACACCCATCCAATGAAGGATTTCTCAAAAGACTCAAGTCATTATAGGACAACACATCTTATAAAATCAACATCTAACCACATTACTAATGACTCAAAGAACCCTTTTTAATAACCAAAATAAGGTGTTAAATATTTTGTACAATTCACAGGGACTATTTTCAGTTCAGAACAAAAACAAGTTCAATGTCTCAATAAGTTTCCTGTTTGAACCTACACTCATGTCTGAAGGTTTCTTCTTAACTGTATCCATTACTAGATCCTATCTATCAATCTATCTATCTATCTCTATATCAGTATACAATGGTTTTGGTTTACACTGATTTGGAATATGTAAAGGAATTTAACTACTCAATTCCAACTTTACATCAGGGTTATGTTGTATCATAATTTCATTTGCAACACTGAATCAAATATTGATAACATCTATTCAATTGTTCATTTCCATAACTTTTTTTTTCTTTTTAACAGTTTTAACCTTAATCAAATAGTTGCACACCTATTAACTACTCCTAAAATGGTATGGATAAAATTTGATGAAGGCACTCTTTCATTTTATCTAATCTCCACAGGCGGTTCGTATATTAAGTAACTCTGATAAGGACGATGTGTGTATACTAAGTGTTGTTAGTTGCTAAGGATTCCAGTGCCTTCTCCATTTCTAATTATTTTTGTTAATCCTCCAGACCTAAGAATTGGGTATCGTGGCAACCATACCTCTTCCTATGGGTATCGGTCCTACTTTATTTAACACCAAAACCTAATTTGACTGGTCCAAGAAGGGTCTTTCATGTTTCTCACAGGAATAAGTAGAGAGTAAGCTTGAAAATTCTACCTCTACACCATGCTTTCAGGAGACAATTTTTCTGCTAAATTAACTTAGTTTCTGAGAGTCAATGATAGGTCAAGTCGCTAGTTTGGTTGTCAAATTAATGCCATTGCATGGAGATAGGAACATTATTTTATAATTACACCACTCACAACTTTGACAACAGTCTTAATGAATTTTTGAAGATAGTTAAATGGTTTGGGTTTTCTAGAACGTTACTCTGAGTACAAATGTTCACTATAGACAGAGGCATGGTGATATTATTGTTTATTTTTTAATTTTACAATCAAGAGTGCAGTCTGTGCGCAAAGCCTATTTACATCTTAGATATCTTGATTGTTTAGGGATTGTCTGGTTCGATATCTTCCTACTCATAACAACCCCTAACACATGTTAGATTTTAATTCCCTTATACGACCCATTTGTTCGTGAATTACAAGGTTCAAGACTTCACCACTTAGATATTAGATGTTGATTTAATTTCTAATTTGAGTTTGATTTTTATCTTACTTTGAACGATATAAATATGATTATAAAATAATGTTGACTATGGTTTAAATTGAGAAATTTAATATGAAATATTAAATGTGATGTTAAATTGTAGACATCAATAACAGTGGAGATTATGAACTTTAAATGATTGCATTTTCCTTTTGTTTGTTGAAAAGAATAAAGGAATATTTCATAAATATCGTCCATGTCGTATAATATATGCATATATTTTTCTATTAGAGTAATTCTCGTGATGTCAAATATGTTTGATTATAGTACATGGATATAACTATTTCAAAGAATTTTTAGCTCTTATGGTATATTTTGTCTAGACCCTTAAAACTATCCAATTTAAAAAGATTATGGGTTTTCCTACTATCTTGGTAGATAAATTTGTAGTCAGCTATTTTGGAGATCTATATAATTTTGATATAGGATATACGGAGGATGAATCTAGGGAAAATTTGAGGTTGAACAGTAGTAGTGCAGAAGTCCTATGATTATTTTGTGCTTCAAGAAATTCTGAAAAGGGTGAAAAAGGTAAAATTTAAGAAACACCCCTCTAGAAAAATATATATTTATTATTGGTGAATCTTTCATTATTTTGAAAAATCAAATTATTTTTATTAAATCTCTCAATTTTTTTTTAATTTTAAATATTATTTAGCTTATTATTTTGGAATCATAATTTTGGAGTAGAGAATATTGGCGAACATCAATAATAATAGAAAGTTTGCTAATTGTCATGAAATATTACAAATCAAAATTGAACATATTTTATCTCATGGAAATTATGAGGATAATTACATTATATTTTATATCAACGGTGAAAACTAGATATTGGTAATATATCCCTAAAGTAGCTAATAATTATGATAATTATTGGTGAATTAGTTTTAATTTCTTCAATAATATATAATATTTAGGTGAATCAAATATAATCATGTATCAAATATTGTGGTGAATCTTTCAGTTTAATTTTTTTAATAAAATAAATTATTAAGTGATTTTAAATATTTTAGAACTAAATGTGGTGATTTAGGTTGCATTAAATCTTACATTATTAGTCAAATTAGTAGCAATTTTTATTTTTTTTTAATTTACAAAATTATGAATATTCACCACTAAAAAACACCCTATGACCTGAGAAACCATGATTAGGGTTTGCAATTTATTTAGCTCAAATTAAATGTTTGAAAATCTTAGGATTATTTTGTTTGTGACATGTGGTTGAGTTAACGGTCATGGTTATATTTGCATAGGGAGTTAAAGTATCATGTGATACACTTTTTAGTGCTTATCCTTTTAATCTCTGTCATTTTAGGCTTTCACGAGTTCCTGTATTAAAGGGGATGCTTCCTTTCTTGACTCATTTTTTCAAAAGTATTTTTTGCTTCCTTTTAGTGGCCATAATTATTTCAATTGCTTTTGTTTTATTCTAGATATTTTATACCTGTTCTATTAAGAGTTTTATCATCAATTAGTGGTACGTGGAATCAAAAGCTACATGTGTCTTTCGCATGGATCTTGGTACAAATTGTGCATGATACAAGAAGCTGCACATAGGGTTGTTATTAATTTGTTGGGTAAGAAATAAGTGTGTATAGAAAGGTAGAAGTAATCTTTGTAGAACTAGATGAAATAGAAAAATCAATGACAATTTCCACTAAATCCTTAAATTTTGACAATTTTTGTCTTTGATATAGTATAACATGAAAGTTTCTTACTTGGTTTTATTGTTCAGTCACATTCTTCTAGTCTGTGTTATTAAGATGGGTGATAGTTTACAAGCTATGAGTTTTTTTTCTTCATAATAATGGTTTGAATAAATCTCCTTTATATGATATATGTATGAGTCCCATGTTTGGATTTCTATACTAGTTTATAGAATCACTTTACTTACTTAGACGACAAGGAATACTAAAAGCTAGTAGTATGTATCTTATTGACATTCATTTTTCTCTTTCTAACTTTTTAACCTTTGTTTGGGTTTAGATTGGGACTGATTTGATCGATAGATTTCACAAAGCATATTTAGTCAAGAATTTCAAGGCTTCACAAGTTATCTGTAGACTTCTTCCAAGATATTCTTACAATATTGCTTTATCTAGAAAAAAATTAATAAATATTATGTTGGTCTTGAATGTATACGGTCTTTTAGATCAAATTGTATATTCATTGCTTCCTTTACTTCTGCAATGACATCAAATTTTGTACATAATATGATGTGAGGGGATATAAGAAGATTCATGAACTAGATTCATCAAGTTACAGATGCTTGATTAATTGCATGTTTCATCTCTCTTCTTCTGTTGTTGTTTTCAATCTATCAAGTTTCACACTTCCAAGTGAAAGAAATTTTACCATTATATTCATATGAATGCTACTTCTTAATTGATAGGTTGGTGATTGGTGCCAGTTTAAAGAATTTTTTACTTTTCATTTTATTACATTTAGTGTTGGTTTTTCTTTATTATGTTTCTTGGTCAATTTGGTTGTCCATGTAGTAGAGAACTTTCTACTTTTCTTTTATTACATTTGGTATGTTGGATCTCCATTGTGATTTTTCTTGGTCCAATTGGTTTTCTATGTGGTAGTAATATTACTCTGTAATTATTTACTGTTGTGAAATTCATCATCATTATTTTTCTTTTTAATTTTAATCTTGTGTTTTTTATGTGAATTTGAACATGCCTTCAAGAATTAGAATGTATCATCTTATTTTTTTGTTTTTTCAACCGATGCTTTCAATTGTAAGTTTTCAACAATTTTCATTTGGATGCTAAAGTTATTTTTGTTGTTGTGACATTTAATACTATTAGAACCATGTTTCTTATATTTTTACATCTACTTACTTAATTTTCATGAACATTTTCCAAATAAATCCACTATGATATATACTATCTACCTTTGAAATGCACCTAAGGTTCTACTATGAGAAAAATAGAAAAGAGATTTATGCCTTCGACAACATCAATCTTCATACCCACCCTTGATATTAACAGGGCTCACAATATAATTTTTGAGTGCCAAAAATGTATCTTCTACAATCGCCTTCATGAATATATCCATTATTTTCTCCTTTTTTCTAATATACTTAAATTTAACTTCTTTCTTTTGTACCAAATCTTTGATAAAATTTTGTTTTAAATCAAAGTGTTTGGTCCTTCTATGATGAACCAAATTCTTGGCCAATTTAATGTAAACTAATGTTGTCACAAAAATTATTGTAGGGTAAATGTACATATCTCTCCAATTTATTTAGGAATATTTTTTATCCATAAAGCTCATGTTCCTATTGAAGTGATTGTAACATACTTTGCTTATGTATAAGAGAGGGAAACCATACTTTTTTTCTTTTAACTCCATGTGATTAAATTAAAACCCAGAGAAAAATAATTACTAGTTGTAGATTCTAGTCATCCAAACTACCTCCCCAATCTAAATCACTAAAGCCAACAGGCTCAAACTGTTTAGAAGAATAATGAGTGCAAAAATATAGAGTTCTTTTCACATGCTTAAAAATTATTTTGGCTACCTTCATATGTAACTCTGATGAATTTGTTATTTACATTGAAACTAATGAAACTAGATATGCAATATTAGACCTTGTGTGAGTTAGAAATATTAAACTTGCAACAATAATTTTGTATAACAACTCATCAAAAAATTTAACACCATCATCTCTATACAATATAACTCCATGAGAAATTGGAGTGGAAAGAGGTTAAATACTATCAATGGTATCAATTTTATTCAACATATCCTTTGTATACTTTGTTTAAAAAATACAAATTATTCTTTATCTTGATAAACCTCCATGCTAGGAAAATATTTCATCTCAAATTCATTAATTATAGAAAATTTGAATTCCTCCTTCATCTCACAACAATCACCCATATATAATCAATCATCAACATATAATCTCATAATGAGAATAGATCATTGCCTTCTTATTTGTAGTAAAGGATAGGTTCACTCAAACTTCTTTTATATTAAGATAGTTTACATATCTAGTGCCCCTTAAGAGACACAATTACAACTTATTCAAGCTCCTTACAAAAAATCACACTAGAAACAACAATTGGAAGACCAAGAGTCACAACTTAGAATTCCAAAAATATTTCCTCTTGAGATTTGAACGAAGATGTCCACAATGAAAATGCATTGCTTCAACCAACTAAGCTAAACCGCTTGGACTTCACTCTAACTTATTTGGAATCCAATCTACTAAAAATACCCATTAATCCTAACATACCATGCACATGGCACTTGCTTCAAGCTATAAAAAGTCTTCACCTTTTAGACAATATCTTTGTTTCCTTGAACTTCAAAACCTTGTGGTTGTCCTACAAATACCTCCTCTTCTAAGTACCCAACATGAAGGAACATTTAAATCCATATGATGAATACTAAATTTCTTCTGGGATGCAAGTGAAATTAGCATTCTAAGAATCTCTTGTCTTGCTACTTGTGCAAAACATTGTTCATAATCAATGTCATACCTTTGAGTAATACCTTTAGCAACCAATCTTGCCTCATATCTTCAACACTCCTATCATAGTTATACTTGATCTTGTATACCCATTTTGTGTCAATCTTCTTCTTCTCGTATGGAATCTCTACAAGCTCCCAATTCTCATTCGTATGAATTGAATCCATCTCTACTTTCATTGCTTGCATCCAAAATTCATTAGTACATGCATCTTCAGAACATGATAGTTAAACATAACCTTTAACAAGTAATAAAAAACTTACTATCTCACCTATTGGATCTTCTTCATGTGCTTGATTTGTATGCTTTTGCTAAATTTCATTTAATCTTCTTACCTTTCTTGTAGACCTTGGACTTGCACTTGGAAGTGATGAGGGGTTGCTTGGTGGACTTGAATATCTTTAAATAAATCCATTGGTTGGTTTCTAATGATCATTATTATCAATAATATCATCATCCAAAATAGATTTTGGCTTTTCAACATGGCCTTTTTGATGACCATAAACTCTCATTTCATCAAAAATCACATATTTTGAGACGATAATCTTATTAGTAACATGATTAAATTATAACCTATAATATTTTCTCTCCTCACTATAACACACAAAAATGCATAGTTTTCTTTTAACATCTAAATTTTGCCTATTTTGATTAGGAACATGAACATAAACCAAACAACCAAAAACTTTAAAATTATTTTCATAAACATTTTCTCATACTATGTTTCACATGGAGCCATCTTGTCTAGGAAACTTGTAGGAATCTAATTTGGAATATAAACAACTATAGCAACTATACATGCCTAAAAATAATTGTTCAAACCTTTGGTTTGTAATATTCTCATCACAATTTCTACCACAATATGGTTCTTCCTTTCAACCACTCCATTTTTTTGAGGTGTGTATGTAGTTATTAGTTGTCTTTTGATCTAATGCATCTCAAAAAATTCTAAAAATCTTGAGAAATACTCTCCTCCATGATTTTTTCTCAAACACATGAGTGTGTCCTCTTTTTCATTCTCTATATGATCTTTAAACCTCTTTAATGTATCAAGATCTTCATCCTTAGTCTTCAAAAAATACACCCAACACATGCATGAGTAATCATCAATAAAAGTGATATAATGTGATGACTTACTCAAACCATGTATTTGCATAGGACCAAAAATATACAAATGAATAAAATGGAGTGGGTTATGGTCCCTCTACACATTTCTTTTTGGAAATAATTCCCTCAAATGCTTCCCTTTTGCACATCCTTCACAAATCTTATTATGATCTTCAACCTAAGGCAACCCAACAACCAAAGAATTTGATGCAAAAAAAATTCAAAGTATTAAAATTTAGATGACCATACTTGAGATGCCAAAAATAACTTTTATCCTCATACACCACATTTACAAGTTGATTGTCATTTTCACCAAACCTAAAAGGGAACATCCTATTCTTTTTTATAGGTACAACTATAATCACTTTATTTCCTTGATTATAATCATAGATAGTGAATTTCATATTTTAAAATACCACTCAATTATTTTTCTCACATAGCTTCCCAGCACTTTATAAAATATGATTCAAGTATGGAGCATTATAAATATCTTGAATACTTTTCATACTATCCTTTGTTTGAACATCCATGACTCCTTTAGTTGCAACCTCCACTATATTATTTTTATTACCAAGGGTAATATTAGATATAAAACCATCATAAATTTTTTTTTAAAATCTTCTTATTAGAATAAGCATGATTAGAAAAGCTTGAATCCAAATAGCGAACATCATTCACATTATTTTCAACTTTTCCAAAACCAAAAAATATATTACTTGAGAAAGGATCTTTATTTGTTGAACATAACTGGAGTTATAAATTATTTCTTAAGGATTGTGGATAGTATCAAAATCACTATTGAGGTCTTAGGAAATGATGTGGGTGAGGTTAAGAATTTTGAATAATTAATTAGAGACACTCACACTTCTTTGTGTCAAGTTTTGGCATTTCCAAATAACATAAAATGGATGTGTTTCATAATACAATCCCCCACATTTGCATATATGATTATGCCCTATATTTAGAGGAAAATATAAATGAAGGATTGAAAGCATTCCACACTAGAGAAATACAAAATTTCCAATGGTACTCTCTACTCATGCACATGATCCTATATAAGAACATGACATACTTCAGGCAGTTCATGGCTTTGGAGATTGAGAAGGATGATGAGATGTTACTTGTGCAGTTATGATCGACCTTCATGTATCCTTATTTTTCATGGCCAAGTTTTATTTGATAAAAAAATTTCAGGAGCCTAAAGAATAAATTTGGTGAAATATTTGGAGAAAATTCCATATCCAATAGTCTTATTTTCTAGGACCTGTTGAATGGAGATTTTCCCCTCATATCTATCATTATTGGAGAGACATTATCCCCAGTCTAGTGTAGGGGCACCTAGGTAGGCTTGTAGAAAACCTAGGGCTCCTAGGGTATTTTGGCTTGTATTAGTGCTAGCCACACCACTAGGTGAATAATAGGGCTATCCTAGTCCTAAGGTGAAGTTGTTTAGGGTAAGTTTCTCATACTTGCTCCTAGTTGCTCAATGAGGCCAAATGGAGAATCCTTTTTATTCATAGGGTAGGATGGCCAAAATGAGGGTTTAAGGACCCTTTTACTTAATTTCATCCATTTAAGGCGTTTTCAAAATTTTAATAACCATTAGATCAAGTTTGAAGGTAAAACTCCAAAAGATGTAAAAGTTGCTTTCAAGAAACTTTGTTGTTAGAGTCTTGTAACTATCTGAAATAGTTTAGGAGTGACTTGTGATGTGTTTATAGGGCCATCCTTGACCTTTTTATAGGGTTGGAAGTTTGTGAAGATTTTGTGTGTATGGACTAAATAGCCAATTCATTATCACAGTTTTATGCTTTTTAAGACTTTGGAATTATAATGGATTAAAATGAGAAATTTTATTTCTTGAAGTGATAGAGGATTTTAATGTGTGATTCCATACAATTCTAGTTTGTTTTTATTTTTGTAGAGTTTTAGTTTTTTGTACAAATTGTTTTGGTTTTTGTTATTTTGTTGTTCTGAACCACATGATTGAGCAAGATGGATTCATAACTCCCTGTTCCACCATAGGATCTGTACAACCTCTTGGGACTTGGGAGATGAATCCTTGTATATATTGTATAGAAAAGGAGGACCCTTGGAAAGAAAAGAAACTTATTTTATGGTGATGCCCTAAGCAAGCTAAAGATCCATTGCTAGGGGTCACAATCAAATGCAGTGGTGTTAGAGTGATTTAATATTCTTGATACTTCAATTAAAGCTTGGTAAGTGTTAGGTGGGTGTCTAATGAAGCCCCAATATCAATGGGAGGCATTTCTTGAAGTTCTATGGTGGAAAAAACTTGTTTCCTTTCATACATCCTATTAAACCTTGAAAACCCTTATTTTTAGGCATATTTTGTAGTTGTACTATACATACAGGTTGGGAACCCTAGACCACCAAAATCTCTAAGTTCTCTAAAAGGGTTTCTGAATCATTGGTTTGTTTTACCCCTTGTTAAGGACCTTTTCAAGTTATTTTTGATTTCCTTCATCAGGAGGTTCAGGAGGGCTAAATGCTTGTAGCCCTAATACAAGCATTTGAGTGAATTCTTGCTTGATTTTTGGAACACGATTAGGGTTTCAATTTTGATTGTGATTATGGAGCTTGAAGGAAGTCCAAATGCCTTTCTAGATTACCATTCAATCATTAGGGAGTCATTTGAGCAATTTTGGATGATTGGAGTGGTGAAGAGTTATTAACCTTGCTAATTGGTGTGCACTAGTTAAAGGGCCTAGGACCTCATGATTAGGTTGCTAAGGAGATTAGGCTCATTAACAACCCTATTAGGTCAAGTGGATGACCTAAGGTATCCCTACAAAAAGCTAGGGTAGGAGCAAGACTAGTTGTCACATCAGAGTGGTATCAGAGCAAGTTAAAGACTTGGGAAGAAGATGTATGTCTACAGATACTAGAGAGTCAGTGGATGAGTCAAGCATGGTGACTAATGCAGAGCTAGCTAAGGAAATTTATGAGAAAAAGGAGAAGAATAGACTCCTTGAAGTAGCCTTGGAAGAGGTGAAGACAAAGTTGGATGAAGTTGTTGATGCAGCTAAAAGGAAGGAAAAAGAAGACAATGAGAAGTGTAAGGAGGTAGTAGAAGAAGATGTTGTCCCTGAACCATACCTTATCTTGAATGAGGAACCTTTCTTGAAAGTTATTTAAGCCCTAGGTGGAAAAGCTTTAGAAGGTGTGTTACTATTCAGTAGAAAGATTGATATAGATGTAGTGATGGATTGGTTGGATGGCATAGAGAAATATTTTGAATTTAAAGAGGTGTTAGAGGCATAAAAGGTCAATGTGGCTATGTCAAAACTTAGAGGCTCAACCATAACTTGGTGGAAATATGTCCAAGATGTGAGGATCAACATGGGAAAGAAGCCTATAGCCAAATGGATTGCTATGGTCGCAAAATTGAAGGAGAATTTTCTACCTGAGGATTTTGAGATCTAACTTCACAAGAGAAGACAAGGACTGAAACAAAAAAAATTAGATGTGGCCTCTTATACAAAAGAGTTTCAAAGATTATGCCTTGGATCCAAGAAGTAAGAGGAGGAGCCAATAAAAGTGGCTAGGTATTTGGGTGGTTTGAAATGGAATATTCAAGAGGAGCTTAGCTTTTAGACACCTACTACTATTCAAAGGTGCCATCAACTAGCAATAAAGGTGGAGGAAAAGAACAAGAAAAAAGGGGATTCCAATTTCAAAGTAAGAGGAAAGGGTAGAAATCATAGAGGACAAAAGAGGTTACCAAGGTAGAGGAAATGAATAGAGGAATCAAGGTGAAAACAAGTTGACAGAGCAAGCCACTAAAATAACTCCTAGAGGAAGGGAAATATGGTAGAGGATCAAGTAGAAGTAACTCCTACTTTTCTAGTATAAAATGTCACAACTTTGGTCAACTTGGCCACCCTACATATAGGTGCCTTGAAAAGCTCTCTTCTTGAAACCATGATAAAAGATTGACCTATGCTCAAGAGAATAACTCCAACTACAAGGACAATGAAGTGGATCACATAGAGTTAGAAAAGGGGAGAATCTTATGTTTATAAGAGTATTGATCAAACAACCTACTCATGATGAACCTAAGCATAGGAGGGCTTTGTTTAGGATCATATGCACTTGAATCTTGTAAAATTTTGTAAGGTGGTGGTGGATTTAGGATCTACTGATAACATAATACCAAAGTACTCTAGTGAATGAGAAGACTTGGGTGGACTTCTTAGTAGCAGGGTATAAGGACAAATTATTGTGTGATATTTTTCCCATGGATACTTGCCATCTACTATTAGGTAGACCCTTATAGTATGATAGAGAGGCAATTTAAGATGGTAATGAAAACTCAATATCCTTCAAGAAAGGGGGTAGGATATTTAAAATCCAATCTCTATTGGAGGGAGAAGATCCACAGTTTAAGGTACCTAGTGTGTTGTTATGCAGTGGGAAGGAATTTGTTAAAGATCTAAAAGATGAAGATAGTCAAGGCTATGTAGTGGTAGTGAAATCCAAGGGAGAATGAAAAATAGTGAATGACCCTTTACCTGTAGAGGTTCAAGTATTGCTTGAGAAATACAAAGACATTGTGAGTGATGACACTCCTACTACCCTACCTCCTAGAAGAGTCATAAGCCACCAAATAGAATTTGTTCTTGGTGTATCCCTACCAAGAAAAGAAGCATACAAGCTCACTTTAGACCAAAACTTGGAAGTGACAAGACAGGTACAAGATTTGATGGACCAAGGACTAATCAAGAAGAACATAAGCCCATGTGTAGTCCCTATTGTACTATCATCTAATAGGAAAGGAAAATGGAGATTATGTATGGAATCAAGGTCCATAAATAGGATCACAATCAAGTATAGTTTTCCCATACCTAGGATTGAGGATCTCATGGATTGTCTTGGAGGAGCTATGAATTTCACCAAACTAAATTTGAAGAGTGGATACCACCAAATCAAGATAAAGGGGGGAGATTAGTGGAAAAAAACATTCAATACAATAGATGGGTTGTACAAATAGCTTGTGATTCCATTTGGTCTCTCTAATGCTCCTAGCACATTCATGAGGCTCATGAATGAAGTGTTGAAGGACGTTGCTAGAAGGTTTGTGGTGGTGTTTCTAGATATTATACTCATCTTCATCAAGACCAAGGAGGAACACATAAAGCATGTGGAAGTAGTATTGTAGAGGCTTCATGAGGAGAAGCTTTCTATAAACCTTGAGAAGCGTGACTTATTCAAGCAAGAACTGGTGTACTTAGGTTTTGTGGTGTCTAAGGGATCTTTGAAGATGGATCAAAAGAAGGTTGTTTCTATCCTCAACTAGCCACAACCTACTACATCTAATGAGGTAAGAAGTTTTCACGGTCTAGCTCAATTCTATAGGAAATTCAATAGGAATTTTAGTGACATATGTACACCTTTGCTAGATACCATAAAAAGTGGGGTCAAGTATAAGTTCAAGTAGACCTTAGAAGTAGGGAAATAATTTGAAATGTTGAAGAAGCAAGTAGCTACCCAACCTATTTTGTAACTACCTAGTTTTGAGAAACTTTTTACCATAGAGTGTGATGCAAGTGGCCTAGCAAGATAGTTGGAGTGTTGAGTCAAGAAGGTAGGCTAGTGGCCTTCTTTAGTGAAAAGCTTAATGAGGCCAAAATGAAATATTCATCCTATGACCTAGAAATATATGCCCTAGTTTATTCTCTTAAGAAATGGAGACACTACCTATTACCCAAGGAATTTGTTTTCTTTATAGATAATCAAGCTCTCAGTTATAATAAAACCCAAGAAAAGTTGAGTAATAGGAATTGAAGTGGAAGGAGTACTTATGAGATTTCACCTTTACATAGCATTGGGATAGAGAGATTCAAGAGTATCCATAAGGAGGATGAAGATTTTGCTGCAGCATACAAGGTATGTTCTAACTTTGAAAATCATTTTTATAGAAAATTCTTTGAGTTTACATTTCAAAATGGATTAGTATATAAGGGTCATCAGTTATGTGTACCAAGGGGATCAATAAGGGAGAACCTAATTTAGGAGAAGCCAAATGGAAGCCTACATGGACACTTTGGTGTGAGAAAAACCTTATAACTAGTCCAAAGATTCTACTATTAGCCTAAACTAGTCAGGGATGTGACTAACTATGTGGAGCAATGTATGGTGTGTATGAAAGCTAAGGGAGGAATGAGTAATGCACATCACTATCAGTCCCTACCAATTCCAAATAGGCCATGGGAGTGTGTGAGCATGGACTTCATAGTAGGACTGCCTAAGAAAAAACAATGTTATGACAGTCGCTATGTAGTTGTTGACAAATTCAAAAAGATGGGGCACTTCATTCCATGCAAAATAGCCAATGATGTAAGCCAAATTGCACATATGTTCTTCATAGATATTGTGAGGATTCATGGCCTTCCATTGAGTATAGTGTACTTGATAGGGATGTAAAATTCATGAGTTACTTTTGGAAGACCTTATGGAGTAGATTTGGTACAAACTTTTCATTTGGTTCAGCATACCATTCTCAAACATATGGTTAGACTAAGGTGGTCAATAGGGTTCTAGGTAATCTCTTGAGGTGCCTACCTGAGGAGTATGGGAAAACTTGGGATGTCATCATTCCCCAAGTAGTGTATGCCTGTATAATGATAGTAGGAACAAAACAAGTAAAAGTCCCAAAACATGAAAAAAGCCCAAGAGCAAGTCAAAAAGACTATTCAATACAATACACAAAATATGAAAGCCAAGGTGGATGAGAAAAAGAATGACATTCAGTTTGATGTTGGTGATTATGTCATGCTACATTTGAACAAATCCATATTGCAAAAAGGTATACCAACCAAGCTACAAATGAAAAGAGTGGGACCCTGCAAAATCATATCCAAATATGGAACCAATACATATAAAATTGATTTGTCATTAGATTTGGACATCTCTCCTATTTTCAATGTGCAATATTTGGTTGAATTCAAGGGTACACTACCTCAGAGTAGTTAAGGAATTGATACTGATTTGGAACCCGCAGTAGCACCTACATCAAGCAAGTTCGAAGTTGAACAAGTGTTGGATTCTAGAGAGAAGAAAGCCACTAGACACCAAGTGTATATGGATCACCTCATCAAGTGGAAGGGTAAGCCTGATTTAGAGGCAACTTGGTTTTCTAAAGCATATTTCAAAAAGATAGGCATCCGTCAAGACCTATTGTCTATAGGAGTGACATAGTTTTCTTTTGTAGGGGAGTATGGTGTAGGAGGTAGGCTTGTGGTAAACCTAGGGCTCCTAGGGTATATTGTCTTGTAGTGGTGCTATCTACACCATTAGGTAAATAACAGGGCTATCCTAGTCTTAAGGTGAAGTTGTTTAGGGTAAGTTGCTCATAGTTGCTCTTAGTTGCTCAATGAGGCCAAATGGAGCATCTTTTTGATTAATAGGGTAGGATGGGAAAAATAAGGATTTAAGGAAAATTTTACTTGAATTTCATCTAGTTAAGGCCTTTTTAAAATTTTAGTAACCATTGGATCAATTTTGAAGGTCAAACTCCAAAAGACGTGAAAGTTGCTCAAAAGTTATCAATATTGTGATTGATAACATTGACAAGTTTTTGTTGATTTCGAGAAACTTTGTAATTAGAGTCTTGTAACTATCTAAAATAGTTAGGGAGTGACTTGGGATGTGTTTATAAGGTCATCATCTACCCTTTTGTATGTTTGTAAGTTTGTGACGATTCTATGTGTATGGATTGAACAACTAGTTCATTATCACAGTTTTATGCTTTTTAAGACATTGGCATTTTAATGGATTAGTTTGAGAAATTTTATTTATTGAAGTGATAGAGAAATTTAATGTGTGATTTTTTATATTTCTATTTTTTTTTTTTGGTCTTGTAGATTTTTAGTTGTTTGTACAAATTGTTGTGATTTTTGTTATTCATTTGTTCTGAACCAAGTGATTGAGCAAGATAGCATTATAACTCCCTCTCCCACTAAAGGATCTATATGGCCTCTTGGGATTTGGGATATTACTCCTTCTACATACTATATAGAAAAGAAGGTCTCTTGGAAAGAAAAAATAACTAATTTTATGGTGATGCCCTAGGCGAGCTAGAGATGCATGGCTATGGGTCATAGTCAAATGTAGGGGTGTTAGAGTGATTGAATGTTCTTGATACTTCAATAAAAGTTTTGTAAGTGTTAGGTGGGCATGTAATGAAGCCCCAATATCAATGGGAGGCATTTCTTAAAGTTCTATGGTGGAAAAAACTTGTTTTCTTGTAGACATCTTGTTAAACCTTGAAAACCCTTATTTTTTAGGCATATTTTTTGGTCGTACTATACAAACAAGTTGGGAACCTTAGACCACTAAAATCTCTAAGTTCTCTAAAAATGGTTTTTGGATCATTGGTTTGTTTGACCCCTTGTTAAAGACTTTTGCAAGTTATCTGTGATTTCCTTCATCAAGAGGGTTAATTGCTTGTAGCCCTATTACAAGCATTTGAGTGAATTCTTGCTTGATTTTCGGAACTCAATTAGGGTTTCAAGTTTGATTGTGGTTGTGGACCTTCAAGGAAGTCCAAATTCCTTCCTATATTACCATTCAACCATTGGGGAGTCATTTGAGCAATTGGCTTTGATTGGAGTGGTGAAGAGTTGTTAACCTTGCTAATTAGTATGCACTATTTGAATGACCTAGGACCTCATGGTTAGGTTGCTAAGGAGATTAGGGTGATTAGAAACCCTATCAAGTCAAGTGGGTGACCTAAGGTATCCCTAGAGGAAGCTAGGGTAGGATCAAGACTAGTTGTTACATCACAATCCCATAACATTGTATTATAAATTTATGGCTTCCTCAATGTTCCTTTTCTTATTCCTTTCAATATAATCATTAGGTTAGGTTTACTAGAAATAATGAGATGATTTGGATAGCTGCAAGATATTGGTCTCCCACCTAGGCTTAATGAGGGCACCACAATATTTGTAGAACTAACAATTTGTTTATCACTTTTCTATGCAAAAAGTAGACTAGAAGAAGAAGAAGAAATAATTTTCTTTTTGAGATATATTGGTAGATACGTACATAATTTTGACCCAAGGTATGCTACACTCAATTCTATTGATCCTATCACTAAAAAGATGAATGTTATTTTATAATAACTTTGTACAGATGTATCTTGCTTTGAGATAAAAGCTTGGAAAATCCAAGAGCACAAAAGTTATATTTGTTGAATCTTCATATGCCCTAGTTGATCTCCTTGCACAAGCATCATATTTGGTTCCTCAAAGTGAAGTTAGGCATAAATTATTAGAAGATGAAGATGATCCTAAGGATAATGAGGCAACAAAGAAAAGGGAAAAAGGAAAAGAATTAATGGTCTACCATAGAAAAATCTCCAAGAAAATACCTTTGACAAAAATAACATATAATGGACAGAAACTAGTTGATCCACCAAGAAGGTATCCCTCTCCTCCTTCTCAACCTCCCCCACACATGCCATCACCTGAAAAGGAGCATCATGAAATGATCCACACAAAATATCATATTTATAGTAAGATCATAATTGATTCTTCTTCCCAAGAGGAAACTATAATACCTATTAATGTGAAGGAGGAGAAGGAGAAAGAGGATAAAGGTGACAAATGTTGGAATTTAAAAGTAGGAAGTATACTTCTTGGGGGGGGGGGGGGGGGGGGGGGGGGGGGGGGGCGGGGTGGGGTTTGAATCATAAGTATCAAACTTTAAGTTATGAAACTTTTAATTAAAATCATTACATGCATGTAACATTTCTAATTAACATGAAAGTAAAGGCATGCATGAAAATAGATAACACAATATTTGATCACCCAAAAATCCTCCAAAATGAGAAGGTAAAACTGGGGTGGGGATGATAGCCACAACTTATCATTGCAATAATATGTAACTTGTCAAGGTTACAAAGTTTGACCATCAGCAATGGTCTGCCTTGTGAGAGGCCTACCTTATTAAAGGCTTGAACACCCTGTTAAAAGTGTACTTTTCTGAAGGATTTACAAAAAAGTCACTTGGTATGTCATCCTATTAAAGGATTTACAAAATGGCTACTAAACCAACCTATCTTCATAGGATTTTCATTCTTTAAATACAATAGCTAGAAAGTATAGTAAAATGTGTTGCCCTGATCACTTACAATCTTCAATTGCTAATTTTAGATCAATGTTTAGTTCATTATGATCTAATCCTCTTTGATCTAATATGATTATGTATGATCTTGATTCACTATTTTGCTAACTGATACTACAATGTTGTCCTTCTTCTAAGTCATTTCACCCCTTTCACTTCCTTCAAACTTCGCTAGTATTCTCTCCTTGCATGCATTCCCTTCTCGCATACTCTCTCATACATTTTTGAATTATGGTGTTTTGACCCTCCTTCAAAAAGTTTCATGACTTAGGGTTAGGTATGAATCTACGATTACGATTCATCCATCTTTCTCTCTCTATTCTTTCCATTTTTCTAATTGGTTGCATGTTGATTTCATAGGGAATCAAATATATTCGATCTTATCTTTTAATCCTTTGAGATTTATCATATGTCAACTCAAAAATGGTTTACATCTTAATTTGTGAGGGCACAAAATCTTATGTTGATTTTGTGTTACCTGGCACTTATTGTTTACTAATGCTTGACACATATAGAAATTTTGTCTTGCTCAACACCTATAGTTTACTCGACACATATACTAGCTTAGCATCTATTAGTCACTTGGTAGTTGAAACTTGCTTGACATTGTCTATCTGCTTGGCATCTAAATGACTCGATACATATTGAATTTTTGGCTTGGCACATATTGTAACTCAGAATCTATATTATACTCGGCATCAACTTAGAAAGTTTCTTAAGTATGTTGATACTCAATTTTCAAAACCAATCTGAGATCAACAACCTCCCTCTTTGACATGAGTGTCAAAATAATTTAACTATACATGATGAATCTAATCTCTTCAAGTATAATATTCATTCTATTCGACATATATTCAAAACTTCAAAATTGTTCAAAATTTTGTGAAGAAATTTATACCTCAAAATTTGGAACTCCCCCTTTCACATAACTTCTCTTGTAGTTATAGTTTCCTTTTGGCTTTTCTATATCTCCCCCTCAATATTTATATCCCCCTTCAAAAATTATCTGCTTATGTCAAAGGGTTCTATACATTAACTGAATATTTTTCCAAAAAGGATCTATTTATCTCCATTACTATCCTCAAAGCAACATCCCAGTTCAATAGTGCAATTTTGAGTGATTTTATCTGGATGGTTGATTCTATTGCAAGGTGAAGTAGGCCTTCTAATGTAGAAAGATTGGGGCCTTTCTTTAATATATTTTCAGCATAGGCTAGTTCTTTTTGCAAAATTTCCTTGTGTGGGGTTATGGAAGATTGTATTTGGATTAGTTTAGCCTTTGTATTTGCCTCATCTTCTATTAACACAGCTAGTTCCTTCTGAGTGTGAAGCATAATGTGAAAATGCTTCTCACTCTAAGTTGGATCTCTTGGTAGTTGCATAGTAGATAACTTCAAGTCTCTTTCCAAGCTCATAATCCTCTGGTTAGTTTCTTGTGTGAAGAAGGAAGGATCACATAGCTTTCTATACAATGAGAAAATGTTCTCAAGTACTTCCTTCACTTTTTAAAATTTTCTTAGCCCATTCAACTTGTGAAAGTGCAATTTTAGTAGAGACTTTCTCATTTAACTTCACTTGAAATTTCCTTTCTGACCATTCTAGTAGTTTGGCATTTGTATCAAGGTCTTCATTCTGCACCTAGTCCACTATATTGGATAGTTGCTCCATAATGGGCTTTATTTCATTAGGTGCCTACAACATCTTCCATATTTTTGTTGATTTATTTACAACATCTTCAATGTTATTCTTAAGAATGTTGAAGGCTCTATACTTGGGACAAAATTTACTCCCATGCTTTTTGCTTGCCTTAGTGATCCGACCTTTCGTTAGCTCAAGCATTACCCTAGCTAAGGTAGATTCTCTTATTTCCGTTTCCATGCTAAGGTAGTAATGCCATTTATTTTCAATAATTGAATACAAATATTTTGGTATTGAGTTGTCAAGTTCAAGTGGAGTTGTCTTGAACTTGGAAATCATGGCGTAGATAGATTCTTCCACCATGTTTTGCTCTTCTCTACTCAACTTACCAAAATCAACACTTTTCAAGCTAGTCAAGTGAACATTATCCTTAATGTTATCACAAATGTTCTCTAAATTAGATTTTGATGCATGAATTACCACTTTGAATTGACTTATGTCTTCTAACTCAATCGTCTCATCATCTGAGTCAGCTTGAGCAACTTATTTTCTTCTCAACTATTTCTTTGTTGGCTCTTGTTGCTCTATTCCCTTCTTCTTCTACTTGGTCTATTCTTTGATTTGCTGAGTGGTTGCCCTAGTGCTTTCTCTTGTTGTGGGCTTGGTAGGGCTTGGCTTGGCAACTTTCTTGGGCTTTGTAGTTGGTTTGGTGGTATCTTTTCTTTTCTTTGGTTGAGGTTTAGTAGGTGCTTCCTTGGCTTCCTCTTCCTTGGCACCTTCTTCTTTGTTTTCTCCCATGCCTTGTGTCAAGGTAAGTGGCCCTTGATCCTAGTCTCCTTCTTTCTCATCTTCCTCTTCATCATCCTCCTCACCTTCTATTGTGCCTTCACCAAATCTGGCCTTTAGCTTCTTTACTAATCTATCTTTCTTTTTTAAAATTGATGTTATTGTAGCTGAAGATTCATCAATATTGATTTCATAGCCAAGTGGCCTTAGCCATCTAACTCTTGGAACTATAGCTTGAATATATGTATAATCAATGTCAACTAGGAAGAAAATGTCATTGATGTGCTACTCAACTAAGGAAATAGGTATCCTAAGCCTCTATTTCATAGAATTCTTAAAGTCTTCAAAATAGCTTGTCAAAATTGTTACAAAATTTGCCCCCATTTGCTCTATGTATTCATTGATCTGTACAATAGTTGATCTATTTTTTTTCCATCCTATCTTGCCAAAGGAAGGGAATTCATTTTGAACATAAAAGAATATACATATCAAAATTGATCCAAATTTGCATTGGGCACTCTTGGACCTTCTTATGACTCCCAAGTTCTCCATGATTTTTTGTAGTTGTAGCTCAACTAGGTCATATGCATATGATCCTTTTTCACAATCTTATATCCTACATCAACTACAATGTAGGGCACACTATTCAATCTGCTTGATTGATAAAATTTGTGAGAGATAACTCTAACAGAAAATTCTATGAGAGGGTCCTTAATTATTTCAATTGCCATGCCCCTCTTACTCCATTGAACACCAGTGTTCTTTTCAATGGCCTCCTTTGAGTCACTTCTTAAGTCTTAGGTAGATCTAGGGTTGGATACCCTGTGACTCAATAAATGATTCGTTTGGTTATCTTTATTGGTCCTCCTTCTAACCATAAGCAACCATCATGAATTCTACTTCGAACAAGTCTAATCCATTATGTTTTAAAGGCTATAGGGAAGTCCAGGGCATGAATAAGTCCCTTTTTCTCAACTATGCTATATTCTTCCTTCAACACTCTATTGTCACATAGTTTATTATATGCTTCCCTAATTTCCATGTCTCCTATCCCACCTACTTTACAATTATAGCATTTTTGGACATCTTGAACCATGACTACTTTAGGGGGAAATGATGAATAGGGCACTAGCTAGATCATTCTTGTAGGCTACCTCAAGGATTGGTTTGAATTATGGTTGTCTTACATCCCTACTAACTAGTTGAACTTCAAACAAATCCTTATGCTTGGGGTTTCTAGAGCTAGATACCATTTTCACAAACTAGGGTTTAACAAATTCAAATAATGCATAGCTCGACACTTGAATAAATACCTTTAGATCAATGAAATTTTTCTAAATCTCTGCTCAAATTTGTTTGAATGCTTTGCCTTTGCTTGAAATCACTTCTTCACTCTACTCATTCTTTGCTCTGCCATTCGAATGACAAAAATGGTCAAAAAATCAAACAAATACCATTAATGCTTAGTGCCCATATAGCTATTAACTCAGCTTATTTTCTTTTTCCTACATTACTCAGTAGTTGAAGTATTTAACCTTACTCAACATCAACTCTCGTAGTTTTACTTGGCAGCAACTAATCACTCAGCTTCCACTAGTTTTTTCCAACAACTTGGCTCATACTATGATTTCACTTGGAAACTGAAGGTAACTTTTCATACTTGGCAACAATATGAAATATTTTGAAGATAAACTTGCATCTTTATTCATGCTATTTATATCCTTTGAAGTACTGGCTTGTCTTGGAATTGATGTACGATAAAACATTGTATATCAGTTCCTTATACCTTCTTTTGCTTAGTTGGATGAAGTGTGACCACTTGACCTTTTAAGTGAAGTGATCCCTCCATTGGATGTGCTACTTCCATCTCTTTTCTTCCATATCTTATTCATCTCTCCTCTAATGTTTTCAACATCAACTTTCCCTTTTCCTTTGTTAAACTTAGAGTCTGGTGCTTTTGATCTTGTTGGGTGAAAATTGCTTATGTTTCCTATCTTTAGGTAGCTAAAACAAGTGATTTGACTCAACCACCTATTTTAGTTGCCACTAAAATGTGTTCTTATGTAGTTCTCAGGAATGTGTCCATATTCTTGATAGAAGTGATAGCTCTACCTAGTGTTGTAGTCCCAATTGTAGTGATGTCCATGACTATTTGTCTTTGTTGGTTGATTTGGTGTCCACATAGGCTTAGACCTGCATTCAAAGGCTCTATCTCCATACTTCTTGAAATTGTAGTAGTGACCTTCAAAGCTTGGTGTCCTGATGGTTCTAGTCTTATAGTCATGTGCCTGATGACCTTGCTTTTTGCACTTGTGACAGTGACCCATGTTTTTAGGTTTTTCATGTTGATTGGTATTCTTGCTCCTACACACCTTAGAGGTATATTACTTTTTACCACAAAAATGATAAGTGGGTTTCTATTCTTACCTTTATCACTTCTTTCTTCTACAGTCTTAGATGACTCTCCTTCTTTAGTGGTGGTGTATCCTAGTCCTAAAGTGTCATTATTAGATCTTGGTGATTTTAGTAGCTATTCAAAGTACTTGATGGCTTCATTGAGTTTTTTGAAGCTTTCTACAATTTCTTTTTCTCTTCTCAAGTCATTTTTTAGTTGTTCATTTTACATCTTTAGTGTGGAGATCTCAATGTCCTTGATATTCAGCTCATGATGGGCATTCATTATTTGGCTTAGGGTATCTAGCTGCATGTTGGAAACTCTTGCAAGCTCATTTCCTCTAGTTTTTTGGCAAGGTTTCTCTTGTCATCTTCTATTTTAGCTTTATCTTTAATGGCTCTCTTCTTCTACTTAGTCAATTCACAAAGCATCATGGTTTGTGATTCTTGTTCAATCTTGAGAGTTCTGATCTCTTTTTCTTGAGTCTATTCTTCTCCATTAGGTTTGCAATTGTTGGATCATACTCCTTAGAATATCCATTACCAAAAACTTTTAAGGTTTCAATCTCCTTGTACTATGTGTCATTCTCAGCTATGGCTATTTCTTTCCTTCTCTTTAGGGATTTCCTCAATTCCTCCCTAGCTTCTTCTAGAGAATATAGAATGAGATATATTTCTACCTCCTAGTTCTCTATAATCTTCCCAAGCTTGTCGACTTCCATTTCTAGATCTTTTCTTCAAGTTGTAAGGCTTCTCCTTGTAAGAGCTTAGCTCTGATACCAATTGTTAGAATTTACAAGTAGGAAGTATACTTTTGAAGGGGGGGGGGGGGGGGGGGGGGGGGGGTGAATCAAAAGTATCAAACTTTAAGCTATACAACTTTTAACTAAATTCATTACATGGATGTAACATTTATAATTAACATGAAAGTAAAGGCATGCATGAAAATAGATAACACAATATTTGATCACCCAAAAACCCTCCAAAATGAGAAGGTAAAACTGGGGTGGGGATGACACCCACAACTTATCACTGTAGCAATATGTAACTTGTCAAGGTTACAAAGTTTGACCATCAACAATGGTCTACCCTGTAAGAGGCCTGCCCTGTTAATGGCTTCAACGCCCTGTTAAAAGTGTACCTTTCTAAAAGATTTACAAAACATTCACTTGGAATGTCACCCTATTAAAGGATTTACAAAATGGCTATTAAACCAACCTATCTCATAGGATTTTCATTTTTCTAATATAATAGCTAGAAAGTATAGTAGAATGTGTTGACCTGATCACTTACAATCTTCAATTGCTAATTTTAGATTAATTTTTAGTTCATTCTAATATGATCCTCTTTGATCTAATATGATTATGTATGATCTTGATTCACTATTCTACTAACTGTACTACAATGTTGTCCTTCTTCTAGGTCATTTCACCCCTTTCACTTCCTTCAAACTTCACTAGTATTCTCTCCTTCCACATGCATTCCCTTCGCACATACTCTCTCATACATTTCTAAATGATGGAGTTTTTACCTCCTTGAAAAGGTTTCATGACTTAGAGTTAGGTATGAATCTACAATTGAGATTCATCCATCTTTTCCACTCAATTCTTTCCATTTCTCTGATTGGTTGCATGTTGATTTCATAGGGAATCAAATAGATTCAATCTTATCTTTTAATCCTTTGAGATTTATCATATGTCAACTCAAAAATGGTTTACATATTAGTTTGTGAGGGCACAAACTCTTATGTTGATTCTATGTTACTCGGCACTTACTGATTACTGATGCTTGACACATATAGAAAATTTGTCTTGCTCAACACCTATAGTTTACTTGTCACATATACTAGTTCAGCATCTATTTGTCACTTGGTAATTGAAACTTTCTCAGCACTATCTATCTACTTGGCATCTGAATGACTTAGCACATATGGAATTTCTAGCTCAACACAAATTGTAACTTGGCATTGACTTAGAAAGTTTCTTAAGTGTATTGACACTCAATTGTCAAAACCAATCTAAGATAAAAAAAATAAAGAGGTACATTTGGTTTTTGAGTATGAATATGATGATAAGGAGGAGGAAGGTGCAATATTTTTTTCCTAATAATATGATGATGGAGTGAGTTCCTCCTATTCTCATTGCCCAAGTATTAGATTTGACCACCTAGGAGGTAAAGAGCATGCTTCCTAGAGATGTAAGAATGGAATGTTGTAGGGAATTTATGAATGATGAAAATCTTGTAAAATACATTCCTTACAAACAATTCTTATGGAAGAGACATGCTCATGAATATGAACATAAAGTTTATGAAAGGAAGGTGTGTATGCCTGATGTTGAGGGAGAGAAGATTTTTCAATAAGTGGAAAATGAAATATTGGTTAAATTTTAGACCATCATTGTCGAGGAAGGAAATATGGTCCAAGATTTAGGAATTTTTTATTTTTCCAAACATGGACCTATTAGATATTGTGGCATTTGATTCTATTATATAGAGCATGAAGAATCATCACCTTGAAACAAATTAGGTTGGAAAACCTATAAAGGATGTATTATAGTAAGGATTATGCAAGGTTGGCTACCTAGTATTTCTATCCTTCTAAAAAACCAAGAGAAGTTATTGACAAGGATACTAGCATTAGGGGTAGTGTCATCTTGTAGAGAGTTAGGGGTGGTGTCCAATAAAGAGGCTTCTAGTGGAATATTAAAATAGTATTTACATGTTGATGAGGTTGTAGAAAAGCATAAAAATGAGCACAATGAATTGTCCTTAAGATATAGGAATGTTTTTAAAGAGTATGATAAAAGTTAAAACTCTATACAAGCCTACAAATACAGGTTGAATTACTAAAATAGAGGGTTATAGAGATAGAAAAGCTAGGCCTAGACAAGTATAGAAGTAGCAGTTACCCTTATACCATTGAGCATAGTGCTAATAGTGCAAAAGGTTGGTCCACCACCAAAGCCACAAGTGTTAGATGAGGGTAAAATAAAGGAATCATTGTAGAAATAGATAATTGAATTGTAGAGGAGGTTGAACATAAAAAATTGAGTTTTTAAAGAGGTATTTTACAACCATCTTTGTTCCATCTATATGAAAATATAAATTCTAGGTTGTTTATATTTCGTGAAGGATATTCTTTCTTACATATTTCTATGGAAAGTTTTAAAAGGTTTGATTAGTTGTGAAGCCTACATTCAAGAAATGGATTGAAATGATTGAGATAATAAAATTTATTGAATTAGTTTCTAGACTAGACAAATAAGGATTTCATAAGGTTTTTCCCACTTCAAATTTAGTAAAGGTCATTGACTAATTCATAGTGTTTCTTGAGCATAAAGAGGCTAAAATAGTATAACTATGTGATAGATTTGATGTTTTGAAAGGCACACTATTGCCACCTATATTGGATAAAAATAAAGATGTAAAGAAATTTCTAGAGTGGAGAAGTGAGGAAATAAATAAAACTTATGAGGAAGTAGAGAAAATATATCAAAATTATACTCTCAAATATGATGAATGCATGGGAAATATTATCAACACATGGTGTTATTATGAGAACTTTGAAAGGTGGTTATTTATATGTTGTTAAGTACAACCCCTATAGATAAGTGGTAGATAAAATCCTAGGTCATAGTTGACTAGATGATACTGAGTATGAGGAATGAGTCCATAAGTAAATAATTATCATTGAATTATCCACCAAGTTCCCCACCATATAAGTAACTTGAGTGAGGGGATTTGATTATAAAAGTGTGTGTAGTTACACACAAAAATATTAAAGAGTCACCAGTCAAGTGATGTCAACATAATCTTCTCAAGTGACTAATTGCATGTGTGTTTCTTCCAAACAAATTTATTTTTTTGTAACTTAATTTCTTGTCAAATTAGTGTGTGACATGTGTCATATTCCCATATATAAAGCTTGTTACAAACCTTCTCCATAAAATGATTTCCAAGATTGAGAGAAAGGGTCCAAATTTTTATTTTATGTGTACATGTCATATTTGTTAGTCCATGTTGTGTTTTGTTTTGGATATTAATTCTTATATTGAAATAGAAAGTTTAATAAAAAGATAGTGATAACCTTTGGTCCAATTTTTTCATTGGATTTTTAGTCATATACTTTGATGTATCAACTTACATGAAGTTAATATGAAAAATCATGAGAAGTATTTTATCTTGAATCTTGTCTCTTTTTTTGTGATTATACAATTTTCTAAATACTAAGAACAACATTCTTGAGATTTCAGTTACAATTTGTTTGAATTTGTTATGATATTTTGTTTTTAATTTAAAGAATTGAGTAGATCAATTAGACATCATTATATGATTTTAGGAAGGTATTATCTCAAGAAGCATGTTCATGATATAATTTTTTTGTCATTTACAAGGAAGATGAATATAGATTAGTAGGACATGGTTTATGATTTGACTTTAATTTCACCCATTGGTTAGAGTACTAGTAATTTTATAGTGGTCAAGTAGGTCTTTGTACTTCCCATAATAAAATCTTAATCAAAAGAAATTTATTTTTAATAATTCTTGTAGATCTAAAATGCAAGCCTTCACTTGGCTTATGGGTTGATAGATTATGTAATAATCTCTTTCACTTCTATTTTGGTGCATAAATAAAAAATATTTGGGGTCATAATCTAATTTGTTAAGGGTTAGAAGTGGTAAAATTCTATGAAGTAATGAAGCTAATTCTAGGTGTTCCTGCTTGAATTTTAAAGAGTTCAAAGTGTAGAAGACAAATTTGTCTTGTCAGTTGGTCTTAGTTTTTTAATTAAAAATGTTAACATAGGTAGCTAAAGATTAGAATCTATTAAATCAAAATCCAATGAATAATTTAGCCTTGTGATCTTGGTATACTTTCTAGGTTATTCTCAAATCTAAGCATTGTTGCTTCCTCTCATTTTAGAGTTCAAAGCGTAGAAAAAAAATTTGTCTTGTTAGTTGGTCCTAGTTTTTTTATTAAATATGTTAACATAGGTAGCTAAAGATTAGAATCTATTAAATCTAAAGCCAATGAATACTTTAACCATGTGATCTTGGTATGCTTTCTAGGTAATTCTCAAATCTAAGCATTGTTGCTTTTTTTGCACACAAGATTATATGCTAAATCTCATATATGGGCAACACATACAAATTTTCTAAATCCTCAGTTGTTATTAATGACACTTCTCCATTCCAAGGAAATGGACCTTGCATTTTACATTACTAAATATTAGGTATTAGTGATACTTCACCATACTAGGGAAACACAAATAAATAGAAACCATTACACTCCATGGTGATACCAAAGAATTGATCCAAGAGTGGACATACATAAACATAATCATGTATGCATAAGACACAAATGATTGCACATGATTGACTACTGGGAATACAAACTCGCAAGACTATTTGATCCTACTTTTCTATTTTTATTTTTTAATATGGACTATCAAACACATAAACCTACTAGACTATTCAATCCATCCTTTTTGTGATTCACAACAAGGAAAAAAAAGTAGAAAATAATCTCTCTCTCTCTCTCTCTCTCTCTCTCTCTCTCTCTCTCTCTCTCTCTCTCTCTCTCCCCCTACATGTGTCTTTGCACACACTTTCATGTTGGTGGGATACAATCATGCAATATGTAATCCTTTATGGTGCTATTTCCTTTTGTATGTGATCTCTTGTACTTTTTAATAGACTTCCCAATATGATATTAGTGGGTGAGGCATTTTCTTAGAAAATGTGTCTTTTATTAGTTATTTTTGGCTTTAGTACTAACCCCTTTTGTGTCATTTTGGCTTTGTTTTCTTAGTTTTCCCTTTTGTTTGTTTTCATTGTCTTATGCATGGGAATGGCACTGAGATACTAGGTTTGGGATATTTCATCCTTAATATTAGTGATATTCTATCTTAATGTTATATTTTATTTTCTTAATTCTCTATTTACCAACAGTATGAATTTCCTCATTCACATGATAAAGTAGGGGCTAAATGTATTATCTTAAGATGGATGCTCTTCATTTTGAGATTTTTTAGCCCTCCTTATTATGGTTTTGGTCTCTCATTTTACTCCTTAATCCATCTCATTCTTTTATATCATCTCTCACCTTTCGATGTGATCCTTTAAGTGTTGCATCATCACATTTTTGGCCATATCTTTGGATGGGTCCTATATTTCCAAATTCTATTTGCACTTCCTTCAAGATTTCTAAAGCACCATCCTCCTCCCTTCTTTGGGAATAGGTCAACCCAAGTTGACCTACTCTAGAAAAGATGAACCTTAATTCAACCTATTTTGGAAGAGGTTGATCTAGGCTCACCTATTCCCTGATGATTGTGAAGCATGGGGCCTAAAATGCCTTAGGGTTCCAAATATTAAATCCATGTTTCTAGTCAAATTGTATTCTTTTCTCTCCTAAAAAACAATATACAAGGAGGATTGGGGGATTTATTTTCACATCCACACTCTTTATAATCAATAATTCTAGGTATTAAAGAGCTCAAGATATTCAAGTAAAAAAACATCTTCTATCAAGTCCAAGCATTTTGACTTTGGATCAAGCTTCTTCCTTCATAGTGGGAGTGGATTTTGGCTTCAAAAAAGGACATATTTCATTCAAAATTCTTCAAGTTCTTCTACCATTCATCCATGATATGTAACATACATTTCTATAGATGAGGTTTTGGCTTCTTTGATTTCCTCTTGGTTTCTTGAAGTCAATGTTATTACATTTACATAGTTGATCATGTATCAAATTCAATTTCATTTGAAAGATACTTGTATCTTTTTTTAGATTTATTCAATCCTACTAGATATTTGTATTTCATTCATTATTAAATTTACATTTCAAGTTTTATTCCTCAATCTAGGGCTTGACCATGGCAAGCTCTCATACACCCAACAACAAAAGCTCCAATTTTCTATCTGGAGGAGTATGCTAGTAAATTTGTGATTATAGATTTAGAAATAACTCCTCAAAACTTTTTCGATGAATCTAGTTTGAACTTTTTACAATGCCTCTATAAGATTATGAATCCATGGAAAACCTTCCAAAAGGATTTCCACCTAGTCAACCTATTTTGTAAGTCTCATCCAAAATAAATATTCATGGGTTTTTTTGGATGTTTCATTCTATTCAAAGATCTACTCTTACATTTTCAATTGGAGGTCTAGATCCATGCTTTTAAAAGAAAAAAACATACTTTCCTCTATGAATTTCAAGATGAGTCATCTATCTTTCATTATGATTAATAATTTTGACATAATTTGGTATCTTAATTGGGTTGATTGTATACACTTAACATCTAGATTTGCATTACTTAGTCAATTAGTTTGATTTTTCCTACACATTATCATACATAGGCTAAAAAAATTATTTCTTTGTAGAGTATGAACCTTTTAAACAATTCAAATTTGGTATTGGTATCCCTTCTTTCATTTGGTCCTTGCTAATTGAATTTGGATTTAAGAAGGAATCATACTTTTAAATTCTCCTCGTTTCACACATTTTGGAATGCTCTAGTGTATAAAGTGGAGGCCTACATCTTATCATTGTGCTTCTATTTCATAACTAAATATTTTCAATAGATGTTACACCTTATTTTTTATTTTGTAACAACTTTTCTTTATCAATAATAGATTTATATTGGATTATCTCTTTCATTCACTTAAAATCACATAAAAATTTCTTCCTAAATAGGTTGAATTAAGGTTCATCTTTTCTTAATTCAACCTATTTAGTGATTTTAAGTTCATTTTTATATAGTTTACTCATGACCTACTCTAGAAAAGATGAACCTTAATTCAATCTATTATTCAACAAACCAAAATACACTTAAAATCACATAAAAATTTCATGAGTAAACTATATAAATTATATGATAATATTAGATTATTGTGAATAGGATCCCACAAGAAAAATATGATTACATTATGGTTTCCTCTTATTGAAAATATCAACATTTTATTTTCATATGTTAAAGAGGATCTAATTTTATTATTAAAAAAAATCCAATTGAAAGAGTGATGTTTACTACTATTTGGAATGCATCTTGTTTGTAAAATGTCCTACTTGAAGAACTCTTGATATGCTTTCCTTTTGGAATGTTATTTTTTTGGATCAAGAGAAAAAGTTACTTTTTCCAAATAATATCATTATAGAGCTTAAGAGTATTTTTTCATGGTATTTTGGAAAAAATCTCTAATAATATTCTAACCCTTTTGTTTTCTTTAATAGTTATCTAGAGCTCCTACTAGGAATGTCATCATGAACATAACTTTATTTTACTATTAGTCTCTTGATTGGATATTTAGGTTAGTCATTTTTTGAGTCTTATTAAAAACTATCATTGTAAATTAAAATCGTGTCTATTTATATTCCTTGACATGCTTATATCTATTTCATTGTATTTAATGAAATTTATATTTTATTGACTAGTCAATGATAATTTTAAACTCAACTCTTGTAGACTCTCCATAATTTATAGAAATTATGGATGTGACTCTTATTGTATAGTTGCAGTCATTACACTATACAGGATTGCACATAACATTTCCAAAGGAATATTGCTAAAAGAAATCTTAAAATTGATTAATATAATCTAGGCTTGTAGCAAGTAAGAACTTAGTGGAAGAAGTTTGTAGTTTTTATAGGAAATGTGCTTAACTACTAACAATCATTAAAAATTATGTATAATAGATTCAACAAAATGAATTCATATATTATTTTAAACTAGAACATAAGTTTTTTTATGAATGGTGGAGAAAAAATTAATATGGTCTTAACATATTTGATGATTTGATCAGATGAGGGCTTGCATATCTTCACAACAATAGAGATTCATGGCAATTTTAGAAAAAATGCTAGAGGGGTTGTTGATGCCACATTTATGTAAGTGAAAGATATATTCTTGTAAGTGAAATATGGGTCAATGAGTTTGACTCAAAAATATTCTATATAGTTAAATCCTAATAGAAATCTCACAATATTCTTTAAAGATTTGATTTTTTTATATAAATCAATAAAATATTCAAATTAGTATTAAAAATATAAACAATTTTTTTAATAATTTTTTTCTAAATTTTTTGTATGGTTATTTAATTACACCATGTTATTATATTATACTATATACATATAATGTAGGATTTTGATTCTTATGTTGTTCTACCTTTCAATGCTCATGTTCCATATTGATTTCATAGCAATTAAATGACAGTTTGACTATGCATACTTGATATATATTTGAAGTATTTATAGATATTGTTGGGATATGAATCTCAATAGTCACAAGCCTTTTAATTCTCTCTCAACTCTTCATATTCATAGAGCCCTTTATAATAGTTGTGTGCAACCCATGTACTTGAACAAGATCTTGTTTAAAATAACAATTCACTGCTCAAGTGTGGAAGTAGCCAAGAGTTGTGGCGAAGCTATATTATGTTTAATCTTCTTTTATATATTTTATTTAATTTATTTTCTTGTTTTAAATATTTTTAATTGATATTAGAGCTTAGGTTGGGTTAGCAAAGAGACGGATGTCAATGAATTTGATTCTATCATTCATGAATTTCTTGAGAACTTAAACTCGATAGAGAGTGAGGTTGTATGTGAAAAGAGAAAAAGAATATAACATGTGCATTGGTGGTTTAGCTAGAATATTTTAAAGTTCTTAAATATGAGATTAATGTAATTCTTGAGTACAAGGGTGATGGTGATAGACAAGAAAGTTGTCATGAAATAATTGTAGAAGAGAGAAAATGAGGACATAAAGACTAGCTTGAGTCTCTAAACACTTGGTGTTGTCCTCTTATGACATGGATTCTCTTATTTATAGCTTCAAACTAGATGATCAAAATAATGTCTCCCAAAGTACACATGATTTAGCAATTAGAAAATTGCACCTCTAAAGAATCAATGTCTAGGATAGACAAGATGTCAATTTTAAAAAAAGATGAAGGGGCAAACAAAAATTTCCTAATAGAATAAGATAAAAGAATATATGAGAATTTTATTGTGAAAGAAAATAAGGAGACAAGCACTAAAGGGGTAGAAGAAGAGGAAGAGGAAAGGAAACAAGACATTGATTCAAACCTAAGTAGAGTGATGCCTATTTGGCAAAAGTATGAGATAGTTAAACTTCAAGAAATTCATCCTCTTGAAAATCTCACAATGGATAGGAGGGATGAGACTCCCAAAAACACACCAACAACTACTTCTCTAGTAGAAGGGTGCTCTACCTATGGGCCTCCAAGTTTGAGGGGCAATATTTATTGCTTCAACAACACCACATGGCATAGAAATGATGAAATGTTTCTTAAAGTTATTAATCATTCTGAGGACACAAGAGATGTACAATGAGGATTGTAATGCTTAGAGTCTATCTTATGATGCAAAGTGTATCACATGAGTGTACTAAAATTCCATGGAGTATAATGTACTTTATTTCAAACCTTTACCAAAACCTATTAAAAAGAATTGAGGTAGTGAACATAGTTTAGAAAATTCAAGGGCCAAAAACTTTGGTTCATGTTTCTTCCACAGAGAATCACCTTGTGAGGATGAATTTTTAAAGATGAATGTGGCATGTGAAAAAGGTCATTTTCTTAACCTCTTGTAGAGAAATCACTTCCTTTGTTGGAGAATGTTAGATCATATGTTTTACCTCTTGATGAAAGTATCCCAAAAATATTTTTGGTGTGGAGGCATCCATGGACATGTTAAAGGCCAATGGATGCTTTGACATTGCCATGAAGGGAGTTCATAATAATTTGATAGAAGGAAAGAATGATGGGCTAGCGAAAAACAATATTACTACCACCAATGATATGTCATGTCTAAGCATGAAGGAGACCCAAAAAATGATTTGGATTCCAAAAAGCTAAAGCCTATGATTGAGTAGAAGATAAAGACCCCCTTTATGGTTTCTCAAGTCAAAGGTAGGAAATTTTAGTAGATAAGAAGTCCTTGGATACAAGAAAATAATCTAGGTATTCATACTACCAATGCCTCTATTGTATACATTAACACTTTAAAACATAATGAACTCAATGCCAATGATGATTGTTAATCAAATCATAGTGAAAGTGCAACAATAGAACATTTTAATATGAGTGATTTAGTTTGGGTTAAATGCAGTTAGTCTAAATAAATCTTTGACACCACCTTAAGCATTTAGGATTACTACAAGTTGAAGGAAAAGAGTAATGGATTCAATGAAGTAGATGCATTTTTTTTAAACTTTGATCAATGATGGAGACAAGAAAGGGGAAAGGATTTTCTCTTGGATGTTAGTAGTATTGAAGACATTATTCCTTCTCCTCTAACTTGTTAGGAAGGTTTATAAACATGACATGTCCAGCTATTTAGATCCATTCATTGAGGAGCTGCATTCAAGTTTCTAGCTACAACATTAGTTAAAACTATATGATTCATAAGTAATAAGGATAATATATTTCATTTAAAGGATAACCATACCTTTGCAACAACAATTCATCATGAAGGTGTGTTCTTATATGAGAAAAGTAATAAGAATGATCTAAATTATGTGAGTAGTGCATTGCAGCTCAAAGGAGATATTTTTTACTCCACTTTTATTTGGAGAAGACTCATTTAGAGTGTGTTGTAATAGATTTTTAAGAAGTTAAAACTTTTCAAGGTCTAGATGTTCTATGAGATTCAAATTAGGAAGCAGGGAATGTTATTGTCAATGGCTATGTCAGGTGGACTTCAGGAGGGAGATTTTTAGGATATGAAGTCCAATGATCACATGACTATCCTTTCTCTCTCATCTCTTTTTAATGGCTATGTGCAGCCCATGTATTTGAAGATATTGTGTAAAATAATAGTTTCCTGCTCAAGTGTAAACATAGCCACAAATTATAATGAACCAAGATAAATACCCATACATTATGATTCATCTTTTTTGTTCTATTTTCTATCATTTATTTTCTCATTTAAATAATTAAAATTAGATGAATTCTAACCACAAGAGAATAACCATCTTCAGTGGAGGAAATGATACTAAGAAACTACCAGGTGGGTAAGTGCACCAAGTTGTGGTGCCAAAAAGGTGACATATTTTTTTTTTTTCTAATTTTCAATACCATGTACATGCTATAGTGCATACACACTTTATAAAAAGATAAAATATTATAAATGGGCTGCATACCCACATACCATTCATTTTTTATCTAATTTCCAGTTTTCCCTCCTCATAATGTGTATGTAGATTGAGAGAAGATAAGATTTTTTCCACTCACCTTGCCAATATGCCTCCTTGTCATCAAAGTTAGAGATCACGAGGATGTTGTATGTTATCTAAATTTCATTTTACATTGTTTTATATATTTTTAAAAATTGTTTTGTAGGTTTTTTTCAATTTTTTTTAAAATTTATTTATTTATTTAGATTTCAATTGATTTCTTATTCGAAAATGTGAATAATGAACCAGAAAATCCCCAAGAAGGTCAAAACCAAAACCCTCAACAAGATCCAAACCAAAACCCTCAAGAAGAACAAAACCAAAACCCTCCACAACAAGAAAAAAAAAATTTGCAACCTGAACCAATTGCAAGACCTCCTCCTGGCACACAAGAAAACATAATAAATGAAATAGAAAGAGGCAAAACTAAATTAGAAGCAATCATTGGTCAGTTGAAAGCTTATGGACAAACCAATCCAATGAGAGCTCAATTGGCATCATCCCTCAAATCCATTAAGACCCACATAGCTTTTGTTAGTGGTCAGTTAGATGTTTGGTGGGTTAAGAGGGATGAATAAAAAAGATATTATGCAAATAAATTATCATATCAAGATGTCAAAAAAAAAGATATACCAAAAGGTAGAATATATGCATTATTTAGAAAGCCTAGTGAACAAGATACTATTAGAGAGGGTACTAAATAATTCCCCATTCATTGGTGCATACATGATGGTATTAGAAATAATTTTTGGGATAGATGGTGGATGGTTTTTGATTCCCCTCCTTGCAATAATCATGAGGTCCCAATGTATTTCTTAAGGATATTTTATTGTGAGTTTCTCCTTGGGGAGATCCCCAATTATTTTGATATATTAGACTCTCACGGTAGAGGTGGGGGGTCTTCATTTGAGAGATCGGGGGCATGTCATGACCCTAATGTAGTTAGGGCACCTATGGTCAAGCCACAGGGTGAGCATGTGACTATTCCTTTAGTTGTGAAGGAACATGTAGAGGCTAGCTCTCTAGGGACTATTAGTGCTTTGACAAAAACCCTCATTCATTGCATGAGTCCATTAGTTGAGGAGGAGCCTTTTGTACATCATAGTCACATGTGCACATCATGCAGATCCTTATGCATATTTGGAAATCATGCTGAAGATGGTGTGCATGATGGGCTAGTGACTAATTAGTTCCTGAATGAGACATTTGGCATTGACACACAGGTAAATTATGATTATAATAAACTAATTTGATCACATTTCATATGTATAGTGAATAACTAATTAATTAGCATGTATTAACATTGTTCAAAATTTAGGGTTAAAGTGTTGGTGGCCCTAGTAGCGATCCAATGGCCCCATTTTTTTTCTTGTTGATGATTCTAGAGGTATGTATCAATTTAATCATTTAAATGAATACATATATTTATTAAATAATCATATGAAGGATTGACAAAAAAATTTATGCATGCGCATCAATTCTCTACAGGACTGTCAACATTCACTACAAACTCCTAGCCTAGATGTGACATGAGCTTTGTAGAGGTACATTTGTTTCATGTTAATTTAATGCATTTGATTATATTTGTTTCATGTTTCATGTTACATTTAATGTGTATTTTATGACATGCAACTCTTGACATCTAAGGCTCCTCCTCATCTTTAGTAGTCCGTCGATCATGGAGTGGTTGCAGCTATGGATAGTTCATAGCCATTGATTGAGGTGTGAAAGGATTTTCTTGGTTTTAGTTTTTTTTTATAGCAGTTAGTATCAAAATTTATAATTTTATTTATAAGTAATTATATTGATTCAATTTTTGTAGGGTCTTGTCACACCCGATCATCCACGAGCCTTTAAGGTGGACTTGCAGAGCGACTATATGATGGCGGTAAGAAAATAATTAATTTTGTGTGTACATATATTTTATTTCAATGTATAATAATTATTGATTCATATCTACTTTGTTTGTATCAGCTCAAGTTAGAGAAGAGCCTCAATAAGAGGATGAGCGAGCGTGTGAGGAAGACCCCATCATTGCCACCATCTCCCTCCACATGACAACCGAAGACCTCTAGAGATTTGTTTCCTTCCCCTTGTGGGATGGAGAAGATATAGTTGATAGACATACATGTATAGGCATCAGTAGACATATATGTTGGATTTTATGTGAGTGGACATATTCGATATACATTTAATGTATATATGACATTTTATATTTGATGTATGACATTTATTTGATGCATGACATTATTAGACTTATGACATTATTGGTTAATATATGATATGTTTTTTCATGTATGACATTATTGGTTATCATAATATATTATATGTTCCTTCATGTATGACATTATTGGTTAACATAATATATTATATGTTCATTCATGTATGACATTATTGCTTATCATAATATATTATATGTTTGTTCATGTATGACATTATTGGTTATCATAATATATTATGAGGTTGCATGGGTACTTATACCCACACCCCTGATACTTGTACCCATGTACCCAAGTGTCGGGTACTCAATGGGGAGTATCATAACTAAGGACCTTGATTGAGATTTTGGATTATTTTTTTTGGTTTTTTGTTTGTGTATCATCTTGTTGCTTATCAAGCTTAATTCAATACCTAATTAGTTCGAATGTAGTACCTCACCCGGAGATCCTTGGAAACAAGAATGAAAAACAAGCAAGATTTTTTTAAAAAAAATTTAAAAAAAGTGTAAGTGCACATGATAACAACTTACACAGATCATAAAGATCACAACAGAAGAATGACTATCAACCAACTCAAAAATATCTCCAAACACCACTACTAAACAAAACATAAATAAGAAAACATACGAGATCAACCAAGCTGATAGACAAATGCTAACTCCTAAAAATTGGCTAAGTCTAAAATCTTGAAGCCCTAAAATTTGGCTAAGTCTAGATTTCTAAAGTCTTAAAATTTCCTTGAATCTTTATCTTAGCCCATAGAGGTCTAAAATCTATCTCAAATGAATCGTCACATATATTAAAATATATCTTAAGTATAAGTTGATGTAAATATACATCAACTTATACTTAAATGATATATTTTAAACCCAAGAGACTAACTACAGAAACACACAAAACTAAGATCAAAATGCCACATCATAGGGTTGAAGAACACCGAAGAGGGTATCCAAATCAACTCTCAAAAAGTTTGGACCAGACCAAAAAGTGCCCGCTGCCTATCTACATAGGTTTTTACAAAAACTAGTCGATACTTTAATACAACATAGAAAAGTATCGCACAACATTTCTAAAGAAGGAGGGCAATATTTTTAGGGACTGGGTGATACTTCTCCCAAAGGTGTGTGACACTTTATGAGTGTCGAACAACATTTCTTACAAGGAGGTGCGATACTTTCCAGTATCGCATGATATTTCTCCAAGATGTGTGTGATAGAATCAGGGTACGCATGATATAGTTTCAATGGGCATGCGATACATTTTTGTGTCACACCATGCTGATAAAAGGTCACCCAAGAAACTAAAGAAAATACTTAAGGACAAAAAAATGACTAAAACTGAGTTCAAAACCTCCACACTAAGGAGTACCTGATCCACATTTCAAGCAATAACACTCAACATAAATAGAAAGAAAAAAACCTGAAACCTAACCATCTAATAAACATTGAAAGAAATAACAGAAAGAAACATCACAGAAAATTGAAAGCAACATTGCATTTTTTTAAAAATAACATCGCAATGTAGAGAATAAACAAGTACGTGATTCCTCCCAACCGTCAATGGTGTCATAAGGCCATAATGGTCCCTAGCCATCCCCCATGTATAACATCCCAAGCCACTAATCAAATCATTGGTACAGTCATAATAGGGACGTCACCACCAAAAGCATAAGGAAATCTAATATGCTAGTAGTACAACAAAAGTTAAACCTGCAAGTAGATAACATCAACTATCACATGCTAATCATCATAATAAGGAATGTTTCAAAACAAAGATCATCTAAACATGATAAACAACATCCAATGAAAGCATAAATCACAAGAAGCATACTCCATAAACCGAAGTACCAAGGGAACACATCCAACAATGGTCGCACTAGGATATAAGACCATCTCCGTACACCAGTCCCTAGTAGTGGTGAAGGTAGCTACACCTCCCAACCACATGGTACCCATAGGTCCACACCCACCATACTAATGGAGATAATGATCTAACCACAAACACACACAAAACAACATCCATGGCTAACACACATGCCAAGTAGTATGATGACTGAATCCAAGACAAAGACAATGCATAACTATAGGTCCTGGTCAGACATCTTAATGGGCTACTATGTAGGGGCTGACATCATGAAGATTCACTTGGCATGTACAAGCCCAAGCTCAGATCGTGTGTCCTCAAACTTAAACAGGTGCTCACACATTGTGTCCTCGAACTTAATTGGGTGCTCACACATTTTATTATCTTGAGTTTTATTACCACCCAGTATTTTCTTTAGTTATAACTTATATAAAACTTCCTCTGCCAACCCATGGTTTCATGATAGTTAGGCTGCAAAGTAGAAGCCCCCTCCATATGCTACCCTACCCTACCCATGCTCATCCAATGATGAGTGCTCATAGGCATGCAAATTCCCAACCCAACCCTAATGATCACAATTTTGGAAATACCATGGTAGATCAGGACTCGCAAGTCATCTAATAATGTACACGTATGTACTCATGTGTGGCACACCACCATCATGAAAATTATAACAAAGGACTGGATGAGAACCCAAATAGAAAGTCAATCAACTAGAAACAAAAATTAGAATGACAGATGCTACATGCATCCCAATGCAACATAACGTGCAAAAGTGGTCTAACAGATTTTCCAACGGATCATCCAAGTCCACAACCCACATTGTGCTGACAAAACCCAAGAAAATAAGATGGCATGGAAAATGAGGCAAAAACCCTAGATTTTAGAAAAAAATTGAAATTAAAACCCATTTGGCCTTTGGGTGCAAAAACCCTAAAAATTCAAAAATAATTGAAATAAAAAACTGTATGCAAAAACAGCCAGCATAATGATTCAAAACCCATACCCCCATTTCAAAAATAGGGAAAATGTTCATAACCGACCAATCGAGTAGAACCAAAAAATAGAAACAGAGGAGAACACTAGTTCTCAGCCTCCTAACAAATTGTTGCAAGAATCTGAAGTTGAAACAAGGCAAAAATAATAAAATGAGAAAGCCCTACCTGATAGCAAAAGGGGCAGAAATAGTAACTTGCACAATAAAATAAATCACCCACCAAATTTGCTGAAAAAGATGGCAAAGCATAAATTCCTCGAGCCAAATCCAACAAGACCAACCTCGCATAGATCCCATGCTCATAGCTCCCAGAATGAACAAAACAAGAATCCTTCAGAAGAGGATTTCCAAATTTTCTCTCCAAATTCTATTTCTAAAATGTGAGAAGTGAATAATGAGTTCACTTTTCCAATACTTATTCACTTTTTGAGTGAATAGTCGATTCTAGAAATTAGCCAGTTGGAGTAGCTAAACTCCAAATTGATGCAAACAAAAATAGATTATTATCTGTAATGGAAATTCACCTAAGGCAAAGCTACCAAAAATTAAATTGAAAAGATTTAAAATCTAAAAACCCAAAATCACAAAAAATCACTTAACACTTTCACGACAAATGTGAACTTCTAAATGCACAAACACACACACTGGTCTAATCACATAATGCAGATAAGGTTTAGATTCAAACAATTAAATAAGGGTATGTCGACCATGTAGGGATGACATTGGTAAAATATGAACAGCTGAATCACTATCTCCATGTGCCACTACCAGGGATATAATTCTTGCACACTAAAACACACGATCAAGTGCAATTACATATAATATCATAGCCAAAGCAACATGTATTAAAATACTTATTTAATTCATTTACATCACTCAACATTCATAGAAAGCGTAAAGATACCAAAATGAAGTAAATCACCATAGCATAAAATCCATCACATAACATAACCAACAATATGTCCAAATAAACCATATAACCAGATATTATCATAGATCTACTGTCATCTCAAAATAGCATCAACATGCAAAAATGATAAACTGAACAACATAGTAGTAAAGCATCTATGGTACTGAATCAAAGTATAACATCTGACCCTCAAGTCATCACAAGGTACAAAATAGGAGTATCAAGTATCTGTCGAATCAAAATAGACAAGGTACAGACTGCAAACATGAGAGGCACTACATTGAAACTTTGATAGAATATTGATTAACAATAAATGTTATCATTGTTTAAGCATAAATTTATCATTTTCAATATGCCATCGTCATATGATTTATGATCTTGTTCATGTTTAAATTTTTCCTTCTCTATTATTTGTTTATCAAGCTTAGTTCAATATGTAATTAGTTTGAATTTTTGATACAATATTGATCAGCAATAAACTTTATCAATCTTAAAGCTAAAAATTTAACATTTGCAATATGTCACTGATTTATGATCTTCTTGTTTATGTTTAAAGCCTTCCTTCTATGTTATGCATCTAAACATTTATCATAAATTATTATTACAAACATATAACAAATCTAAAACTAAAAACAATACATTACATTTGCAAACTTTATCATTGTTCTTGATTTGAAAAATCATTGTCATGACTCATAAATTTAAGTTTTCTATAAATATAGAAGTATAATTAAAAATAAAGTTTGACATACCCAAGTAACCCCATCCCCTACTATAAAAAATAGATGTACCCATACCCATACCCATACACGTACCCTAAGTACCCCAAGTACACCTATCCCCGTGCAACCTTGTATATTATATGTGGATCTTGGTGTTTTCTGTACACCTATGTGGTCTATAAGATCTCTTCCTACTTAGAACATCCACTGACCTTGCCCAACCTCCTCAAATGGAAGCTTTATGTGTGGTAATTTTTAATGAATATGGGATCTAGGAAATTTTAGTTGTCAGATAGAAGTTTTATGTTTCATGAGGACCCTTTAATGCATCCAGCTAATTTTATTTTCAGCACCACCCACTAAAAAAATTATTGTGCACCCACTTACATGGGAACAATGCTTAGTTTAGGTTTCTTAATCTCTCCACACAACATTCAAGCCTCCTACAACAATTTTTCAATTTTTTGCAACCAAAATCATTAGTTAATCTATATAAAAAACATTACTGCACCAAAGTTACTATATGAGGAAAAGCTCTTCAAACATTTGAGCAGATGCTACAAATTTTTCATACCTCTATTTTATTTGGGGTCAAGGAAAGTGCTTGGAGGACATGCACATTGAGTGGACAAAATGTTAGCAAAAGCATAATTATGAATGATAGAGGCTAAGAACCATACTAGGCTGGAGAAGATGAGGGGCAAAAAAAAATTAGAATAAGTTAGATGTTAAACTTTAACTATGATGGACAATATTATTATCCAAGAGGTAAAATTTGAGATTTTTTACATATTGGTGCCTAATCTATTCCCCTAATCTATCACTAAGCTAGCTCCTAAAGAATGACAAGGCCAGATATGTCACTACTCCTATTTGTAGTTAGTAAATATGTCAAGATAGGTGCCATTGGACGTGTGTGGCAAGTTTTTAGAAGACTTACATTGTCATGTTTCTTTGATGTTTTCTGTAGGTGATGATTTTGTTGTTGACAGAGCAACAGAGGGCTTATCTTAGTATAGATAGAGTTATGTATCCCTGAGTCCCCCAAACCCTTGAGAAGCATTAATACCCATTGTGTCTAATTACAAAATGAGACGTGGAGATTTCTAAGCAATTTGCACTTTTTTCTACCCCTGTCCTTTGGAAGGAACTTGTTGTGCTTCCATCATTAGGAAGAGGGTTTCTCTTGTTGGAAAACTTAGATGTTGATTGTTGATGATCTGGTTACTATTGTTTGGGGTGGCACATAGAGGATTGAGCTCAATTGAAAATAGAGCCTTTGCAACATTGTAGATTTCAATAGAGGTGGCTAGTAATGGCGTGAGAGTTTTGAATTGAAAACAAGGTGCATAAAAATCTAGGTAGGAAGATTGAGCTCAAAGGTGGTGTCTAATCCTACTTACTTGGTGATATTATAGGGCTCACAATGCAGTGGACAAGCTTGTGGTGCTACCTGTACTTGGTAGTTATGTTCTACAAAATGGTTTGCATATATTGATGTATTTGTTTAATTTGTGTGATGAATTTGATGGCTTTGTCAACTTTGTCTTAAGATAGAGTAATTGATGCTAAGGATAGTAGCACGGGATAAGCCTTGTCATTCAATTATAAAAGTTAAAATTGGAGTAACATGGAAAGGGTTGTGGTTTATAGAGTTGGAAAGACCTTTTCCACAATTGTGCTTAATGAAAAGGAGGCTTCTGTCCCATGTGTGCTTCTTGAAATAGTACATTTGAAGAAGGTGCAATATTAATCCTTTTACCGAAGGAAGTAGATCAACTTTGTGCCTGTCAATGACCAAATTTCCATGTGGGGGTATCTCAAAAATATGGGGGATTGATTACAGATGATGGTACTTTGACTTCGTTAGCAACTCAACAACATAAGTTTCACAAGTCCATATTCATCGATAATAATTATAGTTGTTGTTCTCTTATCTAACAAAATTTGCAAGCTATGAGCATTTAGTATTGGCCATGTTACATCTCCTTAGCACAAGATCTATTTGCCCCATGATGAATAGCTATTGTTGAATCACTGCTGATTTTTGCCATAATTTACCCACCAACCCATTATTTCAACATATGTTGAGAAGGGAAGGGCAATGTTTGATAAAATATGCTAGTTGATCATCATTTCTATGATTGGGACTTTATTTTGTTCTTCCATTGTTCCCATTCTATCTGCTTAGTATATAATTCCCTCCATGTGTTGTACATGTATTTACATATTGCTCCAAGTCTATCACCATCCTCCTCTCTATTTTGACCTAATTTCACACCATGTTTACAAGCTTCCATTATTCAAATAGTTGTTTACATTTGCCATTTGGCTCTGATACCATGTTAAATTCCAAAGATTCAGCTCGGTGTGCCCGAGAACATTCAAGTGCTCAATGAGATAGGACAAGGTAAGGGATAGGGTTTACTTGGCCACCTAGAGTTAACAGAATAGATAGTATGATCTCATGACAAAAGGTGAGAGAGATCTGGCAGTTGGCAACCTTGTATTGGCCAACACTACAAGTTTTAGCATCACTCGAGATGGCATCGCAAAATCAAAATAGAGTATGATCTCCAAAAAATGAGAGAGGTTATTGTAGGTCTCTATAACACGATCCTATAGGAACTAGAATTGCATCCATACCTTACACAAGCTCTAAGATATGCCTTATCAAAGATCATTTCCCTATGGCATTTAGTGACCCTTAGGGATGTTTTGGTTCGGCATGCTTGAGAAAATTTTGTGCTCAATAGGATGGGAAGAGGTTGGGGATAGGGTTTTCCCAGCCACATGGACCTAATAGAATAGACAGTTCAATGCCACGATGAAAGGTGAGAGAGATTTGGCAGTTGGCAACTTTGTACTGGCCAACACTACAAGTTTCAGCATCACCCGAGATGGCATCACAAAATTAAAATGGAGTATGATCTCCAAAAAGTGAGAGAGGTTATTGTAGGTCTCTACAACATGGTCCAATAGGAACTAGAATCACATTCATACCTCACACAAGCTCTGAGATATGCATTGCCAAAGATCATTTCCCTATGGCATTTAGTGACCCTTAGGGATGTTTTGGTTCAATGCACCCGAGAATGTTTGAGCACTCAATGGGATGGGAAAAGGTTGGTGATAGGGTTTACCTAACCACTTGGAGCTAAAAAAATAGACAGTTTGATCCCATGACGAAAGGTGAGAGAGATTTGGCAGTTGGCAACTTTGTACTCGCCAACACTACAAGTTTTAGCATCACCCGAGATGACATCACAAAATCAAAATAGAGTAAGATCTCCAAAAAGTGAAATAATTTACTATAGGTCTCTACAACACAATCCTATAGGAACTAGAATCACATCCATGCCTTGCATGAGCTCTGAGATATGCCATGTCAAAGATCATTGCCCTATAGCATTTAGTGATCCTTAGGGACATTTTGGTTTGGCGTGCCCAAGAATGTTTGAATTCTCAATGGGATGGGACAAGGTTGGGGATAGGGTTTACCCAGCCATCCAAAGCTAATAGAATAGATAGTTTGAACCCATGATGAAAGGTGAGAGAGATTTGGTAGTTGGCAACTTTGTACTAGCCAACACTACAAGTTTCAGCATCACTTGAGATGGCATCGTAAAATCAAAATGAAGTAAGATCTCCAAAAAGTGACAAAGGTTACTATAGGTCTTTGAAACATGGTCCTATAGGAACTAGAATCACATCCATACCTCACATGAACTCCGAGATATGCCCTGTCAAAGATCACTACCCTATAGCATTTAGTGACCCTTAGGGATGTTTCAGTTCGGCGTGCTCGAGAATGTTTGAGCAAATAGGATAGGATGAGGTTAGGGATAGGGTTTACCTAGCTACCCAAACCTAATAGAACAAATAGTTCAATCCCACGACCCTTTTTCCACTAAATTGCAAATTTGAGCAACTTTTACAACTTTCAACAATGCAACTTTGCATAAAAAGTGAAATTTTTACATTTTTCACTTGATTATAATTATAAAACTTGGAAAAGGTTCAAAAACACTAAAATAACTTATTTTCAAATGCTCAAACCTTCACCAATTCTCAAACTCCTACAAAGTTGTCAACATTTTTGCAACTTTGCTTTGACAACTTTTGCAATTTTTTGCATTTTTGACATCTTAACTCCTAGATGCCCAAAACTTAACCTAATGACCCTAAGGACCTTTATAACCTTCTAAGAAATATATAAATCCTTTTTTCTTTGAAAATTCACCTATATTGCTCATTTTTATACCTAAAATGTAGCCCATAGTGTAACAGTAGAGACTTGGTCCAAAACAATCATACCTCATCTTTTGATATGTTATAGAGGAGTGAAATAGATATCCTAATATTCAATTTATTTTCTTGATTTTATGAAAAAATTTGGAGAAAAATGAAAGAGGAAAGAATTTTATGCTAGTGTTTGTATTGTAATTATTATTGTTTCCTTAGCTAGTGTTTTTCATAAGTTAGAGTATAATAATCTATCTTTTGTTATGATTGAGTTCAATATTTTAGTGTTCTTGTTGATTAGTTTTGAAAATGATTTGAGATTTGAGCTAGTGATGATATGAAGGCTCTAAATAGTATTCATACTTCTTTTTGGTGTTCTTAGATCATGTTAATGGTTCACATTGATTGAGGAGACCAAATTTTTATTTATTTGGTGGTTTTTTGGTGTTTCTTTATTTAGGGTCTAACTGATTTGATGAAGCAATAAGTTGTGATTCTTGGTGCTACTTTGGTGATACCATTGCATTCTTTTGGTTATTCATTTGGGTCCTATCTAAGTCTTGGATGACTTGATTTGGATAACATTACTGATTAAACATAATATTTATATCTTTTATCATAATAGGCATTAGCCAACCTTGTTTATGTTTAATCTTTGTAACATGTATAAATGAGACACCATTTCTATAATTTAGAGTATGTTAAGTATGAAAAGGATGTTCAAAGGAAATATATTGTATGCATTTAATGAATAAGTAGAAGTTGTGCTTCATTGGATTTTTCTTCGTATTTGAAATGTTTATCTTCTTGGTTGTTGTGGACATTAAATCCACTCTCTTGTAATCAAGATTATATCAATGAACCCAACTAAAGGCAAAATCTAAGATTTATTGTAAGAAATGTGCTCAACTAAAGGAAACTTTCTCAAATAAAGGAAACTTCCTCAACCATGCTCATGAGTTCATTATCTCATTGTCTCAATCCAATCTATTCAAACTCCAATACTCTCTTGGGTTACCTAGTGCACCTAGTCTACCTAGTGCCTCCAACATACCAAATATCCAATCAAGCTTCCCACACTAACCCTAACTCCTTGGATAACCTTTTCAAGGCCTATCTACCATGATCCAAATCTTCACCATGGTGTAGAGAACCTAAACCTCTTTCTTTTCATGATGTAATAAGGATCTCCCTATGATCCATCCACCTTGTAATGAACACAAGACTCCATGGTGCAACTATAAGCCTTGGGCATCAATTGGTCCAACAAGTGGGATTTTCATCATTTTTATGTTTTCTAGGTGTGTCTAGGTTTTTACAACATTAATAAGGTTCCTATAAGCGAGAAAAGTCCATTTTTAAACATTCTTGCAATAAAACTTGTCATAAGCGTAAAATTGCTAAAAAGTTGCTTAGCAACTTTTGCTTTTTTGTTGACAACTTTTTGAAATGTAACTTCCAATGGTTCAAACTATCAAGGGGTGGTTAAACCTATTGTAAATGTCCTATTTAGGCTCATATAATTTGAGGATGGTGAGGGTGTGAAGATTCAATTGTATTTTTCTCCCAAAATCAATAAAATTTGCTAATTTCTTGTGCAATTTACTAGTTTTTTCCATACTGTATGGAATATAAGGTCTACAAGATAATATTTGGACTCTAAGAAGTTGAAGCTATATTTTTAGAAGATTTTGGTCTTGGTATGGAGTTTTCATCATTTACCTTGCAAAAGTTATCATATTTTTTAGGGTGTTGGTATGTGAAACTCTTAATTTCAGGGTTTGGTCATAAAAATGACCCTAACTTGAGTTCTTAAGTGTGTATTTCCTTCTTCCCTGGTATGGAGCAAGTTAGGGATGTACTCTATCATATTTTGGTAGTTTGGGAGTAGGAAGTTGTGCTAGTGATTTTTGGAGATGAGCCCTAGGTCAAATATTCCCATGTATTTGACTTTTATTTTGGAGAAATTCGACTAGACAAAGTGATGGAAAGGGTTTAAGAACCTAATGTTTGAACAAAGTGCCCTTATTTTAGCTTTAAGAACAACCTAGAAGTTGATACTAGATTCCATGCACCCATTTTTGACCACTTGCCTTGAAAACCAAGCCTAAAGTAGCTAATTAGGTATGTGTACTTGGTTGTGGTTAGGATATGCTAGAGTGGAGTTGATCCTTGCAACTTTGGAGTTAGTAAGAAATAGGAAAAGCGTGCTTAAATATGTAATTTATTCATCAGGTCCTTTGGTGACTTTTAGAGTTATTGGTCAAAATCAACATTAGGAGACCTAAAAGGCTTTGAGGCCTAATTTTGCAAATCTAGTTGAGGGTTGTTGGGAGTGCAACCGATAGTGGATTTATCTTATTTAGGTTGAGTTTAAGTTTTTCCAAGCCTTTTCTAGAAGTTGTAAAGCCTAGAACAACAAAATCCCTATTTTGCCCATTTTGAGGGAGTTGGCTCTATTTGCTTAAGTTGGGTTCATATTAGCTTTGTGTCTTGCTTGGAGTGGTGAGACTTGAAACTTTCCTTAGTGATTCCTAGGAGGTATATACACTTGTGAGAGTAGAACATAACATTAGTTCAACCCTTGGAGCAAATTTGAAGGTTGTGTGAGATTTGGCTTATTTGTTGGCTTCCATTGTAGGCTAAAGAGTAGACCTAGGGCTTCTTTGGTGTTTTTTTCTTGTAGTGATGCTAGCCACATCACTAGAGTAATAATATGATCAACTTGGTCCTAATGTGAGGTTAGATAGGTTAGAAGAGCCCCACAATGCAATATTGCTCAAAATTGCTCATTTGGCTCAATAGAGCATTTTTAGATTTTGAGGGCCAAATAAGGTAATAAATTTTCTTAGGCTCATTATTAGGTGTCTTAGATCCATCTTAGGCCTTTTGGAAAGTTTGGTAGCAAGTAGAGAAAGTTTGGGTAAAAAATTTGCTCATTTCTTGCAAAGTTGTCATTGACAACTTTTGCAACTTTTATGCAAAAATAGAAACTTCTTTGTGGGAGCCCTTAAACCATTTAAATTAGTTGTAAATTTACATTTTAATCCTATATAAGGTTGAACTCAACCTTTTTAAGGGGTTGGAAGAAGGAAAAATGACAATGTAAAGATTGTAATCAACATTTTGTTTATTACAGTAGTCACTTGCTTTGAGTATTTTTTTCATGCTTTGTAAAGATCAAACTCAGGGTTTTTTGAGTTGCAAGTTTTAGTGGTTTTTTTCCTTCATTTCTATTTTTAGTTTTTGTGTTGTTACAGAGAGTTTGGTGTGTTCAAATAATTTTTTTGAAAGTTACCAGGATGTTGTTCTGAATTAGGTAGCCAACAAAAAATAGTCTTAGGGCCACTTCCCAATGTATAAAATGTACAGCCTCTTGGGATTTGGAACTAGAATCCTTGTACATTATGTACAGAAAAGGAGAGCCCATGGGAAGCAAAACAATAATTTTTAGTGTGATGCCCTAGGAAAGAAAACCATGTTTGGTTAGGGATCGCAAATCTGAAAAAGAGCAGTTGGAGTGGATTGAAAGGTCTAATTATTCAATCCAAGAATTTGGTAAGTTTATGGTGTGGGATAACTCCAATCCAAAGGAGGAGTCTTGGTAAGGATTTTAAAGGGGTTCAAACCCCAAACAACACCAAAATCCTTGAAACCCTCAAATTAAGCCTAAAATTGTGCTTGGGTTGTACGAACAAGTTGGGGGCTTAAGAGTTACAAAATCTTCAAGTATTCTTAAAAGGGTATCTAGAAATGTTATTTTTTTTTTATGTTGTTAAGAGATTTTCAAAATATCTCAGTTTTAGTGTGTTTGGAGGGCTAATTCTTATAGCCTTTTTCCAAGCAACTAAGTACAAATTGACCCATGTATTTCAATTTGCATAGGGATTTGCACTTGTTTTAGGTCTAGTATGTTGGTGAGTAACCTAAGGCATGCCTAGGTATTCATTTGACCAAATGGAAAGGTCCAAGGAGAATTGGGGTTATTTGTGTAATTGTGGAAGTTTGAGCAATCTTGTACTACCCTGTTGTTGTGCACCAGTTGAAGAAGTGGGATCTCTTTGATAGAATTCTTAGAGGCATAGGGTGTGAAATAAGCCCTATTTTATTAGGTGGAATACCTAAGAATACCCTAGAAAGCTTCAGGTTTGTGAGCAAGATGTAAGGGAAATAAAAGCAAATGTATTTACACCAAGTTTCAACCAAGTTCAAGTATATATATTCAAACAAATTTGCTATTATTGGGACTGTACCCATGGGATAATAAGCTTCATAAAATGCAAAAAATTTGAATTCTATTCATAAAACTTCCATCTTTGGTTCCATTACATATTTTATCATTGTGGATCATCTCTCCCTTCTAATCACATGGAAGAACTTCTAAATAGACCCCATCTTCTCCCAAAAACCCTACAACTTCTTAACTATTTGTAACTGTTTGCAATAGTGTAATAACTTAACATATGAAAATGTTGTGAGGTTGATAACAACAAAGTTTTCAACTTGACAACTCAACATTTCTATACTAATCTAAAGAATCTTTAACTTATTTACACTATAAAACTCTAAACATATCCATTAGTCCTTTCACTTAGCCATTTTTGGCATTCTTGACAACATTTTGTCAATTTTGCAATTTACATCTATTTATGCATATCTTGTATCTTAACCTTGAATGACCTATGACTCCTCCATACTATTTGATGAACCAAATACATTACATTTGACTATGGAATTAACATTAAATGACTTTTAACTACTTAAACCTCATTTGTGCTATTTTGGCCTATGTTTGCCCATTCTTGGCAATGTATTACAAATTTGACAATTTCATGCTTCCCTTACATTTTGATGGCTTCATAAGCCATGTTTCATCATCAAATGACTTTACATATCTTCATTAGGCATTGATTTTGGTGTTGGGGCACCGAGGATAAACAAGCAATTCATGAAGCTAGTCAAGTTACACAAGAAGACTATGAAGACTTGGGAGTCACCTAATGAAGATTAATGTTCCAAGAAAGACTAGTGGGTTCTAAGTGATGTAAATCCAATAAATTATAATGTGTTGGCTTCTATAATGGTTTGATTCCATGAAGTGGAATTTGAATTTAGGAATGGATTTATATCCTTAAAAGGATTAAATAGATGTAATTTGGACCATTAGTGTCCAATAGATGTTTTAGGATAGGTTCAAGTTATAAGAGTGATGCTATTAAGTCTACTAGATTATGGAAAACCTTTGGAGTTCTTAAAATCCAATTTAACAAGGTTTTAAGCATTTTAAAAGTTCAAAAGTTTAAATATTCAAAGTTAACTGTTAGTAGCCAGTTGGGGGGGCCACGGGGGGAAGTATTATTTTAATGTTAAAAAATTGAACTTGTTCTTAACTATTCAAAGCATAAGCTAAACCTACCCAATATATACCAGTGTTGTTGAATTACTCTGTAGATGTAGGTGGAGGTTTGGGTAAGCCAAGACATGGATAGAGGGGGTATAAAGTGTAGACTGTAGATTACATGTTGACATCATCTACTCCAACTCCCAAGTGATGGTAGCTACAAATGCTTCTACTCCACATCCTTGCAATTGCTAATTGAGATAAGCTTGGCAAATCCTCTATGGCTAACATTGTATTGTGTTGATAGTCATTTAAAGTCCATTGCATTGTGTTTAAATGTTGGAGGTATTGCCTTAATAATAGTTCATAGGAATAATGAAATAGAAAAATGAATGATGAAATTGTTGTTGTAAGTAAAGACCATGTGATCGTTATTAATAAGTCCTATGCATGATGTGTGTAAGAAAACTTAGTTACTGGTTCTTGTGACTAGGAGTGAACCAAAGATCATACACTTTGGTCTTAATGCTTCCAAATAGACAACATCTGAAAAATTTATAAGAAGGGTTTTATAAGTTTATGATTTGGATATTAATTTGTTTTGGAGTTTATCTAAAATAATTATATTAGATAAAACAAATAAAAGATAAAAGCATGTTAGTCATAATATCATTATTGGTAACAATGTTCCAAATGCAAAGAATTATTTGTTTGAGCTTCTAGAAATGATCAAGTAGCTTACTGAATGGCTTGATGAGTCCTGGGAACTTCTCCCATTGTATCCTTTCTTTTTCCAATTTGAAATTTTTGATTACATGCACACAATCATGAATTTACATCACAAAGCACTCACATTTTAACAATTTTCACGTTCTTTCTTTACATTTTGATCTAAACAAAAAATTCTAAACGTTTCCTTATTCAAATGACTAATCTAAAAATGGGTCCTATTAAAGAATCTAATATAAATTCAAATAATGTATCTAGGTTCTAAACAAATCAAAACATAAAATCTACGATTTAAACTTATCTCATCACTTATACATAATAACAATACCCACCTTGTCATGTGGATAGTCTTGGGGGAGAGGTTGCAACATTGTATTTGGATCCAATTGATCACTATTTCTCTCTCTCCCTCTCTCCCTATTCAATCTAATGAACCAATTGGATCTGCTCTACATTTTAATGTCTTAAGTATTGCCTCATGGTCTAACTCGCAAACTTTCCAAAGAATCTTATTATGTGGTTTTCCACCATATTTTATCAAGTAGACATTTTGTGTGACAACAAGGTTTGAATAATGAAGAATCTTCCTCTATGTTTGCCAATCTTCAAATAACCACAAGTTAGGGTTCTTCATAGAATATCGTCTAAGCCATGTGCTAGCTAGAACCACCATGCCGACATGGTACTCTAAATCTTCACCATCTATAACTAAGTGATCCAATTTTTTTTTGGCTTAGAAACAATGACACAAATAATAATTTGTCCCTTCTTCATTGTCTTTAGGGGCAATAACATCAAAAACATGGCCTACAGTGACAAATGTACAAAATGCAGTCATTAATTCAAAAAATACTTAGGTAAAAGTTATAAAGTTACATATTGAAATTACAAAGATATATAAATATATATATTACCAGGTTGCACTAGATCAAGCAAGGGGTCAAAGTCAATAGAAAAATCCATCTCTACAATTTCCAGTGCTTGTGGGGGACAATAGGTGTCAATTGGATCCAAAACCCATATATCCCATTTGTCCACCCATTCAATGGACTCACACTCATCTCAATTTTCCTCTGCACATGATGGACAATAGCATGCCATTTTTTGTGTGTGAATACTCCATGAGCCTATATTAGAGCTTCTAAAAGAGTGCAACTCACTAGATCCTATTAGTGTGCAACAATCTTTATATGGTGCAATGTTAGTATTATCTATCAACCAAAAATATCTACAAACAGTAGACTCACCTTCCTTACCTAGACCCATTGTAGCATTACAGCACTAGACGATAGATTTTGCATTTGTTAATATCAATCCATCTTTGTACTTTAGTTATTCATGAGCTAAGGCTCCTTTGATGCATTTTCTTACACCATTGTGCTCTCCCTTTACATGACCAGCCTCTGTGAAATTCCACATATATTGAATTTTATACAACTTGTGCATCATGCTCAACTAATAGAACATCTGTGCATTCTTGAATTGATATGTTCAATTGTTTGACCAAATAATATGCTGATGATATGTTATGCCCCTATTAGCCAAATCTCCATAGAATAGTTAAAAACAACCCTGTACAAACTCTGTAGAATGTGATCGATCATCGGTGATGTAAAAATGGTACTCCCTCAAAATCTTCCTATCATCATCTATACTTGTAGGTGAATGCATGAATGTTATGTGAAAAAATATAAAAAAATTTTGAGAAGTATAATACTTTTCTTGCACCTTATTTTGTGGTTGTAGTGTGTAGTTCTCTGTGAAGTCTACAACCAAAACAATGGTATCTAGTGAAAACATATTCTTGCACAACTTGAATTGCAAATCTAACCATCGAGCTCTATGTGTATGCCTTGCATACTTGTAAATAATCTTTTCACAAAAAATCTTCATGAACTCATACACTAGAATCTTTTCAATGACTAAATCACATCTTTTACCCTGTTTTTCATCTTTTAGAGCAAATGTGACTATCTTAAATTTTTTGTAATCTATTATTTCATTTCCAATTGCATGTGTACTATCCATTGTTCACAAGTTGATAAAAGTTGCAAAGAACCACAAAATAAACATGTACCATCCAAGCATGATATCTTGTAAAATTTTTGACCATCCCCTATTTCACATAAAATGTTGGATATGAATTCTCTTGAAGATCTTGGTGGCTCATTCATGTCACAACCTTGCAAAATAAACTCAGAATGCAAAAACACACATGTATACCTAAAAACATCAAAGTGGTTAGAAAATTCAACATGTATCCTACAACAACAAGTTGTGTGTGTTATTTATCGACATAAAAAAGTTTACCCATCTCAAAAAAATCTTTGACTTACTCAAATTTGAGGATACATACCAATAAATTTTGCAAAAAACTGTGTCTGAGTTGAGTCCAAAAAATGCTTGACATGTGGGTCACTATTTTGGTTACCAATCCTCCTTCTTACAACATCTCTTTGATTAGGGGAAACACGTGTTTTATTTTTCAAAAAATATTCAATCAATGATTTCAAAGCTTCATTAATTTCTTTATCCTTTTGTGGTAGTCTATCGCTAAATGTCTATAACTCATTTTTTGTTGGATCTTCCAATCTCTCATGCCTTACCATGGCTCTCCTTAGAGTACCTCTACCAATTTTTAATGTTTTTCTTGTGTTTCTCATGATTCAAGCTTTCTTTATTTGGTTACTTACTATTGTTGATGTAAGTACTCGTCTTGTGATATTACTATCTTTGGTGTGTGATTTAGAACCCACTTTGTCATAAGCACTCATTAGATTCTTTACAATATTTTTTTCATTTGAATCATCCATCATTCTTAGCCCAAGAATCTTTATGATAGGCCTAAATTTCAAATTCCTCATCATTTCAACAAATAATTGGCATTGACCTATAATATTTAATTCTTCAAAAAGTAATCTTCACATATGATTAACTTTTCTTTGACAACTACACTTGCTAATCTTGTCAGGCATTGATTTCAAAATGTTAGTATCAATATCAATCAAATATTTTGGTCTTCTAAAATAAATTCTAGAAGGTGTTATAATCTCTTCCATTCTCGGGTATGTGCAGGATCATGGTGTGCCATAAAGTGGTGATGTGAAAAAAATAGAGTTCGAAAATGTCTAAAAGCCCTTGAAAATCCACTCTGACTTTTTTTCACCTATCCAAGTACCAAACCTGAAAAGTAAGACCCAAGCCTTAATGGATATTCGATACTGGTGGCTAAAAAATTGGAGGGAAAAACAAATTTGTGAGTTATATGACTAATTTGAGTTATGAAATATGTAAAGATATAATATATAATCTATAAATATATAATATAATAACATAACTTTTATATATAATATAATATATAATCTATTAATATATAATAATATATTATGTTATTATTATTATAATCTATAAATATAATATATATTATTATTATTTTTACAATATTTTTATTAAATATAATAATGTAATATATTATATATGTTATTAATAGATATTATTATTATCATCTATAAATTATAATCTATAACATATTATTATTATGATGACCTATGTTATTAATATATAATAATATATTATTTTATTATTATTATAATCTATCAATATAATATATATATATGATTATTATAATATATTATTATTAATTTACTATATTATTATTTTTTACTATAGTATTTATATTAGAATCGTTTATATGGGTTGAAAAGGGTCACAAGATGACCTATGACCCCTTTCAACACATTTCATGATGACATGTGTCCCTAGGGGTCCTAGGACCCCTGGGTAATTATTAGAATCATTTATATGAGTCGAAGGGGGTCACAGGATGACCTATGACCCCTTTCGACACATTTCATGATGACATATGTCTCTAATGGTCCTAGGACCCCTAGGAACATATTATAATCATTTATATGGGTTGAACAGGGTCATAGGATGACCTATGACCCCTTTTGACACATTCCATGATGACATATGTCCCTAGGTGTCATAGGACCCCTAGGAACATATTAGAATCATTTATATGGGTCAAAAGGGGTCATAGGATGACCTATGACCCCTTTTGACACATTTCATGACGACATATGTCAAGCGGTCCTAGGACCCCTAGGGACATATTAAAATGGTTTATATGGGTCGAAAGGGGTCATAGAATGACCTATGACCCCTTTCGACACATTCCATGATGACATATGTTCCTAGGGGTTGTACGACCCCTAGGGACATATTAAAAATGTTTATATGGGTCATCCTATGACCCCTTTCGACACATTCCATGACAACATATGTCTCCAGGGGTTCTAGTACCCCTAGGAACATATTAGAATCATTTATATAAGTCGAGGGGGGTCATAGGATGACCTATGACCCATTTTGACACAGTGCATGACAACATATGTCCATAGGGGTCTTAGGACCCCTAGGGACATATTAAAATCGTTTACATAGGTCGAAGGGGGTCATAGGATGACCTATGACCCCTTTCAACATATTCCATAATGACATATCTCCTTAGGGGTCTTAAGACCCCTAGGGACATATTAGAATCATTTATATAGGGGTCTTAGAACCCCTAGGGACATGTTAGAATCATTTATATGGGTTGAAGGAGGTCAAAGGATGACCTATGACCCCTTTTGACACATTCCATGATGACATATGTCCCCAGAGGACCTATGACCCCTAGGGACATATTAAAGTCATTTACATATGTCAAAGGGGGTCATAGGATGACCAATGACCCTTTTTGACATGTTCTATGATGACATATGTCCATAGGGGTCCTAAGACCCATAGAGACATATTAGAATCATTCATATGGATTGAAGGGGGTCACAGGATAACCTACGACCCCTTTTGACACATTTCATGATGACATATCTACTTAGGGGTCCTACAACCCTTAGGGACATATTAGAATTATTTATATGAGTTGAAGGAGGTCATAGGATGATCTGTGACCCATTTCGACACATTCCATGATGACATATATCCCTAAGGGTCCTACGACCCCTAAGAACATATTAGAATCATTTATATGAGTCGAAGGGGGTCATAAGATGACCTAGATCCCTTTTGACACATTCCATGATAACATATGTCCCTAGGGGTCGTAGGACCCCTATGGACATATTAAAATTGTTTATATGGGTTGAAAGGGGTCACAAGATGACCTATAACCCCTTTTGACACATTCCATGATGACATATGTCCTTAGGGGTCCTACGACCCCTAAGGACATATTAGAATCGTTAATATGGGTTGAAGGGGGTCATAGGATGACCTATGACCCCTTTTGACACATTCCATGATGACATATGCCCCTAAGGGTCCTACGACCCCTAAGGAAATACTAGAATCATTTATATGGGGTCAAAGGGGGTCATAGGATGACCTATGAACCCTTTTGACACATTCTATAATAACATATGTCCCTAGGGGTCCTCCGACCCCTAGGGATATATTAAAATCATTTATATGAGTCGAAGGGGGTCATAGGATGATCTATGACTCTTTTCAACATATTCTATGACAACATATGTCCATAGGGGTTCTAGGACCCCTAGGGACATATTAGAATCATTTATATGGGTCGAAGGGAGTCACATGATAACCTATGACCCCTTTCGACACATTCCATGATGACATATGTCCCTAGGGGTCTTAGGACCCCTACGAACATATTGGAATCGTTTATATGGGCTGAAGGGGGTCATACAATGACCTATGACCCCATTTTAACACATTTCATGATGACATATGTCCCTAGGGGTTGTACATATTAGAATTATTTATATGGGTTAAGGGGGTTATAGGTCATCCTATGACCCCTTTTAGCACATTCCATGATCACATATGAATCATTTATATGGGTCGAAGGGTGCCATAGGATGACCTATGACCCCTTTTGACATATTCCATGAAAACATGTTTCTAGAGGTCCTAGGACCCATAAGGACATATTAGAATCATTTATATGGGTCGAAGAGGTCATAGGTCATTTCAACACATTCCATGATGACATATGTCTCTAGGGGTCCTAAGACCCTTAGGGACATATTACAATCATTTATATGGGTTGAAAGGGGTCATAGGATGACCTATGATCCCTTTCAATGTATTCCATGATGACATATGTCCATAGGGGTCCTAAGACCCCTAGGGACATATTAGACTCATTTATATGGGTCGAAGGGGGTCACAAGATAACGTATGACCCCTTTCAACACATTCCATGATGACATATGTCCCTAGGGGTCCTAGGACCCCTAAGGGCATATTAGAGTCATTTATATAGGTCAAAGGGGGTCACAAGATGACCTATGACCCCTTTCAATGCATTCCATGATGACATATGTCCCTAGGGGTCCTAATACCAATAGGGACATATTAGAGTCATTTATATGGGTCGAAGGGGGTCATAAGATGACCTATGACCTCTTTTGACCCATTCCATGATGACATATGTCCCCAGGGGTCCTAGGACCCCTAAGGACATATTAGAATAATTTATATGGGTCAAAAGGGGTCGCGGGATGACCTATGACCCCTTTTGATACATTTTGTGATGACATAGTCAAAGGGGGTTATAAGATGACCTATGACCCGTTTTGATGCATTCCATGATGACAAATGTCTTTAGGGGTCCTAGGACCCATAGGGACATATTAGAGTTGTTTATATGGGTCAAAGTGGGTCACAGGATGACTTATGACATCTTTTAACACATTCCATGATGACATATGTTTGTAGGGGTCCTAGGACCCCTAGGGACATATTAAATTTTTTTATATGGGTCAAAAAGGGGTCACAGGATGACCTATGACCCCTTTCAACGCATTCCATGATGACATATGTCCCTAGGGGTCCGAGGACCCCTACAGACATATTAGAGTCATTTATATGGGTTGAAGGGGGTCACAAGATGACCTATGAGCCCTTTCGATGCATTCCATGATGACATATGTCTCTAAGGTTTCTAGGACCCCTAGGGACATATTAGAGTCATTTATATGGGTCAAAGGGGGTCATAGGCCCTTTCGTCACATTCCATGATGACATATGTCCCTAGAGGTCCTAGGACCCTTATAGACATATTAGAGTCATTTATATGGGTCGAAGGAAGTCATAAGATTACTTATGATCCCTTTTGACACATTCCATGATGACATATGTCCCTAGGGGTCTTAGGACCCCTACAAACATATTAGAGTCATTTATATGGGTCGAAGGGGGTCACATGATGACCTATGACCCCTTTTAACACATTCCATGATGACATATGTCCTTAGAGGTCCTAAGACCCTTAGGGACATATTAGAATTATTTATATATGTCGAAGGGGCTCATAGGATGACCTATGACCCCTTTTGACCCATTCTATGATGACATATGTCCCTAGGGGTCATAGGACCCCTAGGGACATATTAAAATCATTTATATGGGTCGAAGTGGTTCACATAATGACTATGACCTCTTTCGATGCATTTCATGATGACATATGTCCCTAGGGGTCCTAGGACCCCTAGGGACATATTAGAGTCATTTATATGGGTTGAAGGAGGTCATAAGATGGCATGTGACCCCTTTCAACACATATCATGATGACATATGTCCCTAGGGGTCCTAGGACCCCTAGGGGCATATTAGAGTCATTTATATGTGACAATGTATATCCATAAGACCCCTAGGGACCCATTGGGAATGCATCAAAAGGGGTCACTAGGGGCCCTAGGGACATATGTTGTTATGAAATGCGTCGAAATGATGAATTTTATGACAATATTATATTTAATAATTATATAATATTGTATATTTTAGTATAATAATAATATATTATCATTTTATATAACAATAATAATCATATATGTTACTAGATTATAGATTTAATAATAATAATAACCATATATATTATTATATATAATAATTTAGTCATATAATATTACTATATATATTTAATAATGATAATATATATCATATATATTACTATATTATATTTAGTTATAATTATTATTATTATATTTATAACTATATTATATTTAATAATAATAATCATACATATTACTATAATATAATAATAATTATAATAATATATAATAATAATAATATCAATGTCCACACTTTCTCGAAATAAATTTTCTTCTAAAATAGTCTAAAGTTTCCCTCTTAAATTTATTTCCTCTCAAATTTTCCTTCAAATTGGTGTGGAAAATTTATGAACATGATCACATATCCGATTTGATATCAGATATACGATTTCATATTGGATAGCCGATTTGAAATTGGATATCTGATTTCATATCAAATATCCAATTAGGCCTGGTGTTTATAAAGCCTATTTGGTCAACCCAAAAAATGTGTTTGAGAAGGGTTTCACTGACACTGAGACTTTGGGTAGCCATCTAACAATGTTATTTTGATCAAAATTGAATGAAATGAAAAAAGTTTTTTTATATCACTCTCAAGATTCCATCGATATAATTTCTATCAAATTCTTAGTTCGATTAGTATTTATTGGTTAATTTTCAATGAAGATTATTGTAAAGTGTTGATTGACATACAGATTGAAAAATAGCTATAACTTTCAAACAGTATAACATTTCTTAAATCCAAAAGTTGCGTCACATTCTATGCTTCGCCTAGTATAAAAAAAATAAAAAATAAAATAAAATTTGGTAAAATTTTCTATTAGTTAAGGTGGTTAGACATGGGAGTTTTTTTTTTTGAAAATGTTTTAGTAGAAAATTCATATTTAATTATTTATTTGGAATAAAAATATCCAAAAATATGTGTCCCATCCGAGCATGAGTCTACTTTTTATATCTATAATTATATTAAAAAAATATTATCATTTGATTTTGATTAAGGTGGTTAGACATACACCTACTTTTTATTTTTTCCCTAAAATTTTTATAATACTGCATTAAAATCCAAACTTTTGACCAATCAATTATTTTTTCCTCCATATAAGGCCTAGTAGTTTAGAAACTACATTCAATTTCTTAAAAATTATTTTCTTACAACTTTTTTATATAAAGTCCATAACCACTTTAAAATTATGTGTCAAGTTGACATAACCTTGATTTGCTAGTTTTTCACTGCCACTTAAGGCCATAGTTTGACACACCATTATCCTACACATACCCTCCCTCAACAATTTTTACATCAACATAAGGTTGAGTGTATTGTGTACCTTGGCAATAAGATGCAAAATATTGAATATCACTACTTGATATGTTGATGTTGTGCCTTCAACATGACATGATGGAGTGTGTACATCGTCAGATCTACAAATTAGTGTCTCTTCAACATGAGAGGATGATATGACTCCAACATTGAAAGATGTTCTAGCTTCACAATTCAATTGTCTTCTTGAGCATAATAGTCTCATTCGTTCTCTTTGTATTTCCAATTCTTCCTTTTTGTTTCTTTGTATCGGTGGTTCTTGATCCTCTTCAAAAGTCAATTCTTCATTATTGCTTTGCAATTTTTTTGTTCACATAGTAATTTTATTTTCTCTTTTAATTGCCAAATTTCTCCCCCTATCTTTATTTTTTTGATTTTTTTCTTTCTTCCTTGGCATGATGATGATTTCTACATGTCAAATTATTCAAACATTTGAATTACTTACAATGTGTAAATTACAAATCATTTAAATACATATAAAAATTACAATTATTTCAATGAATACACAATATATATCAAACAACTTGTCAAATTTCTAATCATTTTGAAATAACATTTCATTCAAACATACAAATTTCAATGAATTCATTATATATTAAACAACATGTCAAATTAGTATCTATATATAAACAAACAATATTTAAAAAGGATTGCACTAACCTTTTCTATACAAAGAATATTCAAAAAGCCTTTAAGTAGTGTATCTAATGATTGAATTTGGTGTTTGCTAGCTTCAAAAAGTCTTCAAATAGTGTTTTCTATGTTTAAATCTATGTTTCTTGTCAAAACAATAGAATGCACAACAGACCAAACATAGAGGATGGATGAAATGGGACCCAAAATTTCTTTGTGACCATTTTTGGGTGATTTGACATAGTGTGTACGCACTATAGCATGTATGCACTATAAAGTACATACGCACTATAGCGCATACGCACTATGTCAAAACACATCTCTCCCTATCCCACCATCCCCCATCCCCTACTCTCTCTCCTCTCCCATCCCATACTCTCTCAGTGTCTCTCTCCTCTCCCATCCCCTACTGTCTCTCCCTCTCCCTCTTCTACTCCCTCTCCCATCACCTACTCTCTCTCACTATCCCTCTCCTACTCCCTCTCTGATCGCCTACTCTCTCTCACTCTCTCTCTCCCAACCCTTACTCTCTCACTCTCTATCCTCTCCCATCCCCTACTCTCTCTGTCTCACACACTCCCATTCCCCCCTCTCTCTTATTCTACTCTCTCTCCCATCCCCTACTCTCTATTTCTCTCTCTCTCCCCCTACTCTCTCTCCCCTCTCCCATCCCCTACTCTCTCTCTCTCTCACTCTCCCTCTCCCACTACCTACTCTCTCTCTCCCTCTCCCACCACCTACTCTCTCTCACCCTCTCTCCTCTCCCATCCCCTACTCTCTAGATCTCACACACACACACTCCCATCCCCCCTCTCTCTCCCTCTCTCATTCCCTCTCCCACTTCCTACTATCTCTCTCTCTCTCACTCTCTCTCCCTGTCTACTCTCTCTCTCTTCCATCCTCTACTCTCACTCTCTCTCTCCCATCTTGTTCTCTCTCTGTCACCCTCTACTCTCTCTCACTCTCTCACTCTCTCCCATCCCCTACTCTCTCTCTTACACACATTCCCATCCCCCCTCTCTCTCCCTCTCCCACTCCTCTCCCACCACCTAGTCTCTCTCTCTCTCCCATTTGCTACTCTCCCTCTCTCTCTTAGGCTACTCTCTCCCCTCTCCACTCCCCTAAACTCTCTCTTTTATAGTACACACTCCCATTCCCCTCTCTCTCTCCTCTCCCATCCCCTACTCCCTAGATCTATCACACACACTCTCATCACGTCTCTCTCTCCCCCTCTCACACTCCCTCTCCCACTGCCTACTATCTCTCTCTCCCTCTCTACTCTTTCTCTCCCATCCCCTACTATTACTCTCTCTCCCATCCCCAACTCTCTCTCACACTCTCTTCCATCCCCTACTCTCTCTCACACTCTCTCCCATCCTTCCACTCTGTCTCTCCCATATTGTACTCTCTCCCATCCCCTACTCTCTCTCACACTCTCACACTCTCTCCCATCCCCTAATTTCTTTCATAGACACACACACACTCCATCCCCCCTCTACTCTATATATTTGTCACACACACACCCATCCCCCTCTCTCTCTCCCTCTCCTTTCTCTCTCACACTCTTTCCCATCCCCTACTCTCTCACACTATCTCCCATCCTTTACTCTCACTCTCTCCCTCTCCCACTACCTACTCTCTATCCCTCATCCCCTACTCTCTGTCTCCCCTCTCCTATCCCCTACTCTATCTCTTTCATTAACACACACACACACACTCTTATCCCCCCTCTCTCTCTTCTCTCTCATCCCCTACTCTCTAGATCTATTACACACACTCCCATCCCCCTATCTCTCTCCCTCTCCCACCCCCTCTCCCACCCCCTACCATCTCTCTCTCAAGTTCTCTCTCCCTCTCTACTCTCTCTCCCATCCTCTACTCTCTCTCACACTCTCTCCCACCCCCTACTCTCACTCTCTCTCTCTCTCTTCCATCTCGTATGAGCCCTCTCTACCATTGCCTACTCTCTCACACACTCTCACACTCTCTCCCATTGTGTACTCTCTCTCTCTTACACACATTCTCATTCCCCCTCTCTCTCTCCCTCTCCCACTCCCTCTCCCACTGCCTACTCTCTCTCTCCCATCCCCTACTCTCTCTCTCCCCTCTCCCATCCCCTATTCTATCTCTTTCACAAACACACACACTCCCATCCCCCCTCTCTCTCCCCCTCTCCCACTCCCTCTCACACCACCTACTATCTCTCTCTCAAGTACTCTCTCCCTCTCTACTTTCTCTCTCCCATTCCCTACTCTCACTCTCTCTCCCATCCCGTACGAGCTCTCTTTGCCACCCCCTACTCTCTCTCACACTCACACTCTCTCCCATCCCCTACTTTATCTCTCTTACACACATTCCCATCTCCCCTCTCTCTCCCTCTCCCATTCCCTCTCCCCCATCCCCTACTCTCTCTCTCCTCTCTCATCCCCTAAACTCTATCTTTCATAGATACACACTCCTATCCCCCTCTCTCTCCCCTCTCCCATCCCCTACTCTCTAGATCTCTCACACACACTCCCATTCCCCCCCTCTCTCCCTCCCACTCCCTCTCCCACTGCCTACTATCTCTCTCACTCACTCTCTCCCTCTCTACTCTCTCTCTCCCATCCCCTTCTCTCACTCTCTCTCTACCACCCCTACTCTCTCTCACACTCTCACACTCTCTCCCATCCTCTACTCTCTCTCTCTCTTACACACACTCCAATCCCCCCCTCTCTCCCTCTCCCACTGCCTACTCTCTTTCTCTTCCATCCCCTACTCTCTCTCTATCTCTCTCTCCCCTCTCCCATTCCCTACTCTCTCTCTTTCACATACACACCCATTCCCCTCTCTCTCCTCTCCCATCCCCCACTCTATCTCTCACTCAATCTCCCTCTCCCACTCCCTCTCTTAGTGCCTAGTCTCTCTCTCTCTCACTCTCACTCTCACTCACACTCTCTCTCTCACTCTCTCCCTCTCTACTCTCTCTCTACCACCCCCACTCTCTCTCACATTTTTACACTCTCTCCCATCCCCTACTCTCTCTTTCTCTTACACACATCTCCATCCCCCCTCTCTCTCTCCCTCTCCCACTTCCTCTCCCACCACCTACTCTCTCCCTCCCATTTGCTACTCTCTCCCCCCTCTCCCATTCCCTACTCTCTCTCTTTCACACACATACACTCCCATCCTCCTCTCTCTTGCTCTCTTTCTCCAACTCTATCTCCCACCACCTACTCTCTCTTTCCCCCATCCCCTACTCTTAATCTCTCTCTTCCATCTTGTACTCTCTCTCCCCATCCCTTACTCTCAATCTCTCTCTCCCATCTTGTATTCTCTCTCTGCCACCCCTACTCTCTCACACTTCCTCTCTCTCCCATCCCCTACTCTCTCTCTTACACACATTCCCATTTCTCCCTCTCTCCCTCTCCCATTCCCTCTCCCATCGCCTACTCTCTCTCTCTCCCATCCCCTACTCTCTCTCTCCCCCCTCTCCCATCTCCTACTCTCTCTTTTTCACACACCACACATTCCCATTCCCCCCTACTCTCTAGATCTCTCACACACACTCCCATCCCCCCTCTCTCTCCCTCTCCCACTCCCTCTTCCATTGCCTATTATCTCTCTCTCACTCTTTCCCTCTCTACTCTCCCTCACCCATTTCCCACTCTCTCTCTCCCCTCTCCCATCCCCTACTTTCTCTCTCTACCACCCCTACTCCCTCTCACACTCTCACACTCTCTCCCATGCCCTACTCTCTCTCACACACACTCCCATCCTCCTCTCTCTCTCCTTATCTTACTCCCTCTCCCACTACCTACTCTCTCTCTACCATCTTGTACTCTCTCTGCCACCCTTACTTACTCTCTCACACTTCCTCTCTCTCCCATCCCTTACTCTCAATCTCTCTCCCCCATCTCATACTCTCTCTTTACCACCCCTACTCTCTCTCACACATCCTCTCTCTCCCATCCCCTTCTCTCTCTGCCACCCCTACTCTCTCTCACTTCCTCTCTCTCCCATCCCCTACTCTCTATCTCCACTCTCCCATCCCCTACTTTCTCTCTAGCTCTCTCTCACACACACACACATAGCCATCCCCCCCTCTCTCTTTCTCTTGTTTTATGTCTCTTCTTCCTTCTCTATGCACTATTTAGGTCTCAATAGTGTGTGTGCCCTATAGCGTGCATGCGCTATTAAGACCCAAATTCAAAAAGCTTTAAATAGTACATGCACGTGCTATAAGTCATACACGATATTCAAAGATTTGTATTAAACCAAGCCTAAGGTTGGGTTTTGCCTTGGAGATCCAACCCAAAGGTTTGGAGTCTATAAATAGGTCTAAGATGTGTTTTTATAGAAACATACAAAAAATGATTGATTTTTCTTATGTGCTCTCCTTCAAGATTTCTCGTGGTTGGGCATCAATAAGATTAGGTTACATGACATTGTAGGTCTCTATGTTAGCTATATAACCATATAATTTATTTTTAATTTGAACTATTTCAAGCCTTTCATATATAATTTCTTTTGAATGTATGTCCATTTTTTGTCAAAAACCACCTTGTACTAATTGGGCTATAGATTTTAGCTTGTTCATTAAATTTTGCAACAACTTAATTTTTTAGAAATGAGACTCCATTCTACACACTTTGAAGAAAAGAAGTTTTGATTTTAGATTAGTTTTCAATCATTTCTAGGGAACCACATAGATATTTCATGTTTTTGGGATGTGTCTAGTTAAAAAATTTATAAAAATTAAAATACATATTATAAAATTACCCAAAAAATCTAGGATAAACTATATAGTGTTAAGTAACTTTTGACCAAAGCGATTAAAGAATTTCAAAAAAAAAGTTAAAATTTTAGGGGGCCCACACTTTGTACTATGTTATATTTTTTAGGAATAAGCAGTACCACTTTCTGTGGCCCCCTTTTTTGAGGACCTAAAACTAAAACATTTTGAAAAAAATAAGTAGTTTAGAAACTAGATTCAAAGGACTACTACTTCTGTTTTTGTCATATCTTAAAATTTTGAGCGTAACTATCTTCAAATTCTTGTTGAAGTTCAAAAATTGTTGATTTCAAAAAAAAGGTGTCCACTTATACCCCCCTTTTGGCACCACAACTTGGTGCACTTACCCAGATGGAAACTGTATAAACTATGGCCATTGACTAACGAAAATGTTATGGGCATTTTTTTTTAATATTTAATTTGTTGAATAATGAAATCCATTAGTAAGAAACAAATAAATAGTTTGTAACCTACCTTAGGATGTCACAATGACAATGACTATGATGACTAATTTTTGTTAGGAAATAGAACAACTTATCGTCCACAATTCCAGGATTGAAATTGAAATATTGGGGAAGTTTCCTTGCACATCTCTTCCTGTACTTCCATCATCTTCTTTGAACTTGGAACATACCTCACAACCACTACTTTGGGTCAATTCACCCACCAAGCAAGAAAAATATATAAAGTTGATTCATTGTAAATAATATTGATTGTTTGACCTATGACCACTTTCGACCCATTTGATCGAATCATATATAATATCATATTAAATATAATAATAACAATCATATATATATATATTAATTTATTATATTTATAGGCCATAATAATAATAATAATAATGTATTACTATATTATATTTAATAATAATAGTAAAAATCATAATAATATAATATAATAATCTTATATATTTATCATATATATTAATAATAATCATGTATATTAATATATTATATTTATAGGTCATAATAATAATAACAATAATAATATATATTATTATATTATATTTAATAATAGTAAAAATCATAATAATATAATATAATAATCTTATATATTAATCATATGTAATAATAATAATCATATATAATATCCTATGAAATATAATATTGTAAAAATCATAATAATAATTATATACAAATATTATATTTAATAAAATACTTATATATAATAACATTTGTACAAATTTGTTCACATTGCCCACCCTTTCCAAATTTTGACTTCCCTCCAAAATTTGGGCATCCATTTTGAGTACCTGATATCATATTGGTATTCAATTTAATACCTAAAATACTAGCATGCTTTTTCCAAAATATTTTCTATCACTACAAACTAGACATTCATGTTTTTTGCAGGTCATTTTCATAGATTTGGAGAAAAATGATTTCTTGGGGCCCATGAGATCAAAAAAGGTTCTATAATGTATGATTAGGTATCCAATATTGTTTTCTAAATAGGAAGTAGTAGTCATCGAAAGGCTACATGAAAAAGGAAGGTGTCAAATGAAGACATTGCAACATATAGGAAAAGGGACAAGGTAAATCACTGAAGGAAGAGACAAGGTATGTTAAATGTGAGTCAAGTTGATGATATTGATCAAAGGTGAAATCATAAAGTCAGATAATGAATATGTACAATTGGGGAATGAAACTATACCAATTGATAATGATAATGCTGTGATTGGAAATTTAGAGAATGAAAAATTTGGAGAATGAAATTTTACTAGTTCATAATGTAAATTTGATGATTGACTATGTTGAAAATGACAATGCAAGGGAATGTTATGTATCTCTTAATTATAATCGGCATGAAGGTTCTAGAACACCAAAATGGATAAGTGAAATTGATGAAATTATTATAACCAATTTGGAAGGGAAAAAATTAGAAAGAACCATTCAGTTATGTGCTTCAAGGCTATATAAGATGTTTTTTGACAACAAGACAATGGTGGAGCAATGTCAACTTTTTATGCACTTATTAAAGATGCAAAAGATGAGACCTATGCTTTCCAAATTGAAGATTTGTGTTGATAATTTTTTTGAAAGAAATGTCATTATTGTGAAGAATCTTATTAGTGCTCTCAATAGCATTGAGAACAATAGCAAGAAGAAGGATAAGAGAACTAATCAAAGGGTTATTACAACCTCTTTGGTAAGTCATCATTTGAGAAAGGGTAGATATATGACACAAACTTATATTGACTTGAACCTAAATCATACTACTTTGAGAAGAGCACTTAGTAAACGAGAGAGAATTGATGATCCTCTTCAAAATGAAACATGGGCTTTTGGTGGGAGACTTCCACATTTAAATAAGAAGCTATCCGATGATGTGAAGGAAGAAATTACATAGTTTTGGTACTCTAGCTCAAGAGAATCACCTAATGCTAAAGACATGTTAAAGTTGAGAATTGGCATCAGAGACCGCATGCCACATCCTAAACATAATTTGGAGGTAAGTCAAACTATGTTGTTCAAACAATTTAGAGAGAGTCATCCAAGATTGCATATATCACAAAGGGCTTTTGAATCTTTGAAGTCATTTTATTGTATGCCACTTAAAATTTCAAATACATGTTTTTGCAAATATCATGTCGAGTTTTCTATGCACTATGAACTATTATGCTTCATCCATTATACTTTGCATAGCAAAGAAATGTTAGAGAATTGTGGTGCTAGTGGCCTTCTAAAATCATCAAGAGACTTGATAGATCAATTAATATGTTGTAGAGTTGATGGTTGTTTCTTTTATAAAAAATGCTTGCTTAAATGAGAAGTGTTCAAAATGTGGTGGATTATCCAAGTTTGACACATGTTTCCATGAGGGGTGCAAACAAGATCTTGGGAAGAAAATAGTAAAAAAAATGGTATATAAAATGGTGAAATACACATTAAAGAGTGGGGGTGAGGGCTATAAATGTGAATTGGTTGCAAAAGAAATCAGTGTGGCTAGTTTTATTTCAGATTTCAAGAAAAATCTTTTCTACAAGTATGCAAGACATAGTCACATGTCTTAGTAGTTGGATCAACAATTTAGAATGTGTAAGGAGACTTTTCTGATTGGCACTATTATATATCAGTTGTGGACTTTTTTGAGAACTACACATTGTAACCTCAAAATGAGACACAATCTCAATATTACAACTCCATTCATATTGTTATTTTTGTCCACATAACATATAAACATGACCCTAATAGTGTGGAAGATAATCAAAAAATTATTAAAGAGTACCATTTTTATATGAGTGATGATAGATCTTGCTCTCATGAGTTTGTGCAACATTGTTTCAAGAATTATTTTGATTTCTTATAGGAGCATGACATTGCAATGGAAAGACATATCATTTGGTTAGATAATTGCACCGATCAATTCAAGAATGCTCACATGTTTTATTGGTTGTGTAGGATGCACGTAGAGAGGGAGGTGTTGGTCTCATAATGGTTTTGACATTTGAGTGTCAACACACTTAACCACTTTCTACATTGAATTTGAGTACACTATGTATGCCGAGCTACAGTATGTGTCAAGCCAAAATTTCAACAGGTGCCAAGTGACTTTAGGTGCCAAGAATTATATAGGTGTTGAGTGATATATAGGTGTTGAGTCATAGTTGACGTCGAGCAAGTTAGAACAATTCATGTGCTAAGTGAGCTAGAACTTTGCATGTGCTAAGCAAGACAGAATGTAATAGGTGCCAAGCAAACTAGGATCAAACATGTGTCAAGCATCAATAGTCCAGTATGTGCCGAGTAACTCAGAATCAACATATGAGTTTGTGTCTTCAAAAAATTAGATGTAAACCATTTTTTGAGCTGACATAGAAGGATTTTGAAGGATAATAAGGCTAAGAATGAACCTTTTATATTTCCTATGCAATCAGCATGTAGCCAATAAGAAAAATGGAGAAGGCATGCAACCAATAAGAAAAGTGCAAGGAATGAGCGAGAATTCAAGATTCAATATGGATCATAGATCCATACCTAACCCTAAGTATATGAAGTCTTTATAAGAAGACTTAGACCCCACAATTTCATGTTACTGAATAGAAGTTGAGGAAGTTTCTAAGTAGATAGCAAAATTGCAAAACAAGGCAAACAACAAGGGCATCACAGACTTAGTGAATTCAGTAGCAATTACACATCTAGTTTATCAGAATAGTACAAGGACTATGAATAGATATCAGATAAAGCAAGGATCAAATCAGAATGAGCAGATCAAGTGCCTGAAATTAGCAATTGAAGATTATAAGCAATTAGGTCAAATATTTTTGATACTCTCTAGCAATTATATTAGATAGTGAAAATCCTATATTGATAAGTTAGCTTAGCAGCTATTTTGTAGATCCTTTGAAGAGGTGACTAAATCCTTTAATAGGGTGCACTTCATGTAAAGTGTTTGTAAATCCTTTAACCAGGTCACTCTTGACATAGTGTAAAGCCTTTAATAGGGAAGACCTTTCACATGGTAGACCATCAGAAGTGGTCAAACAATTATTGCTAAAGTGATTTTGTGGGTATCATCCCCACCCCAGTTTTACCTTCTTATTCCTAGAGGGTTACTGGGTTACCAAAATTTTAGTGTTATGTGTGTTGATGCATGTGTTTACTTTATGTTTATTTAATATGTTTACATGCATACGGTTTACTTTCAGTTATCTATTTTAAAGGATTTGAAGAGCTTAAAGTGTGGTACTTCTAATTTGCCCCCCTCCCCTCTCAGAAGTACTCTTTCCATTTGAATATTCCAAAAATTGGTATCAAAGCAAGGTTCTCACAAGGAAAAGTCTAACAGCTTAGATAAAATACCTGAAGATGGAAGTCTTCAAACTTGGGAAGATCATAGAAAATTAGGTGATCGATGTGTATCTCACTCTACACAAATTGGAGGAAGCAAGAGAGGAATTGAGAAAGTCCTTGAAAAGAACGAAGGATATAGCCATAGCTGAAAGTGACATACACTACAAGGAGATAGATACCATACAAGTGTTTTCCAATGGAGATTCCAAAGAATTTGATGCAAAAATAGCTGAATTGATGGAGAAAAAAGGAGCTCAAGTAGAAGAAATTAGAATACTCAAGCTTGAACAAGAATCACAAGCCATAATGCTTTGTGAAGTAACTGAACAGAAGAAGAAAGCCATTGAAGACAAGGATATGATAGAAGATGACAAGAGAAATCTTACCAATAGATTGGAGGAGAAGAAAATTGAGTTTGAAAGAATCTCAAACATGTAGCTTGACACCTTAGGCCAAATGATGAATGCTCGTCATGACCTAAACATGAAGGATATTGAGATCTCTACACTAAAGATATAGAATGAACAACTAAAAAATAACCTAAAAAGAGAGAATGAAGTTCTAGAAAGCTTCAACAAACCTAATGAGGCTATCAAGTACTTTGAGCAGCTGCTAAAATCACCAAGGGCCAGTAATGATACTTTTAGACTTGGTTACACCAACATTGAACAAGGAGAATCATCAAAAAACATTGAGCAAAGGAGTAACAAAGGTAAGAACACTAAACCTACTTGTAATTTTTGTGGTAAAAAGGGACATACCTCTAATTTATGTAGTAGCAAGAATGGTCGTCAGCATGATAAGCCTAAGAATGCAAGCTACTATCATAAGTGCAAAAAATAAGGACATTAAGCACAAGAATGTAGGACTAGGACTATTAGAACACCAAGATTTGATGATCACTGCTACAACTACAAGAAATATGGACATAGAGCATTTTAATGTAGATCAAAGCCTAAGTGGACACCTAATCAACTTGCAAGGAGAAACAACCATGCACACTACTACAACTAGGATTACAATACCAGGCAGAGCTGTCATTATTGTCAGGAGTATGGACACATTCCCAAGAACTATATAAGAACACATTTTAGAGGGAACTACCATAGGTGGATAAGCCAAACCACATGTTTTAGTTGCTTGAAGACTGGTCATATCAGTAGGAATTGCCCAAAAAAGTCAAAGTCACCCAAGTTAGAAGTCAACAAAGGAAAAAAGAAAGTAGATGTTGAAAAAATTAGAGGGCAAATGAACAAGACTTGTAAGAAGAAAGATGAGTGTAGCACATCAAATGGAGGAATCACTTCACCCAAGAGGTCAAGTGATCACACCTCATCCAAATAAGCAAGGATAGGTGAATGGGAGTGATATACAAAGTTATATAGTATGTTAGTCCCAAGACAAAGAAGTATTGCAAAGAAGAAATAAGCATGAGCAAAGATGTCGAGTCAAAATTTGAAGTTTTTGCAAATACTGTTGAGCTGTCCTTAAATGTTGAGTAAAGTTCCAATGGATGCTAAGTTGCTAAAAGTGACCTAGTTGATAGTTAGTGTCAAGTTGATAAATGTCAATGGAAGCTGAGTGAAGTGGAAATCTGGTGGAAGCTGAGTGAATGAAATCTAATTGGAGCTGAGTCATGTTGAAACCTTCAAGTGTCGAGTTTACAACTGTATGCACTGAGCATTTAATGCTATGATTTGAAAGGTATAAGGTTAAATTTTGATCATTTTTATGTCATTCAAACATAGAGAAAAGATGAAAGGAGTGTAGAAGTGATCATACAACAACCTTGAAGCCATTTGCATCGATTTCAACAGTGATTTAGTAAAAAAATTGTTGATCTAAGGTATTTATCAAGTACCTAGCTATGTAGTATTGAAGTTTTTAATATATTGAAACCCTAGTTCGAAATAATGGCTTCTAGTTCTAAGAAACCCAAGGGAAAGGAAATTCATGAGGTCCAACTGGTTAGTAATGAAGTAAAACAACTCGATTTTAGACCCATTCCTGAGGTAGCCTGCAAAAATGACCCTGCTGGCACGTTATCCATAATTCCACCCAAGGTTGTTATCTAGTACAAGATGTGAGAAAGTGCTACAATTAAAAAATAGGATTAGTAGGAAACCTTGAGATATTCCAAGCCTATGACAAACTATGTGTAAACAAAATTCTGAAGGATGAATTTCAGATAGTTGAGAATAAGGGATTAACAAATGTCCTAGTTTATCCCACAAATTTCAAAACAAAATGCATATGGATTGTTCTCACCAAAATTTACAATGGATGTTTGTGGTTGGAAATAGGACCAGTTAAGATCACTAAGAAGATAGTACATAGGGTTATGGGTTTCTCAACCCTAGATCGGCAAAAGATCCTACTTAATGATTCCAAAGAGGTCATTGAAAGAAATATAGGGTCTAAGTGAATAAGAGGGGTATGACAATTGATACTATAACTGATCCTCTTCTAGATTTTGTAGTGAGAGTGATTTTTTACAAATTCTACCAATCTAGCAGATAAAATAGTGTACCATGTATAGTTGTTGATGTAGCTTACAAGCTTGTGAAGAAAGATCATGCATATGATCTAGTAGAACTAATGCTTCAGCAGATAAATGAGAACCTAGGAGCAATAAGGAGGTCAAAAGGTGCTCAATGCAAGTTTGGTTCAGTTCTTGTTTGCATATTTTTCTATGTTATGGAAGAGTTGTCTTCTATTGGAAAGGTAAACTGGAGTTTAGAAAAATCTATGAACACACAAATCAATGAGTACATTGATCAGATGGATGATAATTTTGAGGCTCAAATGACAGGCTATTTTGAGGATTTTAAGAAATCCATGAAACAAAGAGTGAGAATACCAGTTTCCCTAGTGGAAAAATATATCAATGACATATGTTTTTTTGTTGACATTGACTATACCTATATCCAAGCAACAATTCCAAGGGTAAGATGGCTAAGGCCATTAGGATATGAACTTGATTTAGATAAAGCCTTAGTAGCAATCACAATATTTCTTGCAAAAGAGATTGATAAAGAGGCACCCCATTTTGGTACATATGATGTTGTGAAATCTAAAGTTGAAATAGAATTGAAGATAGCCTCTATAATTAAGAGGAAGATAAATTAATGAAGAAGATAAAGAAGAAATTTAGTGTAGATATTGAAGGAGAAGCAAGTGCTAAAGAGGAGGAAGAAGAAGAAGGTAAGAATGAAGAAGAAGAAGAGCAAGGACAAGATCCTATGGAGCTAACCCAAGGCTTAGGAGAAGATAAGGAGGAAGGTGCTTAGGAAGAAGAAGTGGAGGAAGCACTTACATAAGCCAAGAAAAAGAAGAGAAAGGCTAAAACTCAGCCTCCAGCCTAGCCTAAAGCAAAGAAGGCTATAGGAACAACACAAGCCAAATCAAAGGCACCAGTAATAAGGGCAACCACAAGGGCATCTTCACAAAAGGCCAAGGAGGAAACAAAAGAGAAAAAGAAGGCCACTAAATAGATTGGTGAAGTGCAGAAGAAAAGAAGAAAATATGTAGCACAACTAGAATCTGATGAGGAGGAGAGAACAAAGTTAGAGGATATCATCCAATTCTAAGTGGTAAGACATCCTCCCAAATCTACTATAGATAAAATTTGTGAAAATGTTAAGAATGCAGATTTGAATGATTTGAAAAACCTTGATTTCAACAAGTTACGTAGAGAGGAACAAAACAAAATAGAGGAATCAGTGTATGCCATGATGGCTGAATTCAAAAACACACCTCTAGAGCTAGACAATACCATGCCTAGGGAATTATATGAGATAATTCAAAATAAATGGCATTATTGTCTAAAAATGGAAAAGGAGATCAGAGAATCTACCTTAGCACAAGTGATACTTGACCTGGCAAGAGGTCAAATAAAAAAGGCTAATAAGAAACATGGTGGAAAATTTGCACCTAAATATAGAGCCTTCAGCATCCTATAAAATAAGATTGAGGATGTATTCAATAAGTCCACACAATTGTGGAAGACAATATACAAGATAACTAATGACAAGGATGAAGAAGAAAATAAAGCAAAGGCCAGTGCCAAGGAGAAGATAGGAGAAAATAAAGTGGAAGAAAAGCAAGAAGAAGAGAAGAAGGAGGAAGAAACAACAAAAGGATATGAAGAAAAGAAAGGAGAAGAAGAGAAGAAAGAGGAAGAGGATAACGAAAAAGGTGACAAAGACACACAAAAGGGAGAAGACATGGCAACAACTGAGGAATAGTAGCAAGAGGAACACAGTGTGCAAGACACACAAATGCCACTCCCAAGCCCTTCTCATGTAACCATCACACCTACAGACACAATAACTATCAAGGATGTTCCTAACACTTCTGCTCAAAACATCAATCCCCTAACTATAGAGGATCTCTCCAAGATCCTTCACCAATCATCTTTTCAAGCACAATTATTCACAAATCATGTATTGGTGAGTGTAGATGAGCTACAAAAGGTAGTAGCAAAACCAAAAAGAGACGAGGTGAAACCACAAGAACCACCTTTCATCTGTACAACTACTAGCACTCAAATTTTGATGCTTCCACCACCATCTCCAACAATTGCAAAAACTGACACATCAGGAGCAGGAAACACCATTCAGAAGCCAGGTACAAAAGAAGGGAAGTCTAATGAGAAGGAGGATACATCAAAGGAAGAGGAGCAGGCCACTATTCAGACATTGGTAGAGTTACCAAAAATAGGCACTCCTACAAAAACTCTTGAGAAGCTGAGCACTAAAGCCATATCTTTGCAAATCTCCACACTAGGTTCGAGCTCAACCAAGGTGACTAGGGTAATTCACTATGGAGACCCTAAGCTAGATGAAGAGATAGTAATACCTACCTGTGACTCAAAGACTATCATAATGGAGCATATTATGGAGATGCAAGATGCATTAAATAGAAGGAAAAGATAGGAAATACTTAGAAAAGAGTATAAACATAAGCAAGCACTATATGAGATGAAGGACATCTTTATGAATGCCTTTAGCTTGCAGTCATGAGATGAGTCAAAGCCTATAATGAAACAATTATTAGATATAGTTGACTAGGTGATGAGTGAAGACTAGGATATAAATATCAAACTTATGGAATGGTCTGAAAGGAAAGTTCAAGGAAAGGTAAATGAGAAAATATCAAGTGGCATAGCACTCCAACAAGTTGAATTGGCCAAGAAAATTGAAAAGGTCAAAATTGTACTTACGAACATTTTCTCACTATACAAAAAGATGTGTGATTTTTCTAATTTCACATAAGAGATAGGCCAGAGGATATTGAGCTCGGAGAGAAATCTTAAGATTTCTAGCATGCAATTATCAAGAGATCCAGCTCAAAGTGAGAAGCATTTTTCCCAATTGGTTCACACTCAAAGAGAATTAGCTACACTTACAAGTGAAGAGGCCAATATAAAGGCCAAATTGATGTAGATATAGTCCTCTATTACCTCACATCTAGAGGTCCTCCACAAAGAACAAGTCTATGCTGAAACTATCTTAAAGAAAGATCCCAATCTTTTTACACTTGATGAACTTGTACTTCTTGTTGCAGAGATTTCCATCCATCATAAGTCACTAGAAATTGCTTTGGAAAACTAAGATGCAGCTCTCAAAATGATAATGGAGGTAAACAATATATTTTTGGCTAAATATGGTATTACTCCTTAGCACCCTTTGACATAAGTATCAAAAAGGGGGAGATAGATATAATGTTTAGGGGGAGAAATATCAATAAGGGAGAATACTAAGTATTCTAGTAATTACATTCTTTCATTCATTCTTTTGGAGAATAAAAGGGAAAAGATTGCATATAGCTAAAAAGGGGAAGATAAGGCATAATGTGTAAATAGTATGGAGGAGAAAAAATGTTTTTGGGGGAGATATGAATCAAACTTACAAGTGCAGATAAAGTAGATAGAATAGACAAAACAACTCAGCACATAGGTATAGATTACATAAATAGGGCAAAGGAAAAGAATATTAGGTACATCAGCACAAAATTTTGGTTACAAGAATAGACAAGGCACAATCAGCTCACAGGGAGTTATAAAGTATTTTGATCAAATTTTTGAAATTTTGTACATTTGTAGAGAAGATTGGATATCGTACTCATAAGCTCATAACAATAATGTTTAGTTAAGTTTTTTTGACACTCATGTCAAAGGGGGAGATTGTTGGTCTCAGAATTGTTTTGACATTTGAGTGTCAACACACTTAACCACTTTCTACATTGAAGCTAAGTACACTATGTATGTTGAGCCACAATATGTGCCAAGCTAGAATTCCAACAGGTCTTGAGTGACTTTAGGTGCCGAGCATTATATAGACGTTGAGTGATATATAGGTGCCAAGTCACACTTGATGTCAAGAAAGTTAGAATGCTTCATGTGCCAAGCGAGCTAGAACTATGCATGTGCCAAGCAAGACAGAATGTAATAGGTGCCAAGCAAACTAGGATCAAACATGTGTCGAGCATCAATAGTCTAGTATGTACCAAGTAACTCAAAATCAACTTATGAATTTGTGTCTTCACAAACTCAAATGTAAACCATTTTTTGAGCCAACATAGAAGGATTTCAAAGGATAATAAGGATAAGAATGAATCTTTTATATTTCCTATGCAATCAACATGCAGCCAATAAGAAAAATGGAGAAGCCATGCAACCAATGAGAAAAGTGCAAGGAATGAGTGGGAATTAAAGATTCAATATGGATCATAGATCCATACCTAACCCTAAGTCTACAAAGTCTTTATAAGAATACTTAGAACCCATGATTTTATGTTGTTGAATAGAAGTTGAAGTTGCTAAGCAGATAGCAAAATTGCAAAATAGGGCAAACAACAGAGGCATCATAGACTTAGTGAATTCAGCAACAATTACAAATCTAGTTGATTAGAACAATACAAGGGCTATGAATAGATATCAGATCAAGCAAGGATCACATCAAAATGAGCAGATCAAGTGCCTAAAATTAGCAATTGAAGATTGTAAGCAATCAGGTCAAAGATTTCTAATACTCTCTAGAAATTGTATTAGATAGTGAAAATCCTATGTTGATAGGTTAGCTTAGCGGCTATTTTGTAAATCCTTTGAAGAGGTGACTAAATCCTTTAACAGGGTGGCACTTCATGTAAAGTGTTTGTAAATCCTTTAACCAGGTCACTATTGACATAGTCTAAAGCTTTTAATAGGGTAGGCCTTTTACAGAGTAGACCATTAGAAGTGGTCAAACAATTATTGCTACAGTGATTTTGTGGGTATCATCCCCACCCCAATTTTACCTTCTTATTCCTAGAGGGTTTTTGGGTTACCAAAATTTTGGTGTTACATGTGTTGATACATGTATTTACTTTATGTTTATTTAATATGTTTACATGCATACAGTTTACTTTCAATTTTTTTTTTTAAAGGATTTGAAGAGGTTAAAGTGTGGTACTTCTGATTCATACCCCCCTCCCTCTCATAAGTACTCTTCCCATTTGAATATTCCAATAGGAGGTGCCTCATATTTGGAGTTTTTTGAGTCCAGCCATGGAAAAGGGGAACATGATGGAGTACGAGCGTGTGTGAAGAGAGCTCTAGTTAAGGAGAAATTGAAGATTTTAGGAGCAGGGCTTCTTGATGCTCGTATCATTGTTGGTTGGTATAGTTTAGCATTATCATAGGGGGGACTCTTGATTCAGTAGTACACAAGTTCTTTTGGTTGGTTGAGGAATGGTCCATAGGTGATAGGTTAGATTGTACTATACTCAGAGACTCATGAAAAATGCATTCATTCTAGAGCTCTGATTCTAGTACATGGACTATTTGGACACGACAACTAGCTTGCTTTTGTCCTAGTTATTTTTAGTGTGATTGGGATCACTATGAATTGAGTGATTGGGTGGACACATGGGCTCCACATTATCTTACTCCATTTTCTATCATACCCTCTATCAAAAATGATGACATGGAAAGTTCACATGAGCATAACCATCTATCAGATCTTCTTCAACTAGGACATGTCTTTGCATTGGTTGCACCATAAGGGAATGATGAGAATTTAGATTATTGGTTAGCATGTTGTGTAAGAGATAAAAAAAAGCTTGCATAACTGATCACAGATGGTGATGGATTCACGTATCCTATTGGTTCAATGGTTGTTGCTAGAACATGGCTATGAACATACATGCTTAAAAGGAATGGAATTCCTACATTTGAAGACTATCAAAAGCACAAAACAATTCTCATATATTCACATCTTATTATAACAAGAAATGTGAAGCTGTTGAAGCATCAAGGAAGAAAAAAAATAAAAGAACTTTTTACTATTATTAGTGTTGATCATGAAGCCATATTGGAGACCCTAAAATAGAGAGAGGTCCTTACTGGAACACTCGACTAGGTATATTTACTTCTTATGTTATTTTGTTCATAATAATTTGGTGAACTGATGATTATCTTGTTTAATACAATAAGTTACTAATTTTTTTATGATATTGGAATGTAGGTACATCATTAAGAGTAGCCATGGATGAAGTTAAAAACCTAAATAAGGAGCAGAATGAAGAAAAAATTATTCTATTTTTGACAATATGATTTTTGGTAGTTGTGTATTGATGTAATAATGATGAAACACTAAAATATTGTAAATGTAAACTTGTTGATTTAATGTAAGAAACAAAGATGATTTTACTTAATGCAATTTATGTGGAGGGATCTAAAAAATGATAATTTTAATACATACTAACACCAAACTTGGACTATGCCCAATGCCAAAAACTTGAGAGAGGTAAAAAATAATGTTTTTACTTAATATGAGCCCTAGTAACACCCTTTTTTTAGTTGTGGAGAGCCTCCATCATTTGCAGCCACACCATATGGAAGAGTCTCCAAGGTGCTCTAAGTGCATGTCAAGGTTGATATTCTAAGGGTCATAACTCAAAGCTAATGAGGGCTATTGATGAAATGTTGAATGATACAAGATGGTCATGTTGAGACATAAAATAACCTATCTTATTTTTGAGAGATTACATTTCATTTGGATTTGATACAGTGATCTCACTTGAAGCCAAAACTCACAAGGTGCCTCAGTTCATAGGTGCATCACAACATAACTTTGAAACTACTAATCTTGGTTTTAAATTTTCAATTCCATTAGCTCTAAATGGGTGGGTGAACCTTATTGAAACCCTTGTTCAAGTTGTGAAGAGCCTCTATCATTCGTGGCCACATCATACTAAAGAGTCTCCAAGGTGCTCTAAGTGTGTTTCGAGATCGATCTTCTGAGGGTCATAACTTAGAGGTCATGGGGGATATCAATGAAACATCAAATGCTATAGGATAGTCATACTGGGGCCTAAAATAACCTATCTCATTTTTGAGAGATCACATTCTATTTGGATTCGACACAACAATCTTGCTCGATGCCAAAACTTGTGGTGTGCCTCAGTTCATAGGTGCATCATAGTGTAACTTTGAAATTCCTGATCTTGATATCAAACTGTTAGTTCCATTAGCTCTAGATGGGCTGGTGAACCCTAGTGACCCCTTTTTTTTTGCCATGGAGAGCCTCCATCATTCATAGCCACCCTATACCAAAGAGTCTCCAAGGTACTCTAAGTGTGTTTCAAGGTTGATCTTTCGAGGGTTGTAATTTAGAGCTCTTGAGGGATATCAATGAAAAATTGAATGCTAAAGGATGGTCATGCTAAGACTTAAAATAAGCTATCTAATTTTTGAGAGATCACATTCCATTTGGATTTAGCTTAGTGATCTCGCTCAATGCCAAAACTTGCAGTGTGCCTCAGTTCATAGGTGCATCACAGCATAACTTTGAAACCACTGATCTTGGCATCAAATCATCAATGCCATTAGCTTTTTATGAGTGGATGAACCCTAGTGACATCCTTGTTCTATTTTTTGAGATCCTCCATCATTCGTGGCCACCCTGTACTGAAGAGTTTCCAAGGTGCTCTAAATGCATCTCGAGGTCAATCTTCTAAGGGTCATAACTCAGAGCTCGTGCGGGATATCAATGAAATTTCAAATGCTATAGGATGATCATGTCGAGGCCTAAAATAATTTATCTAATTTTTGAGAGATCACATTCCATTTGGATTTGAAACAACAATCTCGCTCCATGCCAAAACTTACAATGTGCCTTAGTTCATAGGTGCATCACAATGTAACTTTGAAACCATTGATCTTGGCATTGAATCATCAGTTCCATTAGCTCTGGATGGGTGGGTGAACCCTACTAGCACCCTTATTCTAGCCATGGAGAGCCTCCATCATTAGCGGCCACCCTGTAGCAAAGAGTCTCGAAGGTGCTCTAAGTGCATCTTGTAGTCAACCTTTCGAGGGTGATAACTTAGAGGTCATGGGGGATATCAATGAAACATTGAATGTTTAATGATGGTCATGTCAAGGCCTAAAATAACCTATCTCATTTTTGAGAGATCACATTTCATTTGAATTCGGCACAGTGATCTTGCTCGATTCCAAAACTCATAGTGTGCCTCAGTTCGTAGGTGCGTCACAACGTAACTTTGAAAAAATTGACCTTGACATCAAATCATTAGTTCCATAATCTCTAGATGGGTAGGTGAACCCTAGTGACACCCTTGTTCTAGCCACAAAGAGCCTCCATCACTTACAGCCACCCTGTACCGAAGAGTCTCCAAGGTTCTCTAAGTGTGTCACAAGGTCAATCTTCCAAGGGTCAGAAATTAGAGCTCATGGGAGATATTAATGAAATGTTGAATTCTATAGGATCATCATGATGAGGTATAAAATAACCTATCTCATTTTTGAGAGATCACATTTCATTTGGATTTGGCACAGCAATCTTGCTTGATGCCAAAACTTGTAGTGTGCCTCAGTTCATAGGTGCAGCAAATCGTAACTTTGAAACTGCTGATCTTGGAATCAAATTTTTAGTACCAATAGCTTTGGATAGGTAGGTGAACCATAGTGACACCCTTTTTCTAGTTATAGAGAGCCTCCATCATTCATGGCCACCCCATACTGAAGAGTCTCCAAGGTGCTCTAAGTACATTTCAAGGTTGATCTTCTAAGGGTAATAACTTAGAGCTTGTGGGGGTTATCAATAAAATTTTGAATGCTATAGGATGGTCATGCCAAGGCCTAAAATAACCTATCTCATTTTTGAGAGATCACATTCAGTTTGGATTTGGCACATCGATCTTGCTTGATACCAAAACTCGTAGTGTGCCTCAGTTCATTGGTGCATCAGAGAATAACTTTGAAACCATTGATCATGGAATCAAATAATCAATGCCATTAGCTTTAGATAGATGGGTGAATTCTAGTGACACCCTTGTTCTGACCACAGAGAGCCTCCATTTTTCATGACCACCCTATACTAAAGAGTCTCCAAGGTGATCTAAGTGCATTTCAAGGTCGATCTTCCAAGGGTCATAATTTAGAGCTCATGAGGGCTATCAATGAAATTTAAAATGCTATAGGATGATCATGCTAAGGCCTAAAATAAACTATCTCATTTTTGAGAGATCACATTCTCTTTGGATTCAGCACAACAATCTCACTCAATGCCAAAACTTGTAGTGTTCCTTAGTTCATAGGTGTATCACAACGTAACTTTGAAACCACTGACCTTGCATCAAATCATCAATGTCATTAGCTCTAAATGAGTGGGTGAACTCTACTGACACCCTTGCTCTAGCCATGGAGAGCCTCCATCATTCATGACCCCCCATACCAAAGAGTCCCCAAGGTGCTCTAAGTGCCTTTCGAGGTCGATCTTCCAAGGGTCATAACTCAAAGCTCGTGAGGGCTATCGATGAAGCATCAAATGCTATAGGATGATCATGTTAAGGCCTACAATAACCTATCTCATTTCCAAGGTGCTCTAAGTACATTTGGGTGGGTGAACTATAGTGACATCTTAAGGGATTGTAGAGATTATTTCAAATTAAATATATATGATAGCATTTCAAATTAAACATTCCATCAAAATTTGATAATAAAGGTTGTTAAAATGTTATTCACAAATTATTGCATTTGAATCAAGTATAAAAAAACATGATCAAAATGAATGATATTCCATAAACATGAAAATTACACATGATCCACAATAAATTGAACAATACTATACTAAATTAATATGTATATCATTGTGCACATAAATGACAAAAATATATATCAAAATAAATGTATCCATAGACAAATTACCCAAATATATATCAAATTTCATGTATCCATAAAAAAATTACGCAAATATATATAGAAATGCATAGATCCATATACAAAATGTGGCTGATCATGCCATTGGAATGTGTATAATATCAATATTTTTGTATACAATGTGGCATATGCCATCTCAAAATGTCTCATGACGCATCCTATGACAACTATACTATCCTATGCTACTGGTGGATGATTAAAATGTAGCCTCTTCACTGCACTAGGTGGATCGAATGCCTTCTACATAAACAAAAAAGGAAAACCCAAAGTTAGACTACTAGATTTATATGATTCTATGTATCAAACATTGAATTACTCAAATGCATAATGAGCTTTTTTTAAATTAAGATTTATAGTATTAAAATTTCATCATAAATACCTCTCTTGTCAACCTCCTATGTTGGTCAGGAGTCCTCTCATATGTCCTTGGCAATGATTGAACCTTGTTGATTATGGCCTGTGTATGTTCAAGTATGTTTGTCAGATGAATCTACAACTTAAACTATAACATTATAATTCATAGCATTCTAAATTTATAACATATAATCAATAATTCAAACTACAATTTACCTATGTCAACTCCTCTAAATATCATGGCTGCATTAGCAAAGATACAAAACTCTAGCATCCAACCTCCTATGCACTAGGTGTTTCCTATGAGATACAAAATACTAGTTGTTAATATCACAAGAATCAGTTTTGAATTTATTTATGAAAATAAGGAACAATAAAAAATAAATGATACTTATACATATGATGGGGCTCTCATTGCGATTGGAAATGCTAGAGAGTTTGCGATGTGAAATCTGCCTAGACTCATCACCAGTAGCCACAATCTATATAATAAAGAATGTAATTAAATTTAATTACCAAAAACATTTTACAAGAATGCATCAATATTTAATCACTTTAAAAGCACCTAATTAGCTTTCCCTTGTCAATGGGTTGTGCCTCATCCCTCACACTCTATCCCCTACTAACAGGTGATACCTACAAGAGAAAAGAAAGATTAGAAACCATATATGCTCCAATATCAAATAGATAAAACAATGAGAACAAAAAATAATTTATTGTAGATGTCTCAAGGCCAAATGAAATAGTTGAGAGTGTAACATTATCAACCTATCTATGCTCCTCCTCAACCATTAGCTAAACATGAATGAAGATCACATATTGTATAAGTTAGTATGGGTTAAAAATTAAAATTACTCTATTATAAAGATTAACTTTAAATCTCATATGTCGTAATAAAAAAATGTATACACTTACCAACATAGAAGGACTCCATGCCTCTGCATGCCCCTCTTCTCTCACATCAGGGTGTGTAGCCTCTGTACACGCATCTGGTGTATCCTCCTCAAATACAAACTGATACTCAAAAAGATTGGGACCTAGACAAATATTCTTGCACATTATACAAGTATGGGGCACACAAACATGCGATGAGCTTTCCAATGATGAACTCGTGCCATCATCATCAACATGGGGAGGTGACACTGACCTAGCCTTAGGCATCAATAGGCTACTCAATTTATGGATGGATCTAATAGTTTAAGAGCTAGCCTCTAAAATGATATCAAGATGCTACACTTGAGGAGGGGAGACATCAATAGAGGGAAAAAAGTGCTAGCTTTCTTCCACTAAGAAAAGGGTCTATCCTAAGGAGCTCCTCCTCCTACACTCATGTTGGGCTTCATGCTCCAATAGCTCACCTTGAGGCCCAATACAAATTCAGCATGCAATTTTCTAATGAAATAAAATGGCACCTCTAAATTATTGTGTGGAGGGATGTCAAAAACCATCCACCAATGATCCCAAATGTTCATATGCATAGCCTCATTTTTGCACCATTTAATTGATGGTTTGGGATTTGTGCATTCTACTTGTTTACCAATTTTTGGGTCTACAAAAAGGCTAACCATATCAGCTTTAGTTATATTTAGAGCCGCAACCTCATCATAGTCCAACCCATAATCAAATATGGCATGCATTTGGTCATGCCAGTGAAGAGCACCATTTTGTTCATTGGTAAGTATTTCAAAATTATCCACTATGGTGTTTAATGTGAATAAATGGGAGCCAATGCGAGTATAGTGTTATATGTGGTTCGCAAAACCATCAATTTAGTGAGATTTTCAAATATCAAATCTTCAATTTGAGGATGGGTTTGAGGGGGTAGGGCATCATTTGGTGGAGGGTTATGAGGGATATTATTTCATGCCTCAGTATTATCGTTTGGGTTAGCCATACATATTAATTTGCAAAACATAATTTCTATTAAAAGCAACCTAAATTTCAATAATTTCTATTAAATAAACCTAATTTTTAAGAAATTCAATTAAAAATAACTAATTTATAATAACATTCATTCAAACATTGAAACAAACAAATACAATTACCCTTATCGTATACCCATTCCAAAATCCCATACTCAAATGAAGATCAACATCCAAACCAAAAAAAAAAGTAATGTAAAAAGTGCTCTCGATTTTTTTTTTTTTAATTTAAATCTATGTTATAGGTTTCAGGTATCTGATTTCATATTGGATACCTGATTATCCATCGGATATCCAAAAAGGCTTGGTCATAACTTTTTAGCTTTGGTATCAAGATGGGTGGAAAAAAGTCAAAGCAGATTTTGAAACGCTTTTAGATGTTTTCAAACTCCATTTTTTTCACATCACCCTTTTTTTTCAAACTATGATGCTGCGCATACCCTAGAGGTTACTTTGGAAAAACTATTATAGTTGAATGATTACACTTGTTATACTTGCATGATTAGATGGTTGTGTTTTATTTCATCATAGGGTTTGGGAAAAATCTTAGTATTTGACTAGTTAGGTATGTTCACTGAAGGCTTGGGATGAGATTGACTTGTGATGTTTTTCTGTAATGTTGTTGGTCATGATTGTTTTCAATTCCAATCCATTGTGATGCATTCATGTGATTTTTTTGTGGAGAGAACCACTTTTGTTCTATAAGCTCATGTTGTGAATTTTGTGATATAATCATTGAGGGATTGATTAGTTATTTATTGTGATCTCCAAGTTCTTGTATAGGATTGATATGGACATTGTGATCTTATAAGATTTTATGTTATGAGTGTAGGGTAGGTTATCTTTGTGTATATGGGGAAGTGGCTTGCAGTGGAGGTTGAATCCCTAAAGAGGTTGCTTGGGTAACCCATTGTAAGTTGTTTTGATAAGTGACAATATTTCATTAATGAAGACATTGATTTGTACATCAACCTCATTCCAAGAGCAGAGCCCATATCTAGAGCTCCTTATCGGATGACCACTCAAGAGTTGAGTGAATTATGCCTACAACTAGAGAACATTTTGTCTAAATGTTGCATTAGACTGAGTGTTTCATCATAAGATCATGAGTGCTCTTTGTGAAGTAGAAGGATGGAATGTTATGCTTGTGCATTGACTATAGATAGTTGAACAAGGTAATGATTAATAATAGGTACCCTTTATTGAGGATTGATGACTTGTTTGACCAAATCAAGGGAGCCAAAGTGTTCTCTAAGATAGATATAAAGTCAAGGTACCATCACCTATGCATTTATGATGATGATATACATAAGACAATCTTTCACACTTATTATGGATACTATGAGTTAATAGTGGTTCCATGTGGTTTGATGAATGCTCCATCAGTATTCATGTGTTTGATGAATAGAGTATTCCATTCTTACCTAGATTGTTTTGTACTCATATTTTTGAATGACATATTGATATATTCTAGATCTCAAGAGGAACATGAGGAACACCAATGGTTAGTCATTCAATGCCTTAGAAACAATCAACTATATGCTATTTTGACAAAGTGTAACTTCTTTAAATTTGAGGTACAATACTTAGGACACATCATTTAAATAGAAGGTATCTTAGTGGATCTTGCAAAGATCCAGGCAATGGTAGATTGGCTTGCATCAACTATTGGGTTTAAGATTCATAGCTTTATGGGTTTGGCCAATATTGTACCACACATTTTTTCAAAACTTCTGTAGAGTTGCATACCCCATCACTTCCCTCCAAAGAAAGGGAAGAAGTTCATTTTGATAGAGAAACACAAGGAAGCATTCTAGAAGATCAAGGATCTTTTGACTAGTGTAGTGATTCTAGTAGTACCTGATCCATAAAGTTATTTTATGGTGTGTAATTTGATGCTTCCCTAGAAGGATTGGAGCACTCCTACTATAGGATGTGTAATACCCCAAAATTGGCTCATTGCCATGATCACTAATTCTAGTCAATTCTAGTCAATTCTAAAGTCCTATTCCACTAGGAAATTCTTACTCTGATATTTGCTACTTGGCTTAATTTCCAAATGCAGAAAACCCTAAGTTTGCATTAATCATGCTATTTATTTAATTCCTAAAGTATTGACTCATATTAGTCACATTAAACCTATTGATTAAAGATTAGATTTAATTTAAAGTGTTTATACTTTAATTAAATCAAATTATCTACTAAGGCTAATGTACTAGGGAATTAAATTATTTAATTTAATAATTGTGCCCACTTTAATTAATTGAATTAGATTGTTCAATTAAATAGAAAAGGCATTTATGAGGTCATGTCTCATTTATTAAATTAAATAATATCTTCAAAATCCTCTCTTCAATTCTAAATGGAAACTCTGAGTGAACTACTCCTCAAAATTAGAATCAATCCAGTTAACTTACTCTCACACTTATGACAAGTTCAGTTAACTGCTTATCACACTCAGATCTGAAACAATTAACTTCACCTACACAAGGAATTTTCCATCTTAACTAAATCTTCCATCTAATCCTAACCATTCATCAAAGTTGAATTGGATTTGCATCAAATCTCTACTGAATTGTGCACTCATTAGCTCATTATTCTCATAAGCTTTTCATTATTTAGATTTAAAGATCATATAGCTTTAATATGCATACATATAGTCTAGTTTATTTTATATGCTATTAGATTAAGTGCATATCTCATTTAGATTACCTGCATCTCAAATAGCCTTAATTGCATTTAAAGCCTTCATTCTAGAATGGTTTGGTTGCCTGCATCTCAACTCTGAGAGCATAAATAGGCATAATCCTTCTAGATATAAGGCAACAGGTCAAACTAGTCAACCTCTTGGATGAACTATCCCATGTTCATTCTATGATGAATCCATAGGTAAGGACTATGTTGAAGTGTGTGTGAGGTTTAGAGGCCCACAAATTCATGAATACAATTCTGGTGCCCACCATGGGGCATGGGTAAATCAATTTTTCTGGCCTCATCTACATTAATTTCTCTCATTTTTATTGTTTTTTCATACTATTCCATATAGTTCTCTAAATTTTTACGCGAGAAATTTCATTTTCACAAGAAGATTTGAGGGTCTCACCTGAATCTCTACACTTTCTTGTGCGAAAAAATGCCCTATTGCACAAGTCTTCATGCGGCACCTCATTTTCTTATGCAAGTTGGTGAAAGATCTCACGCGGTCCTGCACAAGATTTCATTCAAAATTTTCAAATAGCAAGGTTAATTTTGTTATTTTTCAGCATGATGTTCATTATCTTTTACTAATGTGTTTTTCCCTAAAGCATTACTATTCTATCTTTCTGGTTTTCTATAGCTTAATGGTTGTCTCTAGGCCGTTTGACAAAGATTCCTAATACAAACCATTCAAACATAAATTGACTATTTGTTTGCAGGATGATTGTCAAAGGTACGTTTGTCAAAGATCAAATCTTAAAGCCCACAAAATAATGGGTTTTCTTTATTGCTTTCAAAACATAGTCTAAATAGGGCTTGTGAACTTCTTAGGGTGCAAGACAAAAGAATAGGGGAGTATGCTTTTTACCACTTGGAGGTCATGACCAAGGGTAAATCATAAACCTAGAAGCCTCTAAAAGATGACATTTTGAGGGAGGCAAGCAACTTAGTGGTTCTCTAGTACGAGTCATTTTCTATGAAGGGATGATGATTTCCTTTCAGGGAATCAAAATCTTGAGGAACGATAAGTCTAGATTGATTAAGCTAAGTTAGTAATTAATGTGTTCTATGTGTTTGGGTGAGAAACTAAGGTAGAGGAGTATGTTCTTTCCCCTTGATGGAAATCAGAAACTTTGACCCTTATGTTTAAACCACCAGTTCAAGTCAATCTTTTAGAGGGCCTACCAGAGTGATCCAACCTCTAGGAATGACCCAAGTGAGCACACTCCTTTAGCCTGAGATTCCAAATCACTATAATCAAGATGCTTTGTAGAGTGAAAGACTCCAAAGCCAGATTAATTTCTTTCCCTTGATTCTTGATATCGCTTATCAAGAGGAAGCTTTTTCTATTGTACTGGCTAGCTTTGGCCCCAGTCTTGCTAAGCAAGTGTGTGCACTCTTAGATGTTGGTGTGGGTTGCTGGTCTCAACTCTACTTGCAGAACCACCAAGAATTAATATGAACAGAAGCCAAGTAAAAACCTTTTAGTTAGAAGCTACTTGGTTCACCTCCAAAAGGAGGCATAATCTTTGTGTAAGGAGGGGGAAGAATCTCTCCTGTAGAACTCACCATAGGCATGCTACTGGGCATTGGAAGGTGGTATACATGCTTGGCCCCTGCCACAAGGGTGTTCACTTAGCATATATTTTATTGAGCCCTTTGAATACACCAAAAATACGGGTGCCCTCTAGGGGTTGACATGGCTGTGTGAGGTGCATGCATGCACATAAGTTGTGAGTCTTAAACATGTCCAAACCTATCTAAAAAAATTGAAGGTCAAGACTCCCCCATCCCTTTGAGTTGCTTTGTCCTTAGTTGGACTGTATTCGACTACTACTTGCTTCCCGTGTCTTGTTGAAAATACTTGCCTTGTTCAAAACCAAATGCTATTTAAACTCTTGAAAATCAACCTCACTATCTATCTAAAATCTACCAAATGAACCAATGATCTATCTAGAACTATCTAAAATCTTCAAAGTCTCTTCAAAATTGAGTTCCAGTTGTCAGTCTGGTCTCCATTTTTTAGCATAGTTTTCAAAATTTCATGTGAGTAACTTTTGTCCTATCATTTCTTTACATAGCCCTATCTAGGTTTTTGTGTGAGCTTATGCAAATCTCTATGTGAGATCTTGAAGTCTTATCCGACTGTCTAGATTCTATTTCACTTACAAGTCCTAGCATGTTTTCATGTGGTTTTGTACAACTCTTTGCATGAGTTTAAATTATTGTTTTGAGTCGTCACCTATGCCTATGTACTTTCTTGTGCACCTCCTAGAGTATCGTTGCATAGGATCTTGAGTCAAAACTGTCAAACTGGTCTATTAGAGCTATTTGGGCTCTAAGTCTAGTTTGTTTCCTACAACAGTTTACCTCTTTTTGTTTGTAGATGGTCCCAAATAGAGGCATCCTGCTTAGCTGATGACTTGTGATCCATACTTTGACTAGTCTTGTCTTTTAGTTATCTTGTATTTCCCTTCTGTGTTCATCATACTTAGTGTCACGATAGTCATAAACCTTAGTTGTTCTAGCCATTACTTAGACAACTCATACCTAAGTATACAACACTCTTATCTTTCTTTTTTGAGACTACATTCTAGTGTGGTCCTTATCTAGGCTTTTTCTTTTTATCATTGTCTAGGACTGTGGAACCTTGACTTATGTTCTAAAACTTGGTTGTCACTACTTGAAACATAGTACATCAAAATGGCTAACAACAAATGCACCAAATCCAATATTCCTAGTGAGGAAGAAGAGCTACTTATTGCAAACATGAAGCAACAAATCCAATCAATGAGCGCTCAACTTCAAAGAGTAAAGGAGGAAGATGAAACATCATTGAACAAATTCTCCTTGAGAGAAAATCACCCTTCCTCCTATGACAACCAAAAATCAAATTCTTGTGATCTTATATCCAAGATATTTGAGAACACCTCACAAACACCCAAGAAATCTAGAAATATCTTTGAAGAAAAACCTTGGGAATGTAAACCAAAGTGTGATTTCTCCCCTTTGGGAAGATCTTATGAATCAACTTTGGAAGAACTTCTTCAAAATAAACTCATTGTGTTACCTAAGGTTACTTTGGTAGGAGTTTCCTTTATGAGTAACTATTGTGCTTATCATAGACATAATTTACATAAAACTTCACATTGTAAGGAGCTAAAAAACAAGATCCAATATCTCTTTGACAATGACGTAATTCAAAAATCTAAGCTCTCATCTACTATAGATTATACTCTCAAGAAGGATAAACATCATGAAACCAAGTCTAGTAATGGTTTAAATGTGACACTTATCAATTCCAACATACAACCACGTTCTAAAGTATCCAATCTTTCCAACACATATTCACCGAACAAAGAACTTGCTACTCCTGTTGTTGACTATGTGTACCCTAAAGGAATATCCTTGAAAGAAACTCAAGCCAATAGATATTGGACTGTAAGTCTTTTCACTACCTTCATAGATCATAATTCTTCATGCCCTACTATGCCTATGAAGTCTACTCCAAGTAATTTTCCTTCTAAACTTAAAGAGCCTATTATGCAAACTCCAAAAGAAGATTCAAATATAGATTCAGATACTCCCTCATCCTCAGAATTGGTTTCATGTCAAGAGGACTACTTAAACGATGAAGAAACAAGTATTGATCAAGAGCAAGATTCCTTCATACCCCTTCAAATCTTCCAAGACCTCGTCCCTCCATATCAAGAGTCATATAGTCCTCCATCTCCCATATCATGCACCTCTACTAAGCAAGATCAAGATATTCCTTCTACCATCCCTAAGGAGATTATTAAAGACCAAGAGAAGGATACATTTCTTGTGATACCTAAAATTCCTTTTGAAGAGAAAAGTGTTCCCTCACCCTCTTGTTCTACCTTGCTACATTCACTGCAAAACTATGCTCAAGCTTTAAATACTCCTGTCAAAGGTAAAGAAAAATAAATCCATCCTATGGTGAAAACCACTTCTAAAGATGCCGATATCCCTACTCATGGTCCATGCACATTTTTTAAATCTATCCTTTGTCCCTATCCATCTAAGCTGAAACCTTCAAACCTTCCATCCATATTGGGACCTTAAGTTCCTCTATCTCCTACTTCCACTCTTAGCTCATTACAAAAAGGATACACATACTTGAACTCTTCACATCCACCTTTCCATCTAAACCAGTCATATTGGCCTCATTCATCCACAAATCCCAAGTCCTTTGGAAGCAATTTGGATGATCAACTCAAACATAAGTGCATGAATCCATCCTCAAAAGTTCACTATGTCTCCTATAATCGACATGTGAATGTCAAGAAGGGAAAAATGAAAAAGAGACTACAAGGTCCACTATTCAAAGAGCTCAACTAAGGAAAGTGTGGGTTCTTAAATTTGTTATTGAAGAAAAGTGTTCCAAAGCATCTAATGAAAAATCAAAAGCTATATGGATTCCTAAGTCTCTTTTGAAGGACTTGAATATTGAAAACAAATCAAAGTTGACATTCAAGCTTCCAAAGGCTTCCACTCCATCTTCTTCCCAAAATCTTCCGAAAAAGGTTTCAAAACCTTCTACTCTATCCCTCTTCAAAATAGTTTGCCACCTCATACATCTAAACCTCATACTATTTCATCCATAGTTCCTCCATCATTCCACTACCCTTCAAGGTGTGTGTCAATGTTGACCTTGCCCACTTTTTCTTCTACCCCTGCACATCCCTTTCAATACCCTATCCACTCCACCTTCTATCCTCCACCTTTTATCCTTCCATCCCATTTATCTCATCCATAGCCTAAAACCTTATCCTCCATATATCTTTTCTACTATCTCTCTTCCATTACCTTATTAGCATCTTTGAGTGTACCTTGCTATGGCCTTGGCTTATCATAACTTATCTCTCTTATAGGCATGCTATATAACTTGAGAAAGGCTTGAATTCTTTCCAAAAAAACTCTAAAAATCCAAAAAAAGAAGAAGAAAAAAGTGCCTTGGTGAAAACTTGGAAATAGGCACCTTGGTAGAAAAAGTAAAGAAAAATAAATCCATCCTATGGTGAAAACCACTTCTTGTGGCACCTTGGATAAATACCATGATGAAAACCTAGTAGATAGGAATCATGCATCCTATCATGATCTTGCTTATCCTTCAGATGTCCTCATTCCCAAAGCCATTCACTCATAACCTCCTTAACAAACTTTGCTATCATATTCAGTTAACCCTCTGGTCTTGATCAACAAAAAAATCTCTTGACATGGTCATTTTCTTGGATTACTTACGTGACACCCTTCATTACACCATGAGCTTATATTGTTATATCTTTTGTCCCTAGCTTGAGTAATCTTCTGAAGAATTTCCTTGAGGGTAACATTCACTGATTCATACTCCTTGCATATCAATCTCCACTTATCTACCAACTTGCTACTACATCTCATCCTACACCTTGCTAGACACTAGAACAAAATCAAGGCAATCCTTCTTGAGAGCTAGTAATCTATAAAAAAGTTCTAAAATTTTGAAAATATCCTAAAAAAATCTAAAAATTGCAAAAAGTACTAAAAAAATCTATTATCTTGGTGAAAACCTAGCAATAGGAACCTTGGTAATACCAAAAAAAATGAAAAAAATTGAAATACAAAAAAAATAAAAAAGTGAAAAATACAAAAAAAATTGAAAAACAAAAAAAGTGCCATTGGTGAAAACTTGGAAATAAGCATCATGGTAGCAAAAAAAAATGAAAGGCTTTGCCAAGAAGGTGAAAACTTGGTAAACAGGCACCTCTTGTTCCCAATGCTCCATCTTGCAACACATCTTCTTGCTTCTTGTATAGTTTCTTTCTTGCTTTAGTTTGCCACATTTTCTCATGTATCCTTGGATTGAGTCTTATCACAACTTGGGGGCATTCCCCTTCAATGTCATGGAATCTCTTGCGTGATAGTCACTAGTAGTTTCAGCTGCATCTGCCTACTGTAGCTGGTGTCACTACTTTTCGAGATTCTTCTCATAGAATCTCTTGCACGACAGTTACAAGTTGTTTCAGTTGTGTCTGCCTACTGTCACTAGTGTCACTACTTTTCATGATTCTCTTCATATAATCTCTTGTGTGATAGTCACCAGTTGTTTCAACTGCGTCTGCCTAATATCGCTAGTGTCACTCTATCAAGATTCTCCTCATAGAATCTCTTTCTCAATGGTCACTAGCTATTCTATCTATATCTACCTACTATTGCTTGGGTCACATTTCAAGATTCCTTTATGGAAGATCTCTCTTGTGTCAGTCACCAGTCGTTCTGGCTATGTCTGTCTACTGTAGCTCAATCCTCTTAGGTTCTTCACCTCAAAGATTCCTCCTTCACCTCAATCACTAGTCATTCTAACTACATCTACCTACTATTGTCACCCTAATGAAGAGATTTCTTTCATTGATATTTTGGACATTGACACTGGACATCAATCCCAAAGATGTTGAACTCAAAATTTCATACTTGTTTGGATATGCTAAGCATTTTATTTGTTTGTTCTGCTTTTTCTTTCATCATGTCTCCTCGAGCAACTCGATGATGTCAATTATGACTAGAGAAGTAATGATTGGGGGCATGATCTTTTCTTTGCTTTATGTTTGTGGTTTAGTTTCAATAAGTTGAAACATTCATATAAAAGGGGTGTCCACTATAAGAGCCTTCCTCTCATATTGGATGGTCGGGTGTACCTCAACTCTTTTTATATGGATACATCAATAATGTTGGTTCTTCTCCTTGCTTGTTGGAGTGAACTCTTCATGCTACAGTACATACTGATACTTGTCCTATTAAGTGTATGCATGGGTCACTACAAGTATACCTAGCACACTTCTATCTCAAGTTACAAACACAAGGGTCATTGTGGATAGAATACTTATTGAATACTTAGTATAAGATGGATCTCTCATGTGTTTGGTCTATCTACCATGTAAGAAACATTTTGGTCATCCTAGCATTTATGCTTTGATGCTTATGTTAACTTGCTACAATAAATGAGATAAATATTCTAGTCATTTTGGCTTCTTGTGCCTCGAATGCTTACATTTAATCCCAAAAAACTTATAACATATGTCCTCTTCATATTCCACATGATTGCAATGTCAGTGGGAATTGTATGACATATAGGATTTCGTCCTAGGCTCAATGATGATAAATTGTAGAGGCTTGGTAACCAAACCTAGGGTTGCATTTAACATAGTCTTGCATTGCATACTTCACTTGCATAAGCATGCAATTCAATTGCAAATAAGTTTCCATCCTTCGTGATGGGGGATTGTGGATCTTTTCAAAAGTATCAGGATTCTCCATGATTGTACAAGAATTTGGTTCTTTGGTTTGTATTCACGTGCTCCCTGAGGGGATGTCTTTCGTTGTCAAGCAAAAACATACAACACTTCATGGGATGTCAGTTCATTTCCATATGCATTACATCCATAAACTCATGTCATTCATATTACATAATCAAATCACATCACATCAAACATGCATCCATTACATCACATTTTCATGTCATAATCGTAAGCATAAAACATCTCATGTATATCAACAAGAAAACATAGACACTTATAATGACATGAACACAATGCTACTCAGCTCAAAATCTCATATATATCTTGCAGAATGTGTTAGTACAAAAAATGAGCACTACTTGAGTGCTATTGATAAAAAATGATACAAAATGGTGCTAGCACACTAATCAATGCATAGCCATAATCAAAATCGGAGGTAAGAATATCATAGGTCTAGTTGTGGTCCACACCATCACCTCCAGGAGGGGGAGGAGGAGGCAGTGACATGTCTGGTCTCGCCAGTGGCTGTGCACCTCCAAAGTCTCGTGCATACTATGAGAAGTGAGGGACCTACTAAGCCTCATCGAGCACCACTATAGAGTATGTTGCAAAATAATAGGCCGCTTGAGCCATCTGCAATTTGACCTCATCTTGTAGCATCTCCACCCTCTGCTCAGTTTCCTGTACCTGCTCTTGTAGCCTTTGGATCTCATGATCTCGCTCCATGATCCATACATCCCTGACTGCCACCTGTACCTATAGATCTCCCAACTATCGAGAAGCCTAGAGGATATGCTCTCTGTACTATCATAATTCATCATGCGGTCCAGTAGCAGGCTACTCTTGCATCTCCTTGTCTAGCATCTCAGGTGCTTGCTTTGCGGGTGCCTACTCCTCCACCCTCAACCTCTATCACTAGCTCTTCTCCCCACCGCTACCACCTGCACTTGGATCTGACCTCATCTGATGTGGGGGAATCTACACCTATCTAACCCTCTATTGCACCTATGGTAGTGGAACCTAGGGTGCCTACTGCTTAGGTGCCTGCTATTGTGGTGCCTACTAAGGAGCCTATGCTACTATCCCCAGGGGATCTGTGAATCATGGGATGGGGTGGCTAATGAAATATGCCTAATATGCCAGCATCACCCATGCATCTGATACCTTAGGGAGGTAATCCCACTATGTTGCAACTAGGTTGCACATATCAATCATGAATCACCCAAGATATAATCTTGTAAGCCATCCCCGTGCTAGGTCCCAGGCTACTCTCACATAGGCACAGTACTCTTGAGATACATCTTATTGTCGGTTGTACTGTCTAAACACCCATGTGATAGAAAACCTCTCAATAATCTATGTGGTCCTACCCACCAGTGGCCACAAGTAGAACATCCAATTCAACTCTTTGGGAGCATCATCCCAATCCTATGTCTCTCGCCAGGACCGCCATACGACAGAGACCATGTCATCGAGATGGGTCCTCCAATGATTTGTCTTACCTAGGCCTACCTAGGTAATATGCCCCATGTACCTATATATATAGGGCTCCATCGGCTCATGGGCATCCTCAAAAATGGGCCTCATCGCTGGCAGATGCTCCCATGCTCAGATATCCAAAACATGTACTTCGGTAGCCATGCTCTTATGCTCATGATATACAATCTTGTGCATCTCATAGAACATGTGTGCCAGCATGCATTGGCCCCATCCGAATTGCTTGGGAGAATCAAGCATACGTTGTAGCATGATCCCCCATCCACACTCTAGCCCATGCTATCCTATGTCTGGCATTAGGAAGCAACTAATGAATATAGCCAAAACTGAAGCCAACTTGTGCATCTAGCTATATGTATGGACAAGCTCATCCTAGGTGATGGCTCACCCTATCGCTAACTCTCTTTGAAAAATAGCCCGCGGTGCCTCTATCCCTGCTAAGGGCACTGTATCATATACCACTCATGGTCCATGGAATGGTATGCAGAGAATCCTATAGATGTCCTCATGGGTGATGGTCATCTCTCCCTATAAGGGCAAGTGGAAGGTGTTCATCTCTGAATGGAAATGCTCCACCAAAGTTGTCACTAAGCCGTGATTCACCAGTACTGTTGGGATCTTGCATAGAGAGGTGAGACTCAATCTGTCAATGTGGGCCATGTCTACGTCATCGAGGCTCTGCAACAGAGCTCCATACGAAAAATAATGAGATCTAAACATGATATCATCAAAGACCTCCTGCACAGACAAACAAAAACAATGCACAAACAGTCAATACTCGCTCAAAAAGTCAAAATGATGATGAAATGAAAGAAAATTCAAGGCTAAAACATCGAAAAATGCAAATTTTAATTCACATGCTATGTCAAATTTTCGTATGAAGATGCATTTCCTCATGTGAGAATTCATTTCTTCACACGAGATTGTGCATCTTCATGCAAGAAATTAAGTCCTCGCGTAAAGAAACATGATCTCATGCGAGAGGCGATAACAACATGAGTGAAGTTCACCCAATTTTCGGTGCACCTTGATGAGAAGTGGGTATCTCCTACATGAGATTTCCTACTGGTGCACATGAAGAAACATCGGGTTGGTGGATCTTCATGCGAGAAAAGATTGGCTTCGCATGAGAAAGGATAGTCTCACGTGAAAACTGATTGACAACCTCCTGAAACATGTTGAAAATGCACTAAAATGACCTTGAAATGCATGAAAATGAAAGTACAAAGCAAGGTTATCAACCACTCACCAGATGTCCATAGTCTGTCGGTCGACTGTGTCATTGGGAGTGCTCAAAATGATGAAATTGCATGGAGACTGCCATCTTCCTCTTAGATCTCCTATTCACTAAAGACAAAATGTACAAATGATTTGAAAATGGCCCCTTGGGCCCTTATATAGGTTTTGACCTAATTTTTCAAAGTGCTCTGATTTGTGTGAAAATCACCCTCTGGCTAATTTGATCATTGTGAATCCATTTTTGAGATCGAATTCAAGATCTGACACACTTAAGTGGATCAAAAGTGCATTTTAAAATTTTGGGACCGACACGCTTGAATGCTTGTGTAGTCCACATTTTTTTAATTCTTTTGTGATTCTTGGAATCTTTTCAACTCAAAATTCTTCATGTTTTTAAATTTTATTTTGGAAAAAGTCAACACAAGTCAACTATGCTCAATTTTGGTCAACTTTTGGTCAAATTTGGTCTTCTAGACCTCAAAATCACACTGAATTGACTCCAAATTTTCTATTGATTGTTTTGATCTCTTCTACATTCTGCTGAATTTTGGATTTCTTCTGTATCTCTTTATATACTACTTTATATCATATTTCTGGTGTGTCATCTTTCGATTTTGCTCTCGAGGGGGTAGGATGATTACATCATTGAACTAAAATTTCAAAACAATCTGAATCTTTATTACTTGGGGCATCTTGTTCCCATCTTATGTCCTCATCACTTGGGGCATCTCATCACTCAGGGCATCCCATTCCCCTCTTTCTGGCATCTTTGTCATCTATTTCATCTTGTCATCAGTTGATCACACTTTATAGCAGTTATTATCAAAGTTTGATGGACAAGTATCGGGACAATATAAACCCTGACTCCTAAGGATCAAGCCTCATTCTGGGGATGATTCTATGACTCATAATTCAATTTTGTTATCTGCTATCAATCTTAGGTATCTAGATGTTCTATTTAGATCCTTAAAGGTTAAGCTCTATTCTAGAGATAATCTTTTAAATGCTAATCAATTTAGGTATCTAGATGTTCTATTTAGATCCTTAAAGGTTAAGCTCTATTCTGGAGATAATCTTTTAAATGCTATCAATTTTAGGTATCTAGATTTTCTATCTAGATCCTTAAAGATTAAACTCTGTTTTGGAGATAGTCTTTTAAATGCTTATCAAATCTCGGGTATCTAGATTTTCTTTTTGGATCCTTAAAGGTTAAACTTCATTCTAAAGAAAACCTTTAGAATGTTTATCATCTTAGGTATCTAGGTGTTCTATTTGGATTCCTTAAGATTAAGGTCCATTCTTGAGATAATCTTTAAAAGCTTATCAATTGGTCTTTGTATCATCAATTTCAGAACCAATCTCATTTCTTGATCCTCGCATCATGCTTTCTAATTTTTTTTGAATTGAATGTGTTGTTCACACATTTATTCAAAGAGTGAAAAAATGTAATACTCCAAAATTGGCTCATTGCCATGATCACCAATTTTGGTCTATTCTGATCAATTTTGAAGTCCTATTCCACTAGGCAATTCTTACTCTAATATTTGCTACTTGGCTTAACTACCAAATGCCGAAAACCCTAAGTCTGTATTAATCATGCTATTTATTTAATTCCTAAAGTATTGATTCATGTTAGTCACATTAAACCTATTGATTAAAGATTTAATTGAGTTTAAAGTGTTTATACTTTAATTAAATCAAATTATCTCCTAAGGCTAATGTACTAGAGAATTAAATTATTTAATTTAATAATTGTGCCCACTTTAATTAATTGAATTAGATTGTTCAATTAAATAAAAAAGGCATTTATGAGGTCATGTCTCATTTATTAAATTAAATAGTATCTTCAAAATCCTCTCTTCAACTCTAAATGGAAACTTTGAGTGAACTACTTCTCAAAATTAGAATCAATCCAGTTAACTTGCTCTCACACTTATGTCAAGTTCAGCTAACTACTTATCACACTCAAATCTGAAATAGTTAACTTCACCTACACAAGGAAGTTTCCATCTTAACTGAATCTTCTATCTAATCCTAACCGTTCATCAAAGTTGGTCCTGACCATTGATGGATTCCTGGAATTCTATTTAAGAGACTCATAATTCCTCATTATAGAGGTTGAATTGTATTTGCATTGAATCTATACTAAATTGTGCACTCATTAGCTCATTATTCTCATAAGCTTTTCATTATTTAGATTTAAAGATCATATATCTTTAATATGCATACATATAGTCTAGTTTATTTTATATGCTATTAGATTAAGTGCATATCTCATTTAGATTACCTGCATCTCATAAAACTTTAATTACATTTAAACCCTTCATTCTAGAATGGTATGGTTGCCTGCATCTCAACTCTGAGAGCATAAACAGGCTAAATCCTTCTAAATAGAAGGCAACGGGTCAAACTGTCGGACCTCTTGAATGAACTATCTCATGTTCATTCCAAGATGAATCCGTAGGTAAGGACTACATTGAAGTTTGTGTGAGGTTTAGAGGCCCACAAATTGATCATGCATATAGGAAGAACATGTGATTTCCTATGAGTCTCACAAGCTCAAGGATCATGAGTTGAACTATCCCACACATGATCTTGAGCTAATTGTAATTGTTCATGCTCTAGTGAGATGAAGACATTTTTTTTTGGGGCATCATTTTTAGCCTCACAATGATCATCATAGTTTGCAGTATATATTCACGCAACCTAATTTGAATGTCAAGTAGAGGCATTGGATGGAGTTTTTATGGGAGTATGACTTCGAGGTGAAGTATATTCAAAGGAAGGAGAATATGGTAACTGACACTTTGAGTCATAGGAGACATGAGATATTCACATTGACTCTTAGTGTGGATTTGAGGATTTGTATAATTCAAGCACTTTCTACAAATACTTGGTATTAGGAAGTGAGTCTTGAGATAGATTTAGGTAAATCTTTAGAGTCCATATTTTCAGGCTATGTCCTAGAGGTAGATGACCTTTTACATTATAAAAGGAAGATTTATGTACCACTATTGGATGAGCTTCGTACATTGATCCTATCTGAGGCCCATCGTGCACCTTACTTGACACATCTAGGTGTCAAGAGGATGCATGAAGACTTACGATAGTTATACTTTTGGATAGGGATGAAGCATGATATAGTTGATTTTTTAGCTAGGTGTCTTGAGTGCTAGAGGGTAAAGATAGGGCATCAACATCTTGGATGACTTTTGCAGCCTAATCTCATTCCTCAATGGAAGTGGGATATTATTTGTATGGGCTTCATTATGGGATTTCCCATGAATACTCATCGACATGATACTATCATGGTCACCATTGATTGATTGACTAAGGTGGCACACTTTTCACTGATGAGGTCATCCTACATGGCAACTTTCATAGCTAATGTCTTTATGTGTGACATTGTGAGATTCCACAGTATTCCTTGAAATATCATTTCAAATAGGGATTATATATTCACATCTATATTTTGGACATCTTTACAACATGATCTTGGAGCTTAGTTGAACTTTAGCTCAACATATCACCCTGAGATAGATAGTCTGATAGAGAGAGTGAATCATGTTTTAGAGGATATGTTGAGGATGTATGTTATGTACAATAATTTATTGGGAGGATTATCTATATCTGGTGGATCTTTCATATAATAATGGTTATCATAGTTCTATTGGGATGACACCTTTTTAGGCCTTGTAAGGTTGTCCTTTTCATACATTGTTGAGTTGGAATAGTTCAAAAGATTGCATCCTGTTGGGTCTAGAGATGATTCAAGATATGGAGCAATAGGTAGTGTGCATCCATGAGCATGTGTCTATAGCACAGGGTAGGTAGAAGAAGTATGCCAATGCTCATAAGATAAGCAGCTTGTGGTTGGAGAGAAAGTATTCTTAAGAGTGTGTCTGTCGAAGAGTCTAATTCATTATGGAAAGGATTTGAAGTTAGCACCTTAGTTTGTATGGCCATATGATATTCTTGAGAGGATATGTCTAGATGCCTACTATCTTGCATTTCCACCTAGCTTAGCTCATGTACATGATGCTTTTCATGTTTATGTTCTTAGATAGTATATTCTTGATGTGATACATGTTCTTGATTGGAATGTGTTACAAGTGGAGGATAAGCAACAAGCTTTGGAGTCGGTGCACATTCTTTAGCAGTGTGATTTGACCCTCAGGGGTCGAACCATGGAGTAGGTAAGGATCTAATGGGACCCTACTGATGAGTCATCAGCTACATGGGAGGATGCATCTAGTTTATAAGATTTATATCCCCACTTGTTTATAGGCTTCCAGGAGAAAGCTTAAGTCTAGCGGGGTGGATGTAGTGACTACCCTTAGTTTACTTTTTATGTTATGTTGCCAAATTCTTTTAGGCAAGATTTTATTGTTATGTATTATGAGTTAGTGGTACTTAGTTATCTGATTTGATTGATGTTATTTCATACTTAGATTATATATTTGATGAGTTACTTGATACTTGATTATTTCATGTGTTCATGGTTATTCTTTTGATGATGATGATTTGTATATTTCATATAGTGATTTCTATTTTTTTCATGATGACAATGAGATGGATGATTTATATATGGTTTTTATGGTTACTTACCCCATACTTGCATGTGTATGGTGTACATGTATTCTTTACTTTATGTTTAATGTTTCTAATGTGGCTGAGGGAGGGAGTCGTAGTCACTCACTAGTCGAGATCTATATGATGTACCACTCCTGGCTATTGCTTGTTTAGTTTAGAAATATATATGCATATGTACATGTTCAACTGTTATGTAGGTTGTAGATACTAGGCATTGACCTCCTTGAATTTCCAAGATGAGTGTGCCCTATCATAGTATCTCGATGGTAAGAGAGGGGAGATAGTCCTCAAGTCCAAATCCTCAATTAGAACCAATTGTTCTAAAATATAGGACAAGCATCTAAGTTATCTACCTTTCCAAATTCATAAAGTGACATGAATTGAAGATTTTGACCTTTGAGTTTGAATTTGTACTTTGTCTTCTAGATGAGTTTTCCTATTAAGTTTGTGGGTCTGTTGTAATTTTTGGTTTTAATTAAATCAAACAAAGATATATTAAATGATTTAATTAAATGAATATTTTATAAAGAAAAAATACTTTTTATTAATTGGAAAATTAATTAAATAGAATAAATAAATATAAAGATTTAATTAAAAGGCCAAATTTGGTGTAATTATATTTATTTAATGTAATAATGAAAAATTTATAATTTCCATTTAAATAATAGGCTTTAAATATTATTATTAATTAAATTAATGAATATATTTTCTAAATCCATCTTATTATTTTATAAAAATAAAGTGGGAATAATTTTTTAAAATTTATTCTAATTAAAAGCAAAATATTGTGCACAAAGAGTTAAACAAATTAAAATAATAAAAGAAAAGGTTTTTGCGTGTTTGTAAAATCAAAACCCTAGGATGAGAAAATTCTTTATTAGAAAATTAGAGCTCATTTCTCCATACACAGGGTTTGAAGGAGCAACTAGAGGTTTGGCTAAATAATTTTCTTATGGGCTTTTTGAGATGGGGAATTGGTAGGCACAAGGCTTCATGGAATTTTGTTAGCATCAAATTGAGGTAGGAATCTATGCAATTCTTTTGTAGAATTCCTTCAAGAAATTTTTTGTCTTCTTCATTCTTGCAAATAAAGAAATTGATTGTATCAGATCTGAGAAGTTTTCACATTATTTTACCTCTATAAAATCGTACGAGAATCTAAAATTATTGTTTTAAAAGAAATGAATTTATCTTTGATTGGAGAATATATGTGAGATCTATAAATCAGAAACCCTCATTAGAAGAATTGTGTTTAGAAAACAAAAATTGTAAGCTAGGGTTTGGTTGAAATTTAATCTGGATTGAATTCACAATTTGATTTGAGAAATCATTTTATTTGGGTTTAAAAAAATGAAGTTGCTAGAAAAAAAATTATTTGAGGCCTATACTTGAATATACATTTTTTTAATTATGTAATATATAAAAATTAAAATTTTAAAAAATGTATTGGAAGTAGAGGCCATGATCCCCCCCACCCTTGCCCCCATCCCCCTTTTCTTCTCCAATGACATTGATAGCTTGAGTTGTTACACACAACACATAGGTTCTCGTGAGAAGCCAAGTAGCACTATGTGCTGCCCTAGTAGACTCAAGGCTACTATGGCCAACACATGGCTGCCACGAGAAATTAGCCCTTCATTAGAGTTGTTAAAATACTTTTTTTTAAATAAAAAAATTCTTTAAAATAAAAGATAATAGAAAAAAGGGGGGGTTATTCTATTATTGTCAATTTAGTTTTTTTTTCTATATATGAAATATAACATATTTAAATTAAAATATTATTTATTGATTATTGTATATAAATTCTAATAATAATTTAAATTATATTATTGAATTTATATATTATTAAATTAGAGATATATATACATGGAAGTTGTGTTTTAATCAAACCAACTTGGAACTACTATCCAACTAGAAAACTTTGAAAATGAAAACTAAAACTTTATTGTAAATAGATATTTATGAGGTTTTAACGAAAATTGATTTTTCTTTCTACTCAAAGCGAACATCAGAGGTTATTATGGAAAAAAATTATAGATGAATGATTACATTTGTTATACTTGTATAATGAGATAGTTATGTTTTATTTCATGATGGGGTTTGTGAAAAACTCTAGTAATTGACCAATTAGGTATGTTTACCAAAGGCTTGTGGAGAGTTGTCTTGTGATGTTGTTATGTGATGTTGTTTGTCATTATTGTTTTTAATTCCAATCCATTGTGATGCATTCACGTGATTTTTCAATGGAGAACATGTTTCATTTTGTAAGCTCATGTTGTGATTCAATCTTTGAAGAATTGATCAATTTTTTATGGTGATTTCTAGTTGCTTGTATTAGAGTGATGTGGACATTGTGATTTCATTAGATTTTGTGTCATGAGCTTAGGGTAGGTTATCTTCGTGTATGTTGGGAAGTGGCTTGCAATGGAGGTAGGATCCCTAAAGAAGTTGCCTGGATAACCCAGTATAAGTTGTATTAATAAGTGATGACATTTCATTAATAGTGTTAAAATGAATTAATAAGAGTCAATTTATTACATCATTCGTGCCTTGAGTAGTAATACAGGCTAGGATGGGAGTAGAGAGGATGCTTGGTTGTGAATTTACCTTATTAGTATGCCTTGTCTATTAGAAAGGATATGGATGTTGCATATAGTCAATAGGTGGCCAGAGTCTAGAGAGGTTGCTAGGGTAACCTTAGAGTTGGCTCATTTGATAACACTTACCCACTTACATATTAGGTTTCCTATGTGTCTTTGTTGCCTCTGGGATTAGATGTTACTTGTGGACCTATTACCCTTTGAGATAGATTACTATCAAGATTCCTTGACCTAGATTCTTGTTATGCTTTTAGATTTTTATCCATTTGGGACTTGAGATTATCTCCTTAACACGATGGGAGTGTGTTATTTAGGTGCCATGAGGTTAGGTGGTAGTGTTTCTTATGTCATTGAGATCTAATAGCTGGATGTCGATGTTGGATGTATTTGTGTAGTTGTTATATCCTTCTAATCTTGTGATTATGTTCTATGGTCATATTCTGATTTATTGTACTTTGATTATTTGAGATTCTATGAGATGTAGTATCATATTCATGATGTATATTATTTTAGTAATTCATACCATGTTTAATAAAACCTGTGTGTGATTCCACATCATGGAACCCTTGAGAGATGTTGCTATTATTTTATTACTTATGTATGTATATGAGTTATTTCTTTCACTATTTTATCTCTTATCTGTATAAATATTTGAAAAAAAAAAATGTTTCACAAACCTCGTGACATAATAGGTAAATTTATTTTGGGTTCCCTATCAGGGTGTTACAATAAACATTGTTTTTCTAGATTGGGTGATTCTATAAAATCTAAAGTAACACTGAGAAATAATAGTAAAGTCATTGTAATGGTAAAAGGTGTTATAAATGTCTTGACCAAAAATGGAGGAAAAAGGTTTATTCCTTTGTGTATTTTATCCCTAGATTAAAACACAAATTTATGAGTGTTAGATAACTAATCCAAAAAGGTTACAAAATGTTCTTTGATAATGATATTTATACAATCTTGGATAGAAATCTTGGTGGCAAGTTAATTACAAGGGTCAACATGAAACAAAATCGAATGTTCCCACTCCAGATTCATTACATTCAAGGAGGAGAAGTCAATTTCAAGAGAGTATTCTCAGACCATTCATGGCTATGGAATTTGAGGTATGGTCATCTTCATTTTGATGCTTTGAGCTTGTTGCAAAAGAAAAATGTTGTGAAAGGATCACCTAAAATAGTACAACTACCAAGTTCATGTGTAAGCTGTATATTGGAAAAATAACATAGGGAAAGATTTCACATAGAAGGTTCATATAGAGAAAGAGCGCCATTGGAATTAGTTCACACTGATATATATGCAGACCTATGAAAACTCCATCTTTAGGAGGAAGTATATATTTCTTAACATTTATTGATTATTTTAGCAGGAATACTTGATATACTTTCTCAAATAAAAGACTGAAGCATTTGAAAAAATCAAGGAGTTTAAAAGCTTGGTTGAAAAAAAAGAGTAGCGTATACATCAAAATATTAAGATCCGATAGAGGTGGTGAATTTAGTTCTAATGGTTTCTACACTTTTACAAATGTCATGGAATTAAGAAGTAATGTACCACAAGGTACACACCACAAAAAAATAGTGTAGCAAAGAGGAAGAATAGAACCATAATAGAAATGGCAAAGAGAATATTGAAAGTAAAATCTCTATCCAATGAGTTTAGGGAAGACATAGTAGCATGTGTTGTATACATCTTAAACATGAGTCCTAAAGAGAGTGTTAAGAAGAAAATTATGTAGGAGGCATGGAATGGTAAGAAACACAATGTATCCCAATTTAGGGTTTTCGGATGTGTTACTTATTCATTGGTGCCATTTGAATTGAGAAGGAAATTATATGATAGAAGTGAAAAATGTATCTTTATTGGTTACAGTGAAGAATCAAAAGCTTATAGATTGTATAACCATGTTTCAAAGAAACTAATCATTAGCAAGAATGTTAAATTTTGAAAAAGACGATTCATGGGATGGAAATTATAACAAACAAGTCACAAGAGGAGCACCAATATTGCAAAGTGAAGATGAATCAAAAGAAGAAGGGACTCAAAAAATATCTAGTACTCCACCAAAGAACTTTGTGCAAGGAGCATCACCTCTAGATTCAAATGTAAGTGATGAATTAAATTCTATATTCTCAACACCAAGGTACAAAGGTAGGAAAACAAAAAGCTTAAAAGAGATATATGGCCAAGAAGAAGAGAATGTTGACATATGATCCAATATTGCTTTATTTTTTTCTGATCCATTGTATTTTGAAGAATGAATTAAAGAAGATAAATGGATCAAACTAATGAATGAAGAAATTGACTCTATTGAAAGAAATAAAACATGGGAATTAATGGATGTACCTAAAGGAAAAGAATGTAGAGGAGTCAAATGAGTCCACAAAAATAAATTTGATGCAAATGGTGAAATTTTTAAGCATGAGGAAAAGTCGGTAGAGGTTTTTCACAACAATATGGGGTTTGATTATGATGAAACATTTGCTCCTGTTGCTAGCCTTGACATAGATCAAACTATTTTAGCTACTAGGCTTGACACAAATAAAACTATTTTAGCAGTAACTGCATAAAATAATTGGATAGTGTAACAAATTGGTGTAAAATCATTTTTTTAATAGTTTTCTTGATAAACAAGTTTATGTTAAACATGGTATGAGGTTTGTGGGTATGAAAATATAGAGTATATAAATTAAACAAGTCACTTTATAGTTTGAAACAAACACCTAGGGATTTATATAAGAGGATTGATTCAAAAGTAATAGTGAGCCCACATTGTATGTAAACAATAATTTAAGGAAGGTCAAATTTGGATTGTGTGTTTGTATGTTAATGACTTGATATTCATTGCAAATCTATCAATACACATGTTCAAATAAAAAATGATGAAAATTATCTCCATTTGTCAATCTAAGTGTATAAAGGATATTTTGAAGAGATTTAAAATGATAAATTGTAATCCAATATCAACTCCTATTGCAATAGGAACAAAACTTAGTAAAGAGGAGGACTCAAATATTGATCCAACTATGTTTAAAAGACTTGTTGGAAGTTTAATGTATATGACTACTATGAGACCAGATATCATGTATGGTGTCAATTTGATCTCAAGGTTTATAGAATCACCACAAAATTCTAACTGGCAAGTTCGAAAAAGGATATTGAGATATGTAGTAGGAACAATAGGACATAGAATCATATACTCCAAAGGTAACAATTTTAGTTTGATTTATTATACTGACAGTGATTTTGCAGGTAGCATTGATGATAGGAAGAGCACTCTTGGGTATATCTATCACTTTGGATAAAGAGTTGTATCATGGGCATTAAAGAAACAACCTTTAGTGATGATGTCATAACCAAAATATGTAGTTGCCACTCCATAACATGTCAAACAATATGGATGCGTCAAGTTCTCTTAGATCTACAACATACTCAAGAACCAACTCCAATCCTTTGTGATAACAAATCAAAAATTGCATTATCTAATAATCATGTACTTCATAAAAGGAGCAAACATATTAATTGCACAATACCACTTCATCACAGAATTGATCGACAATGAAAAAATGCACCTTGAGTTCTACAAATCTAAAGATCAATTGGTAGGAATTTTCACTAAGACATTACAAAAAGTAACTTTTAATATTTGGAAAAAAAAAGGTATTATTATGTAAATTTTGTTAATGGTAGAAATTAAAAAGAGTGTTGGTAGATATTAATTTCTCCAACATCTCGCCTCCTCCCATTGTTCAATAGCCAACAGCCCGCTTTCAAGCAGTAGACAATCTGTCATCTACCGAAAGCCATGTCAACTGTGGTATTTGATAATAATATATTTTATCATGGGTATTATTAAGTATTCCCAGACCTCTATAAATAAATAATGGGTTTATGTAATACATTATGCAAGGCAGTAAAGCAATAAGATCAGTTTTCTTCTATGTGTATTTGTATTCTCTTTACCTTCATGATTGTTAACGTGGTTGGAAAAAGTTAAAAAAAACAATCGAGTTTTGGAGGAAAGATGGCCTAGCCACAATGCATTACAATATTTTAATTCTAATTTTTTACCATCTATAGTTGAAAAGCATAAAAAAAAGCATTCATCAACCCTAGATACAAATTTCTCATTATCTTGATCAACGACGTAATTCGATAATCAATTCATTTACCTCTGTTTCTTGAGATAATTAAATATATTTTAGTTAACATGAAATTTGATTTCCTCTACATTCCATCAAATCACATCCTGCTTTATTAATCAAACTAAGTTATCTTTTAAGGGAGCTTTTATTCACCGATGAACATGTCTTCCACTTCAACAAGATAAAGAAACCCGCTTTAGGAAAATATATAAATTATTGGTGAATCTTCTATTATTTTGAAAATCCAAATTATCTTAATCGGCGAATATCTCAATTTTTTTTATTTTAAATATTATTTACATTAGCAATTATTTTGGAATGATAATTTTTTAGTTAAAAATATTAGCAAATCTTGATAATAATAGGAAGTTCGTTGATTGTCATGAAATATTACAAATTAAGATTGAACATGTTTTATCTCATGGAAATTCTAAGGATTATTACATCATATTTTAAATCAATAGTGAAAACTAAATATTGTTAATATATCCCTAACCTAACTAATAATTATGATAATTATTGGTGAATTAATTTTAATTTCTTCGATACTATATAATATTTAGGTGAATGAAATCTAATCATGTATCGAATATTGTGACGAATCTTGGAGTTTAATTTTTTTAATAAAATAAATTATTGAGCGATTTTAAATATTTTAGAACAAAATTTAATAAAATTGTGGTAATTTAGGTTGCATTAAATCTTAAATTATTAGCCAAATTACTAGCAATTTTTTTCTAAAATTCACAAAAAAAAAAAATCTATTAGATATAAGAATTTCAGAAAATACAAAGCAACCAAAGTACTACCACGAAAATCAACAAGAAGGCCAAGCCTCATTAAGGAAGAATTGTACAACATAACAATTTTATTAAATGTTATATTTAATTGAATAAAAGTTTGACTATTAAATGTTAAATTTATCAATATTATTCTTTTTTAACAATTATCATTTTATTATTAGATTAATAATTACTTTATTAATAATTTAATATACGCTATTTTATTAATAAATTAGTGGTTATTATCTTTAACAATTTAACAATTATTAATTACAAATTAATAATATTTAATTAAAATTGGAATTAATGTATTATGAAATTTTATGTGTAAAGTAAATTTGAAAATTGTAAACTTTATCACACCAAAAACTTACAAATGAAAAATTGAACCTTCTTATTAACCAAATCTATGTGTTTTCAAAACCAAATAAAACTATGAAACTACATTGCATGTTGCAGGTTTTCTTGTATGTCGAGTCTGGGGTTGACTTAGAGTGTTGACTAGTTTCAAGATGTCTACCAAAGGACGAGAGTTATTATTTTTTGTTATGTCATGTGATATCATAAATTTGGTTTGTGTACTTACTTTTAGATCAGTGTTATTAGGATGATCGTATTGGTGAAACCTACGATTTTTAGATCAATGATATTTCAATTCTTTCTAGTTACTTGTTTCAGAATTGATATGCATTTTATGATTGTATGAGACCCTCTACTTTTACTAAGCTTAGGGTAGGTTATATGTATGTCTTGATGAGAAGTGGCTTGCAATGGAAGCCAGAGCCCTAAAGAGGTTGCCTAGGTAACTTATTGTAGGGTATTTTAGTAAGTGATAACATTACATTAAATAAGAGTAAAATGAATTAAGAAGTGTTTATTCTTTCTCACCCATGCCTCGTGTGCTAATAAATATTAGGATGGGAATAAAGAAGAAGCTTGGTTGCGACCTTGTTTCGTTAGTATGCTTTGTCAGAATGAAAAGATACTAATGTTGCATAGAGTCATTAGGGGGGCGGAGACCAGTGAGGCTGCGAAGGTAACCTTAGAGTTAGCTCATGCAATAACACTTCCCCACTTACATAATAAACTTCCTATGTGTCATTGTTGCCTCTAACTTTAGATGTCACTCGTGTCTTGGTACCTTGTGTTAGATTGCTTTCAAGTTTTTCTAGAGCTAGATGTTGATTTTGGCTTTCGGGATCAATTATCTTGTTTGAGAATTGAGACTATTTCCTCAGCACGGTGGGAATGATCCCTTTTCAAGTTACCACAAGGTCTAGTGGTAGTGTTTTTTTTACTTTTACCATTGAGATCCATCAATTCGATGTCATGGCTAGAGTTTCCTATTCTACATTTCCTTTCATTCTATTCTCGTGTACTATGATGGACAATTATATCGTTTGTATTGTATTTTATTTCATGGATCTTAAGAGATGATGTAATCTATTTTATGATATATATTATTTTAACATTTTATACACTATGACTTATATGTGTCTTATACAGTGGATGATCGTACATTTTATTTATTGCTGAGTGACATTCGAAACAATTGTATATTTAAATGGATTCATACTTTTAGTTACTCTTTAATGTGGATGTGTTATCTATTGGTTATAATATTTAAATAAACTTAAATGTTATTCAACATCCTAAGAATGCTTAAGACCCTTAAGTATTGTAATCTAGTTTATGGTATATGATTATGTGTATGTGATTGCTTTTGCTATATTATTTCTTTTGTTGTCCAAGTTATTATTTTTCAAAAAAAAATTTTGGCAAACTTAGTAAAATTTAAATTATTTTCTTTTGGATTTCCTGGCAAGGCATTACACCTAGTTTCGATCTTATCTTATTATATAATATTGACTTACTATCTTATGATGAACAAAGAAAATAGTCCAAAAATGTATTTGAGTGTCAAAATAAATCTTATTAAATAAATCACAGACTTGACAGCCCATCAATTGAGTTTTATTCAAAATTGGAATAAGAATAAGCTACTCTTATTCTATCTTTTTAAAGCAAATCTGCTATACTCATTTTGGGATCAAATTAAGATAGACAAATTCTAATTCCAATTTTGTATTTTAAAAACAACCATCAATTTTGTATTCAAATTTTCCTATTCCCCCCAATTCCCACCAAATTGATGCATTAGATGCATAACCAGCACCATATATAAATGAATTATTAATTGCACCGAGACTAATTAGAACGATTGATACATGATTTAGTTTTATCTCATTTAATGTTTGAACATTTGGCTAATGTGGAAGTCAACGTAAGTTTAATTATATTAAAAAATACAGTTAAATATAAATTTTCTAAAGAAAAATACATGAATCTTATAACCTGACCCGTTTTACCAAATCATTTTACATATAAACTTGAATATCATTTCAGATCAAAGTTTGACGCCCGAATCAGTTCCTAGCCACAATGCAAAAATACCATTTGACATACATAAACGCAAATCAAAGCGCATTACAATATCTTAATTCTAATTTTTAACCATCTACAGTTGAAAAGCATTCATAAACCCTAGATACAAATTTCTCATTATCTTGATCAAAGGAGTAACTAGATAATCTGTTCGTTTACTTCTGTTTCGTGAGATAATTAAATATATTTTAGTTAACATGAAATTTGATTTCCTCTACCTTCCATCACATCGCATCCTGCTTTATTAATCAAACTAAATTATCTTTTAAGGGAGCTTTTATTCACTCATGAACATGACTTCACTCTATCTTATAAGGGTAAACTTACGGTAAAATAAAATTTAATAATTGTTGCTCACTGTTTCAGTTTAAAAGGAAACAACAAATAATTTAAATGTGCTTTTGAAACATGACTAATTAAACTTAAAATAAAAACTGAGAGACTCTTGTTTCCAATAACCAGTTTCTTATAATCTGAATCTTAAACAAAAAGATTTCCACAGTACACCAAATGTAGCGTATAGGACACTTACAATAAACTTTAGCAACTTATATTATACTTATATTATTCACAGTTAACTGAGAAAAATTAAGAGATTATTGTTTCTAATAACCACATCCCTAAATATAAATCTTACGAAGAAAAATAATAATAATTCTCCCTGAACTTCCACGTATTCACCATTCACTACTGCTTCAGAGCTTCCACACAAAACCATTTTAACATTTTAAATAAAAAAACATATACTAAACAAGCCTTCTGTATACATCCACCTTGAATAAACTCGTAAATATTCAAATAAAAACCTAATCCAGATAAGTAGAAAATTCGGTATGACGCTGAAAAGCCTACAGCTAAACCTAATCTAGAGTAGATAACCTTCCTCGTGACTAAATTCATTAAAATCCAAGACATTAAAATGAGACATCTTTACAATAACCAGATTATTATACTATAAATCTTACATAACATCAAAAAAATCCACAGCGTACGTTCCATAATGTAGGATAATAACCATAAACTATAGCTGTATATATTTCATATGTTCTTTAAATTAAGACCCCAGTTCAACATTAACTTCCACGCATCAAGTTTAACATAATTCCTCCTTCAAAACTTCCATATAAACCCATTGTAACATAAACCCAAAACCTAAACAAGCCTACTATAGATACCCACATACAAGAAAAACCCTAAAATCTTCCAGGAAAACTTAAGCATGAGCCTTAGAAAACTTGGTAACAGCCTTACTTCCTTCAGAAGCAGCATGCCTAGCCAGCTCTCCAGGAAGAACAAACTTGACAGCCGACTCAATTTCTCTGGAGGAGAGAGTCAGAATGTTGTTATATTTGAGCAGAGAAGCAGCCTCAAGAGTTAGCTTATCAAAGATATCAATCATGAAGCTCTCCATGATATCCATGGCAGCACTGGATATTCCCTTGGTGGGATGCACTTGTTTCAACACCTTGTATATGAACCTCTTGTAACTCTCCGCACTCCTCTTCTTCTTCTTAGTCTTACTATTCTCAGATTTGAGTACTGATTCCTTGGTGGGCTTGAACTTCACATTCTTTGCCATTTTCTGCTTTGGAATAGAATTAACTTCATTAACATGTGCTTTCATACCATCTCCTTTTACAGCTGTGGAAGCCTTAGAAGCTTTTGGAGCCATGGATTTTATTGACTGGTGGCAAAAATTTCAGCTTGAAATTTTAAACAATTCTCAAATGCATGAGTATGAGAATGGATTGAATAAATGCTCCATTTAAAGCGTTGTTTGTGGGAAGTGAAAGCATACGTACAAGGACTTTTCACCGGCTCCAAATATCTTTCGGAGAGATTGTGGGCTTGTGTGGAATTGAATGTTGTGTACCTTTTGTAGATTTTGGTCTTATTTTGTTGTCTTGGGAAGGATGGCATTCATTGCAAGATAATATTAGGGCAGGTAGTTTTGTTTGTGAGATATATTTGAAATTGTTCAATTAATTAGTATTTGTACTATTTGTAATGATTTGTCATTTATATTATTAGTATTTGTTGTAGGGTATATAATATTTGTAATCAAATTTTATTAACTAATTAAAATTAATAAAACTTATTTTAAAGATGTTAAATTTTTAACTTTTAATATGATTAAAATTATTTTTTATTTTAAAGAAAAGCAATAAGTGATATATCTATTATGAGGATTTGTAATTTATAAATATAAATAATATATGTTATAGTGTAAAATATTTTAATATTATCGAATCAAAATTACTTTTTATAATGATTAGAAAAAAATTTAAAATTATTTGATAAAACCAATAAATTTCATTTCATCAAAACTATTTATTATATTTAATATATTCTCATAAAATTTATCATTTTTTCTTAAATGATTCAAAATTTCACCAGCTATGTTATTTGTCCATTAATTTTTCTTCTAATTATTTTTTATTATATAATACTACTTGACTAATAATCATTATGTTTCATATTTTAAAATTATATTTATTATATTAAATTTAATAAATTTAATTATGTTAGATATGTAATATATTGATTACTATAATTATATTTAATTATTCTACAAATACTCACTTGGTGTAACTGTTAAAATATTGCAGATTATTGAATTAATTATATTGCAGATTGTTGAATTAATTTCAACGGATCAAAAATTACTATTTTTTGGCATGTAAATATTTACAAAGTTTAATATTTTTTTAATGAAATTTTTGTATTATGAAAAATATTTTTTTAAGAATTGATTGGCTGATTTGATTTGTGTTTTTTTTCGTTGGATTAAACATTAGTTTATATTTTTATTTGTTACTTATAATTATTTCTATATTTATTTGATGAATATAAAATAAATATAAAAATTAACAATTTTGTATGACAATATCTATCTATTTATTTTTTCTTTATTAAATTTATTTCAGGCTACACATGTTTACTTTAACTAACTTTTATATATCCTTCATAAAATTAATATAACTATAATTTTTTTACATAATTACATAATGTTGTAATAAAAGTATTTAATTTATTATTTGAATCATAACTATGAAAATTTTTACCACAATGGAAGGGACTTAGTATCGAGGGGTTTGAAAAGCTCTAAAAAATGATAACACGTGTATTTATAGCCACCACACATGTACTAAAAATAATAGAAGACTCATTAACAATATTTGTATTTTAAAATAGTATCATAAGAAAAACAATAAATTCTATAGTAATTAATATATGGGAGATCAAAATTGAAGTCCTTTATTATAATTTTATTTTATTTATTTTGAAGAGGATTTAAAGTCAGCACTATCTAGTGCTTACAATATGAAATTTACTATTAAACTAATTTTTTTTATACTATCTAGTAAATCTGTAATAATTGTATTAAACTTTTAATTTAAAGATGACATTCATTACAAGAGAATTTTAAGATAGGTAGGATAGATTGTTTTGTTCGTGAGATGTCGAATCAATAATTTTTAAAAATTTGAATTGGCTAAATGTATTTATGAGCAAGTTGGGTAGATGATTTTAGTTAAAAGATGTATTTGAAATCGTGATATATTAGAAATTATTTAATTAGTTATTATTTGTATTATTTATTTATTTGTCATATGTCAAATTTGTTTAGGGCATGAATTGTAGTTCATCTTTTTAGTTAAGATGTCTTGCAAATTCAAGACATCTTGACTAAAAAGATATTTCAATATAATGTTAATTGTTGGTCAATTTACATTATTAAGCAATGCATCTCTCTTCCAATTAGGGGAATAAACTCAGTAGCCATGGGAGTCCAAGGACCAATACATATATGATATCGTTATAGATCCCAATTATCACTTCTAAAAAGTCCAAAAATGATAATACGTGTACTACTAGTCGATAATACATTTAATTTTACCAAAGAAGGACCCATTAACAATATTTGTATTTTAAGATAACATTATAAGTAAAACAATACATTTTATTTTAATTAATATACGAGAGAGTAAAATTGAAGTCCTGCCAAGGCATTTCCTTATTTGAAAGGAGTGAGCTGAAATCGTTGATCAGTGAGGCCTCACCTGATCTGTCATAGCCTAGATGATCTATTTATATTTTGAAGCTCCTGAATCAATGTTTTGATACACTTTTAAGACTATATGATTATGTTATTTTAATATCTAGATTTTGATAATCTACACTTATGTCTGCACATTAGGACCTAATTAATGTATTTAATTATTCCATTTAATGTTCTAAATTATTGTAATTACTTTAATAGAAACTGAATTATAGAAATGCTTGAAATGTCAAATTGTAATGTTTAAGTAGAAATTAGTGTTAAAGGATAGATTGTGATATGCACTAGGACCTAATTCACATGCCTAATGACTTAATAGTCATGGATTCAATATTTCATCACTATGATAGAAAATAGATTATGAGGTTATTCAAAATGTTAATTTGATCATGTTAAGTAAAGATCAATGTTGATATGCAAGGATTGATATTTTAATGTTTTGAATGTTTTATATGAAAATTTATTAGAAAAGGGAAAGTTAATTCGAAATGATGACATATGCAAACCTAATGTTGAATGTGATAATGACTTATTGCACTCATTTATATATTCCTTATATGATTTTCTTGGACTACTGATACTCAAGTTTGGTGTGCATGAGATATAACCACATAATTAATTGGGGAATCAAGGCTCAAACCCATGTGAACATGACATATCCAAGGTTGGATATGTGGAAAGATTTAGACCCTGTTGTAATGTGTTTTATTTTGTAATGTGAATGGTATGTGTGTAATAGTTGAATCCATGTATTATTGGAGACAAGTCACTGTAAATGTAATGTGTTGTTTTTGTGTCACTTGACACTTGTGTTGTCCACATGGAAATGACTTGGTATTTAGGGTTTTGAGAAAAGTAACCTAACCTAAACCTAACCCTACCATAGTACCCAAGTTAACCTCACTTTGGAAGATGTTAGGATAAGTCCCTATTCATTTGAAATTCGAATTCCAACTTTCCCTTAAGTTTTAGGGATGAAAAAGTGGTCTAAGGGGGTCATTTTGGTGAAAATAAGTGCCCTCATGATAGTAGTTTGGGTTGGGGGTCTAAATTTAACCTTTAGTGGACCTAGGTGACCTTGGAGACCTTCCTAACTAGTCACTTTCATAGAATTTTGAAATTGAAGAGTTCACAAGTTTTCCCCCACTTGGTCAAGGTTGCAATTTTAGAAAGGGGCAAGGGTACTAGAAAAGGGAGGCTTCTTGTTAGAGGAATTTTTACCTAATGTGAGAATTTAGAGGCTTTTTAGGGGGTTTGGGGAGAATTAGTGAGTTGTTCACCCACTCTCTAACTTTGGAGACTCTTAGGATTTGAAGATTTTGAAGGGAAGGAAAAGGGAGCTCCTCCTCAACTTTTCAACACCATTTTTGCAAAGGACCAAGGTTGGTGCTTATTTCCCATGGAGATTTTTTCTTTCATTTTGAAGATAGATATTTGTGTTGCATTCATGAGCATGTAGGAAATGAGAATGTCATTGCAAGTACATTTATTTTGTTATACTATATTAGGTTGTGATGTGGGGAGTATACAAGTTGGTTGTATTGTTATCTTGTTCTTTTTATTTTTCTTTTTATAGGAGTGTTGTTCATGAGTGTGAGGACCTTGCTTCCCCTTTGGGAAGGGAAGAGAAGTTTAGGGTGAAGGGCTTAGTTGGGCTTGACAATTTAGTTGAGAAACTTGGAGTATGGGCTCCATTGTGTGCCATATTCATTCATATCTTGCTTTGGGAGTGACAAGGGAAGTATGGTGGAGAGAGGAAGTTCATGGAGTATGGGCTCCAAGAAAGCTATAGTTGATGGTAGTGTGTTTGAGAATTTATTGTGAAGAGGAGGATGATTTTGAAATGGTTCCATTTGTGAACCATTATGAAATATACCTTGGGGTGGGAGTTTTCTAGTGTTATAATTTAATGTATATGATACTTGGTTTGAGCCTGGTTCCCCTAGCTCAGGGGTGGTCTCCTTGGAGGCCTATGGTTGGGTGAAGAGTACCCATGGTTCTTGTTGTTTTTGTATTTTCTAATTGTAGATTTTGTGCTCTTTGGATTCAAGGAGGATCTAGGGTTACCCCATGTGTTGAGGAAGCAAGGAATAAGATATGTCATTGTGTAATGCAGTTGAAAGGATGAGATCTCTCTCTAAGTCATTGAATATTTCATTGTAAAGATGCACCCTCCATTTATGTCTTTGGTGTATTATATTCTAAAAGGGAGATCTTCATTTTATGTACATCATTGTGAAATGTAATATCATGGAAGAGATGATAATCTTGGGAGATGATTATAGTTGATTGCATTGTAGTTATAATAACATTCATTTAGATGGATTGAAATGAGAAGATTATTGTATCATAATAGTCATAGTTGAATGAAAAAGGGATTCATCTCCAAGGGTAATGTATTGCTTGGGACACTCAAGGAATGAGCATGCATATATAGAATCATACTCATTTGAATAATGGAATAATACAAGTGATTGCATTTTAAAATATTGTTCATGAAAAGAAAACTCATTGTGCATTAGTTTAATTAGAAATGTCAATTAAAGTTCTATTAATGATATGAAAGGTTAACCTAATAGATTTATGCTTGATCATGTTTCAAATGTATTTCATCTGTTAAGTTCATTGTTCAAGTAATTTTGAATAGATGCATTAATCTAGATATTTACTTTGGAATATTAAAATAATACCATATTAATATGAAGCCAAGTTTCATAATATCATGGTTGATTAGAGAAGGCAAATCAAATAGATACTAGAGTAAAAACAATCAAAGGGGAACACAGTGACAAGTTAAAACTATAGGCTGGAAGAGAGTATTGCACTCTCTAGAAAATGTATGGGGAGGGAGAAATAATCCACTCCCTAATTATAGACCAATAAAATATTCAAGAGAATATTCCTCAAAATCTTCTAAATAGAAAAAGTCCCAAGATACAATGAGCATAATGTTACCCTAGTTCAAAAAGAAAGCTAACTTATAAACAAATCCATGACTAGGACTTGTGTAAAAAAAAGAAGTCACATTACAAAAAAAGATAATATATATGTTATAATAATAACAATGCCCCTACCTATACCTATCATTTCCAAGTCGACCTGCTTTTAAAAGTGGGCAAGCCATTTTTTAAAAGGGGTATATATTTACCAATGTGGTACATGACCACTCTCCAAGACCCATCACTCCCTTTATAAAAGGGGAAACCCACATTATTTTAACAAAATAAAATTAAATCATGATTAGTTTTACTTGACCCCACATCAATCCCAACCCTTCTCTCTCCCCTCACACATACACCATATCCCAAGGTAGGCGCCAAGAGGGGGAGAATGAAAATATAGTCACATCTCCAACCCCATCGGTCAATAGACCCATGTCATACTGTCATTCTATTCAATGGCTACAAGGCAACATATGTGCACCCCTAACCAATGTTAAATAGTTGAAGTCTTATATACTTCTATTGAATATTGGTGCATATATGTTTCACCATAGATGAAAACGTCACCTTAGTGGACCCACATTAATTACCATTTTGTAGGCATGTGACATTCCCAAGTGCATGGTAACCTTGATTGAAACACTCAAGAAGACATTGCCAAGTGTGAAGTTAGGCACGTAGGGTATGGGAAAAGAAGTAGTAGTGAGGGCTTAGAAATAAGGGGGCATGTGTGGGATGGGGAATTGTTAAGTGGTTAAGGTAGGAATTAGTGTTAGTAATTAGTGTAGGGCATAGTTAGTTAAGAGATCGATAATGGGGCATGTTGATGGGTGGTAGTTAGAATTTTGCTAGATGATAGGAATATTTGTTTAGAAATGGTATAGTAAATAATATAATTTGATTGGGGGATTTTGATGGTAAATTCTTAAGTTAGTTAAGATATAGTATATAGTAAGTAGATGTTAAGAGGTACATTTAGTAATAGGTGAATGTTAGTAGGATAGTTAGTGTTAGTCGATTAGTAAATAAGATAGTATAGTAAGATAATTTTGTTTGAATTTTGTAGATTAGTAATAATTGATGGCTTAGAATAAATAATTTAATAAATGAATGATTAAATTGTAAGTTGGTATGATTACCATGTTAGTAAAAGTGGAGGCTAGGGGTTATTAACAAGAACCCTTTGTTAGTAATAATAGTTTATTTTAGTAATGAATATAAATAAATTGGTTGATAGATAATGTGAGATGATATAGTCAATAGTTAGTATGGTATTAATGAATTTGTGAGCGAGATAGTATAATAACAAGTTTAAATAATAGTTACAATGATAATTTAATTCACACTAGTGTGTAGGAAGTTAGGAGTAGTAACATCCATTTATCAATTAGTAATTTATAAAATTTTAGATTTGAAAATTAAAAAGTAGCTATTGAAATTATATGTATAGACTTAAATATTTTATTGTTAACTCTACCAATTTCACACATTTTAAACATTCATAATACTTAACATACACACTATGTAATATATATAATGTGAGATGAAGAGCAATTGATATACAAAAATAAACATGATATAAAAAATGAAGAGATGAAGACAATTATGTATATCCATTTGGGTATCTAGTTAAGCAGTGTCATGAGTCATGACTTAAATTTAAACATGGATGTTACAAATATAGTATATATTATAAAAGAAAGAAATTATATAGTGTTTGACCCCAAACACAAATATGAACTTATTTATCGACATCCTTCTTAATACAATTCAATTGTGAAGCTATGTTCAAAAGAACATATGTGATGTCTAAGGCCCAATGCGAATTATTAATGCAACATGATACTCATAAGTGTATTACACTATACTAAATTAATGATTAAAGAGATCCTCTTCTATAAGAAAAAGTAGTAGGTATAAACACATACCATACTCTAATGAGCATAACCATTACTAGAATACCTTGAGTAGATGTATTATGAATGCCTAACTAATCAACATCCTAGTTGCAACATGCATATTTCAATTTGTGACTCCTTAAGATTGTCTTTCAAAAAAAATGTAGTTGTGTTTTTTCCTTATAAAATTTGGGCATGACAAGATCAATGCTTCAAAACCTATTAGAAGGTTGAATGACCATAAAAATTTGAGTGGCCATCGAATTTTTTTAGTCACTATTTAAAACTCTCTCCACATTTTGTATTTGTAGGGCTGCCTCCAATGTGTTTGTCACTTCCTCTCCTTTGATCTCAGCCCTTCATCACTCTACATTATCAATTATGTCTCCCATCTCTGGCCTCTCTATGTATTAAAACTCATATTTGATGTGATTTATACTTGCACTATTGCTATCTGTTGGAAATATTCAAGATATAACAGTTTACTGAGTCACCTAATCTGCAGTATATAGACATTCATAACACATAAGCACAGAGATTTTGGTGACCCAGAAACCTTCCAAAATAGAAAGTAAAACTGGGGTGGGGATGAAACCCACAAATCTTCTTTACTGCAGTAGGAAGTTAGCCGGTTAAGGCATACAATGATCACTTCTGGTGATCTGCCCTGTTAGGAGCATAAAGGATTGTTATATCCACCTTGTTAAAGGATTTGAAACATACTTCATAAGTATGCACTCTGTTAGGAGATTTAATACAAAGACTGTTAGGTCTACCCTGTTAAAGGATTTATAAAAACTGATTCACCTGTTAGAATGAAACAGTGGATCTGAATACAACTGATTGCTGATAAGATCCGCTATGCTCTGATTGTCCTTGATATGACAGATAAAACATTTCTGCTCCAATGCTGACCTTGCTGAAAACCTTCAAAATTCAGCTTACATGCTTTCGCACACATTCTTCACATACTTCACACATTTTTAGGATGATACAATACATTACATATATATACCATCCAAGTTAAAATTACATGCAATAGTCGGCTGAATAAAAGTAGACAAAATTTAACTGAGTCGGCCAAATAGCAAAACAAACTCGGTAGAACAAACTTCTTTGTTTACCGACTGAGCTCGGTTAACACTGAGTCCTATGTTAACCGACCGAACTCGGTTAACACTGCATCCGTCTTTACTCGGTTAATATTGAGTTCTTAATTAACCGACCGAACTCGGTTAATGCTGAGTTCTTAGTTATCCGACTGAACTCGGTTAATACTAAGCTCTATGTTAACCGACCGAACTCGGTTAACACTGAGTTCTATGTTAACCGACTGAATTCGGTTAACACTGAGTTCTTCTTTACTCGGTTAATACTGTGAGAAAAGTGTTGTCACTAATGGCAAATAACTTTATGCCAACAATCATGTTAGCTTATCAATGAGTTTTAAATTATAAAAAACTATTAAATATTTCATAATGAGTTTTTAATTGTTTGATATAAATGTTATTGCCAAGCTATTTTTTTAACATTGTATTTGTAAAGTTACCCTAGCTTTCTGACTATTGATGTATACGATTATTTTTAATTTATAAGGTCAAACCATAGGATTTTCTTACTTTATATTAATAGTTATACAATTATAAAAGAATATAGGTACAATATTTTTGTATGGTTCTTTGATCTTGTGCTATTTGATTATCTCATGGACCTATGCCTACAAAGCTCTGATTGAATTGATATTAAATATCCCTCAGAATCTTCACTTTCTTTATAGTTTGTTACATGTATGATGTTATTATAAAATATAGAACTCAAAAGAAATTATAAGGCAGAGTTGGAGAGTGCCTTAAGAAGAAAAATAAAATATGACTTGTATGTTGAAGAAATTAAGCTTGGAAAATAAGTCAACTTTGACTATTTAACACTTTTAGTCTAGGAATGAAAATATTAAAAATGTGGCTTGTTAATATTTTAAATGGAGTATATTTAGATCATTATGTATATAGATGTAATATAGTATATATAAAATAAAAATATATTTAAATAATTATCTTTATTTTAGTTTTCAAATTTTCTATTGGTTTTAAAAAAAAATTATTATGTTTTAAATTTATTTGATCAAAATCTAAAAATAATTTAATTTGAAAAAGAAAAACCTATTTTGGTGTTTATTATTGTTGTTTTTGAAATGAAAAGTGGCCAAAACAAGGGGGTCGACCCTTACAAAAAAAAGTTGGTAACCAACACACTACTAGAAAACACCTATAAAATTAACAAGGTGCCATCAAGTCACATAGACAATAACAACCCAAAATCACCTGTAAAAGCAAGCAAAACTAACAGAAGTCTATAATAAACTAACCAAGTGAAGTTCAGGATCATATAACCAAACACGTAAACCTAAAACTATAGAGCTTAAACACAATATAAAGTTCTAAATAAAAACTATTGGCTTGAACAGGCCAACCCAAGTCTTAGTAACAACAGTAAACCAACAACTAAGTTGTAGCATAAAACAAACAAAAACTAGGAACCTTAAGTCCCTCAAAAACATTCAAATTTTTTCTTTTTCTTTTTCTTTTCCTTTCCCAACCAGAAGGACTTGAGCCTAGTCATCAGCAAGGAACTTGTAGAGGAGCTTATTATCTTCCATGTCCATCCCCGAATCATCCTTCTCCTATGCTAGCAATTGGAGGGTGGTAGCTGTTGCATGTGTGACCTTTAGTGCAAATTTTGAGAAAGAATGAAATCCTTCCTCCAAGGTTCTAATGCTTTTTTCCAATGGTGTAGTTGTTTCATTATGTTCCTCCTCTTTTATATTCCCTTCCTTATTAGCCTTTCCAGGTCCCTCATTAGTCTTTGTTGAATAAATTCCATCCTACAAAACTTGAGGGTTAATAAAAACATTACATTTTTCTTTTTCCAAGGAGGAAATGGTGATGGGGAAGTGTCTACTTTGTTACTATGCTCACACAAAGTTATGGGATGAAGGGTGAAACTGGCCAAAACGTGAGTCTTGGCGGTAATGTCATTACCACCCGACTCCAGGGTATTACCAGTAGATGCCTAGGAATTATCCACTGAATTTTCACTTTTCTCTTTTTTCCCTTCTTCGTTATCTCTCTTTGAATCAGAGAGATTCTCCTCCTCTAGCTCCCTTTCCTTGCTCTCAGAGCTCTCCTCTTCCTCCTCCTCCACCCTATATCTTTTGGATTTATGCATGTACCTAGCTTGGGATTTAGCCAGCCTTCCCTAACTTCTCCTACCCTTTCCCCCTCCCTCCTCTTTCAACTCCTCAATTTCCACCACAACAGGTTTTTCAACCTTAATATTTTTACACCCTTTTTTTCTATAGCCGACTCTGGTTTTTTCCTTTTCTTACCATCTCCATTGGGGGAGGGCTGTGGGGAGTGGCTTTTGGTATCTGTGCTATTACTCACAGGGGGGAGGATTTTTTATTTTGGCACTAGCTATCAACCACTATAGCCCTAGGGGGACATAGGGTGAGGTGGAACTGATAGAGCCTAAAGATTAAACCTTGGTGAATAATGGTAAAATTTAGAACCTTACCCCTTTTTCCCTAACATCATTTACCATATCCTTCAGAGAATGTAAGAGAAAAAATGGAATAGAAATGAAATCCCTTTTTGTAAAATGATTAAGTAGTAGAAAGTGATAGTAATAGTAAACTCCAAACCTGCCTTCAAGCATAAGGTATTTCATAATCACCAAGCAGGCATTATCCCACAAAGCCAAAATCTTGTCCCTTCTGAATCTTCCCCTATACCTTACTAGTTCTTCATTCTCCTCAAAAAAGTTACTTATACTAGCCTCGTTCATAGTTTTTGTGACCTTCCACCATTTTTCCCCCCTCATGGACAACATAGTCACCATTGCAATCACTTCCTCATTAATTTGGGATGTAATGCCATTCCAACTGTTCACAAATTGGAGTGCACAATTTTTGTCATATCCCACCATTGCCTGTATGTAGGGAAGAAATCCCCCCTCCTTCAACAGAAACCAAGCTACCATTCTGTCTTCAAAATTTTCAATCTTCGGTGGTTCCAATCTATTTAAATCTCCATCCATCTCCTCCTCATTGGTTTTTGACCCCCCCTCCTTAGCAATTCACATTTGAATTTCCTTACTGTTGAGATTCTTGAAAAAGTTGATCACCAAAAACAAAGCAATTCTACTATTAACTCCAACAAGGGATTTAATTGTCTCCCAAACCAATTTTTGAGTTGTTTCAAAATTCCAATCAAAATTATGATGGGATTCACTTGTACTTAGCATTATTATTCTCACATCCCTGAATGCACTGACAGCCTTGGTACTAAGAACTATCATACTTTTGAAGAGAAAATAATTCAAATTTTTCCTTGTGTTACCATTATGGTGAAGTAATTGCCACCTCAAAGCACCCCTATTTATTATCTAATCAGTACAATACAATCTTATCAACTTCCCCTTAAACTTTCCATCAAATTTAACACATTTTGTCTTCCCAGGTATAATGTTACCAAAATTGGCAGTGACCATTATTTGCCAAATCATGCTTAATTTTTTCTCCCCTCCTTTTCCTTGCCAATCAAGGCCTTCATTTCCTCCAAATTTTCTAAGTTTCTCCAGCATGTCAAATTCATTACTTCAAAACCCATGGTGGCGGCAACATTTGCCACCCTATTTCCTTCTCTATAAATATGTTGTAATTGGACTTTCTCCATCCCATCTACAATATGTCTTATATCCATAATAACATTTAGGTTGTTCCGGCTAGGTTTAGAGACTTCCTTCACCAAATCAATGATTAAATTGGAATCCCTTTCTATGGTTATTTCCTTTATTTGCATTTCCCTTACCAATTGCAAGCCCCAAAGTAAAGCCATTGCTTCAACTAGATTATTACTTCCTCCTCCAACATTCCCAAAATAAACTATCAGCACATCTCCATTTCTATCTCTTAGCACACCACCCATCGCTCCTATACTCCCTTTTGTAGCACCATCAAAATTTAGCTTTTGCTGAGTTAAGGTTGGTGGTTGCCATTTTTTTTTCTATCTCTTTAAGACTTTGGAGCTATCAAAATGATTGAAACCCTCCTAGATACCCCATCTCTTAGCTATTTTTTTTCCTTTTCCACTTGGTTCTTCATTTAGCAGTCATTATATTTTCCCTTGTCAATTTCTTCATGATACCCATGACAACCTCCTCTAGTTTTTCCTCCTCCCAAAAGATTCTATTGTTTCTTTCTTTCCAAATGTGCTAGCAAATATAAGGAGGAACACTTTTCCATAGAAGTATTAGTTTAGGGTGATAGAAGGGAGAATCCCAATTTTCCACAAATTGACTTAAGTTATCTTTCAACACCCAACACAATCCCAGTTTCCCCCAAACAATCTCCCATATCATCAAAGTATATGGGCATTTTAGAAACAAATGGGAGATACTCTCCTCTTCTCTTTTGCAAAGGTAACATCTATTTGGTACCATAAAACCCCTTTTTTCAGATTGTCTAACATTAAAATTTTGCCATGCCGAACAGTCCACCAAAAAAACTTAATTTTGGGGAGGAGATTGCTTATCCAAACTTTACTCCAGATTAAGGGGTCCAAATCTTTACTCCATAGATGTTTGTAAGCCAATTTTACTATAAAGTTTCCACTAGGCATTAATTCCCATACCATTTTATCTTCTTGAATTAGAATTGGGATTCTTTGTGTTTTCATCAATTCTTCCAATTCTTTAAGGAGCTGAATATCCTCCTGTGAATACGTATCATTTTACAATTTCTTCCACCTTCTTTCCTGATCAATATAATCCACCACACACAGTCCTATCACCTCCTTTAGCTTGTCCATTAGTCTTCTAAATTTGCTATAAACCACCAGTTTCCTTCCCATCTAACTATCTTCCTAGAACCTTATTTTGTGCCCATTACCCAAGATCCATCTGATCCCCTGCCTTACCAGCCCCCTACTTCTAATAATATTCATCCATATTTTGGAACCTCTTGAGAGATCATTGTATACACTAATCTAATGTGCTAAGAACACTAATTTAATGAAAATAAAAGTATTCACACATTAAACCACCATAACATATAAGAGAGACTAAGATAAGCCCTCAACTGAGAATATGAACCATTAAGAGGTTCTCTCAATGAATGCCTTTCTTGTTTTGGGGATGAGTCTATTTGCTTGGATTTGGTATGTGTGCTTAAGTGCTCAAGATGGCTTCAATGGATGGAGATGGGTAATGGCAAATTGGTAGCTTTGTGAGCTCTCAATTTGGCATTATAAGGGTATGGGTATGGATTTGGCTCTCAAAATAGCATTATGACTTTACTAAAAGGATTGTGATGAAATGGCTTAGGAGGGGATTCAATTTATAGGCCAAGGGGTAGAGGGATGGATGGATTAGATGCAAGGAGAGATGAAAGCTTAAGGAGGGCTAGGATGCACTCAAAGGAGAGTACATGGATTGTGCTTGTTTAGTACCAATGGGAAGGTGACACTTGTCACAAGGAGGATGAGTGTGAGAGGATAGGATAAGGGGTTGGTTAAAGGCTTGATGAGGGAGGTTGAGTATGTAAGAGGGATGTAAGAGTCATGAGTGGGAGAGGTGTAAGAGTCATGAGTGGGCTTGTAAGAGCATTTAAGGGTTTGTGGGCTTCATCAAGTTTGTGGTTGGGATATTTTGAGGGGAGACTTTGGTTTGGTTTAGGAAAGTCTTAAACTTGTTTAGGGAATGTGAAAAAATTAGGGGGTGGATTAGGCTTGGGTTTAGGATTAGATTAGGGATGTTAGAGATGTGCAAGTGGATGGCATTAATGAGGTTAGGTGAGTTAGTGGCTAAGCTTGGTTAGTATGGGTGGATGGGGTGGATTAGGCTAAATGGAGGATTAGGAATAAGTTAGGGGCTTTTAGATTTGAGGGATTTATTTATCAAATAGATTTATTTAATAAATGGAGATTTTGGAATTAGAGAGGATAATAGGATTTAATTGATAAATGATAGGCTATTTGATTTATCAATTAGGGCTATAGATGATTAATTAAATTAATCAGCTAGGGGATGGCAAAGGATTAATTAAATAAGAATTTAATTGATGATGCCTTTAGAGATGGCTAAATTAGATTACCAAAGTGGTGTAATCAAATTTAGGTTTCTAGAATCATTATTAACCAGATTGTGTGAGAATAGGGAGCTTGAGAGATATTTTTCTTTCGTGATACTGCACCAATTGATATTCAATTTTCCCAATCTCCATCCAACTTTTGCAAGGAGAGCCTTATTCAAGTCTCGAAGTCTTCTAACTCCCAAACCTCCCCTTTCCTTTGGTTTACAAACCTCCTGCCAACTAACTACGTTTAATTTATTCTTATTATCTGTTCTTGACCATATAAAGTTCCTCTATATTTTCTCTATTTTGTTAGCCATATTTTGATTAATCTTAAAAAGGGACAAAAAGTAAATTTGAATATCTTGGAGGGCCACAAAGAGTAACTATAACTTACCTGCATTACTCAGAATCTTCCCCTTCCATCCTGCCAGCTTCCTTTGGGTTCTTTCGACAATAGTGTTCCAAAATTCATTAGTCACCTCCCTAGTGGTTAGCAGTAGTCCAAGATATATATCTGAGAGGTTGGTCAACTAACAACCTAATATGTTCCTTATCCTCCTCTACATATTAAACTCAATATTGAAGAAGTAAAGCTTACTCTTAGAGTAGTTTATTTGTTGCCTTGAGCTTTCTTCATAGTTCTTAAGTATACTTTTCCAAGCCTTAGCTTGCATAATAGAGGATTCCCCAAATAGAAATGTGTCATCAACGAATTGCTATAACACCTTAGTATCAACAGTAGTTGCAGGTTTTATTCCTTTTACACATCCTGTGTTAACCAATTTAGAAAATGATCTCCCCAACACCTTTGCCACCATAATAAAAAGATAAGGAGACAATAGATCACCCTATCTTAGTCCTCTTTCCACAAAAAAAATTACCCCAAGGAGATCCATTTAGAAGGACAACATACTGAACTGTCCCTACCATCATCTTAATTAGTTTTATAACTCTATCATTAAACCCCACCCTTCCAAGCACATCATAAAGGAAATCCCACTTTACCTTATCATATGAACCTTAGATATATCTAGCTTGAAAGCCATACTAGGTTTTTTATTTTTTCCATAGAATGTATAATTTCATGTGTAGTAATTTTCGCATCAAGGATTTGTCTACCATGCACAAACCCCTTCTATGGTGTTCCTATAATATTTTCTCGGAACAACTTAATTCTATTGACTAACACTTTCGCAAATATTTTATACATTGTGTTATAGAGGCTTATCGGTCTAAAATCCAATAGACTCACTGGTGTTGGGATCTTGGGAACCAAGGCAATAAAGGTTTTATTTATCCTTTTTAACATCTTCCCTATTTTGAAGAAATCTCTAGTAGCCCATATCAATTCACCTTTGATGACTTCCCAAAAATGATGGAAAAATGTAGGGGGGAAGCCATCAAAACCAAGGGCCTTAAAGGATTTCATTGAGAACACAACCCTTTTCACTTCCTCTTCTATGATGTTACCTAAAATGTAATTATTTTCCACATCTATGAGCAACTGTGGGATTGTATTTATCAAACTTCTTTTGATAACCTGATTTCCTATATTGTTATCCTTCTTATAGGTCTTACAAAAATATTCTACCACATGTCTCCCCATCTCCTCTTGCTCTTTATATTCTCTTCCCCCTTCTCCTTCCAACCTATTTATCATGTTTCTTCTTTTATGATTGGAAGCAAACCTATGGAAGAAAGTAGTGTTCCTGTCTCACTTATTTAGCCATTGAATCCTCAATCTTTGCTTCCAATAAATTTCCTCCCTTAAAATGATGTCCTTCCATATTTTCTATATTATTCCTCCTCTTAAGTAACAACCTCCAAATTATTACCCCCCACAATCTCTTTTTGCAGCTTTTTAAGTTTTTCCTCCACTTCCCCTTTAATTTTAAACAAGTCACCAAAGGAATTGTTAGCCCAACCCTTAACATTCCTCCTAATATTGTCTAACTCATGTGTTAGTCTATACATAGTAGTACCATCAATTTTTATATTCCACTATTCTTGGATACAATCTTTAAATTTCAGGTGGGACTGCCACATAATTTCATATCTGAAAGGCTTTTGTCCTCCTCTTAAACTGTCCTCCCAATGAAACATTAGAGGGGAGTAATCTGAGATAGTTTTTGTGAGATTCTCTAGAAGAGAATTACCCAGTCTATCCCAATTCCTTGAGACCATTAATTTTTCCAATCTTACTTGGATTATCTCTCTTCCTTTTCTATTATTAGTTCATGTGAATGGGTTCCCTCTCAAATCAACATCAATAAAATCCATTCTACCCATTCTTCCAAGCTTTCAGGATTGTCTCTGTTTCCCCCTAATTTTTCTAAGTGATAGAGAGGGGTATTAAAGTCTCCCATACACATTAACTATTCATCTTTCATGGTATTGATAATCCTTTCCAACTTTCCTTCCTCTCCACTTTGTTGTTAGAAGCATAAATGTTAATAAGCCCCCATTTTTTGTTACTAGTTTGGAACTCCGTAATTATAACAATTTTGTCCTTCCATATTTCAGCACCAGTCATAGAACACATGTTCCACATGATCATAATACCCCCTAAGGCTCCCTCAACATCCATATGTTCAAAGGCAACTCTTAGATAGACATGACTAACTAGTCTAACAAAACTAGCACTAGACATTTTTGTTTCTTGAATTAACACACAATCCACTTTTTCCTAAAATATATATTGTTTTAGAGCATATTGCTTCTGGGGATTATTTAACCCCCTTAGAGTCCAAGAGAAGAATTTCATTTCTTACCTCTTGTTACAGTCTCCAATGTAAGCTGCTTACCCCTAGCCATGTCCCTTGCTGCTTGTTATGTCCTAGTTGCTCTACTAGATGGTCTTCCTGCTGTCCCATAAGTTCCTACATTTGGTTTCTTCCTCCCGTCCTTTTCTTTCTTTTCTGCACTTCCCATTCCCCATTCTCACTCTCCTTCAGTGAGATAGGGCTTATTTCCTTTTTGTCTCTCTCCAAACTTTCCATAACCTTAGTAGCAATCTCCATAGGGGAGGCCTTCATCACTCTTAGAGGAGTGCACACATGTTCCTGGGTACCATAGTCTACCTCAATATGTTCCTATGAGCACATATCTCCCAGACTTATTGGCAAACTACTAAGGGAGTGGTGTGCCACTATTTCACCCTCTTCCATAATTTCTCCTTCCTTAAGCCCCCCCAGTGGTGAACTAATTAATTCCTCTATCTCATGTCTAAATGGGTATACTTCCATTTCTCTATTTTCTTCTAAAACTGCCCTTGCTTCAAGTACATTTTTCCCCTCAACTCTCTTAATTGGGATATCCTGAATCATATTATCCTCTATATTTTAGACATCAGCTCCATCCTCCTCCTTTCTTGAGGCATTTGAAGGTTCCCCCATAGTCTCTTTAACTATTCTAGGGGATCCAAACTTTTGTTTCTCTTTCTACATTTGGACTTTATATTCAACTATAAGATGTCTAAATTGCCCACATCTCTGACAAAAAAGCCCAACATTCTCATACTCTATGGGTTGGTACTTCTCTCCCCGCTTAGTTTTAAGGGTAACTATAGTCAGGATAGCTTGATTCAATGCCACATTCACATAGAATCTAGCATACACTAGCCTAGATTTTTGCATTATCACCTTGTCCATAGTCACAAAGTGACCAAAGAAATTTCCTATCCATCTTAGTATCATTTCATCCCTAAATTCAAGTGGTAATCTATGTAGCCTCACCTAGATAGGAGCTAGCTTATTGAGTTCCACACTAGCATCAAAGCCTAGGTGCCACTTTGTTAATGAAAGACAGTGTTTCCCATAGTACCAAGTACCTGAAAGTATAAAATTTAAATCCTTCTCAATAGAGAACTTAAAATAGAAGAGGCCACTCGACATAGAAAAAATATCAACACTACCCATAATCTTTCATTTTTGGCTAACCCGCTTGTGCACCATCTGTATCATGGGTCTAAAGGCCACAAATCTCCCAACCACACAAAATTTTAAATTGGAGGCAACATGGTCCACCCAATCATCTAGGAGGGAGATCACTGGCCCATTGGCATTGTTGGCAATCCTAGGTTCCTCCTTGGGAAACATTAACCACCTCGGATCCCACAAGAGCATTCTTCCAGCCTCCTAGGGTCCCATTTGTCATCTTCTGACCAGATACCACTAGGCAGCCTGCCAAGATCCCATTCTCTAGAAGTTTAGGGTCAAAATGATTCCTTCCCACCCCCTTTATGGACCCACACCCATCTATCATGCCCTCCAAATTTCTATGCAAGGTCAACACTATCTATAGATCAAGGTAGGGTGGAGGGTTCAGAGGCTTAGGGCCCACCACAAACAAACTCAGTTTCAAAATTCAAACTTCAAAAGAGTGGCAACTTGCAAAGCCGCAATTTGATTTGGCTCCTAATAGGTAAAAGAATTCTTTATTATTGTTGTTGATTTTCTTTTGTAAATCAATTTACTTCATACTTGAGTTCAGTAAAAGGGAAAAATTTATTATTTTTCAATCTTCTTCTTACTGGTTAGAAATGGATGTTTGACAATGATGGGTTGTGACAGCTGATAATTTGATGAGAAGTTTAATTCTTGTTTGCATTAGTTGGCATAAGAATGAAGAATCTTAGTATAATTAACACTATGACCTATTTGTAGAGCTTATTACCATTTTTGAAGAATTGGTTGCCTTTTTTTATAAGTTTCAAGTTGCAAATGTCTAGAGTTTTGATATGTATGTTTGTTCATAATGTTTGTGATAGTATGTGTAAATTTTCATCTTGTAGCATATATTGACCAAAATGTAAACAAGTAAATGTACTCAAATTATAGTTTATGCAGATTTTAACATTCTTCTCTTAACATTACAAATTTTATATCATAAGCACTATTTATTGTATGAAGGTCATTATTCTTTTATTTTTTAATCCAAAATGATGATAAATTCCAAGGGCACTATGAGGGATATGAAAAGAAGGGGGAGAGAGTGGGAGAGAGTGGAGATTAAAAATATAAATATATAAAGAAGAGACAATAAAAGAGGGAGATATAAATATAAAAAAGTGTAGGATAGATGTATGGGGTAGAGAGAGATGGAGAGATAACTAATATAGAGACAGAGATAGAGATGGGGGAATAAATATGGAGATGTAGAGATATTGATATGAGAGGGGGAGGTAGAGATATATAGGAAGATAAGTGACAAAAGACAAAAATTTAAAGAGATAGAAAGGGAGAAATAATCAATACAAATATTATAATGTGTGTGTGTGTGTGTGTGTGTGTGTGTGTGTGTGAGAGAGAGAGAGAGAGAGAGAGAGAGAGAGAGAGAGAGAGAGAGAGAGAGAGAGAGAGAGAGATTTTAGTAATGATACAATTGTTAGCATGAATTTTGATGGTATTCCTTTGGGGGAGTATCCTAAGCACTGGAGAGATTGTTAACACTATTTACAAGTTGCATTGATGACTGTGTTTGTCATTGATGTCAACATAGTATTATTTCTATGAAGACTGACAAAGTAGAAGATAGAGAATGAAGTTGTATGGACTATATATTGATAATCAGGTCAAGCATAGTTGAGGATGTATTTCACATTATGTCTTGATAAAGTTGAAATTTGTGTGTACATAAAAGCTAAGACATGCAAGAGTTATTCAATATTTACAAAGGATAGTGTGCGGGCAGAGTACCTAGTAAGTGGTTTCTAATGTTTGAATTTTATCTCTTAACTGGGATATAATTGTGATGAGCATAGTTAGACAATAACAAAAAATAGCCTAATGATGATGATGCCAATGAGTGTGCAAGGTTGTACATGTGAGAAGTTTTATTTACCATTAGTCAACAATATTGTATAGTTGTAAAATAATTTTATTATCTTAATGAGGTCCTATTATAATTAATTGGGAAAGCCTCAAGGCTAACTCAAGGATTTATTTTGAGGATATGGTATAAAGGAAGGTAATTTTCCTTTTGGTGAACTATGTATTCAAGTGTGAATAAGTTGAAATTGTACAAGTGATATGTGAAGTTGGTAAATGCATGTAAGCAATCAAATGGATTAGTGTGATGCGAGTTTGAAGATTTGGCATTGAGATTTGAAGAGGCTTTTCCTTGTCAAGAGGACACATAAGGAGCTAAGTTTATTTCATTCATTTATTCTGAAAGGAATAATGTAGAGATCATTTGGACATTAAGTTCAATGGTATTCCCTTAAAGTTATTTGAATAGTGGGTCCTTCTTCCTTCCACAACTCCTAATAGGGTTGGAATCTCCTAATAGGGATTCAAAGTCTCTAATAGGGACTAATATGTACTAAATGTATTTCATTGGCTCCTAACAAAGTTCATCCTCTTACAAGGAACTTTTATATTAGTATATCATTTTTTGGGTAGAATTCCCATTGGGGTATTCCCTTTGATCAAGGGTTTCCCTAGTTAACATGTCTGTTGTTATTGTTTACTTGTATCTTCTTATGGTTGTTGATTATATTTCTCACATGGTTAAGGATTAATAAGGGTTATAATTTTTTTAATGATTGGATAACTGATTCACCCTCCTCTCTCTGTTATCTTGGTGGACTTTACTTTCTAACAACAACACCTCATAATCAAAATTAGCTAAAACCTTGCACTGTTTGATATACATGTTATTCATGCATTATTTAACACCTTTCTAAGTCTAGTAAATGAGATCACTATATGTATTTTCTCATACCTTTTGAAATTATTCTCCATAGTTGTCCTCGATAGTAGTGATAGGATTGCCAATTATATATACATTTAAAAATATAAATTCATTCCTCACTTTGGGCTTATTTCTAGTGTTGATTAACAACTCTCTCTTTTCCTTTATTATAACATAGCAGTACATGTTAAACTATCTTTCATTCCATATGATAGTGGGTCAATTTAGAGGTTTTTCTCATTTGAATATGATTTTGAATTATCTTCCCTTTTGATCATTTTTATCTATTCTTTTTTTTAATATATGTTCAAAGTGTAGCTCATTCCATACAATAGTGATACACACTCAAACTTTTCAAACAATAATATATGTTCACTAGGTTTTGAGGAGTTAGGAGCATGCAATTTCTACCAAGGATATTACTATTTCTATGTATCTACATGTTGTGTATCATTATGCATATTTTAACCATTGTGTATCATTTCTCTTTGGTCATTTTTAATGTGTTCACTATGATGTATTTATTACTTCTAAGCTCTATTGCCAAAATTGAGAAATGTAACAACAACAAAAAACATGACGAGAAACAAAATTATTCAAAGTTACACAAAATAAATAGATGTGTGTGTGCATTATTTTTAAAATTTTAATTCTAAAACATTTTATATCCATTAATATTTTAACAAGTTGCTTATTTTAAAAAACTATTAAAAATTTAATATCATTTGAAACTAATAGAATAGTTGCAAAATTTAAATATTAATTTATTAAGATATAAATTATATATATATAATTTCAAATTTACCATCAATAATTTATTTATTTTTAAATATTCTTCAACTTTAAATATATTTATCAACCATAAAAGCATTCATAAATAAGTAAGTCCTAACTAATAACATGCATTGAAAAATGAATACTTTATTCATAGTGAAGGATTCTCTTTGTGATTTTTTCTTAAAAATTCTTCATAGTAAAGGGATATGAAATGAAGGGGGAGAAAGTGGAGATAAAAAAATATAAATATATAAAGAAGAGAGAATAAAAGAGCGAGAGATATAAATATAAAAAAGACTGGGAGAGAGGGGGAGATGTATGGGGGTAGAGAGAGATGGAGAGAAAACTAAGATAGAGATAGAGATAGAGATGGGGAATAAATATGGAGATGTAGAGATGTTGATATGAGAGGGGTAGGTAGAGACATATAGGAAGATAAGTGATGAAAGACATAAATTTAAAGAGATGGAAAGGGAGTTCAATAATCAATAAAAATATCATAATGAAATACACACAAAGAGAGAGAGAGAGAGAGAGAGAGAGAGAGAGAGAGAGAGAGAGAGAGAGAGAGAGAGAGAGAGAGAGAGAGAGAGAGAGAGAGAGAGAGAGAGAGAGAGAGAGAGAAACAAGGGGATAAATTAATAAAAATAAAGATGTACACAAGTTTTGTTTTTAGAGAATTAGGTTGATTAATTGAGACATAAATGAGGGCGAGAGAGAAAGAGACAAATAGAGTATATATATATAGGGAGAAGGAGATATTGACAAGAGATAGATTTATCTTTAGTTTTTATTTTTTGTCAACAATCAAAGATAATATGTGTCGACGAGAAAGAATGGCCAATCAAATACATCACTATCTTAAGGACTCAACCATTCACATATTAGGCCTCTTAGTAGTATACATCACATATAATACTCAAATTTTTTTGTAGATGATGAAATTCATCAACTTAATAAGATAAGGAAGTATATATTAACAAATAATGTAGATGTATAATTTTCATATAATGATGGGAATCTAAAATATGGGATTTGCAATTGTCAAATATAACCTACCATTTATACACATTCTTTAAATTTGCATAAAAAAAGAACACAATCAAATATAAACCACAATTAACATATGTCTATCCACTTCACATGCCAAAAATATGTAAAATTGTGAATCGTGGTTATATTCAATGAATGAGAGACATATTGTAACTTATTTGACTTGTGCAAATGTTCTTAATATGGAACATGGTTAAAATATAGCACATCATCAATATTTTACAAATTTAGTCAAATTATTGAGAGAGAGAGAGAGAGAGAGAGAGAGAGAGAGAGAGAGAGAGAGAGAGAGAGAGAGAGAGAGAGAGAGAGAGAGAGAGAGAGAGAGAGAGAGAGAGAGGAATATGAAGAAGAGAAGGAGAGATAGATATATGGAGAGATGGATACAAAGATTGAGAGAGGAGGGATGAAAGATATTAATCTATAAAGAGAGAATGAAAGAGGGAGACATAGATAGAAAAAGATGTGGACCGTGAGATAGATTGACATAGAGAAAAGGGGATATAGAGAGGAGGAGATGGGAAGAAGAATGAAAAGGACAATTCTTAGTTGACCTTTCATATCTATTTGGCACACCTATTGTACACTAAAATGTGATTGCTAGTTATCAGTTTTTTTTTACATATTGAAGAAGATTTAAAGTTAGCACTATCTAGATGCTTAAAACATGAACTTTAAGCTTAAACTAAATATCTTTTGATACTATCTAGTAAAATTGTAATAATTTTATTTAGATTATAATTTAAAAATTGTAATAAAATTATTTATTTCATTATATTATAATTATAATTATATTAAATATATTTTTTGTTTGAAAAATTTGTTATCTTCAAAATTACTTCTATCAATAAATATGATATATAGAGCCATAACTAGTAAAGTTAAATATTAAATAAAATAAATATGTAATCGAAAATTCATAATATTTTATTACATTTTATATTAAAAGTAGCAAAATTAAGATACATTATGTTTTGTTGCATTGTTACTTCTATAAAAATGATTCATTTTCTTATAAAATTAGTCATGATTCTTTTTATATTACCATTTTATTACTCACATTTTAATTACCACGAACACTATTTTCTCATTCAATTTTCTAAATTGTTAATTTTAAATAAATAAAATTAAAATTTCATTAATAAATATATCACGCATCGATAGTAATTTTCTTGTATTCCAAGTAGTTAGATTTTCTTAGCAACTTCTAGGATAGTTGTGCATAAGTACTAGTAATTTTTGAAGGAATAGGTATCAAGTAACACTTTGAATTCAGTTTTTTTTAACCCTATACATAATGAATCCCATGGCATACATTATTGCTACCTAAAAGTTAGAAATCACCACAAAAAAATTGTATAATATGATTGCCAATGCTTGCCGCACTCTCAATCTATAATATGATTGCCAATGCCTGTTGCACTGTCAATCTTCCTTGTAGATGTGATGTGGACTCTCATAGATTTCTATCTTTCCATAGGGATGATGGATCCCTCTTGCATAAAATCAAAGCTAAAGATATATATAAGTTGCTTAATAAAGACCACTCGGTTATATCACACCTGAATACCATTTGGTATATGAATTTGGATTCTCTTGAATGGTAGAAAATTCTTGATAGATTTTGGAAGTCTCATATTCCTCCCAAAATCTTGCATTTTAAATGACAACTTCTTCTTGATAGTATTCCTATTAAAAATCAAACTGGTGATACTGACTCTTGTTCTATTTGCAGGTCTCCTAAAAGTTTAATTCATATATTCTTTACTTGTCAATTTGCTAGGATTATATGGAAGTTTTTTGGAATCTCTATAGCTGATCATGTCTTTGTTCTTGATACTATTCATGGAGACATATCTGGTCTTAAGAAGGATGCTAACTTTTTCTAGAATATTCTCTCTTCTTATATTCTTTGGTTTATTTGGAAATGTAGAAATGAGGACAAATTCCAAGATGTTAGTAGATCCCTTACTTTGTTTCATTTGAAACTTAGATGTTTTATGAGATGAGGCATGGGCTGGAATGGGCTAGCATTATTGACAACCAAGCTACTTTTGAAGCAGCTCTTAAGGAGCTGCTCAAAGAGATGCGGGATACTAGAGGCCCTTTTTTTGATAGACTTGATTTCTTTGATCAAATTCTTGAGCGAAAGAGAGTCGTGTGGATGGAAGAAGAGCTGGGATGGACAACTTGGTTTGATGACCATGATGACATTCTGTAATAGCTTATATGTTTTCCCCTTTTGTAATCTTGTTAAAACTATTACATATTGTGCTAAGTTGATTGATTATGGTTTTCAGTTGAACTAGGAGGTTGAGGCTCGCCTCCCCCCTGCTTTTGATATTGTACCTTCTTTTTGATCTTTCGATTATTTAATTTTAAAAAATAAAAATTATAAGAATCTATTTGCAAAAAATTAAAGTTGTACACTAATACTTAAATATATTTTTCTCTTATTAATAAATTTTAAGTATTAAGTTAACCACCTTTAAAAACAAGATAAACTCTTCAAAAATTAATATTTAAAATTTTAGAAAGATAGTAGAATTAATTTGAGAATTCTATAATTTTCTTTAATTTATATATATTATATTTGTGACAGTCAAAGTGTAAACTTAATTATTAAGATCTTATAATACAATATATATATACTTCTTGGTTAATATTGTAAATGTATAAGATTTTTTTAAATAGATGTTATATTTCTTTCGATTGTGTTGAATCTTTTTTTTTTTGTTTCTTTTTAGATGTTCAATGGTCCATTAACAAAATTCATAACAATAGTAATATATATTCAACAAAAAATCTCATGAGTTTGTATGGTGACTATTCTATACATTTCATCATGTTCAATACAATATTAATTTAATTATTTTCAAAGCTCATGAGTAAAATTTTTTATTATCCCATAATATGTTGATCATACTTCTTTAATGAAAAAAATTCAAGTGTAGGTAATGACAACAATTTACTATGCCAAAGTTTTTGCCTTACATGAGATGCATGATTTAAATTTGTAATCTCATGGTTCATAATGTAGTAGAGGCATCAATGATCATCACCACACCTTGCACCTTGACCATTGGATATTTTCTTTGTTTTAGTCTACCATATTTTGTTTTTGTTTTACTTTTTCATTAACTATAATGCCCCTCTAAACCCGATAAGTTTTTTTGGAGAGCTAGGAGATTCGATTAGAACTCTAGGCTTATTTTTCTAATAAATGTGTAGTTTTGTTTGATTTTTTTGGTTTTATTCATTATGTTCTACTTGTGATTCTATAGGAAACTTTAATTGGAACAATTGTTATGTTGTCATTGATGTCAAACCTTACCGGTGAGATAGTTTCTATGTAAGAAGAGTGCCATATCATTTGATTGATGAAGAGGATTTATTTAATTTTAAATATTATTTAACTTTAAATATAATTATCAACCATACAGGCATTCATAAATAAGTAAATCCTAACTAATAACATGCATTGAAAAATGAATACTTTATTTATAGTGAAGGAATCTCTTCAAGATTTTTTTTTTAAATTCTTCATAATGAAGGGATATGAAAAGAAGGGGGAGAGAGTGGAGATAAAAAAATATAAATATATAAAGAATAGAGAATAAAAGAGGGAGATATATAAATATAAAAAAGAGTGAGAGAGGGGGAGATGTATGGGGGTAGAGAGAGATGTAGAGATATTGATATGAGAGGGGTAGGTATAGGAAGATAAGTGATGAAAGGTAGAAATTTAAAGAGATGGAAAGGGAGAAATAATCAATTAAAATATTATAATGAAATACAGAGAGAGAGAGAGAGAGAGAGAGAGAGAGAGAGAGAGAGAGAGAGAGGAGAGAGAGAGAGAGAGAGAGAGAGAGAGAGAGAGAGAGAGAGAGAGAGAGAGAGATGAATATCAAGATAAATACATGAAAATATAGGAAAAGAGACAAACAAGGGGATATTAATAAAAATAGAGACGTATATGGACTTATTTTTTAGAGAATTAGGTCAATTAAATGAGACATAAAGGAGGGAGAGAGAGAGAAAGAGACAAATAGAGTATAGATATAAGGAGAAGGAGTTATTGACAAGAGATAGATTTATCTTTAATTATATTTTTTGTCAACAATCAAAGATAACATGTGTCAATGAGAAAGAATGGCCAATCAAATACATCATTATCTTAAGGACTCAACCATTCACCTATTAGGCCTCTTAGTAGTATACATCACATATAATACTGAAATTTTTTTGTAGACATTGAAATCCATCCACTTAATAAGATAAGGAAATAGACATTGACAAATAATGTAGATGCATGATTTTCATATGATGATGGGGATCTAGAATATGGGATTTGCAATGGTCAAATATAACCTACCATCTATACACATTCTTTAAATTTGCATAAAAAATGAGCACAATCAAATATAAACCACAATTAACATATGTCAATCCACTTCACATGCCAAAAATATGTAAAATTATGAATCATAGTTAAATTCAATGAATGAGAGACATATTGCAACTTATTTGACTTGTACAAATGTTCTTAATGTGGAACATGGTTAAAATATAATCCATCATCAATATTTTACAAATTTAGTTGAACTGTTGAGAGAGAGAGAGAGAGAGAGAGAGAGAGAGAGAGAGAGAGAGAGAGAGAGAGAGAGAGAGAGAGAGAGGGAGAGATAGACAAATGAAGAGATGGATACGAAGATTGAGATAGAAGGGATGGAAGATATTAATCTATAAAGAGAGAATGAAAGAGGGGGAGATAGATAGAAAAAGATGTAGATAGTGAGATAGATTGATATAGAGAAAAGGGGATATATAGAGGAGGAGATGGGAAGAAGAATGAAATGGAAAATTCTTAGTTGACCTTTCATATCTATTCAATACACCTATTGCACACTAAAGTGTGATTGCTAGTTATAATTTTTTTTATTTGTATTGAAGAAGATTTAAAGTCGACACTATTTAGATGCTTAAAACATGAACTTTAAGCTTAAACTAAATATCTTTTGATACTATCTAGTAAAATCATAATAATTTTATTTAGATTATAATTTAAAAATTATAATAAAATTATTTATTTTATTATATTATAATAATAATAATAATAAATATAATACATTTTTTTATGTGAAAATTTTGTTATCTTCAAAATTAATTCTATCAATAAATATGATATATAGAGCCATAACTAGTAAAGTTAAATATTAAATAGAATAAATAAGTTAAAAAAAACATAATATGTTATTACATTCTATATTAAAAGTAGTAAAATTAAGGTACATTATGTTTTGTTGCATTGTTACTTCTATAAAAAATGATGCAATTTCTTATTAAATTAATCATGATTCCTTTTGTATTACCATTTTATGACTCACACTTCAATTACCATGAACACTATTTTCTCATTCAATTTTCTAAATTGTTAATTTTAAATACATTAAAATTAAAATTTCATTAATAAATATATCATGCATCGATAGTAATTTTCTTGTATTCCAAGTAGTTAGATTTTCTTAGTAGCTTCTAGGATAGTTGTGCATAAGTACTGGTAATGATTGAAGAAGTAGGTATCAAGTAACACTTTGAATTGAGTTTTTTAAACCCTTCTGTACATAATGAATCCCATGGTGTACATTATTGCTACCTAAAAGTTAGAAATCACCATAAAGAAATCATATACATATGAAATAAAAATTATAAGAACTATTTGTGAAAAAATAAAATTGTACACTAATACTTGAATATATTTTTCTCTTATTATAAATTTTAAATATTAATTTAACCACCTTTAAAAACAAGATAGACTCTTCAAAAATTAATAATTAAAATTTTAGAAAGGTAGTAGAATTAATTTGACAATTCTATATTTTCTCTTAAGTTTATATATGTTATATTTGTGACAATCAAAGTGTAAACTTAATTATTATTATTTTTGGGAAAAGTGGACGAACCACTGTATATATTAATTTTATATAAAAATTTATTCAAAAGAGCTCAATTGGGAAAGAATCAGTAAGAAAGCCTAGCATCATCACTCATAGTAAAGATTATCGATATTTATAATTGTTTATATTGACAATTAACTATTTAATCTTACAATTTTGAGAATATCTTTCTTCCCATGTTTTCAAAATATGAATAGTTAAATAAAACTTCATCAGATTTCATCAAATTTTAAGCATATTTCAAAATTTCAAAGAGCTATTACGAATCCAATATTACTTCTCAATATCTTCTTATTCCTCCCCATGTGAAACCACTCGAGCTCCTGTCCTACTCTTCCCACACATTGGTGATTGTGAAGACATTTCCTCCCTAGACCTACAAACCAAATCTATTGGTACCTCATGCTTCCAACGATGATTAAGCACACCCAAATGGGGCATTTTCCAATTTGTGCCAACGATCAACTTTCCTATCGATGTCAAAGCTTCATGAGCATTTTCACCATTATCTTCTTGCAATCCTTGCTCCAAACCCTAATAGTCAGTTTGCTTCTAAGTAGAGACCCCTACAACCATGATCTCACCATATTTTATAGCATAATCAATGCAAAATAGACTCAACATATCCAATGTAGCATAGCTTGTATGCTTCACCCTCTCTTCCAGCTAGTAGCTCAAAGCCCTAGCCATAGCTTAAAGCCCTAGCCGTGGTTTGAAGAGTTGATTTCATTAAGCAAAGATTCTACATGGCAAACAATTTTTTAAGAGCTACATACATGACCATGAACTAATGTTTCTATAATAATTGAGACCTTTGAAACAACCCACCAATTAATGCATGCCCATACCATAAATCATACTATTGCAGAGCCTTTCTCAGCTTGTTATCATTCCAAAACAGTGGAAGAACAACCTTTCTCCCCAACACTTCTAACAAGAGAACCAACTATAATAAATCCATGGCATTTGAGAAGAAAATAGACACCACATTTGAAGTAAACAAAAAATGTTGAGCTGAAGGGGGTAAAACTTCCTCCCCAATTACCTGTCGAATACACCGACAAATTGTAGGAGAGTTAATAGAAAATATTGTATCCATTACTCTTTCATCAATTTGCAGAGGCAGTACAATTTCATCCACATTTGGGGGTATCCAAATTTGGTAGTTCTTAGATAATAGGTTCTTATGATATTGATTTTAGGATTCACACTTGACGCAACCATAAGTATTCTTATTTTTGAAAGTGGAAAACCACAAACTCAAAGCTCTGTTAGACTATGAGAGATAGAATATCGTATACATCTGTTATATGTGCATAAGATGACTGCATCATAATACCAAAGCGTGTATCATTATTACCAAGCACATGTAGCTGTGTGCAGAAAAAATTGAAGGATAAAAACTATGTGACAAAATAGCATATCCAATCTCCTTGACAATCTCACACTAGGCTAGGTACACCACACGACCAATTTGAAAGATTACCATATGTAAGTGACATCCTCCATGTTTCAACTTGACAACAAAGTATAAAATGATATGAGATTCATTCACATCTCCCAATATGCTTTGGTAGAAAATATAGATGTGGGTAATAAATTATAATTACCATTGACAATCCACTAACTTATTGGTAACCAAAATTTATAGGTCTTTATACTACTCTATGGATGTGGTAGGATGTAACGCATAGTTGGTAATCCCATCACAACCAAGATTAGAGAGACAATCCACAACTTTATTCCCTTCTCTAAATTTGTGTGAAATTGTCACTTTAGTAATTTGGTCAATTAAACTCCAAATTTTTTGTAGGATATAATGAAGCTTCCATGACAATGTTTGTCTCTTAATACACACATTAACTATAACTTTAGAATCACCTTTAATCTGGACCCATTTATATGCCCCTTTCTTAGCAAGAAGTATTCCTGAGAATAAAGTTTCAGCATCTGCTATATTATTGGTTCCTAATGGAAGGGGGGCCATTGAAATTACACAAACATAACCTTTACAATCACTTATACATGCACCTAGTCTTGACTTTCATGGGTTCCTCTGGAAGCCCCATCAAAATTGAGTTTCACAAATCCTAGTTGTGGTGGCTACCATTGTACTAAAGACCTATCAATTTTTTCTTGGCTTCTCTTGAATCTAGCTCCTAATGGAATAAAGAATAATTTCCATTCACAGATGATACCTCCATCCCATGTAGTAATAGGTGGACTGATTTTACATTTACTAATGCTGGCATTAGTAATCTCTGAGATCGATTTTTCAATGCCCTCTATCACCTTATCTAAGGTTGAGATTTCTTTTTTGAATATCCTCTTATTTCTTTCCCACCAAATCGCCCAAATTTCTAATGCTGGAGTGCATTTCTAGATTCCTCCAAAGAATGCATCAAGGAAAAGGATAGGCCATTCTTGAAATATATCTCAAATTTTATTCTATAATCAGGTGGAGTAATTTAGTTTATAGAGAACAAACATCCATCACTGATACACAAATTAACAGCTTGCAAAGAGATGATCCACTGATTCATATTCATCCTCACATAATACACATTAAATGGAGGAGAAATATTTAATCTTTTCAATTGATCACTTGTTAAAATCCTATGCTTAATTGCTAACCATGCAAAACGACATGCCTTTGGTAACACTACATTATCCAATAGAACATATATGCTCGAGATGGAGTTTTCTCTGATGCAAGTCTTTGTAGTAGTTTGTAACCTTCTTTAATTGAATATTTACCATTTCTTGCTAGAATCCACATTAATCAATCCTCATATTTGGATATGAATGCTTTTCTTTCAACAAATATATTTTGAAAAAGATCTTTGCTTTAGTTATTTAAAGGGAGTTGATCCAGATCTTTCCATATTACTTTCCTTGAATAGAGACAGACTACATCTATGAAGTGAATAACAAGATTTCTCCACGTTGATTCTGAGACTATCATCATTTCTTGAGTATTTGATTGTGTGATTAATGGGGGTTGTCTATTCCAAGAATCTCTCCAAAAGTTAATCTTATCCCCACAATTTAATTCCCAAGAAATGTACTTCGAGACAATGTCTCTAGAAGCAATCATAAAATCCCAAATAATAGATCCCTTAGGGGGGTTTAACATGGAAAATATTTTTGTTGCATTATTTGACACCATGTTGATGGTATTTTTCTATACATTTTCCAGACCAACTTACCCTTGAAAGCTTTATTACTAGCTGATAGGTCATGCACTCCACCACCCCCTAATGCAGGAGTATGTGCCATATCTTGAAGAGATATCAATGGAATTTTCTTTTCATTAGTTATATTTCCTATCCAAAGGAAGCCTCTAATTAATTTTTGAATTTGTAATAGGACTACCATGGGGGCTTGTACGATATCCAAATAGTAATTTGGGATTTCTGAAAGTACTAATTTTATAAGTAGAATTATGCCTAATAGGAAAACCCATCTAACATTCCAGTACACCACTTTGCTCTTTATTCTTTGGAGAACACTTTCCTAGTAACTTGACTTATTAGATCCCATAAAAAGGAATGCCTAGATAAGTGGATGGCAAAGAGTCCTTAGTGAAGCCTAAGATCCATACTATCTTGACTGAGATGAATCTATTAGTATTGGATAAAAAGATCTTTGGTTTTTGACAATTAATTTTTTGCCCTAAGACATCTAAGCAGAGCTGTAGAGTTTTCTTAATCTACTTAGCCTCTAAGACTTGTGATACTCCAAAAAGTAATGTGTCATCTACAAATAAAGAATGTGTGACTAGTATTGACATGCCTCTAATTTTTGCTCCTTTCCACTTATTAATTGAATGAAAATGCTTAATAATTCTACTAAATGCATTTGACATGATAATGAATAGAGATAGAGAAAGTGGATCTCCTTATCTGACACCTTGTGAGGAGAAGAAACCTAAAATAGATCCATTGATAATTACTGAAAACCAAGCTCTTGAGATGCATGCTTTAATCCACTTACACCAACACTTTGAAAAACCCATCTTCTGAAGAACTTGAAAAAGAAAGGTCCAACATACTCTGTCATAGGCCTTCTACATATCTAACTTGATAACAAAACTGGAAGTCTGATTAATGCTAATAGAATGGAGGACTTCATGGGCTACCATTGCTCCCTCCATTGTTTCTTTGCCTAGAACAAAACCTCCTTGTTTGGGGAAAATGATTTCTGGGAGAAGATTTTGAAGGTGCTAGTAAATAGCTTTGTGACAATCTTGTATGTCAAATTATAAAGAGAGATTGGATGGAAGTTGGGAAAGGTTTTGGGCTCCTTAATTTTTGGATGATTGCAATATTTTTGAATTGAAGCACTTGAGCATAGATCTAGTATTTTGAGATTCTTCAATAGCTGTAAGTAAATCCTAGCCTATAAATTCCCAAAAACTCTAAAAGAAGAGTGTAGTAAAACTATCTAGACCTGGAGCTTTGTTAGGAGGAAATGAGAACACTACCTGTCTCAGTTCTTGAATTGTGAAAGGAGCCATAATTTTAATATTCTCATTAGGAGACACTATTGTTGGGATAGATTGAAGGAGATCATCCACTTGCAAAGGATGGGGAGTTGGGTATTCTACTAGAGCTAGGAGGTTCCAAAAAAATTTGACACCTTCATCTCTGATTTGTTGAGCATTAGATAAGATATTGTTCGATTCTGAGTCTTTGAATTGAAAGATTGTTTTAGCTTCTCATTTTTGTTGTGTTGATGCATGAAAATATTTTATATTTTTGTCTCCTTGTTGTAACCATACTTCTTTGGACTTTTGTCAACAATATTCTTCCTCCTTGCTACACAATTCTTCCCACTCTTGTTGGAGACATTTTTGCTTGACATAAGTGTCATTATTCATCCCCTACTGAATGACTTTATTATACATTTCATCCAGTTGCAACTTGACTAACTCTTTCTGCTTGAAGACATTCTTAAAAACACATTGATTCCAATTTTTGATCTAAGCTTTAACATGTTTTAATTTACTGGCAAATTGGTGCATCCTAGAGCCTAAGACAAAGGGAGCACTGACCCACCATTATTTTACAAGTGGATTTCATAGCCACATTCTTTCAATCTTGAAAGAAGCCTTATGCTGATTTTGATTGACAAATACTGGCTTACTGATATTGAGGGAGATTAGAAAATGATCAGAATATGGAAATGACATTATTTCTGACTAAATATGGTAATTGCCCAATTTCCAATCATGAGAAAGAAAAAACCTATCCAATCAAATTGCAATTTGTGCAAAACCAACCCTCCTATTTGTCCATGTAAATTTACCATTCAGGGGTTTAATATCCGTGAGATCATTGTTTTCCATAAATTGTGAGAAATCTTGAATAGTTTTAAGAGGAGGGAAAATTCCACCAACCTTCTCTTCATGATTCAAAATTGTGCTAAAACCAAATTCTAAAATAACTTGATGAGAGTTTTGCTTTTGAATTAATTAATATAACTTATCCCAAGTTTTAAGCTTATCATGAGTAGAAGTAGGACCATATACATATATCATAATGAAAGAAACATCAAAATCTAACATCTTTAACATTTGGCAATTTGATTGTTGGTGGATTATCTATTCTTGAATTATTAACGAATTCCATAAAACAACAAGACCACTAGAAGCTCCACTGTTAAGGGAATGAATTGAGGACCACTTTGGCCATTTAGCTATGGTTTTTTCAAATGTGTCTTGTGATAATTTGGTCTCTTGTAACATAACAATATTAGCTTTCATGTTTACAATTGATTGATGAAACTGACTTCTTTTATCAGAGGCATTAATGCCTCTAACATTCTATTAGTTAATTTTCATTACTAACAAGGAGAACACTTTTTTCTCCTCATCACTCTTTTGGTAACTACAAACTTATCATCCAATGTTGATTATATCTCTAAAGCAATCTCAGATCTAGTCTTTGAACCTTTAGGTCTACTTCTAGATTTGGGCATCTTGAAAGTATGTTGACATTGAGAAGGAGACTGAACAATTGAAAAATTTTGATGGAGATCAAAATAACTCAAGGTATTTTGAGAATACAATTCAAATAGTTCCTTGGTAACCTCACTCTCCCCCAAGTTTGTTTCCTCATATTAAGAAGCTAAGTTGTTAGCTACTTGTTGATATATACAATCCACCACTCCTAAAGGATCATTGGTAGTGAAAGAATCCAATAACAGATCTGCTTTATCATCTTGTCATGCAATCTCTTCAAGATCTAAAATCTTGCATTGGTTAGCTTTCTTTGGGGAAACCTAGCTATTCCAAAACTAAAATTAATTAAGTAGGTCATCAAGATCATAGGGCATTTGATTGCCTACATTGAATCCTTCTTCCTCTACTATCTCAAAAATAATATTAGAAGCAATTGATGAAACAATTTGATCTCCAATTTGATGTGTTTTCCATTCTACATACTAATTCTTGGAAACCAAATCCCAAGCTTTATTTGGGACCAATGAAGACTCTAACTTTGATGATTTAATCTACAATAGGGTTAAGTCCATGTTCTATAGAGAAAATTTTATTGGCAGAGAGGCATAAAAATCCTTTGGTCAATCATAAAAGCCTTGAAAGAAATTGATAAGAGATTTCAAACAAAGAAAAAACTTAATTCTTGTAGAGTTGCACAAGACCAAACTGTTATGCTCATGTAGTGAATCCTTAGGAGCCATATCATGTTTTGGTAAGACTTTGTTCACACATAAGTTGGGATCTATAGTATGATCTGAACATACTACCTGTACTCCATGAACTAAATGTTGGCATTGAGAATTGAAGTGACCTAATCTTGATTGAATTTTCTAAACCATTTGTTCATCCTAAATCTTTACGGGCTAATTCCATAAACCCCACTAAGACTTGATGGAAATGTGTGAAGGAAATGATTTCCTCATGTCTAAAATAAAAAAAACTTGAACATTGAGGTGTGGACAATCATAGGGAATAAGATCATGCTTTAGAAATATTTTCGATTTATTAGCAAGAATTTCAATAATTTGGGAGTGCCGATACTCAAGAGGTAATAACAAAAATGAGACCTAGATAGGATAAAAGTGAATATTAGTAGGTTGAGCTTTGAAATTAGAAGTCCAAACCATAGTTAAAAGATTTGACCCATAATAAAACTAACTTTTTTGCTTGTGAACTAGATTCCTAGATACCTTAGAATCAAATATAGCTACAAAGTATTGAGATTCCAAATTAGTATAAAATATATCTTTAAGACCTGACCAGGAAGAAAAGGCCCATGCTTTCACATCAAAATAATTCAAGAGATCCAAAAAAACCTTACCTATCAATGTAGATTTCTAAAGGAAGTCAATCGAGTTTTGTTGCAAATGACTTGGAAGTGTAATTGTCATTCAATCTCAAGGTTTCACAGGAGGTTGAATGGGGTTAACTTCAAAGACTTGCTTCTTTCTCCATACTTGACGAGGTTTTTTTGGATCGAAGGGAAGCCTAGGTGAGTCATGAGCCAAACCTTCCAATGTCGTAACAATAGGATTTGACTATGATTTTGATCCATTTGTGCTATGTAAATCTACTAATATAGGAGTTTCTTTGCCATTCTCTAAGCTTGGACCTTTAACCATGGCCTACAAATGAGAATGTATGATATGGGTTGAAGAACTAGGCAAAGTTCCATGACAAATATAAAAAATAGGTTGTTTCTCATTATGAAAATGGTTATTGTTACCAAACGAACCATTCTTCCAATCTTGATGTGATTGGGAGAAACCCCTATTCCCTTGAACAACTTCATAAGGTAAAAAATTTCAAAATTTTGAATTAGTTACATCTTCCCCAAATGATTTTTGGAGTACAAATCTTTTGTAGTGTATTTTGGAACCTATTTTGAATTATTAAGATCTTATAATACAAAATATATATACTTCTTGGTTAATATTATAAATGTATAAGATTTTTAAAAATAAATGTTATATTTCTTTCTATTGCATTGAATCTTATTATTTTGTTTCTTTTTAGATGTTCAATGGTCTGTTAACAAAATTTATAACAATAGTAATATATATTCAAAAAAATTTATGAGTTTGTATGGTGACTATTCTATAAATTTCATCTTATTCAATACAATATTAATTTAATGATTTTGAAAGCTCGTGAGTAAAACTATTTATTATCCCATAATATGTTGATCTATACTGTTTTAATAAAAAAATTCAAGCATAAGTGATGCCAACAATTTACTATGCTGAAGTCATTCCCTTACATGAGATGCAAGATCTAAATTTGTAATCTCACAATTCATAATGTAGTAGACACATGAATGATCATCACTACACCTTGCACCTTGCACCATTGGATATTATCTTTGTTTTACTCTACCATATTTTGTTTTTGTTTTATTTTTTCATTAATTGTAATGCCCCTCTAAACTTGAATTTTTTTTTGGAGAGCTACTAGGAGATTTAATCAGAACTCTAGGCTTATTTTTATAACAGATGTTTAGTTTTGTTTCTCTTCAATTCACTCTACCAAACCAACGTACGCTTCAGTTGTTTGGTTCTATTCATTATGTTCTACATGTGATTCTATAGGAAACTTTAATTGGAACAATTGTTATGTTGTCATTGATGTCAAACCTTACTGGTGAGATAGTTTCCATGCAAGTAGAGTGCCATATCATTTGATTGATGAAGAGGATTTGAAAAGAAGAGATAACAAGAAGTCCTAGTGGAAAGGTTGAGTTATGTGGAACTATAATGAGCACTTAATTAGTTGGCACATTGGAGAGATAATGTGTTGTTTAATCATTACACTAAGTGGAGAAGAAAGTTGAGTTGAAGTCTAGTTGAGATGATCAATGGTAGACTGAATGCATAAGCTAAACTAAGTAGTGGAGCATAAGATTAAGGAACTTATAATTGAAGTTGAGTTGTGCTAGTGTCGGCTAAGTGAATAGTTGATGTTGAAAAAATATAGTGTCAAATGAGTGAATAGTAGATACCAAAAAAATATAGTGTCGATCGAGCATCAATAAAGATTTAATATTAGAAAATTCAAATCGAGAAAAGATAAAGTATGCCAAGAAAAATAGTTAGTATTGAACGAGTTGTTTGGTAATGATGTGGCCTAGGAATAAAGTATTGACATTGTATTATCATTTGATAGTTTATGAAGGAATTCAAATTCCCAATTGATATGGTTCAATTTTTGGATTGGACAAAGCATGTGAAGGATAATTATTGATGAGTTGGAGCATTTAATGCAAGATAGGTCATGTTTGAGCATTCCTAGGAATGGATTCAAAGATAAGTTTTAAGAAGTATCTAGAATGAAAAGGAGGAAATGAAATGATAGAAGGATTCGATAAATTTGACCTAACCCTAAGATCAATAGTGATGTTTAAGTTGAAAAAGATCAAAGCTACCTATTTAAGAAGTCATAAGGATAACCTAGAGAGGTTGGAGAAGTTGTTGATTTTGTTGATTGGTGAATTTGAGAAGGATGTGACGAGTTGAGCAGAGGTGAAGTGTGATTGCTTGAAGGGTTTTCGAGTGAAACGGTGATGGAAATATCAATGAAATCCAATCAATTGATCAATAGATGAGCTAAAATATGATCTATATTTGCAAAGTGAGTTGTATTTATTAGATCAACCTACTATTACTTTCTAACCATTGTATCAGTTAAAATACTTTAATCAAGTTTGACTTAATAGTCATTTGTAAGTTCTTTAATTAAGGTAACATTCTAATGGGATGTTCTTAAGTTCTTTAGCCAAACCACTCCTAATAGGGTGATTAAATCCTTTAATAGGGTCACACCTAACAATATGTATTATAAATTGTAATGGGGTTGGATCTTAATTGAGCACATTTTAGGAGAGTGAAAATTTGGTAGCTTGTTATTGGTAGTTTATCCCATATTAGGTTTCCAAGATAAATCCATGTGTTACACTTGTGTAAATATTATTTGATGTGTTTTAGTACTTATTGCTTTACATTCTAAAAGTAGGTTACTATTGGGAGAATGGACTACAAGTTTATGTTATTGATAAACTATTATAGAGTCTGAGTGGATAACGAATAAATCTAAGTTGTTAAAAGTAGTTGAAAGCTTATTTGGAACATCTAGACCTAAGGATAATTGATTTACCCTCTCTTAGTTATTCTAAAATCATTCTAACAATTGGTATTAGAGCTTTTGGTTCTTTTAAGGAAAGTTTGAAGGGACATAATACTAAAACTCAAGATGTTCAGGAAGGAGGTACCCAAGTTGAAAAAAGAGAACTTCCCTACACAACAAAGTTTGATGAAGTTGCACACTATTGGAATTGGAGATTCAATAGTATGCTACCTAGAGCGTAACTACATAGTACTACCAACACCTATTAAAACATAACAGATAAAGGAGAAACAAGAATACAATCATGTAATGTTGGAGATTGTATCTACCCTAAGTTACTTAGAGTTTGATGATATAAAGGAATGTACTATTACAAAGAAAATGCAGAGTAAACTAGCAAAGATCCATTGTGGAGAAAAAAATGTAATAAGAGGTAAATCAAAAATATTGAGAGGAAATTTTGATCACATGAAGATGGTAGAAGGTGGAAAAATTTCTCAATAGGTTGGAAGAATCAAAGAAGTGGTGAATGCAATTAGAGGAGTAGAAGAAAATATTAGTGATGAGATTGTGATCATAAATGTACTAATAAATTTACTTCCTATTTATGATATTAGATTTTTTGTAACATAACAACTAAGATGTACTCATCGTAATGATCTAATGTTGGATAGTTTGATTGGTACACTTATTGCTTTTGAATTGTCAAATTTTGATAATTTTACTACCCCTACTATTGAATATGCCTTCAAGTCACAATTAGTTTTACATAAGTCTAAGAAGAAGAAAGGAAAGTATGAGGATAGTGATAGTAAATCATGTTATGATAATCTTGAGGATCTTGAAGAATTAATGTCTAAAAGGTTACCAAGTAGCAAAGGTAAACTTCCTATAATCTACTTTTCATACAATAAAGTTGGTCATATTGCTACAAGATGTCTTGATAGGAATGACAAGGATGAAAATAGAGACAACAAGTATCGAGGAAGAAAAGCTGAAAGAGACAAAAAAGGATACAAATACTACAAGGGAAAATGTATGAAATACTGTTACATTATTGAAGAAGAAATTGATAGTAATTCTTATAGTCATGATGAAGAAGTGTTTATGTTGCAATAAAAGATAATTTTGATGAAAATGAGAAAATTGCACTTATTTCATATGTGAGTAGAGGTGATAGATAGATAATTGATAGTGGTTGCTCACATCACATGACTAGTGATAAAATTAAGTTTTAAACTTTAGAACATTATAAAGGAAGTTGTGTTAAGTTTGGTAATGATGCACCATGTCTTGTGAAAGGTAAAGGATTAATAAGATTGACTGACAAGATCAGATGTGATAATGAATTTTGGGTTGAAGGATTGAATTAGAGTTTGTTGAGTGTTTCACAATTGAAGAATTTAGGTTACAAAGTTGAGTTTCAACACAAGAAAGCTAAGATCTACAATCGTTATGGAGAATTGATTGGAAATGAAGAATAAATAAGAGGTAACTTGTTCTACCTAGACCTATCTAATGATACATGCTTGTTTGCACAATATGAAGACATTTGGTTATTTCATACAAGGCTATGTAATATCAATTTTGATAATTTTATAAGCATTAGTAATATGAAAAGAGTAAGAGAGTTACCAAGATTGAAAAAATCTAATAATGTAATGTGTAAGCAAGGCCAATCGGGTAAAATGACAAGTCTAGTTTTAGGAGCTAGACCCATTCATCTAATGATATAATGGAGTTGGTTCATATTCAACTCTGTGGATTGCAATGTTTTTTAAAGAAAAATATGATGCATTTCAATTGTTTAAGTGGTATTTGGTTAGAGTTGAAAAAGAAACAATTAGATGCTTGAAGTGTCTAAGATTTGATAGAGGAGGTGGATTTATATTTTAGGAATTCAACATATTCTATAATGATAGAGAAATCAAGAGAAAAATGTCACTAAGTTGTTGATCAAATTATATATTGTCTTTGATGTCACACAAAATGTCATATCTTTACCAATTAGTGTATGCTGAGCTCACTCAGGTGATGAAGATAGCTTCTTGTGTCTACTAAGCATTCCATTGTTTTCCAAGCTTAGAAGATAGTGCCTACCAAGTTAACTCAGGCATCAAAGAGAAGTTCATGAAATTTTAGTGTTAATTAAGCTCACTAGGGTTTAAAAGGAAAGTTGGATGCAACTAGTGCTAATCGAGCTAAGTTGGTTACCAAAGGAAGTTTGTGAATATGTAGTGTTAACCAAGTTCACTCGGTTAACATGAGGAAATCCTTTTAGTGTTAGTGTCTACTGAGCAGGGTTAGCTAACAAAGGATTTTCTTGTTTTGGCATATTGAGTTTAATGGTTTTGTTTGTTGGTTTTAGCTGACTAAGGAGATGCATATTAAATTATTCTAAGTTGTACCCAAGCTGACTTGATAATGTTAATGATATAATTATAAGGTCAAGTTGAGGACTAAATGTAAGAATGTAAGTGTGGAAGACAAGGAGGTTCTTAGAGGAAGAGAATTGGAAGGATAAGGAAAATATCCTTGTTGGATGATAAAGATTAATCTAATAAGGAAGGATCAAGAATTTGAGCTAGAATTGAGATTTGAGATCAGTAATATAGTTGCATTAGCAATAAAGTTATATTATTGTTACCCTCTAACCATTGTAGCAGTGTATCCTATCTCTCAACCGATGATCTAGGAGGTTCTTCAAGACCAAAAATTGAAGTGTTCTAGTTTGTCTTGGAAGCAGTGCCATCGTGTAGAGCACAAAATTTTGAATCTGGCACAATTTGAAAGGGTGAAAAATGAGTCTATTTGTGCAAGATATTGCTAGTCAAAGCTTGGTCAAAGGTTGGTCAACTCAGGGATCAGGGATGAGGAAAAAGGTGGAAAAATTCATTATCACCAAATTGGTCAAAGTTGGCATCATCGAAAAGGTCTTGTCATCATGCTTCCAACGATGTTCATTTCATCAAAAAATGAGTTCATACGCAAAAGTTATGAGCAATCAAAGATGATTGGGAAAATGGTTGATCGATAACGTGGCATGATGTCAACATGATGACGTGGCAAATACAGTCAGCATTCTTAGCATGTCAAAGGTTGACAGATGGCATTACAGGGCAGAAAATATGTGCCACGTGTATGGCAAGGAAGCCCACGTGGCATGATCTTAAGAGCCCATGTGGCAAGTCTGCTTAGTTGGTAGTCAATGTGTCAATTACAAAATTTATGTTTCGGCACATGAAGGGGTCACCGGGAATCAAACCCATGACCTGCGAGATCCAAGACACGGTTGGTGGCCATTGAGCCACTGCTTGACTTTAAAAGGGGCAGACTTTATATATAAACTTTAGCCACTGAAAATTGGCCTTTGGAATACCATCGATAGGGTTTGAACCCCCGATTGGTAGCTTGTCCAAAATTAGGCGGGTCGTTGCACTATTGTAGCACTTGGAGGTATTTTTGGCCCAGGTTATTTTTGAAACCTTATCAATCCGCCAACTACCTATGTAAAAATAGGTTAATTTGTTAATTTGTTAATAATTCACCCCCAAATTTGTGATAAGGCTAATCCCCTAAAATGGCCAAAGGGGGATTTTGGATATGGGGTTAATTAATAAACCCTATATTTGACACAATTTGTTTAAGCCTAATTTTGGCTTATTTTTATGTATAAAAAGGGACTAGGAGGGTCTTCCTAAGGGGGGATCAATGGATCATCCAATTCTTTGGATCCAACTCTTCTCAAGCCAATTCTTCTTGTAAGCCAAGCTTTCCTTGGAGGAATTTTGTAACTTGGTGAAGAATCTACATTTTGTAAAAGCTGTTGCAAAGATTCTTCTTGTTCTTTTGTAAGGATGTCTTGCTGACTTGGGAGCTATCATCATAGGTGGAGCTACTTTCTTGAGGCCTCTTGTAAGGCAAAAGTTGACTTCTTTTGGTAACCTATGGTGTTTCCAAGTCTTGAAGGCAATAGATCGATTCATTTTTTTGGCAAATTCAAAGACGTAGCCGATATTTGGTGAACTCCATTATCATCTCAGTTCTATTCTTTTGTTATTAATCTTGCAATTGTTTCTTTGAGCTTAGTAGATTAGAGGTTTGAATTTACATATTGGATTCAAATTGATAATTAAAAGATCCTGGTGTTAGATTTACTAACGTAATCTTTGTAATTGTAACTTGTAAACTATTCCGAGTAAGTGCTCGATTAGTTTTATAGATCAAGTGGTATTAGAGATAGAACCACTGGTCCTTAATTGGATCAAGTTTGGTATTAGAGTAGGTTACTAAGCTCTTTTTGTAGTTAATCACAAGATGGCATCTGAATCAAGTGAAGCATCCATAGTGATGACATCATCAATGGTACGAGAGTTCTTTGAGATGAAGAAGATGATCGAGACTATTTTTCATGGTCAATGTGAAAAGTCTGACAAGGTGCAGAGGCTAGAGGAGGCAAATCATCATTTGCAAAAAGAGAATGAAGAATTGAAGAGATTGTTGGAAGAGGCCAATGCAGAAAAGCAAAGGTTGGAGATCCTGTTACAAGAGATCACTAAAGAGCAGAAAAAGTGGAGTTCTCTTGTATTTGAGAGTGGCTATGTTTGCAAGTTTCATCTACATTTTGAGGATACATCATCCTCATACTCCCCACTTACCCCACCTAATAGTATGAGGGCCTCTTCAACGATAAAGCCATTGGACAAGTTTTCTTGTGGCCACGATTGGGTGAATTCTCCTGGTGCAGTAGAGTGTGTCCATTGTTGACAGATGGAGTACCTTAAGACTCTTAATCTATCATATAGTGACAACAATTATCTTGAAGTATCTTCTTCCATAGACTAGAAGAAGTCAACAAAGGACAAGTAGAGCTCTTTTGCACACTTTGAGAAGCACACAAAAGGTATTAGAATGAAGCTGCTAGGAAAGATGGGCTTTAGAGGAAAGGGCCTTGGAGTTTCTGAGGAAGGTATCACCAGTCTAGTCAAGGTAAAGAAATGACCATAGAACCAAGGATTGGGATTTAGAAAGGAAACGAGACAATCCTCTAGAATTTAGAATTTTCGCAACCACTGTGGCATCACTGGACATTGGGATGCAAAGTGTTGGAAGCTGCATCCAGAGCTCCATCGTCAATCGAGGTCCACAGAGAGACCCAACCACTAGCATGTTGATGAGATGACAATAGAGCCGATAGTTGCTACCACCTCTGAAGCAATCCCAAAGCAAACCAAGCCACAACCTGAGCATCCAGTGAAGGAGAGTTCCTTTGAACAACTCTGAAAGAGCTGGGAACATCGCTCATCGAACTAGTATATCAATTTGTGTGTGTTTATTATGTTTTTGTAGTATAATTGACATGTTGATAAGCTAGTGTGGTTTTGTGAGAATAAAAATCATTAAATTTTTTTGTAATAGTTTATTTATGAAGTTGTATTTCTTCCTAATTGAGAACTTGTAAGGCTCTTAGAAGTCTTGTCTCTTGTAATCAGTGGGGATAGATACTTGAAAACTTCTTACTGCAAGTTAGAAATTTGTTTCTTGTAGTTTCTTTTAGTGCAAAGCTTCAGTTGAAGAGCACTTTTTGGATAGAGTTGTTGAGAACGGTCAACAATGACCTTGTATGTTCTCAACTTGAAGACTCAATTGAGGCCATTTTGAAGACACGTCTGAACTCAGTTGAAGTTCTTGAAGGATTTTATCAATGACCTCATTGTTTCAGATGATCGTGACCCGATCTATATGGTGGAGCCTTGAATCAGCTATTTCGATGTACAAAGGTGAAGGAATATTTTAGGGTAAGGTGCAAATACCATGCTCGAGTAGTTGGAAGAGCAACAGAAGCATGTCCAAAGATGGTGAGAGATGAAGAATGTGAACTACCTGTGAGAAGCATTGGGGGATAAGTTTATCATACTCTGTTTTTCCTTCTTGCTTTAGGTATGTTAACTACATCATGAAGAGTTGTGAATTCCTACATTACCAAAGTGTAAGGCCACACCAAGTAGATGTGACAATGTGTTCGAGAGATTAAGATTGTGGTGAGTGGTAGGATACTGAATGCAAGATGTTTTGAAGGAACTATACACTTTTGGAGGACCAAAAGTTCTTCAGTGGGGAGGTTTGATCCAAAAGGATCTTTAGGACCAAAAATTGAAGTGTTCCAGTTTGTCTTAGGAGCAGTACCATCATGTAGAGCATAGAATTATGAATCTGGAACAATTTGAATAGGCAAAAATTGAGTTGGTTTGTGCAAGATATTGCTAGTCAAATCTTGGTCAAAGGTTGGTCAACTTAGGGATCAAGGATGGGAAAAAAGGTGGAAAAATTCATCGTCACCAAATTGGTCAAAGTTGGCATCATCAAAAAGGTCTTATCATCAGGCTTCCAACAACATTTGTTTCATTGAAAAAGGAGTTCATACGCAAAAGTTATGAGCAGTCAAAGATGATTGGGAAAATGGTTGACTGATGATGTGGCATGATGTCAGCATGATGATGCAAAAAATACAGTCAACATTCTCAGCTAGTCAAAGGTTGACACATGGCATTATAGGGCAGAAAGTATGTGCCACATGTATGGCAAGGAAGCGCACGTGGCACGATCTCAGGAGCCCATGTGGCAAGTCTGCTTAGTTGGCAGTCCACGTGTCAATTGCAAAATTTATGTTTCGGCACATGAAGGGGTCCCTAGGAATCGAACCCATGACTTGCGAGCTCCAAGACATGGCCAATGGCCATTGAGCCACCGATTGACTTTAAAATGAAAAGGGAAAACTTTATATTTAACCTTTACCTACCAGAAATTGGCCTTTGGAATACTGTCGGCGAGGTTTGAACCCCCGATTGACAACCTATCCAAAACTGGGTGGGCCGTTGTGCTATTGTAGCGTTTGGAGGTATTTTTGGCACAGGTTATCTTTGAAACCTTATCAATCCACCAACTAACTATGTAAAAATAGGTTTATTTGTTAATAATTCACCCCCAAATTTGTGATAAGGCTAATCCCCTAAAATGGCCAAAGGGGGATTTCGGATATGGGGTTAATTAATAAACCCTATATTTAACACAATTTGGTTAAGCCTAATTTTGGCTTATTTTTATGTATAAAAGGAGACTAGGAGGGTCTTCCTAAGGGGGGATCAATGGATCATCCAATTCTTTGGATCCGACTCTTCTCAAGCCAATTCTTCTTGTAAGCCAAGCTTTCCTTGGAGGAATTTTGTAACTTGGCGAAGAACCTACATTTTGTAAAAGCTGTTGCAAAGCTTCTTCTTGTTCTTCTGTAAGGATGTCTTGTTGATGTGGGAGCTATCATCATAGGTGAAGCTTCTTTCTTGAGGCCTCTTGTAAGGCAAAAGTTGACTTCTTTTGGTAACCTGTGGTGTTTCCAAGTCTTGAAGGCAATAGATCGATTCATTTTTTTGGAAAATCTAGAGACATAGCCAATATTCGGTGAACTCCATTATCATCTCAGTTCTATTCTTTTGTTATTAATCTTGCAATTGTTTCTTTGAGCTTAGTAGATTAGAGGTTTGAATTTACATATTGGATTCAAATTGATAATTAAAAGATCTTGGTGTTAGATTTACTAATGTAATCTTTGTAAGTCTAACTCATGAACTATTCCAAGTAAGCGCTCGATTAGTTTTATAGATCAAGTGGTACCAGAGATAGAACCACTGGATTATAATCAGATCAACCTAGTTGGCTTAACAACTATTTGCCAAATCCTCCAACAAGGTGGCATTTCTAGATTGAAGTGTCTAAAGACCTCTAACTAGGCCACTTCTTATAGGGTGATCAAGTCCTCTAACATGTTCACACCTAATAGTATTTTCTATAACCTTTAAAATGGTTAGCTCCTAATAGGGTTCACTTCATAAGAGTTAACATTAGTAACTATTTGCAATTGGTGGTTTTTTCCAAATTGGGTTTCCACATTAAATCTTGGTGTCATTTGTGTTCATGCTATTACTTTTATGTGTATGCAACTAAGTTAATTGAGGTTAGTCATAGATAATATCTTAAGATCTACATGTTTAGTATTTTCTGAGTAATAGTTGATATTATAGTGCTTGCCGAGTTACAACTTATTGTTATCATTTGTATACGTGAAAAGGTGGCCTTAGATCTTTCACCTACACTTCAACATGGTCATTAAATGCGGATTCATCCTAGAATAAACATGGAGTCATTTATCCAAGAGGCCCGAAAATGTGACCATTTTCCTTCTAACTAGAAGGATTTTTGCTATCGTGCTCTAAGAATGAGGAGCAGGCAACCAAACCTTTCTAGAATGAAGGATTTGATGCAGAATATGATCATGCAATTAATCTATATGAAGTGCAAGTGTTAATCTAGAGAAAAAAAGATATTAAGATAAATGTATGCATTCTTATTTTAAAATGACATGAAAGTATTTAAGCAAATATGAAAGCTAGAATGCGTGATTATTTTGACAACAATTCAATACAATCAAATTCCAACCTCTATAATGAGGGATTGAGAGCCCCTTAAATAGAATCCAAGAATTGATCAATGGTCAGTATCAATTTGGATGAATAAGTAAGATTAAAGAGAAGATTTAGTTAAAATGGAAACTTCCTTATGTAAGTAAAGTTGAATGTTTCAAATCTAAGTGTGATGAGTAGTTAACTAAGCTTTTCATAAGTGTCAGAACAAGTAAACTAGATTAATTCCAATTTCAAGAGATAGTTCACTCAGAGTTTCCATTTTGGAACTGAAGAGAAGATTTCGAAGATATTATTTAATTTAATAAAGTGAGATATGACCTCATAAAAGCCTTTTCCATTTAATTGAATAATCTTATTCAATTAATTAAAGTGAGCATAAATATTAAATTAAATACTTTTAATTTCTTAGTACATTAGCCTTAGGATATAATTCAATTTAATTAAAGTACAAACACTTTAAATTAAATTAAATATTAATGAATAGGTTTAATGTGACTAATTTGAATCAATACTTAGGAATTAAATAGGTAGCCTCATTAATGCAGATTTAGGGTTTTCTGCATTTGACAATTAAGTCAAGTAGTGAAAATCAGAATAAGAATTCCCTAGTAAAATAGGACTTTAGAATTGATCAAAATAGACTAGAATTGGTTAACATGGCAATGAGCCAATTTTGGGGTATTACATTTTACCCCTCTTTGAATAAATGTGTGAGTAGCATGTTCAATTCAAAGAAAATTAGAAAGCATGATGCAAAGATCACGAAATGAGATTGGTTCTAAAATTGATGATACAAAGACCAATTGATAAGCTTTTAAAAATGATCTCTAGAATGAAGCTTAACCTTAAGGGATCTGGGTAGAACACCTAGATAGCTGAATTGATAAGCTTTTAAAGATTATCTCTAGAATGGAGCTTAACCTTAAGGGATCTAGGTAGAAAACCTAGATACCTAAATTGATAAGCTTTTAAAGATCATCTCCAAAATGGATTTTAACCTTCAGGGATCCAAGTAGAACACTTAGATACTTGAGATGAATAAGCTTTTAAAAAGTATCTCTAGAAAAAAGCTTAATCTTAAGGGATCCAAGTAGAACACTTGGATACCTAAGCATAAAACATAACAAAATCCAATCAAGAGAAATATAATCATCCTCAAAACAAGGCTTGATCCTTAGGAGTCGGGGTTTAGATTGTCTTGATACTTGTCCATCAAACTCTGATAGAGATTGTTATAAGATATTAAAAAATGATGAAAAGATGAGAATAGATGATAAAGATGCTAGATAGCAGGGAAGAAGATGTCCTAAGTGATAAGGACATAAGATGGAACAAGATGCCCCAAGCAATGAAGATTCATATTGATTTTGAAATTTAGATTCAATGATGTAATCATCCTATCCCCTAGGGAGCGAAATCAAAAGATGACACACCTGAAATATAATTTAAAGTAGTAAAGAGAGAGATACAAAAGAAATTTAAGAGTCAGTAGAATATAGAAGAGATTAGAATTATCAGAAGAAAATTTGGAGTGAATTTAGCATGATTTTAGAGGCCAAAAGACCAAATTTGACTATAGTTGACTTTTTGTAGATTGGTGATGAAATTTGGAGAAATTTGGAGTTGAAAAGATTCTAAGATTCAAAAAGTATGAACAAAAATTTGAACTACACAAGTGTTTGATCGTGTTCGTCCCAAAATTTTAAAATGCATTTTTTAGCTATTTAAGTGTGTTAGATTTTGAATTCGATCCCGAAAATGGATTTAGAATGGTAAAATTAGCCAGAGAGGTGACTTTTGCACAAATCGAAGCACTTTGAAAAATTAGGTCAACACATATATAAGTGCCCAAAGGGTCATTTTCAAATCATTTGTGCATTTTGTCTTTAGTGGAGAAGAGAGCTCTGAGAGGAAGATGGCAGTTCTAGTGTGCACACACCATTTCAACCACTCCCAACAATATAGCTGGCTGACAAACTATGGACCTCTGGTGAGTAGTCGATAATCTCTCTTCACATTTTATTTTTGCACATGTTTTGAGACATTTTTAGTGTGTTTTTAGCATGTTTTTAGGGTAGGTCATTTGGTTCTTGCATGGGGGTTTCTTTCCTCACATGAACCCAATCTATCTTTGCATGAAGATCCACCAGCTTGGTGTTTCTTTGCATGCTCTGGTGAGAAATCTTGCATGAGAGATATCCACCTTTCATGCAAGATGCATGAGATTTTTGGGGGCATCTCACTCAAAGTCTCATCATTCCTTGTGCAAGGACTTGTTTTCTTGCGCAAAGATGCAAGATCTCACATGAGAAAATGCATTCTTGCACAAAAAATCTGGTGGACTAGGCGAAAGTAAAATTGCATTTTTGATGTTCCATTTTAAATTTGCTTTCATTTTGTTGTCATTTTGACTTGTCAAGAAAGTATTGATTGTTTGCATGTTGTTGTTGCTCATGTGTGCATTTTCTTTGATGACATTGCATTCAAGTCCCACTATCTACCTTACAGAGCTTTGTTACAGAGTCTTGATGATGTAGATATGGCACACATTGATAGATTAGGATTAGCGTATCTATGCCAAATCCCAAAAGTGCTAGTGAATCACGACCTATTGACTGCCTTGGTGGAGCATTTTCATTCGAAGTTGAACACCTTTCATATTCCATAGGGGGAGATGACTATTACACCATAGGACATCTAATGGATATTGCAGATATCCTTCCATAAACTGTGAGTGGTGTATGACATAGTGCTCTGAGCAGGCATAGAGGTCTTGAGGACCATATTTCAGTAGGAGTTAGTGATAGGGTGAGCCCTCACATGGGATGAGCTCATTCATACATATGGGACCACTCACAAGTTGGCATTAGTGTTAGCCATATTCATTAGTTGCTTCTTGGTACCCTACAGAGGATAGCATAGATTAGAGTGTGAGTGGGGTGTGATGCTATAGAGGATGCTCAAATCTCCTGAGTAGTTTGGGTGGGGCCATTGCATGCTTGCCCATATGTTTTATGAGATGCACAAGATTGTTTATCATGAGTGGAAGAGCATGGCTGCCAGAGTTCATGTTCTTTAGATCTGGGCCTTGGAGCACCTACTAGTGACCAGACCTATTTTTTAGGATGCCTGAGAGCCTATGGAGCCATTTATATGCAGATATAGGGGGCAACTTACCTAGGCAAGTTTGGGTAAGACAAAAAATTGGAGGACACGTCTCAATGATCTAGTCTCTATCATATGGCAGCCCTAGAGAGAGATCGAGGATTGGGATGATGCTCTACGAGAGCTTAGCTAGATGTTCTCCTCATGACCACTGTTAGGTTGAGCCATGTACATCATAGAGAGATTCCCCATGATGTGGGTGTGGTGACAGTATGGGTGGCCCGAGGACATCTCATAGGAGTACTATTCATATGCCCGGGTATCAAGAGATATGGATCGAGGGTGGTCTGCAAGGTTAGATCTCAGGAGATCAATGATAGATGTGTGCAACCTAGTTGCATCATAGGGGGAATATCTCCTAGATATATCAGATGCTGAGATGATGCTTTCTTACCTAGCATATTTTATTAGCTACCACATGATTCATAGATCCAATGCAGATGGCAACATAGTGACCACATGAGGCACTCGTATAGGGTCCAGTCTAGTAGCTAGTATTGCAGTGAGCACAATAGCTACCATAGGGACCAGCCAAGTAGGTTAGACATCAAGTTTGATAGGTACAAATCCCCCCTCAAAAAATGGGGTTAGATCCAGGCATTGGAGGTAGTGGGGCAGAGTAGGGTTGGTGACAAATATTGCATACAGAGGAGCCAACACTAGTAGAGTAGCCTTAGGAGATGTTGAATGAGGAGATGTAGGATCAGCCTATTGTCGAGCCCTTTGATGCAGTAAGGAGGGTGAGAGAGTAGATCTAATAGGCCTCCCAATAGTTGGGGGAGTTACATATATAGGTGGTGGTGTGAGATACATGGATAACAGAGCAGGATTGCTAGATCCTAAGGCTACGAGAGTAGGTGTAGGTGGCTAAGCAGAGGATAGAGATGTTGTAGGATGAGGGTAGACTACAGGCAGCCTAAGTAGCTTATTATTTTATAGCATACTCCTAAGTGGTGCCCAATGAGGCTTAGCAAGTGCCACATTTTTCCCAGTATGCTCAAGAGTCTGGGGGTGCACGACCACCTGCTAGGCTAGATATGCCACCTCCTCCTCCTCCTCCTCCTCCAGGAGGTGAGAGCACTAGATAGAGTTAGATCTTGATATTTTGCCTTTGAGTTTTGATTCTGGCCATGTATCAATTGGTGTGTCGGCACCATTTTGTATCATTTTTGATTGACAATGCTCAAGTAGTGATCATTTTTGTACTGACACATTCTTTTATATATATATATATATATATGAGATTTTGCGCTGAACATCTTGTGTACATGTCATTATCATTGTCTACCTTTTAATTTGATATACATGAGATGTTTTATTGCTATGATTATGAGATGTAAATTTGATGTGATGTATGGATGCATTTTTTATTTGAGTTGTTCATGTAGATGAAATGAATTTATTGATTTATGAATGAAATGAATAGGTAAATGGACTGACATCTCATGTATTATTTTCATGTTTTTTCTTGATAGTGACTAGTATTTCATTGAGGAGCACAAGAGCATGAACCAAAGAATCAAATGCTTGTGCAACCATGAAGAATCATTATACTTTGAAAGGACCAGCAATCCCCCATCATAGAAGATGAAAGTAGAGTTGCAATCCAATTATATGTTGAACCAAGTAATGCATGCAACACAACCCTATATTTGATGCAACCTAAAACTATATGCAACCTTAGATCTAGTTACCAAGCTTTGACAATATATCATCATTGAGCATATAGCAAAACCCTAGATGTCATACAATTCTCACTAATATTGCAATCATGTGAATATGAGTAGGACATTTGTTCTAGTTTTTTTGGGATGAAATGTAAGCATTTGAGCCACAAGAAGCCAGAATGACTAGAACATTTGTCCCTTTCAATGTAGCAAGTTAACATAAGCATCAGAGCATAAATGCTAGGATGACTAGAATGTTGCTTGCATGCAGACACACTAGACACATAGGAGATCCCTCTTATGCTAAGTAATCAGTGAGTATTCTATCTGCAATGACCCTTGCATTCATAAACTAAGATAGAAGTGTGCTAAATATACTTGTAGTGACCCATACATTCAATTAGCAAGACGAGTATCAATATTTAATATAGCATGAAGAGTTCACTCCAACAAGCAAGGAGAAGAACCAATGTTATTTGATGTATCCATATTAAAGGATTCAAGGTACACCCAGCCATGCAATATGAGATGGGGGCTCTTATAGTGGACACCCCTCTGATATGAATGTTTCAAATTATTGGAACTAAACCAAAAATAGAAATCAAAGAAAAGATCATGCCCCCAGTCATTACTTCTCTTGTGAGAATGACATCATCAAGTTGCTTGAGGAGGTATGATGAAAGTGAAAGCAAAAAAAACAAAGGAAAATTCTCAACATATCCAAAACAATTGATCATTTTGAGTTTTGTCATTGTTGTGTTATAGGATTGATGTCAAGTTTTAGTCTCTAGAACATAGATGAAATAACTCTCTTTAGTAGGGTGACAACAGTAGACAGATGTAGCCAGAAGGACTAGTGACTGAAGTCAAAGAGGAATCTTCAGAGTGAAGAACCTAAGTAGAACTAAGCATCAATAGACAGACATAGCTAGGAAAACTAGTGACTGATGCAAGAGAGATCTTTCATGGAAGGAATCTCAAAAATTAACACAAGAAATAGTAGGCAGATGCAGCTAAAACAATTGCTGAGTATCGTGAAAGAGATTCTATGAGAAGAATCTTGAAGAGAGTGACACTAGTGATAGTAGGTAGACATAACTAGAATGATTGGTGACTATCATGAAAGAGATTATATGAGGAGAATCTCGAGAAGAGTGACACTAGAGACAATAGGTAGAAACAACCATAATGATTGGTGACTAATGCGAAAGAGATTCTATGATGCTGAAGGGTGTGCCCCTGAGGTATGAAAAGATTCAATCCATGAATACATGAGCAGAAAAGTAGGAAAAGTAGGAAAATAGATGTGTAGGGAGCCAGAAGATGTGCTGCAAGATGGAGCATTGTTTACAAGAGGCCTATGTTTACTAGGTTTACCCTTCTTGGCAGGGATTTCATTTTTTTGCTACCATGATGCCTATTTCTTGGTTTTCATTAGTGACACTTTCCTTGTTTTTCAATTTTTTTTTGTATTTTTGGAATTTTTCAAAATTTTTTGGTATTACCAAGGTGCCTATTGCTAGGTTTTCACTAGGGTAATGATTTTTTTGAGGACATTTTGCATTTTTTAAGAGTTTTTTTTAGGACTTTTAAATATGTACAAAGAGCTTCTAAGATCATATTAGCTATAAAACTGCTTCAAGTGGAGAGTGTTGACAGGCTCCTTGAGCAGTTCTCCCTTGGTTGTAGAAAGTTGGTAAGCACTGGATCCATGCACTATAGTGATTATGTAAGGACCAAGCCATTTTGGTTTGAACTTACCTTTTTGTATCCGTTGTTGTTGATTCTTAGGATTCTCTCTCAGGACGAGATCACCTAGTTGGAAGTCATGTGGCTTAACTTTCCTATTGTAGCTTCTAGACATTCACTATTGATAAGCTTGCAGATGATCGCATGCCACTTGTCAATGTTCATCTAGTAGTACTAGCTCTTGAAGCTGAGCTATTTTGTAATCTTCATTGGTTCAGGTTCATAAACAAACATTGTAGGAATGTGTTCAGTTTCAGTATGTTGTGATTGGAAAGGTCCTTTGAAAATGAATTTAGAAGTTTTGTTCCGGATGTGGGACCTTTCCAAGCCAAAGGATCCTCTTGATACAAGGGGTTCCTAGTTTGTTTTAAGTTTATGGAGAATGTTCATTGGACTCAAGGTGATTTGATGGGTGAGGGAAATCATGAAGATTCTTCACTAGAAAAATTGGACATAGATCATGTACAAAATGGAAGATGACCTCTGTCATGATTATGAGCTCTAGCTCAACCTTGCTTAAGTCTAAGGGGATGGAACACATTTCCACTTCTTGTTGTGACAGTCATAGATAAGGGCAAGAAGCAAAAACCAAGAGAAGGATTACACTAAAACATAGCCTCAAAAAGCAAAGAAAGAGTGTTGTATACTAAGGTACAAATAGTCTCAGTAGAGGCTAGGAAAGCCAAAGATTATGACTATCATGACAAAAAGTATAACAAACCTAGAGGATGAGAATAAGATAAATAAGAGACAAGACTAGTTAAAGTATAGATCATGAGTTATTAGCTAAGAAAAAATGTTGTTGTTTGGGACTATTTACAAACAAAGAAGAGGCAACCTGATGTAGGAAATAGACTGGACGCAGGGCATAGATTGCTCAAACAAGTTGATTTGGTAGTTTTGACTCAAGGTCTCACACGAAGATCCTCTGGGAGGTAGAAAAGAAAGTACACAGCCATAGGTGAAATCTCAAAACAATAATTTGAACTCACATGAAGATGTGTTACATGCCACAAAAAGAAATGCTAGGATTTGACAGAATGCTATCAGCAAGATCTTGCACAAAGATATGCAAGTGCTCGCGTGAGGACTTGAATAGAGCCATGTGAAGAAGTGATAGGACAAAAGGAACTTGCATGAAATGTTGCAAACTGTGCACAAAAAATGAGACCAGACTAACAACTGAACTAGATTTTGAAGAGGTTTTGAAAATTTCAAACTATTCTGGATAGATTGTTGATTTTATTGGCAAATATTAGATAGATTACAAGGTTGATTTTCAAGTTTGTGAAATAATGTTGGGTTCCAAGTAAGACAAAGTGTTTTCAACAAGACACAGGAAGCAAGTAGTAGTCGAATATAACCCAATTGAGAGAAAAGAAACTCAGAGGGATGAGGGAGTCTTGAACTTGAATTTGTTTACATAGATTTGAACATTTTTAAGACTCAATAACAAACACACTTTATCCCTAAAAATATAAAATGGTAGAGAAGGCAAAACTTTTGTTCCACAACTTATGTGCATGCATGCACCTCACATAGCTATGTCACCCCCTAGAAGGCACTCGTGTTTTTGGTGTATTTAAAGGGATCAATAACATATACACTTAATGAACACCCTTATGGTAGGGGTCAAGCATGTATACCACCTTCCAACGCCCAGTGGCATGCCTGTGGTGAGTTCTATAGGAGATATTCTTGCCCCTCCTTGCACAAAGATTATGTCTCCTTTTAGAGGTGAACCAGGTAGCCTCTAACTAAATTTTTTTACTTTGCTTCCATTCATATTAATCTCTGGTGGCTCTACAAGTGCAGTTGAGACTGGCAGCCCACACAAACATTTAAAAGTGCACACACTTGCTTAGAAAGACTAAGGTGAACACTGTCCAGTGCAACAAATAGAGCCTCCTCTTGATATGTGATATCAAGAATCAAGAGGAAGAAATTAATATGGCTTTGGAGTCTTTCACTCTACAAAGATTTTTTATTATACTAAGTTGGAATCTCTGGCAAAAGGAGTGTGCTTAGTTGGGTCCTCTATGATCACTTTGATAGGCCCTCTAAGGGATTGACCTAGACTGGCAGTTTTAACACAAGGCTCAAAGTTTCTAATTTCCCTCAAGAGGAAAGAACATTCTCCTCTACCTTATTTTCTCACACAAACATGCATAACACATTAATCATCAACTTAGCTTAATCAATCTAGACTCATCCTTTCTAAAGATTTTGATCCCCTAAAAGGAAATCATCATCTCATCATAGAAAATGGTTCATACTAGAGAACCACTAAGTTTCTTGCCTCTCTTAGATGTTGTCTTTCAAAGGCTTTTAGGTTTTTGATTCACCCTTGGTCATGACCTCCAAGTGGTGAGAAGCATAGTCCCCTATTCCTCTATCTTTCACCCTATGAAGTTCACAAGCCCTAATTAGACTATTCTTAGAAAGCATGAAAAAGACACATTGTTTTAGTGGGTTTTAATATTGGTCTTCGACAATCATATCTTTGACACTGTCTTACAAACACATAGTTAGTTTATGTTTAGGAAAGTTTGTATAAAGGAGTCTTCATCAAACATCCTATAGACAACTATTAGGCTGTAGAAAACTAGAAAACTAAAATAATGATGCTTCAGAAAAATATGTCAGTAAAAAATGATAAATAACATATTGAAAGACTACATTTTAACTATTTTGTTTCAAGATTTTGTGTGAAAATGAGATTTTCCACACAAAAATTTGGAAGACCATATGAACAAGTATGATAGAATGATGAAAATATCAAAAAATCAGATAGATGAGGCCAGAAAAATTATTTTTCCTTGCCCCACAGTAGGCACAAGAAATGTATACATGAAAAGGTGGCCTTGGATCTTTCACCTACACTTCAACATAGTCATTAAATTTGGATTCATCCTGGAATAAACATGAAGTCATTTATCCAATAGGCCCAACAATGTGACCTGTTGCCTTCTAACTAGAAGGATTTTGCCTATTGTGCTCTTAGAACAAGGAGCAAACAACTAGAACTTTCTAAAATGAAGGATTTGATGTAGAATATGACCATGTAATTAATCTATATGAAGTGCAAGTGTTAATATAGAAAAAATAAAATTAAGTTAAATGTATGCATTCTTATTCTAAAATGACATTAAAATATTTAAGCAAATATGAATTCTAGAGTGCATGATTATTTCGACAACAATTCAATACAATCAAATTCCAACCTTTGTAATGAGGGATTGAGAGCCCCTTAAATAGAATCCAGGAATTGATCAAGGATCAAGATCAATTTGGATGAATGGTTAAGATTAAAGAGAAGATTCAGTTAAAATGGAAACTTCCTTTTGCAAGTAAAGTTAACTATTTCAAATATGAGTGCGATGAGTAGTTAACTGAGCTTTTCATAAGTGTGAGACTAAGTTAACTAGATTAATTCCAATTTCAAGAGATAGTTCACTCAAAGTTTCCATTTTGGAACTAAAGAGAAGATTTTGAAGATATTATTTAATTCAATAAAATGAGATATGACCTCATAAATGCTTTTCCATTTAATTGAATAATCTTATTCAATTAATTAAAAGTGAGCATAAATGTGAAATTAAATACTTTTAATTCCTTAGTACATTAGCCTTAGGATATAATTTAATTTAATTAAAGTACAAAAAATTTCAATTAAATTAAATCTTAATCAATAGGTTTAGTGTGACTAATTTGAATCAATACTTAGGAATTAAATAGGTAGCCTGATTAATGCAGATTTATGGTTTTCTGCATTTGACAATTAAGTTAAGTAGCAAAAATCAAAATAATAATTTCCTAGTAAAATATGACTTTAGAATTGATTGAAATAGACCAGAATTGGTTAACATGGCAATGAGCCAATTTTGGGGTATTACAACATTAATCGAGTGTCTACGTGTTAATTGAGTAACAACACTTTCAGGAGTGTTTATGTTTTTTTTTGACATCTAAGGGATCTGAGATTTATTTTAGTGGTAATTGATTCAACCCTCCCCTCTAAGTTACTCCTCTTATATTTCCAACAATTGGTATAAGATATTTTGGTGCTTGTAGAGAAGGTTTGAAGGACCTAAGCTAAAGATCAATATGTTTTACAGGAGAGATATTCCCAAGTTGAACAGAGATAACTTCAAGTCATGATAAGAACTTATGAAGCTACATATGGAAACCATCAATAGTTTAGGTCTGAAATATTTGAATGCTAAGTATAAGGCTCCTACTAGAACCTTGACTATGGAGGAGATTGCTAAAAAGAAAAATCACAATATCATGATGATTGGAATTGCATCAACTCTTAACTATATTGAATTTGATGAGGTCAAAGAATGTGCTACTATTCATGAGATGTGGACAAAGATAAAGGATATATATGGAGGCAATGATAATGTGAGAAGAGCCAAGGTAGAAAGCTTGAGAGGTCAGTTTGATTAGATGAAGATGAGAGAGGATGAAAATATTGCAAACTATGTTGACAAATCAAAGTTAGTGTCAATGTAATCGAATCCTCTTGAGGAACAATTGAATATGTGATAGTGGTAAGGAAGGTACTTAGAACCCTTCTTCCTATCTATATAATTAGAGTGTCTATTATTCAAGAGATGAGATGTGATCCAAATATTAAGATAACCTTGGATTCTCTAGTGGGAAGATTAACAACATTTGAGCTAGATAACTATGATAATTATGTTCTTAGTTCTAGTAATCTTGAGTCTATATTTAAATCCAAGTTATCACTCAAGAAGAAGGATGAAAAGTCTAAAGGTAAATCATCTAAAAGTGAAGATGAAGATAGTTCTGATAGTGATCTTGAATCCATTGAAGCATTTCTCACAAGGAGGTATCCCAAAGACAAAGGAAAATACAAAGGTAAAATTTCTCTAATTTGTTTTTCTTGTGAAGAAGTTGGTCACATTACTGCAAGGTTTCCAAATAAATAAGAGAAAGATGAAAAGAAGAATAATAAGTATAAAGGAAAGATAATTTTCAAAAGCTACAAGGACTACGAGGAAAAAGGTAAGAAGTCTTGTTTTCTGGCTAAAGATTCAGATAGTAGTGATGATGATGAAATGGTCTATATTGTTACAAAAGATTAGTTTGATAATGAAGAAGATAAAATAACACTTATCTCTAATGTTAGCAAAAATGATACATAGATTATTGATAGTAGTTGTTATCATCATATGACTGGTGAGAAGATAAAATTTTGAACGTATGGAACACTATGATGGTGGAAGTGTAAGATTTGGAAACAATGAATCATGTTGCATAAAAGGAAAAGGTTGTATTTCTCTAACCAATGAACTCAGATGTGATAATGCTTATTGGGTTGAAGGATTAAAACATTATCCACTAAGTGTGGCACTATTGAATAACATTAGATTCAAGATAGAATTCATGAATGAGAAGTCCAAGCTACTAGATGGAAAAGGAAATCTAGTTGGGTTCAATAATATAAAAAAAGTCAACTTATTCTACCTAGAACTTAGTGAAAGTTCATGTTTGATTGCTCAAGTAGAAGAAAGTTAGACATGGCATAAAAGGTTATGTCATGTGAACTTTGATAACCTGATCAAGATAAGTAAAAACAAAAGAGTACGAGGTATTTCTAATATGAGGAAACCTGATAGTGGCCTATGCAAAAATTATCAAATTTGTAAGATGGGCAAGACAAGTTTGAAGAGCAAGAACTATCATTCTAAAGAAGTCATGGTGTTGGTTCACATAGACCTTTGAGGACCTATTGGCATTGAGAGATATAGTGGAGATAAGTAGTTTATTTTATTTATTGATGATTACTCTAGAATGATGATAGTAATGTATCTAAAAGATAAATATGAAGCTTTTAAAAAGTTTAAGTGGTATCTAGCAAGAGTAGAGAAGGAAACATGAAAGAAGCTAAATTTTTTGTGGTTAGATAAAGGAGGTGAAAAATAAATTCAATGAATTGTGCACTGAAAGAGAAATCAAAAGACAAGTATCAACCCTTGGTAATATCAAAAGAATGGTATAGCAGAAAGAAGGAGCATATCAATCATGGATTGTGCAAGAACCTAGATGATAGAAAATAATATTGCAATCAAATACTGGAAGGAAGAAATCAGTACAATAGTTCATACCTTGAACAAAGTATAGATACTAAAAGACTCAAATCAAACTCCTTATAAACTATGGTATGGCTACAAAACTAATGTGAGTTACTTGAAAGTATTTGGTAGAAAATGTTATATTTTGAAAGAGACTAGGAAAGGTAAATTTGATGTCAAAAGTGATGAAGGCATATTCCTAGGATGCTCTAGTAGAGAAGTAAGGAATAAATATGTTTGAGTCTAACCACTCATAAGATCATAAAAAGTGCACATGTGAAGATTGTTGAGTTTGCAAAAAAGAGTGAAGTAGAGAGCAACAAAGAACCTAAAGATTATAGAAAGTTTGTTTACTTTGAACTTGATACATTGCCTAATCCAATTGAAAGTTAGCAAATTTCACCTCCCAAGTTACAACCAGTGCATCCTAAGTCACAGTCTAAGGGGCCCGAGTCACAGTCAAAGGCTACTAAGTTGTAGCTAGTGCAAATCGAGTCAAAATCTGAAGGACCCGAGTCATAGACAATGGGACCTGATCATGATGTAGATGATCATGGTGAGGCAAGTGGAAAAAGTTCTAAATCCAAATTACCTATATTGGCAAGATATGTTAGAAGGCACCATAGATCTAAGTAGAGAATTAGAGACTAGTCAAATGGTACAATTACAAGGAACAAATCAAAAGGTATATGTTTTCTTACTCAATTTGAACCTAGAATAGATAAAAATGCTTTGGATAATGAAAGTTGGATTGAAGAAATGAATGAAGAGATAAAATAGATAAAAATGAATAAGACCTAGACTCTTGTTCCTAGACCCAAGGATAAAAATGTAATTGACGCAAAGTGAGTTTTTAGAAATAAGTTGAATGAAGATGGAGAAGTTCCAAGAAACAAAGAAAGGTTTAGAGACTAGTAAAATGGTACAATTACAAGGAACAAATCAAAATGTATATCTTTTCTTACTCAATTTGAACCTAGAATAGTTAAAGATGCTTTGGATAATGAAAGTTGGATTGAAAAAATGAATGAAGAGATAGAATAGATAAAAATGAATAAGACCGAGACTCTTGTTCCTAGACCCAAGGATAAAAATGTAATTGACACAAAGTGAGTTTTTAGAAATAAGATGAATGAAGATGGAGAAGTTCCAAGAAACAAAAAAATCTTATTCTTAAGAAGAAGGTATTGACTATGGTGAAAGTTTTCTCCAGTTGCAAGATTAGAAGGTGTTAGGAACTTACTTGCTTATGATACATTTAAAGGATTTAAAGTGTATCAGATGGATTTGAAATCTACATTCGTGAATGAAATTCTTGAAGAATAAGATTACATAGAACAACCTAAAGGTTTTGTAGATCCTAGCAAAAGGGATATGGTTTGTAAACTGTACAAAGCATTGTATGGTATCAAGAAAGATCCTAAAGCTTGGTATGAAAGACTTCATAATTACTTGATGAAGATTGGTTTTCAAAGGATAAATGATAACAACAACCTTTACATCAAAGAAGGACCAGACAAGAAGATTGTGTTGGTAGAAATCTTTGTAAATGACACATTATTTACTAGAAATGATGATTTATGCAAATCCTTTTAGAAGAAATGAGTAAGGAATTTGAAATGTCAATTTTTGGAGAAATTAAATTCTTTGTTGGCTTGCAAATTTAATAGAAGAAAGATGGTATCTACATTACTCAATCTAAGTATATCAAGGATATATTGAAGAAATTTAGAATGGAGGATTCAACACCAGTTGGAACACCTATTTCTACTCAACATAAGCTTTCTAAAAATTTTGATTCCAAGGAGGCACATTAGACCACATACAAATCAATGATTGAAAAACTTTAGTATGTTGTACATACTAGGCCTGATATTGCTCTTACAGTTGGTATGGTGGTAAGATTCTCAACTAATAATAAAGAAAATCATATGATGGCAATAAATAGAATCATAAGGTATCTAAAGGGTACTGAAGACTATGGATTATGGTACAAGAAAGGAGTCAATTTGGATTTGAAAGCCTTCACTAATCAAGATTGGGGAGGAAGTGTTGATGATAGGAAGAGCACTAGTGGTGGAGCATTCTTTCTTAGTAAGAGACTAGTGTCTAGGAAAAGTAATTATAAAAATTGCATTTTTTGTATATAGTAGAGGCAGAGTATGTTGTATTAGTATTTAGTTGTTCCAATGTTGTTTGGTTCAAGCAATTTTTGGTAGGTATGAAGGTAGAGATCAAGGATCCAATGGTTATCTTCTGTGATAACATCAATGGCTGGTCAGTTTAATACCTTAGTAATGAAAGATTGGAAATCCTTTCACAATGATTCTATGGTTAGATAGAATCACGTGTTTTACTTAAAATAATACACCAAATTCATTTGATTTATCAATCAGGGAGTGTAAACTTGAAATGGTGACGACAAAGTATATGTTTTTTTCTTCTTTAAGTCATTGCAACAAAAGCAAAGGAAATGCTGAAGGAAACTTATGCTAGAAACTAAAACAACAACTTAATTTAAAGATTAAGATAATGCTACAAATGGTAAACCTATCTATGCACCTATGTTGTAGGAACAATTCACTAATTTTGTTCTCAATGGTTGTAGGAGAAACAAAGTTCTACCTTACTTACAAACAATAAGGAAATGAAATATATTCTAGTGGAATAGCTCATTCACCAAGTAGGCCCCCTTGGATGAGAGAAAAAAAAAAAACACAATCAAGATAAGAGATGTAAACTTGAACTATGCATTCTATTCATTTATAGTGAAAGATTACACTTGATTAAAAATAGTATCACACTTTTCTACTATGAAAAAATCAACTCACTCTATTTTTCTCTTCCAATTGTGCTCAAACTAACAACACTCATTATTTTAAAAGGAAGCTACAACTACTTCCTAACTCTAAGATCACGCCATTAATGAGGATCAATTATAGGCTCATAAATTTTGAAATAGAAACAATATTAACCATCAATAAATCCTCCAATAGCAAGTTGTGGAAGCTAAATTTGCGTGTTGTAATAACAGAAAGCAATAAATGTTTTTCTCTGTTTGCAAAGGTCTAACAATCTGATTGGCTTTGAATTCTTTAGTGCTAAAATGTTCATCCTTGAATATCCAAAAAAATACCTAAAAAATAATCAATTCACACACAACCTCCATCTAAATATATTTATTTTCATCATCAATATTAGAAAAAAGGTGTAAAGTTCAAATTACCACTCTTGCAAATCCCATCTCTATGGGAGGAAAACTACCCAAAACATAACATAGATGGGGAAACATATATTAGCATGCAATACTACTTCATTCTACCATTTTTTCCCATAGATTCAAGAAAATATAGCATCTTTAAACTATCCATATTCCTACATTTTTTCACATTTACATAAAAAACCATAAGTTCATATTCTTGAAACCATAAAGTCATAACTATTTACAAGATAATTATTCAAAAGTAAGATAAAAAGAACTTATAATGATGGCCTTTTGGAGGCCCATTATTCCCCCGAACTGAGCTATTGTTGGTCCCCAACATCCATGAAATTTATGATTTTTGCCCAAACTCTCCAATCACAAGCTATCTTCTCCCTTGGCTCATTCTTAATATAATTAAAGTATCCATAATTTTCCTTGAGCCTTCTCCATCGCCAAACTTTTGTTGAAATATCATGACCTTCTGCATTGTTGTTTACTGCTAATAGCGGCTATGAGAGAATGGGAGGTTGAAACCTTAATGGGAGCCAATATTGGCATAAACTCCTCCCCAAATTGATACACCATGGAATTTTGATAGTAGTAAGAGACAAATTTTGAGGAGAGTGGGTTCCTTTATCTTTAGGTCATGTGGTATCTATTTCCACCTTTGTCTTGAAGTAATGGTTGTTGTTTCAACATCATGAGATAGATGTTGTTCCCAATATGAAAAGGCTTTTTCTCTTATTGGTTATACTTTATTAGATCCACTTAGATTTTCTAGAATAGAAATCCAATCTAGAAATGTTCGTTGAGAGTTTTGAACTTCTAGTCTCATGAGCAAAGGAGTTATCATTGCATTGTCCTTGTATGGTGTAGCTTGGTGTTCCCTACTTATCCCATTCTGCATCCAAGATATTACAACTCTCAACTACACATCTCTTAATAGCATAAATGCTAATAATACTACATTGGGGAAGTATCCTAAGCATTGTAGAGTATTGATATGTTGCATTCAAGACTAAATTTGTCATTGATGTCAACATAACAATATTTCTATCAAGACCAAAAGAATAGTAGCTAGTAATATTAGTATGTATAGTAGATAACATTTCCTAAGGTTGTCTTAATGACATGGTTAAAAGGACTAAGTCTGATTTGATGTTGTACAAAAGTTACACTTGTTTTACTAGAAACAGTACATAAATAGAGCACTAAAAAATAGAGTTCTGATAATCTATTGCTATCTTTGATTTGAGATGTAATGAAGAAATGAAAAGTTACACAGTGATAGACGATAGTCATGTGATGATTTCATCATGTGTGCAAGACATGGTTTCACATGTGTGAAGTTTTGTATAAACTGTGAACCGACAAAATTGTTACAACTATGAATTAATTAATTATCTTTTTTTAATTAATTGAGAAAGCCTCAAGGCTGACTCAAGGAATTATTATGAAGATAGGTTTAAAGGAAAGTTGTTTTTCTTATTTGCAAGGATTCTTAAATTAGACGATCAAGTGGAATGTGAAGTATTAGTGCACAATTCGAGAAGGAGCTGAATGTTTGCTCCATGTGTCTAAGCAATCCAAGGGACAATTGGATGTATAGTATGATATCTGGTTACAAGATTTAAAGTAGCAAAAGTTTGATTGACAAGACATAAATAGAGGAAGAAGTGCATTTAAGCTCTATTATTTTGCAAGGAGTAATACAAAGATCATTTGGATAGTGGGATCTTTGGTCTTAACCTTGAAGCTATTTGGGCAGTGGGTCCAAATATCTCCCAAAGCTCCTAACGAGGTTGGCATAACTCCTAATAGGGTTGGAATCTACTAATAGGGATTAAAAGTCTCTTAATAGGGACTCATATGTACTAAATGTTGTAATAGACTAATAACAGGGTCTATCCTCTAACAAACAATATTTATATTAGTACATCATTTTGTGGGTACCATCCCCACTAGGGTTTTCCCTCTGATCAAGTGTTTCCCTAGTTAACATATTTGGTGTTAATTGTGTATGAGTATCTTCTTATGGTTTTAGTTTATTTTACTCACATGGTTAAGTTTGTTTAAGGTTAATATTTGTGATGATAGTTGCATAACTAATTCAACCCACCCTCCCCTCTCAGTTATATTAGTGGACAATATATTCTAAAAATTAGTATCAGATCATCAGGTCATTGAAGATAAGGTTTAACAACTTTGGGAGATCAGTGGTGAGTTATTTCAAAAAAGATAGTCTTGAATCTGATGAAGGATATTTTGACACCTAGAAGATGTAGCTTCTTGGTGAGAGATCAAAATTGTGTACAAAATTGAGCATTGAGTTTCTGGATAGAAGCACAAGAAAAGATAGATCCAAATCCAAAGAAGACATGGAGATAATAGAAGGTATTGATCTTCCTATGAAAAGAGAGCCAAAAGGTATATAAATATTTTCTTGTTGGACATGTAAAGAGTTTGGTTATTTTTCATCTACATGCCCTAAGAGAGTAAGAAAGACTAGAAAGATTTCACTTTCTAATGAAGATGAAGAATTTAAAGAAAGTGTGGAAAGATTCTTGAATGATTTTGATGATAAAGATAATGAGTCTAAATTGGTCAAGAAAAATGATGTATTAGAAGAGACAAAAACATAACAAATAATCACCCTCCAGAGAAGATAATTAGGAGCAAGGATAAAGGCATGATGACAAGGAATATAGTGAATGAGGAATTATGTCTAATTTCTCAAGTGGAACCTAAGAGAATAGATGAGGCATGTAACAATGATAACTGGATGTAGACAATAAAAGAAGTTTTAGATCAATTTGTGAAGAATGAGACATGGGAATTAGTTCCTAGACCTAAAGCCAAATATGTTATAGGAACCAAGTGGGTATTCAAAAATATGATAAATGAGCAAGGAGAAGTTGTGACAAACAAGGCTAGACATGTTTGAAAAGGTTACTTGCATCAAGAATACATAGATTATGAAGAGACATATGCACACGAGTCAAGAATGGAAGCAGTAAGGGTGTTCTTGGCTTATGCAGTAAGAAATAATTTTAAGGTTTATCAGGTGGATGTCAAGTCAACTTTTCTAAATGGAGAACTTGAAGAAGAAGTCTACATTGAGCAACCTGATGGATTTTCTTTAACAAAAGATGAATATTTTGTACACAAACTAAAGAAAGCATTATATGGTCTAAAGCAAGCACCTAGAACCTGGTATGCAAGGTTAGATAGGTATTTGTCTAAGCTTGGATTTATCAAAGGTACAACAAATGGTAATTTGTATTTTAGGAAAATTGATGATGGTTTATTTATCATTGTAATATTTGTGGATGACATAATATTTGGAGGAAATGATAAACAAAGTGATAAGTTTACTAAAGAGATGAAAAATGAATTTGAAATGAGCATGATAGGAGAAATGAAGTTTTTCCTAGGATTGCAGATTGTGTAGAACAAAGATGGGATATTTATTTCACAAACTAAGCACCTAAAAGTTTTTTTGAAAGGATTTGGTTTGGAAAGTTGCAAACTTGTTGGTACACCCATGATAACTAGTCACAAGTTATCTAGTAAAGATAAGACACCTACAATTGAGGAAAAAAAGGTATACTTCTATGATTGGAGGATTACAATATCTGACTCACACTAGACTAGGTATAAAAAAGGTAGTTGGGATTGTATAAACCTTTCAAACTGATCCAAAAGAGTATCATTATGCAGTATTAAAAAGGATACAAATATTTGAAGGGTACATTTGATTATGGAATTTGGTATGATAGATCAAATGATTTCACTTTGTGTGCATATATTGATGTAGATTGAGTAGGTAGTATAGATGATAGAAAGATCACTAGTGGTGGAGTATTCTCTCTTGGAGGAAGATTGGTTTCTTGGTTGAGAAAGAAACTAGACTATATATCTTAGAGTACAATTGAGGTAGAGTATGTTGCAGCAACAAATAACTATAATCAAATTATGTGGATGAAACAAATGTTGAAGGATATTGGAATTGAGTTTACAAAATCTATTATCATTTACTATAATAACACAAGTATAGTAATTATGTCTAAGAATTTGATATTTCATTCTAGGACAAAAAACATATCCATAAAGTATCATGTTTTGAGGGAGAAGGCAATAGAGAAAGAAATAAGGTTGGAGTATATAAGTACTAAAGATCAAATTGTAGATATCTTTATGAAGTCTTTTCCTAAAAATGTTTTTGAGTACTTAGGAGGTATGTCAGGGGCTACGCCCCTACCTACATAAGAGTAGTTGATGTGGGGAGTGCATTGGTCCAGTGGTACAAAAAACTATAGTTAGACTAGACTAAATGTTGATGCTTCCTATATGGGGGAGTATCTGATATATTTTGAGTCATGAAGGACTCTTGGTAATTGGTATTTGGTATTGAATAGTGTATTTGGACACTTGAGTTGGTTGATGATTTGAGTAGCTAATTAGCAATTGGTATTACGATTGACACCTATGACATTGATGTCAATGGGGGAGAAAATGTACATGGGGGAGAGTTATCTCTTTAGGGAGATTTAGAAAGATTTATGTAAGTGCATAGAAGAAAGTGTAACTATACAGATGTAGGCAAAAAATATTGGAAGTTATTTAGTGTGAATATCTATTTCCAACCCTAAAAGAGGAAGAAGAATAGTATAGTTTTCTAGAGGATTTTAGATTGATGAAGAGGATTTGAGAAGATGATAGTAGTAGAGTACAATTTGGTATTCTTAGAACTTAGATATTTTTCATCTATGTTGCCATCAATACCAAATGGGTAGATTGTTAGCATGAATGCTGATTATGATACATTAGGGTAGTATCCTAAGCATTGTCAAGTATTGATATCTTGTATTCATGACTATATTTGTCATTGATGTCAACATAACAATAATTTTGTTAAGACTGGAAGAATAAAGGTTAGTAATCTTAGTAGGCATAAAAGATGAGAAAGTTTTAGATGATGTGAAATAGAGGACATGTTCCTAAGGTTTTATTGATGACATGATTAAAAGGACTAAGTCTAATTCGATGTTGTATGGAAGTTACACTTGTTTTATTGGAAGTGAAGACAAAACTGAGCATTGGAAAATAGAGTTCTAATAATCTATCGCTATCTTTCATCTGAGATGTAATGAAGAGATGCACAATTACACAATAATAGAGGATAGTCATGTTATGATGCCAACATGTGTGCAAGATGTGGTTTCACAAGTATGAAGTCTCTTATAGACTGTGACCTGAGGGTGTTGTTACAATTGTGAATTAATTAATTATCTTATTTTAATTAATTGGGAAAACCTGTAGTGCCTCTCCCATTTGACTTTTGTTAGTCATCCTGATGGATGCAACCTTGCTGATCTTTTGTTGTGATAGATCATGATTGTGACCCTGAGTGGTCTACACCGTTGAGGTGTTTGGGTTTATGTTTCTTTATCAGTTGCTTTAATTATGCTTTTGACTAATCTTTGAGATTATGATGTGATTTTTGGTTCACTGAGGTCTGTGCCAGTGGTTACCAGGATCGATGTGGTATCATGAAGTTGTTTTGTGATTACCTTGAGATGTGTACAGAGATTGCACTATGTTCTATTACCATGCTACACGGGATTAGGTTCCTGTAGCAGTGGTTAGTCATGTTTTTGACTGTGTTTGCTTATGCGTTTTAAGGGCCTTTTTAATGTTCTTTAAACAATCATTATTAAATGCTTAAGTAATTAGAATGGATTGTTCATGTGGGATTATTTGGTTATGTGCTGCAGACATTTACCTTGTTATATTTCTGATTAGAGAAATATTTGTTACTCATTTTATGTTTACATTTGAGAGGACTCGAGGGTCAGATGTTACACTTTGATTCCAGTATCATGGATTTTAGACTACTATGCTGTTCAGTTAATCATATTGCATGATGATGCCATTTTGAGATGATAGTGTGTTTTATGTTGATATCTGGTTATCTGGTATTTGGACATACCTCTGATTTTGTTATGTGATGGATTTAATGCTATGGTTATTTACTTCATTCCTGCGTTGCTATGCCTTTTGTGAACGTGAGTGATGTAAATAGATTATTTTAATATAATTAAATAAATGGTTAAATTAGGTGATTTAATGCATTTATTGCTTTGCCTATGTTATTATATGCAATTGCACTTGATCGTGTTGTTTAGTGTGTAGGATGTATATCCCTCGTAGTGGCACATGGAGTTAGTGATTCAGCTGCTCTTATTTTACCAATGTCATCCTTATATGGTTGACGTATGCTTTATTAAATTATTTAAATTAAACCTTTCGGTGATTATTAAATCCGAACTCATTTGCATTATGTGATTAGACCAGTAAGCGTGTCTGTGCATTTAGAGTTTCGCTTTGTCACAAAAGTTGTTTAGGAGATTTATGTGTTTTTGGATTTTCGGACTTTTTAATTGATTTATTTTAATTTTTGGCAGCTTTTCCATAGATGAATTTCTATTTATAGGAATAGCCTATTTTTGTTTGGGTCGATTTGGGGTTTAACTAGATTGGCTAGTTAAATGCCCTAATCGATTATTCACCCGAAAAGTGAATAAATATCTAAAGAGGAATTTAATTCCTCACTTCTCACTTTCAAATTGGAAAGTTGGAGAGTAAAACCCAAAATCCTCTTCATGAGGATTTACTGTTTTGTTCGTTGTGGGAGCTACGGGCGTGGGATCGTCGCGAGGTTGAGCTCATTGGATCCAGCTCAGGGAAACCTTGGATTGCCACGATTTTCAGCCACTTCTGGGGGCATTTTATTTTCTGATTCAGTTTTTTGTTTTGCCCTTTTGGCTATGAGGTAGGGCTTTCCTATTTTATTATTTCTACTTCTATTTTTGGTAGTCATTTGTTTGGAGGCTAAGAACTAGTGTTCCCCTCCGTTTTTGTATGTTAGTTCTACTCGGTTGGGCAAGTATGAACATTTTCCTATTTTTTGGGATGAGGGTTTGGGATTTTGCACCATTATACTGGCCGTTTTTGCATACAGTGTCCGATTCCATTTATTTTTGGATTTTTGGAGTTTTTGAACCCAAAGGCCAAATGAGTTTTAATTTTGAAGTTTTCCAAATTTTTGGAGTTTTTACCTCGTTTTGCATGCCGCCCTGTTTTCTTGGGTTTTCTTGGCACAATGTGGGTCATGGACCTGAATGATCCATTTGGATATTAGTCAGACTACTATTGCACCTTTTATTGCACTGGGATGCATATCACACCCGTACTCCCGACTTTGTGTTCGATTTAGTGATTTGTTACCTATTACAGTTTCTTTTGGACCTTTGCTTTTTTTTCGTGAATGCTAGGATTCGTGTAGAATCCATACTCTTGGATTGAGGCTGATTGAGTGATTTCATGATGTATGATTTTATTGGCTTTGAGATTCGTGTAGAATTCATCCTTCCCGTGTTACTTTCAGTTGGGTGTTTTCTTTGCATTGTGTTCTCATTCTTGTCCTTGTGTTATGATCTTTGTGATGGTGGTGCACCACACACGAGTATATGCATGCACATTTGTTGGGTGACTTGCGAGGTTCGATCTTCTGTGGATTTTTTGAAAGTTATGATCATTGGGGTTGGGATGGGAGTATGCATGCCCATGGGCACTTGTCGTAGGATGAGCATGGGTAGGGTAGGGTAGGGTAGCATATGGAGGGGGCTTCTATCTTGTAGCCCAGCGATCATGACACCATGGGTATGGCTGAGAGGAGCTTGTTTAAGTGATAACTAAAGAAAATGCGTGACTGGTAATAAAACTTAAGATAATATAATATTTGGGGTGCAAGAGCCTTTCTATTGAGGGATGTTGAATCTGCGCAAGTCTTAGCTTGGACTTTTTGATGCCAAGTAACTCTTTATGATGTTAGTCCCTACATAGTAGCCTATTGAGTGTCTAACCAAGACCTGTACTCCTTGCATTGTCTTAGGTTCTTGGTTGGAGCCATCATACTATCTGACATGAGTGTTAGCCATGGATGTTGTGATTTTTGTGTGTTTTTGGTTGGATCTTTATCTCCATCAGCACAACAGGTGTGAACCTATGGGTTGCATGTGGTTGGGAGGCATAGCTACCTTCACCATTGCTAGGGATCGGTGTACAGAGATGATCTTTTTGTCCTAGTGCGACCGTTGCTGGATGTCTTCACTTGGTGCTTCGGGTTTTGGAGTATGTTTCCTTGTGATTTATGCTTTCATTGGAATGCTTGTATATCATGTTTAGATGATGTTATTTTATTTGGCACATTCCCTTATTATGATGTTTAGCATATGATTAGATGATGTGATTTGCTTTAGTAGTATATCTATTGCTTACTGCTGTTTAGCATGTGATAGGTGATGTTATCTACTGTAGGATTATCTTATGCATTATCACTAGAATGTTAGATTTTCTTATGTTGTTATTGTGCATGTTTTAGTAGTGACGTCCCTATTACGACAGTACTGACGATTTGGTCGGTGGCTTGGGATGTTACGCGCGGGGGATGGCTAGGATCCACGATGGTCTTATAATGCTATTGATGGTTGGGAGGAACTGTGTACTTAGTTTGGTTGTTCAATTTATTGCAATGTTTATTTCATTGTGTTCTTTGCTGCTGTAGTTTAGTTGGATAGATGTTCTTCATTCTGTGTTGTTCTTGCACTCGAGTGTTTATTCCTCGATTCGCATGGATCCGATACTCCTTGGTGTGGAGGTTCTTTGCTCTATTTTGGTCCCTTTTTCTTTTGGGAGTGTTTTTGTTTTCTATGGGCGACATTTGTTCAGCATGGTGCAATACTTTAAAAAGTATCGCACGCCCATGCAAACTATGTCATACGACACTATAAAGTATCGCACACTTTCTTGAGAAATATTGTATGACACTGGAAGAGTATCGCATGCCTTCTTGAGAAATGTTGTACGATGCTAAAAAGTGTCACATGCCTTCTTGAGAAATGTTGTACGACACTAGAAGAGTGTCGCACGCCTTAAGGAGAAGTGTCGCCCTCCCTTAGTAAAAAGTGGTGCACAATTTTTGTGAAAAACCTGCACGTGCCGGTAGCGAGCACTTTTCTTCATGTTTCAAAATTTTTGAGAGTGGTTTTGGATACCCTTTTGGGCATCCTTCGACCCTATGCTGTTGCATTTTATTTTGTAGTATCATAATGAAGTATCACTAGTTCTTGTGATCTCTTCCTTCATACCTTTGAGTGACTGTTTGAGTCATACAATGTTTACATAATTTACAGCAACAACAACATATTTAGCTTCAACAATAGATTCTGAGGGACAATTTTGTTTCTTGCTAGTCCATGTGACTAGCTTCTTGCCTAAGAAAAATGCTCCTCCACTAGTTCTCTTTCTATCATCAATGTTTCTAGCTCAATCAACATCACTATAGGATCTTAATTCAAATTTCTCATTTTTCTTATAGCATAGACCAAACTCCATTGTTCCTTTTAGATGTCTCATTATTCTTTATACAACCATCAAATGACTCTCCTTGGGATTTGTAGAGAATTTTGCAACCATCCCTACAAATAATGCAATGTCAGGTCTTCTATGTACTACATATTGTAATTTTTCAATCATAGACCTATATAATATTTGATTCACCTCAACTGAATCATCATTCTTTAACAACTTGTGTCTTATCACCATACATTTAATTACCAGTTTGGAATCCTCCAATCTAAAAGTTTTTAGTATTCTCTTGACATATTTTGACTAAGTGATGTATAAACCATATTTCATTTGATATACTTGTAAACCCAAAATAATAATACCAACAAAAGCTCAATACCAAGATAATAATACTCACAAATCTAGGAACTAGCTACTTCCCATTAACAATTATGTGTGCATATTATTTGGATCCAACTTCAACAAAACCAAGACTAGCTTTCTACTTTCTCGACTTGATAGAACCAAGGTGGATATACCTAGAGATTATTCAAATGAATGCTATTGTATGAGAATCCTTTTAGTTTCATTCTAATTCTCATCTCCTATCTTTGATATATACATTGTTTATCCATTCCTTGACATTTTCAGATGATATACATCCCTCATAAGCAGATTTGGTCACAATTTTCCTTATGTTTACAAATATTTCTAAATATAATAACTATCTAAGACTCAAAAATTAGATGTAAACGAGTGTTGACCAACTTTGAAACTATCCAAATGGTAAAATAGAATTGATTTTGATTTTACAATTGGTGCTTATTCATGATATCTCTATCTGTAGACTAGATTAACTAGATTAGTGCTTCATCCATTGGGATTTAGAGTCTACTTCAATTTATAGATCTAATTGATTGCATTACAACCAATACTATCAACAATTCTTACTGGAATTCATTCTTATGAACATCTTTCCTAGTACCTTAGAAACCCTATCAAATTCACTAGAGCATTTACTTAATTCATTGAACCAATATAAATAATGAATTAACATACAATCAAAGTGAAATACATTCAATTCGACAAGCTTTGCTCACACAACATCACAGTGACCAGGTAATAACAATGGAGACAAAATTCAACAAGAATAGATATGGGGATAATTCAAGTTTGTATTAATCTTCCTTGAAAATTGTATACAATTGTAATAAAACTCATAATGACTCTAGAAAAAACATTATAGCCCTGTAACATCAATATATTTCAAAGTATTTGTATAGAAAATACATCATAAGTTTTGTACTAATAAACTGGACCGAAACATATTCAGTATAGACCAAAATTATCAATGAAATTAGACCCTTCTCTAGCCTTGATATCTCACTTAAATAGAGTGAGATGCAACAAGCTTTAGGCATAGAGAACTGATAGATGTCAACTAGACAAAATATATTTACATTTAGCTGTCACAAAAAGACAAAAAACTATGTAATAGAAAAACTTATATATTAGATTATTCTTTTGGTAGGCCCCTCTTCTATTACATTTTCAAATGCTACAAATCACATGATTGGCTTTTAGTTATTTTGAGTCCTCAGCATATGTAGCTATCAAGTTTGCCAATGATGTGTCAGGCTCTATTCTTGCAAATTCACCTCTTTCATGCAAACTATCAGTTTCATGGTAGGACGTCCATTGGCCGACTTCAAAAATTGACCAAAACACCTGACTGGACTCTAAAATCAAACATACTAATTTTTTGTTCTACATAATTACACCCTATCAAATATTGCCTCATGAAAAATTATCTATCAAAAGATATTAACTATCAAAGTTTCCCTTTCAGAACTACCTACAATAAAACATGTTAGAAAACCATAAAACACATTTAGATTTAGCTTCAAAAACTAGGCAGATTGACACTTGAGAGCACAAAATTTGGGGCATTGGTTCATTGTCATTAGGAAAACATAAATCTATGATTTGGGCTCATGAAAAATAATAGGACACATTTGGAAAATAGTCAGAGTGAGCTACTTAGAATTTGTATCCTGGAAACAATGGCAGAAAAACATTTTTTGCAAACAGAATGGACTTGGGAAAGTGTGCAGAAAGATTTTTCAAGATTCAAAAATTGGTACAATTAAATTATTCTTGGAGTAAAACATAGTGGTAAAATCCATTTGATCTCACCTATCACAAAATTGGAGTTATGACATCACGACCAGGGGTACTAACAAATCTGCACTTCTTGACACTAGTAAAAAGTTAGAAATTGCATTTGGAATCACATTTGAAAACTGATCAAATAGATTCATCATAAGCTCAAAATTACAAAATAGTAAGTCTCTGATCTCTAAAATGTAATGCAAAAGGAATTTTATCATTATGGTCAACTGGGTCAAAGTTATGGCAAGTCAAACAGGGCCTCTCATAATTTAGAACAAATTGCATCAGCATGACATCAATAAATGACCAACTTTGAGGGATTCAAAACCTATCCAAATTGATTCAAAAGGAATCAAAATCTAAAGAATATGTTCTTTGATATGGAAACTAAACATTCCCAAAGTGGCAAGTCATGAAACGTTACTGGGTGCAAGATATCCAATTGCAAACAAGGCCTCTTATCACTATTTGACATGGGTAAAAATGCAGAATTGGAGATTACTCAAAAAAAGACTCCACAAAATGGCTTGGAATGTCAATTTATCACCTTGTAACACACAAAAACATTGAATGCAAGGGGATAGAAACATTAAACACCTCTTAGGCTTCAAATGGACAGTCGAGTACACGTGCATCAAAAAGCATTTATATGACTGGATATTTCAATTGTACTCAAAACTAAGGCTTTGATTTTGAGTCCCAACAATGGCTTTTTCTAGAGATGCATGTCCCTTGTGGGCATGACAAGGATTTAGATCTCTGAAAGAATCAAACCACACACTTGACAACAAAAACTTCTCTCAAACAACTTTATTGAAAACAGGGAAACTACATTAATTATACAAGGGGTAGCTTGAGGCCACCAAAACTTACTCAAACTTCTTACTTTGTCAAATACCTAATTTTCATTTGCATTTTGCTGAGGTAAACTAAAAATTTCACTTTCACTTATTTTTCCATTTTCAACAACATCTTTACTTAGCTCATGAGGCAAAATACAATAACTACCATCATTCTCATAGTGTGTACAAAACTCAAAGATTATTTCATCATCATGTTCACTATGAGAAAAAACATCAGCATGTTCATGATTACACCAACTGAATTGAGAATCAGAATCCAACAATGATTCATGAATGCTAATTGGAAACAAAAAAACTTCATATTCTACACCATTCACCAAGTTGTATGTACCAAAAACTTGCAACTCACCTTGTGCCTCTAGATGTGAAAAGTATATGAAATCTGATTGCTGCCTACTTGCAATCATGCTACTTATCAAATCAAATTTACCTTTCACTAAAACCTCTTTAGACTCAAACAATTGATTAGTTACCAAGTCTAAAAAACTATCATGAAAGTGCTGACATAAATCATGCTGATTGTAATCTTCATCAAACAATTCATTAGAATAAAATTTGAACTTATCATCAGCATATAGTGAAAACATACAATCAAAATTTTCACTTCTAGCCTTTGCTTCTTTGTCATATTTTAAACCAATTTTAGTATAATTAGCATGATGAGAATCTAAAACAAAATGAAACTTCTCCCTATTGGTGCTCTCCTTTTTATAAAAGTCATCATGTGTATTGATACTTGATCTATTATCAAATACACCTCCAAAACTTGATAGTGGATACTTTGATTATATATCAAATTCAGCATCAAACCTTTGGGGAATGACCTCACCTTGAGAAGAAATACCACAAGGGACAACATGAGCATCCAGAGAAACATTTGCATATCTTTCAAGATCATGAGCTAGTAGTTCTGAAATCTCATCAACACTCAACAAGATTTCACCACAAGTTTGTTCTCCTATGTTCTAATGATAAACTGGCTGATCTAGAAAACTCATAGCAGTAGTACCATTAACATCACAATTTGAAAAACTAGAATCCATAGTACAACATATTACCTCTTCTTTGCACAATAACTCTTTACTAGGTGTATCATTCTTATCTTTACCAAAAGAAGAAATATCCATACTATTGTTAAAACTTTCCACACTCTCATGCATACTATCACATGATTCATTTTCAGTCATATAACCATCTTCATCCTACTAACTAAAATCATCTAACTTAGTAGATCTAGCATTCATCTCTTCATAATCACAAGAAACATTGTCATTATCTATGGATTCACTAGACTCACTATTAGTTTCAACACATTCACATTGGCTATTTAAATCATTCTCAAATTTCTTGAAAAGACTATCAACATGAAGGATCTTTTGTAGCCTTAAATGTGATAGTCAATTAACTGAATTAGGTATACCTAATAGAGTCACCATTTTGTTGGTTTTTTTCAACTACTGAGCAACAAAAGCTCAATACCAAGATAATAATACTCACAAATATAGGAACTAGCTACTTCCCATTAACAATTATGTATGCATATTATTTGGATCCAAATTCAACAAAACCAAGACTGGTTTTCTACTCTCTAGGCTCTGCAGAACCAAGGTGGGTATACCTGGGGATGATTCAAATGAATGTTGTTGTATGAGAATCCTTTTAGTTTCATTCTATTTCTCATCTCCTATCTCTAACATATACATATTTTATCCATTCCTTGACATTTTTAGATGATGTACATCCCTTATAAGTAGATTTGGTCACAATTCTCCTTAGGTTTACAAACATTTTTAAAAATAGTAGCTATCTAAGACTTAAAAATTAGATGTAAATGAGTGCTGAGCCTCTTTGAAACTCTTCAAATGGTAAAATAAAATTAATTTTGATTTTAGAATTTGTGCTTATTCATGATCTCTCTATCTGCAAAGTGGATTGACTAGATCAATGCTTCATCCATTGGTATTCAGAGTCTACTTCAATTAATAGATCTAATTGATTGCATTACAACCAATACTATCAACAATTCTTACTGGAATTTATTCTTATAGACATCCTTCCCATTACCTTAGAAACCCTATTAAATTCACTAGAGCATTTACTTAATTCATTGAATCAATAGCAATAATGAATTGACATACAATCTAAGTGAATTACATTTAATTGGACAAGCTTTGCTCACACAACATTAGAATGACCAGGTAATAACAATGGAGAAATTTTTTTGCAAGAACAAATATGGGGAAAATTCAACTTTGTATTAATCTTCCTTTAAAATTGTATATAATTGTAATTAAACTTTGAATGACTCTAGATAAAATATTAGACTCCTGTAACATCAATATATTCCCAAGTATTTGCAGAGAAAATACATCATAAGTTTTTTACCAATAAACTAGACCAAACCATATTTAGTATAGACCAAAATTATCATGAAATCAAACCCTTCTCTAGCCTTGGAATCTCACTTAAATAAAGTGAGATGCAACAAGCTTTAGGCATAAAGAACTGACAGATGTCAACTAGAAAAAAGATATTTACATTTCGCTATCAGAAAAAGACAAAAAATTGTGTAACAAAAAAGATTATATATCAGATTATTCTTTTGGTAGGCCCTTCTTCTATTATATTTTCAAATGTTACAAATCTCATGATTGGCTTTTAGTTATTTTGAGTCCTTGAAATATGTAGCTATCAAGTTTTCCAATGATGTGTTAGGCTCTAATTCCTGCAAATTCACCTCTACTTTGGCATTTCCACTTGCATCATCATGTACTACCAAGGTAACAGTTATATTTGGTTTCATTTCTGCCACATCATCCATCTGGCCCAAGGTACTTTCCATATGAGATTCTTTGTCTTCTTCTCTCCTCTAATCTTTCAAAGGTGTATCAATGATTTGAATTTCATTTGGATTCATCTCATCATCATCACTCTCAACCTCTTCCTATTGCTCATCAGAAGCAACATCAGCCATCCACTTGTCAAAGAAGGTGTCATTTGGCCAATTAAACTATATAATATAACTTTTCTTTTTGATCACATATTCCACCTCTTTATCAATACTAACAAAATCTTTCTTTAAAGAATAAAAGAATAATTGGGCCTTCACTATTTCTTCTATTGTGGCTACCCACCATGCATGTCCTTTTTCATTTATGACTTCATTCATTCTTAAAAAAAATAGATCATCTAATTCTTTAGCCCATTCATCTTTATTTTTCAATTTATTTTACTTATTCAAAGAAAGTGGGAATAAATAAAATTTCTTACTCTTGTACTTATCCTAATAGCTAACAATTCTTCTTTGTAGCTCAACTCTCTTATCATCAAATTCTAGGAGATCATGAGCAAGATCATAAGTTATTTCAATGTAATCTTGTGAAGACCTTATGACAGAGTAGCACAAGAATGTGATTTCCTTTCTCCTCTTACTCCATGCATTGACAATAGGTTTGAAGGCCTCATCACTTTCTTTTATTTCATCCCATATGTTTATTACTTTTGCTAATTGATCATAAAACAATGGCCATTCAATTTTATCAACTAGATACATGAGAGCCTTTCTCACTTTGTCTTCATATTGCACATTCAACTCTACATGTATTGCCCATAGTTTTCTCTTTTCTTCTTCAAAACCTTCAGCTATGTAATATTGTGGCCTTTATGGAGTATCTAGCATTTCTATGAGAGGAGTGGATTTAAAGGGTTCCACTGGTGGGTGAGGGTATGTGATCCTAGGCCTAGTAGACCATCCCAACACCTTAGTCTCAAGTTTAATTCTCTTTTGAACTTCTTTGTTATAGGCTTCTAAAACCTTTTCATATTTACTCTGTAGTTTAGACATCGCCTTCTCTTCTTTCACTACAGTAGCCAAAACTAAGTGGGATGTTCCAACATTCATATGTGCAGCCTCTACATGGGTGGTATCTGCTACCCTTTTGACAATTATATTTCCCATTAATAAAGAATCATCTAGCTGTAATGAAATAGCCCTTGATCCTTTCCTTAATGACCAAATAACTAAGGTGGCCTAGTCCTCATTGGATGTAGTACCTGTGAATTCTTTCTTGTTTTGATCCTGTAGGTCCAATTTACTTGAAAGAGAATTAAAAACTAAAGCATTGTCTATATCCCAATTGGGTAGGAGTAAAATATTTGATTCTTTCACCATTTGCCTTCCCTCTTCAGGGGTTATACTTTGGAATTCCTACATCATCTCTTCTTTTACTTGATTCTGCAAGGCTACCTCCTCTAGTTCTGGATGCTCTATTCTTGACTTATTGCATTTTTCCTCATATTTTTCTATGTTTTCTCTCCATGCAAACTATTGGAAGGCTTTGGACTTAACAAAACTATCATCTAACAAAAATTGATGACTAGCTCATTTTATCATAGGATCTAGTTCCCTTCCTCTATAATCTCCCATTGTCAAATCAAGGCTTGGCATTCGAGGTTCTTGGAGATTTCCCTCATCTATTTCTACTCGGGTAATAAAAACTCCTCTTTGGGACCCCAGATGTTCAATTTTCTCTCTAGTAAGTTTTTCCTCTTCAATCTGCAAAGGGGATTGTGTAGGTGAATATTTCTCAATGTGAGGACCTTGATCTTTTATTATTTTTTGCCTCTTAGGGGAGGGATCATTAGGTCTCTCTTCCAAGACAACACTAGTGGATCCTATTTTTTTTTTTTACCTTTATCCATAGTGGCCTTCCTATTTTGGATTATATTGTAGCCTAGTCTTTTTTTGACAATCAATTGCCCAGCTCCAACATTAGGAGTGAATGCCAATCTCCTCACAACCTCTTTGCCCTTATCTGGATAAGCATTAATTATTTTTTTTTCTCATTCATAGTTTCCATTATTTCAAGAAAAGTAATCATGAGTTTATTGATTCTATCTACCTCTATGTTGGTATTATCTAGAGTACTATAATCTTTATCAAAATAATATATAAATTCCAAAACTCTTGAAAAGACTCTCCACTTCTCCTTTTTGGTCTCTTGCTCCTATAAAAAGAGCTCATTCCTTATTATGTCTTCAAGGTAATAATACTCATGTTTTATTTTATCCAACTTAGCTCTGTGTCTAAAAGCCAAGTCATGAAAACCCTCAACGTCACATAAATGGGAATGAGACTGCCATCTTATACTGGTCTAGTATTTTATAAAGGGATAGCTAGCCACCTTTTGTAATCACAAAATGGTGGGCTACAGTACAAGTTGGGAAAATTGAACTTCTTCCTCTTTTCACCAAATATTTCTCCTCTAATCCGCCTAGCTGCGATAATATCTTAGCTATTTTGATCTTCAATGGTACTTGGTAAGGCAAAACATGAGGAGGCCCTTGAAAACCATAAACTCTAATAATAATAGAAATAGGGTATGGTATAATATCTCCCTAGTTATGAGATAGTTTCAAACCAGATGGGTTATCCATGGGTCTAATAAAATTTGCCAGTGCCTTAGGCACTCTAGGATTGTCACTTAATAAAAGGCACCTCAACTTTGAGGAAAATACCTATCAAACCAGAAAAAATGGGCATTTTCTACATCCCAAGTCATGTCTGCACTCCACAGCTGAACTAGTAGAGCCTTTCCCTCATTATCTCTATTCAAATGCATTTCTTTACCAAAATATGTTGCTCCTTTGAACAAGAACATGTACATTAGTAGAGAATAATGACCAAAAGTTTTTTCAATCTTGCCTTTATCAATTCCAACCAGGCCTATATGGATTTCTTCTACTAAGTAGGAGGCAAAATAAAAAATAATATCAACATCAAAGGAAGAAATATGAGCATAGGCATAAAATTTTGTTCATCTTTCCCAAAAACCCTACATAGAGTCAGGTATATTTCCACAGTTTAGGAAGTGAAATATTCCTTCTTGAAAGGCTCCCTAGAGGAGGCTATAATCATAGGCAAGTTTCCAAATGTGCCTATATGTGCCCTCAACACACCCTGCTTGATTTTATCCTTTTTAGACACATATTATTTTTCTAGACCTTGTAGGTCAATGGGTACATGAAAATTTGATAGTGGCATTAGGCCAAATACTTCCTTAATTTCCTTAGGGCTTACTATGATCAAGCATTGACGATCTATTCTTCTTACTAGCCTAATTGTTAGGTCATAGTTTTTAGCAATAGTCATTAATAAATTAGCATCCATGAAGACACTAGGGACCACTAGCTCTCCCATGTCAAAATTCTAGATATTGGCATGAGGGGAAAATAATTTCCTTTTTGAGAACCATTTTAAAAAAAGGGTGAGCCTTGTTTGAGTAGTTTTGGCATCCCTAACCCAATTTCCTTTATCATACAATCCATCAGCAATTTTAAGCCTAGGGTTTAAAGAAATTAATTTCTTCACTTCAACAGTCTCATTTGTTGATGTAGGTAGTAATTCAAGGAGATCATCATGGATATTTTTGGTCAAATAATCTTCCTGATTCGAGAAAACCTTCTTTGGAGGCATAGTGAATGCAATTTACAAAAAACTAGATTACTTCAATAAATATGGTGCATAGGAACTTACTTGATTCTCTAGTTATCCTACTCTATAATTCTATGATATTTTCTTTGAGCAAAGGGAAATTCTTTCACATTTGATCATGTCCAACATGAACTCTCCATTACTCTTTTGTTTGGAAGCTTGAAATCTTGATTTGCATGGGATGGAAATGACAAAAATTTCTACAATATACTTTATTTTTTGCTCGCATGAGGAGCTTTGATTCCTTATAAATGATCTGTAAGGAAAACTAGAGTGGCACCACCTTCTATCTTCAAATTTGCACCGTTGATTCAAAAAATCCAACGATCCCAGAGTGAAAATAGGAATGACTCATTTTCCACTTGTCATGCTGGAAGTCAATCCAATGAAATTTCTCCACATGTTCTTTTCCTTCACAATTGGTGATATAAACTAGACCCATTATTTCTTGAGGATAGGTGTCACCAAGTCACTACATTGCTATGCATAAAAAGTGAGCATGTTGTCTATGCGACATAGTGATAGCCATTGATTTCATTTCAATATAACAATGGGCATTTGATTTATGGTTTAGTAAAACTATGGTGGGTTCCTCTTTTTCTTCATTTTGTCACTATATCACTATCCTTAAAGAATAAGAAATTCTCCATACTGACTTGGTGATGATCATTTATCTAATTTTAATCCAATGATCATAGTTTTTTTATCTACCCTTTTCTTTTGGGTGTGGGTCCGTGTCACTATCTAACTTGGAAAAATCTTGAAAAGTTGGTAAATAATTCAATATTTTAATTCCTATTGTGACATTAAAGGGCTTAGCTCTATCGTGTTTCATATTTTTAGGTTAGGTGCTATGTCACTACCGATAGAAAACAAAAACTTTTTGATCGCAACATAGCAACCTCCCATATTCCTAAAAAAAATTAGCGCATACATGTTTCTTTGAAGGATGCCAACTTGTCAAGAGCAATTTTGTGGCTTTTTTCTAATGAAGGGATTTTTAAGACCCACCTTTTAAATTGTTGCCACATTCTCATTTTCTATCAAGGTGCTATGTTGCTACCGATGGGATTCCTTATTTTCCCAATCATGACATAGTGACCTCCTAAATACTATTAAAAAGCTAGTGCCGGTAAGATCTCCATATTTCCATCATGATTACTATAATCAATGCATCTGATAGTGCATTAAAATTGTAGAACTATATTATTAACTGAGACCTTTTAGTGACCATCTTTCTAAAAAAATCATTGTCCTTTCTATTTTTTGATAAGGCGCTATGTTGCTACCAATAGGGAACTTACTTTTTCTAGTTGTGACATAGCAACCCACCAAAAAATACTAAAACTTGGTGACACAAATTGTATAAAACTCTAGCTATTCCATTCTCTAACACTGACAATTCTGACATCAATCACATCATAAAAAAATTTCAAATCAATCAAGATTCAGGTGCCCACTTTCCACTTTCTAACACTGTCCTTGTATTTAATGGTAGTCACTATGTCACATGGGTTTAAAACCTTACACTTCCTCTATGTGACATAGAAACTACCATAGATCTTATAAAGATTGGACAGTGGAAACAACTTCAATAACCAGCACTAGAAAAGTGCTTATTTAAATAGATCTTGAAGGAATATATGTGGCTCTGTCTAGGGAGATTAAAAACACTAGATTCAAATGAGAGCTCAAAATCCCTAGGAAAAGTAGACCAAAAACTTGACAAGAAATGACAACTTCTAAGAGAGAAACCATACCAGAAGAGAGCTATGCACAAGAACTATACATGACCAACAAAATATACAAATGTACAAAAAACTTAAAACTACGGTTCATGGATAAAACAAGTATTTCAGCAGAAATACCTCTTTAAGATCTATCCATGAACTAGAAATTCAAGAATCTTACTTGATAAATCCTTTAGCAAATAATAATCCTCTCCCCATATAACTTCAATTAGATAGGGACCCAACCATATAGGGTCAAATTTTCCATGTTTTCCCTTATCTTCAATTCATGCATTCCATATGAGGACCAAATCTTTAGGTTCAAACTTTTTACTAACTATTCTTCTATCATACAATGTCTTGACTTGTAGTTACAACTTTTGGTTCTAGAGAGATGCTTCTCTCTTGGTTTTTGCTAATTGTACAAGCTCATCCAACCTTTCTTACATATCATTAGTAATATCTTCATCATACAACTAGATGTAATTATAGAGCCCTACCAGGTTATTCTGAGGCATCCTTTCCTAAATTCCATACACAATATCAAATGGTGCTACACCAATGGCTTTCTTCACAATCACCCCATCAACCCATATTGCTAATTGCAACTTGGAATCCCATGCCTTCTTGTTATCATCTAGGGTTCTCGTAATAACTTTTAACAAGGTTTTGTTTGTAGATTCAACTTGTCTATTTCCTTGTGGATGGTAAGGAGAAGATGTTGATCTTGTTATCCCATACTTATCAAAAAAATTTATAAATTCCTTAGATCTGAAGCACATTGCATTATCTGTCACAATTTTTTATGGGAAACCAAATCTTGAAATGATGTTATTAAGAAGAAAATTGTTTACAACCTTACTAGTTGCATTTCTTGTTGGAATTGCCTCTACCCACTTTGTGAAATAATTAGTAGCAACCAAAATCCATGAATAACTAGTGCTATACTTAGGAGAAATCTCACCTATAAAATCCATTCGCCATTACTGAAATGGTGCTTGAAGTTCAATTGGCTTTAATGGAGTATTACCTAAAATTTTTGATTTACTTGCAAACCTTTGACAGGAATCATACTTTCTAACCATTACCTAAGCATCTTTAAAAAGGGATGGCCACTAGAATCCATCTCTCATTACCTTGCGTGTAGTGGTCTTGGCCATAAAATTTCCTCTACAAACTCCAGTATGCATCTCACACAATATGTTTGTCGATTTATTTTGATCAACACACTTTAGCAGTATTCCTTCAAAATTTCTCCACCATAAGCTATTCTAAACAATAATATATCTGATGGCTTATAACTTGGTGCTTCTCTTTTCATTTTTAGTTAGATGAGGAGGAGCTTCCATGTGTTGTATTTAATGGATAACATTAGTATACCATTCACAGTTGTCCATATCACACAAACCTAACTTTAAGTCATCTATCACCAAGTTTATTTGATTAGCATCCAAATTGGACTGAGCCATAAGATTAGCTAATCCCTAGCCTCTCACCAATTTTTTTACATGTATTTCAATGTTAAACTCTTGGATCCTGTTGATCCATCTACATCTTCTACCTGATACTTCTTGTTGAGAAAATATGTCTTTTACAGCAATACTAGGTACAATTGCAATGACAATGGCACCTATCAAGTAGCATTTAAAAGCCTTAACAACTTTTACCAAGGCATAAGCTTGTTTCTCATTAATCTCATATTTCAATTTAGCAGGCTGTAATGATTTGCTGAATAATGTAATTAGTTGTTCATATCCTTCCTCATTCTTCTGCAATAAGATTGCAATTACAGTATGGAAAGATGCAAAAGAGAATATGTGCATTGGTTTTGTGTAATATAGAGTCCTGAGGACTAGATTATTCTTTATGGTAGTTTAATATCTTGAAATGCTTGTGAAGGTTCACCATCCCAGTTGTTAGTAGCTCCTTTCTTAAGCATTTTTGAAATAGGTATGCTAATCTCAGCAAAGTTAGTAACAAACTTCCTTAGAAAGTTAACTTTCCCAAAGAAAGATTGTATTCCCTTCACATTCTTTGGTTTAGGAACCTTATCAATGACTACAACTCTCTTAGGATCAATCTTTACACCATCTTTTGATATTATGTTTCCTAGTAACCTACCTTCTATCACCTCGAATGTATATTTCTTTGGGTTAATGACACACCATATTCCAAGGCTTTGATAAAAAACTTCTCCAAATGTCTACAATGGTCTTCAACCCTTTTGGAATAAGTTGTAAAGTCATCTTGGTATATAATCATAAACTTATTGATGTACTGATGGAAATCCACATCCATAGCCCTTTGAAAAGTGGCACCAACATTAATCAATCCAAATGACATTCTCACATATACATAAGTTCCCCATGGAGTTATGAATATTGTCTTAAACTACTCTTCTTCTTTCACCAGGACCTGGTTATACCCTGAGAATCCATCCATTATGGACATAAGTTAAGAATCAATTACTTGTTGCAACATAACCTCCATGTTTGGCAACCCATAATTATCTTTTAGGGAAGCAATGTTTAAATTTCTTAAATATACACATAGTTTGATGTCTCCATTCTTTTTCTTGATATGTACTAGATTTGAGACCCAAGTGGAATGTCTAATAGGTTTAATTATCCTTTTGTCCCTTAATTTCATCAATTGTTCTTGCATTTTGGGTGCTAAGGTGGGATTTACTAGTCTTTGCGTTTGCCTGAAAGGTTTCACATTTTCTTTTAGTGGTAAATGTTGGAAAAGGTCTTCTCTGTAGGCCTTGAGATCCTCATATGACCATGCAAAAACATGTCTATATTTTCTCAGTAGGTCAATCAAAGGCTTTCTAATTTTAGCTAATAATTTTTTGCCAATATAAACTTTTTTGGGGGCCTCATTAGTTCCAAGGTTTATTTCTTCTAGCTCTTGAGGTTCATAATCTATAGCCTCAGGTCTTACCCTATCTTGGTTGTCAAACTTGTTCTCTAAAACCACCAAACCCTTAGGTATTTTATTAGCCTTTAATTGTATGACCTCTTGACCAAAAATTATTTCCTTACCATCTATAGTTTCAACCAAATCACTACAGTCCAATTCTTGACCATGGTATTTATCTTCATTCAAAAATAAATTTATAATGTCTTTGTCATCTTCAAATACTTGCCAATGTTTAATATTTTTAGTTATTGAAGGTCTATTCTGGACCTCAATCTATGACATTCCTGCAAATGATACATCCTTTGCTTTAATTGCTACATTTTCTAATAGATCAACCATCTTATTTTGAGTTCTATCTCTCCATGAAATACCAAATGCATCAAAGAACTCTATCTAATCCCAGATAGCATTTCTATATTGTTTTAGTCTTTTATTTTTAGAGGCATATGTTTCCCTTATCTGTGAGATAACCAATTTGGAATCACCTATAGCATGAAACTTTTTAATTTCATGGTGGGTAGCAACTTTTAATCCTAACAATAAAGCTTCTTATTCAACTATATTGTTGGTGCATGAAAAATTTAGAGTGAAGAGTATGTAAATGTATTCTTTTGAGGAGAAATGAAAACTACCCATACCCTTGAACCTTCCTTAGAGCTAGCCCCATCAAAATACATGGTCCATAATATTGGTGAATTTATACAACACTCAACTTCATGCTCAATCACAACAGGCAACTTATCAACTTCTTGGATAAATATCTTAGCTCTGAATTCATTCACACTTGTATCTAAGAAAAATGTAGAATATTTGTCAATTTCTTCCCCCAGAATATGATTGACCCTTGGATCTCTTTCTACTTTAATAGCCTTATCTCCTTTGTGAAAAGTTGCATAGATTAGGTCACATTATAGGCTACCTCCCATAGCAGTGCTCCATTTTCTAGAGAGTTGCATAGTGTGAAGGAATATCAAATACAAACTGACATAGTCAATTCTACCTCAGGGTGTACAACTAGCTTAAATGGTAGAGCATTGATAGTACCTATAACTAGAACTTCTCTAGCATCCATACTTCTACATCTGCCTTGCTTAGTGACTACTTTCAACCCTAGGGCTTTCATTACTTTGAAGGGTATGATGGTGTTAGAGGCTTCTGAATATATCATGCAATTTTTTTAGGATTTTTTCCTTTATAATCAGACTGAGATAGAAGGGGTCAATATCTTTTATATATGCTACTAATGAATCATCAAAGAATATTTGTAGAATTTGAGATATAATACCACTATCTTTTATTACTAATGGGGCCTGCTAAATGGCATTTTGTTCTGGAATATAGTTATTATTTCCTATCCCTACCAACCATGATGAGGCTTTTCTTTTATGCTATTTAATCCTAAATAGTTTAGATAATGGTACCTTTATCATTATTTGGGACAACATAAATATGATATCAATAGGTTCAGATATAGTGGGTTTCACAAGAATACCTAGAGTTGAAACCTTTTAAATAACAAGCACTATTATTTGCTTGATAGTATTAGATCCTGATTTCTTTTCTTGCACAATTACTTTTGCTATCTCAGTTTTTTGGAATTGAACATTCTTCTTGGGTTCCCACTTCTTAGTTTTGATGTCTTTAAATTTAACTATCTCTACATTATCCTTCTTGTTTTCATCTTTCATCTTGTGTGTAATATCCTTTATGAATATACTAGAAGACTTCAAAACATCATTATTAACTATTCAGTTTCTCAAATTGTAATTGCTATGCACTTGGGAAATCATATCTATAGTGATCCTATCAATCTCTTCTTTACAGGGCATTCTCATGTTTACATGGCCAACTTCAAAAGATGTAACACATTCTTGATCTTCATCATAACCTTCGTCATCTGAGAACACTTGTTGATGATGTAACTCATAGGAAACTCTCTTATTTGCAAGATCACTTTCAATTTCTTCCAAATCAAAATCCATACAATCGTCACACGTGGTTACCATATTTTAGCTTACATCATCATGGATTTTTCCTTCTTCCTCCTCTTCATTTTGTGCATTTTGGTCTGAAGCAAATAATTGAGAAAATATATAATAATCTTAAGAGTGAGGTGATTGACATATGATGCACCATGGGATATCATAATTCATATTAATAGAGCTTCTTTGCAAAGGATCTGGTGTAACCTTATCTTTTACATTTTGGACCTGGTTAGGAATTGATTTACCATCCTTTCATTGAGTGGTATAAGGATAGTTTTGCATTCTGGGTTGTCTCTTGAAATTGTTGTTGTTCACTGGGGCCTTCTAACCAACATTAGGCTTATGTGTATTGAAAGTAGTTTGGTTCTTTAGGTTTCTTACCTGTAGGACTTTTATCAACTTCCTTCTTATTGTTATTCTTGGGATTGAACAAATTTGGGTCATCTCTCCTACCAAGCTTACCAAATGATTTCCTATTATTTTAAATATTTATTACAATCTTATAAGCATCTCTCAAAGTTTTAGGATCTTTATCCCTCAATTGGTAAGCCATCTTGCTATCAAAGGCATTAAAATAGGTTGTAAGACAAACTTCCTCATTCAACTTGATAACTTGGAACAATTTGTACATCCCCTTTTGGAATCTCACATTGAAATCAAATATAGACTAATTAGAGTTTTTCTTGATGTTATTGAAATCATTCAACATAAAACCAACATTAGTATTATCTCCATATTGTTCTTAAATTTTTTTTTCCAAATCACTCCATGAACTAATGATGTCATCAGGTAATCTTCTAAACCAATCCCTTGCATCTTTAGTCAGTGAAAGAACAAATAACTTCATCACCACATCCTCATGTTCAACTTCAAAGTCATTTAGCATATCTATGAAAATTTTCAAGTGCTCTTCACTAGTAACAACATTATTTCCGGAGAACTTGACAACTTTATCTCTTAAATCAAAAGATATAGGGTGTGGAGAACCAGGAAAATGTACAAATGACATTTGTCTATATTTTTCCATGTAGATGGGTTTCTTCTGAAAACAAGAAACATTGACTTGGTTAAGAATAACACTTTGAGATTGTTGAGGTTGGACAACAAGGACTTGAGTACTCATGGTGGATGATGAGGCAAGGGAAGATTGAGATATTCCTTAATTTGAAATTACTGGTCCACAAGAAGGTACATACATTGCAGTTGGGGTAGACAAGTTTGGCATGAAGCCAATGTAGAATTAGACTTTATGAACTGAGTTTTTCTCCTAGTTTTTGCAGCCTGGGCTTCATTCTCAACCTTTTTTGAGTTCCTTTGCAAGATTTTCTTTATCTTTCCTAGCCTTTTCCAGATCTAGATCTAACTTTGACATAGGGGGGTTTACAGATTTACTTGTTGCTACTTGATGCTCATTTATCTAGATTCCTACAACTTTTCCTTTTCCTTTATCTGTCTGTTTGACATTAGGTTCTACCTAGTTATTTTTGATAGGCTTGTACAGTTGAACTTGTAAAATAATAGTTTCTTGTCTTTGACTTATAAGCTTTTCTTGTTCCTAAACTTTGATTCTCAAACTATCTACATCTCCAAAGAAATCAATATGAAGGGTTGAAGTTCTTTCTTCTAGCTTCTTGTTTTGTTCTTTTAAGGTAGCCATCCTTCTAAGAAAATTATCTCTTTCAACAAAGGCATCTAGGGTGGCTTGCTCTCTTTCCTTTTCTAGACGAGCATGTTTAGCTTCTTCCTCAACAACCAATTTCTTCAAAACTCCTATCTCTGATTGTACTTCTTTAGGATTTGTAGAAGTGGCTTCTGAATCAGTAGGATCATTTAGATCTATAAGATTAGTTTCCATGTGTGGGACTACTCTAGGATTAAAAGGATCTTCAAATGCACTCCTAAATCGTAGCCTATGATTCATCTCAGCTATTAGATCTAGCCTAGGGGATGCATTCCCTACTAGTGATATATTCTTGTCCTGATAGATTCTTTCATTTGGTAATGGGGTACTAAATATTCCTCCTAAGAGTCATGTGGTTTCTGATTCAGAGTTGAGTGAAGAAGACTCTCTCTCTACCACTAGTTGGCATTGAGAATTAACTAATACACTACCTCTTGGTTTCTAGGTGGGGTTTGGGTTTTCATTTTTCTTATTTAGGTTCTTCCTACCACCTTGAGGTAAGCCAGTATACTTAGTACATCATGATTGACTCTTTTGTAAGCTCTTGTAGTTTTCCTTTTGTCATCCATATTTACTATTTATCAAATAAGCACTAGCTTCAAAACCTTGATTGAGTCACCACCATATTCTTAGGGAAAAGTAACAATAAAATAACTCATGACTTTTAGGGAAAGGACACAAGATAATATAAACATATATGAAACACAGAGGAACCAATCACAAAAATTATAAGACTACAACTCTGGCTTGATAGATAAGACACTTGAAAGGGTTGTATATGTTAGTGTACACATGTGGCATTTGGGTTTCCTTTTCTTTTTAAATTCTCAAGGTTTGTCACTAAAAATAGTCCACTATAACCACAAACAATACTGAAATGATTTGACAAATGCGTACACAACATGGCCAAAGAAGCTACGGTACTTCTTACATGAATGTTGAACAACTCCCTAGTAGAGTCACCATTTTGTTGGTGTTTTTCAACTACTGAGCAACAAAAACTCAATACCAAAATAATAATAATCACAAATCTAGGAACTAGCTACTTCCCATTAACAATTATTTATGCATATTATTTGGATCCAACTTCAACAAAACCAAGACTAGTTTTCTACTCTCTAGGCTCTGCAAAACCAAGGTGGGTACACCTAAGGATGATTCAAATGAATGATGCTATATGAGAATCCTTTTAGTTTCATTCTGATTCTCATCTCCTATCTTTGACATATACATAGTTTATCCATTCCTTGACATTTTCAGATGAAATACATCCCTTATAAGCAAATTTGGTCACAATTCTCCCTAGGTTTACAAATATTTCTAAAAATAGTAGATATCTAAGACTCATAAATTAGATGTAAATGAGTGCTAACCCTCTTTGAAACTCTTCAAATGGTAAAATAATATTGATTTTGATTCTAGAATTAGTGCTTATTCATGAACTCTCTATCTACAAACTGGATTAACTACATTAGTGCTTCATCCATTTGGATTTAGAGTCTACTTCAATTTATAGATCTAATTGATTGCATTACAACCAATACTATTAGCAATTCTTAATGGAATTCATTCTTATAGGCATCCTTCCCATTACCTTAGAAACCCTATTAAATTCACTAGAGAATTTACTTAATTCATTGAATCAATAGCAATAATGAATTGATATACAATCTAAGTAAACTACATTCAATTGGATAAGCTTTGCTCACACAACATTAGAATGACTAGGTAATAATAATGGAAACAAAATTCAGAAAGAACAAATATGGGGACAATTCAACTTTGTATTAATCTTCCTTGAAAATTTTATACAATTGTAGTAAAAATTAGAATGACTCTAGAAGAAGCGTTACACCCTTGTAATATCTATATATTCTAAAGTATTTGTAGAGAAAATACATCATAACTTTTGTACTAATAAACTACATCGAACCATATTCAGTATAGACCAAAATTATCAATGAAATTAGACCCTTATTTAGCCTTAATATCTCACTTAAATAGAGTGAGATGCAACAAGATTTATGCATAGAGAACTGATAGATGTCAACTAGACAAAAGATATTTACATTTAGCTATCACAAAAAGACAAAAAACTATGTAATAGAAAAACTTAGAAATCAGATTATTCTTTTGGTAGGCACCTCTTTTGTTACATTTTCAAATGCTACAAATCCCATGATTAGAATTTAGTTATTCTGAGTCCTTGGAATATGTAGCTATCAAGTTTTCTAATGATGTGTCAGGCTCTAATTCCTACAAATTCACCTCTTTCTTGCAAACTATCAGTTTCATGGTAGGAGGTCCTTTGACTAGCTGCAAAAGCCAACCAAAACACCTGACAAGACTCTGAAATCAAACATACTAATTCTTTATTCAACATACTTGCACCTTGTCAAATCTCATCTCATGAAGAATTCTCAGTCAAAAGATATTAACTATCAAAGTTGCCCTTTCAGAATTTCCTGCAATAAAACTTGTCAGGAAACCATAAAACACGTTTAGATTTAGCTTCAAAAACTCGGGAGACTGATACTTGAGGGCACAGAAACTAGGGTGTTGGTTCATTGTCATGAGGAAAACATAAATATATGATTTGGGTACATGATGAATAGCAAGACACATTTGGAAAATAGTCAAAGTGAGCTTCTCAGAATTTGTATCTTGGAAACAATGGTAGAAAAGTATTTTTTACAAATGGAATGGACCTAGAAAAGTGTGCAGACAGATTCGTCAAGATTTGAAAATTGGCACACTTAAAGTATTTTTGGAGCATAGTTGCAGAATCCATTTGATCTCACCTATCATGAAATTGGAGTTATGACATCACAAACAAGGGTACTAACAAATTTGCACTTCTTGACATAGTAAAAAGTTAGAAATTGCATTTGGGATCACATTTGAAAACTGATCAAACAAATTTATCATAAGCTCAAAATTGAAATATAGTAAGTCTTCAACCTATAAAATGTAATGCAAAAGGAATTTTAGCATTATGGTCAATTGGGTCAAAGTTATGGCAAGTCAAATAGGGCCTCCCAGAATTCTTAACAAATTTCATCAGCATGACATCAATAAATGACCAAATTTGAGGGATTCATAACCTAGCCAAATAGATTTGAAATGACTTAAAATATGAAACATAGTTTCTTTGGTATGGAAACTAAACATTCTCAAAGTGACAAGTCATGAAATATTACTGGGTGCAAGATATTTAATTGCAAACAACACCTCCTATCGTTATTTGACACTTAGGTAAAAATGCAAAATTGGAGATTACTCAAAACAAGACTTCACAAAATGGCTTGAAATGTCAATTTATCATTATGGAACACATAGAAACACTGAATGCAAGGTGTTAGCAACATTAAACACCTCTTAGGCTTCAAATGGATAGCCAGGTACACGTGCATCAAAAAGCATTTATTGGACTTGATTTTTCAATGGTACTCAAAACTAGGGCTTCGATTTTGAGTCCCAATAGTTAACATCAAAAAATCCTTCTAGCTTCTCTATGTAAACTTCTTCCTCTAATATTCCATTCAAAAATGCAGATTTAGCATCCATTTGATAAACTTTGAAACCTTTGTATGCAAAATAAGCAAGTAAAGTTCTTACTCCTAATCTAGCAATAGGGGCAAATGTCTCTCCATATCCAATTCCTTCTTCTTGTGCATATCCTTTGCAAACTAATCTTGCCTTGTTCCTTATGAATTCACCATTTTCATCTAGCTTGTTTTCGAATACCCAATTGGTGCCAATCATATTTTTGTCTTCTGGTCGAGGAACTAGAGTCCATTTTTTATTTTTCTCAATTTGTTTAATCTTTTCTTCCATGGCTCTACTCAAGTCCACATCTTCTAAAGCATCTCTCACTAATTTGGGATCCTTCATGCTTAGTAAACATGTATCATTCCTCAATTTTTTTCTTGTCATTGGTCTAGCATCTTTATCTCCAAAAATTTGTGTAGCAAGATGATGTCTCTTGACATATTTGGACAATCTTGGTTCAGCTACAATTTCATCATTTTGTCTTTCAATTTTAGGCTCACTATGTACATCTCTATCATATAGCTTAGCATCTCTTTCATGTACACTAATCTTAGAATCAAAATGTGCTTCAACTTCATTCTATAGCTTGACAATTGAATGTAGTTTGGTTCCTGAATGCAACTTGACATTCATAGTATGTGACTCGGAACTCACTAAAATTTGCTATTATTTTGTAGCTTGATTTACAACATCTTCTTCACCAGGCATACCTTCATAAGAGTAAACACATGATTTTGTATTCTTCTAGTTTTTTCATAGGTTCAACCTCATGTACTTCTATATATTCATTAAAATTTACATTTGTACTTTCCACAACTTTGTTAGTGTTATTATTTAAACACTTATAAGCTTTACTTCTTGTGGACTATCCTAGGAATATACCTTGTTCACTTTTTGCATCTAGTTTTCCATTTTTGAAGTCTTTATGAATGTAAAATTTTCTTCCAAATAACTTAAAGTATTTTACATTGGGTGGGTATCCATACCATTGTTCAAAAGGTGTTGGATGAGTACCTTTCTTGACTTGTACATGGTTCAAGGTATAGACAACTATATGTATAGCTTCTCTCCAGTATTTCAAAGCAATATTTTTCTCTATCATGAGTGTTCTAGCATAGTCCATTGTACATCTATTCCTTCTTTTAGTTATTCCATTTTGTGGAGGGATTCTAGGGGCAGATGTCTATCTTTTGATTCCGCTATCATTACAAAACATCTTAAATTGATTTGATGTGAATTCTCCTATGTAAGATCTCAAACACTTCAAACTTTTACCTATTTCCTTCTCAACTCTTGCTAAGTACCACTTAAACATTTGGAAAGCATCAGATTTCTATTTTAGAAACATAACTATCATCATTCTAGAATAGTCATCAACAAACAACACAATGTACTTATATCCTTTATAGCTTTGCACTTCAATTGGTCCACACAAGTCAGTATGAATGATCTCTAATATTCCTTTAGAGGTATGAGTTTTACTCTTAAAACTTGACTTTGTCATTTTGCCTAGCTGACATTATTTGCACATTATATTATTGGGCTTCTTCAACTTAGGAAAACCACTAACTTTTCTCATTTTGCTGATACTAATGAAGTTATTAAAATTAACATGACATAACCTCTTGTGCCATAGCCATACATCATCAAATTTTACAACTGGACAAGTAGCATCCTCTATAACAAGATAGAATAGATCACTCCTAGTTTTATCACCCTTTCCAATCAATTTTTCATTTGTGTCATATATCTTAGCAACCTTGTTTTCAAACTCAACCTTACATCCCAAATTATTCAATTGTGACACTCAAGAGATTATAGTCAAGTCCTTCAACATACTAAGCATTGTCACATAAAATCTTATCTATGAATTTGATAGAACCTTTTCCTTTTGTCAAACATGGTGCATCATTACCAAATATCACAATATTTCCATCATAACAATTTAGGGGAATGAACTTACTTTTGTCTCCAATCATGTAATGTGAACATCCACTATCAATGATCCATTCGTCATTCTTCTTCACACAAGTCACAAGTGTAGTTTCCTCATCATCATCAGATTCATCCTCCATTGTAACATACACCACTTCATCATCATGTTAATTAGATTCATCTTTTGTTTCCTCTTCAACAATGTAGTATGACTCTTTGCCTTTGTCTTTGTAGTCCTTGCTATCTTCATCTCTCCTACTTTTGTACTTGTCACCACTTCTGTAGTTATTCTTCTTTATACATCTAGTAGCAATATGACCAACCTCATTGCGATTGAAACAAATGATAGGTAATTTACCTTTGAACTTTCCTTTACCTTTGTAGAATCTTCCTGCCAGTAGTGCTTCAAATTGTTCTACATCCTCCTCATTTGTATCACTATCACTAGACACATACTTTATCTTTTTCTTCTTTTTCTTCTCATCAGGTTCCTTCAATAATACCTTAAGATTTGAAAGTAGATTCAATATTCTCAGGTTTGTAATTATCAAAGTTAGATAGCTCAAAAGTAGTGGGACTACCTACCAGAGCTTCAAGTGATTGATTATTCCCTAGTATACATCTCACTTCTTGAATTACATAAACTCTAATAACATATATAGGAAATATTGTCCTTAAAAATTTTCTTAGTACTGTATCATCATCTATTTGATCATTATCTCCTCTTATTGCATTAAAAACTTCTTTTGTCATTGTAATGTATTGAGCAATATTTTTACCTTCTTCCATTCTCATATCATCAAACTTACCTCTAAGACTTTCAACTTTAGCTCTTAGAACATTAGTGTCTCCTCCATAGATAGTGGTTAAGGAATCTCACATTTTCTTTGCACTATCAAGACTTTTGATATCATCAAATTCGACATATCTTAGGGGAGAGGCAATCTCAAGCATTGATTGGTTATGTTCTTTCTTCATTTTCATATCCTTAGCAATTGGGTTACCATCAAGATCAACATGCTCAGTGGTAATGGTAGATTGTGCATGATCTCCAAGTCCTCCAAGGTGTAGCTCCATCAAAATTTTCCATGTAGAAAAGTTATCACTATTAAGCTTGGGTACTTCTCTTTTGACATCTTGATCTTTGTGCTTCTAGTACCTTTAAACTAGTCCTCTTAAGCAAATGACTCTGATACCAATTATTGCTATACTTTAGAATAACTAAGAGGGGGGAGGGGGTAAATAAATTATCCAAGGTCCAAATGTATAAATAAAAATTTGCATAGCTTAGTGAACCCATAAACATTCATATTCATACATGCATCCATAAGATTATTCAATCACTTAAATCTTGAAGGTTACTATTGAATAAACTTGCAAAAATGTAAACATGAAATGTAATAGATTCATCAACACACTTGACACAATGATTTATGTGAAAACCCAATTGGGGAAAAACCACTAGTAACATGCTATTATTTTTAAATATGCTAAAGTGATGCCCTATGAAAGGCCAACCCTGTTAAAGGTTACAATACGCATTGTTAAATGTGACCTTGTTAAAGGATTTCAATCACCCTATTAGGAGCGAGCATCATTAGAGGACTTTAAACCATTCACTTGGAATGTCACCTACTTAAAGGATTTACAAATGACTGTTACGTCAACCTTAATCCAAAGGATTTACCATAGACTGATACAACTATTAGAGAGTAAAAGTAAGGCTTGATCTAGTAACAACTTACAACTCTATTTACAGATTATAGATCTCTATTTCAATCCTCCATTCTACTTAGCCTTCACACATGTTATCTTTGATATCTTGCTCACCCTTCAAGAATTCATAACCTTAAGCATCCTTGCTTAAAATGCCAATGCAAACTCTTCTCTTAGGTCACTTGATGAAGCAAAACCCTTGACTCCTTGTCTTCCTTAGGTTTTCGTAGATGACAACCCTTATTTCTGACCAACTATCCCTAGAAATAGAAAATTAGCTCATTTTCCATCATCCAATTTAGGTTTAGTACATATTAGGTAGGATACAATGAATCTACCCCTTATTCCATATCTCTTCTAGAATCTTCTTCATCAATCCTCTTTGAATTTAGCTAAAAATAGTTTATCTTGAATTCTGTGGCACCAGCTCATCAATCTTATCTTCCACCTGGTTCACATAATCCAATAAAATAAACTTGTTAGCTCAGATCCATCAAATTCATGATCTTTCAAATAATGCAACCAATTGACATTCTCTTGCTTTTGATGCTTGACACATACTACATTTTTTGACATCCTCTATGAAATTACTCAGCACAAACTAAAGTTTATTGGTGCTTGACATTAATTCAACTTTACTTGATATCCACTATTTTTCTCAACATACACTAGAATAAAATTTTACTTGGCTCCAACTATTTTTTTTCTTGGCTTACACTAACTTTTCTTAGTACCTACTATCCACTTGGTTAATCTTGGCAAATAAACTTTGTTTAACTTGTTCTTCTAAACTTTCTTAGTGTAACTAGCCATTGCAACCTTAAGTAGATTATCAATGCATCATGTTATCACTGACTCAACTGATTTTTGTACTTCTTTATATAATAATAAATCAACCTTCCTCTAGGTGCTATTGTTACATCTTTTGATCACATCCTCTTCATTAATTAAATAAGTGACAGTACCTAAATCATATAAGAAATTGTCTTACCAGCAAATATCAGGTTTGACATTAGTGATAAAATAATGATTGAAAAATATAGATCGTACTTCTCCAACAAACTTCTTTAATCTATTCTCAACAAAAACTAGGGTGGGGATGACACCCACAACTCTTCATTACTATAGGAATAAAGTGTATCCAATGAAGGTTACAATGTTTGATCATGAACCATGATCTACCCTATGAAAGGTCTACCCTATTAAAGACTTACAAAGAATATTAGGTCTTTCCCTATTAAAGGATTTCAACACCTTGCTAAAAGTGTGCCTTGTTAAAGGACTTCAACTCACAATTAAGCAAGCACCTTGTTAGAGAATTTTAATATAGCCTATTAGGACTACTTTGTTAAGAGATTTAATTAATTCATCTGTTAGAATATCACAACATTAATCTTGCAGTTAGGACTTTAGCTCTTGATGAAAAATCACCTCTAAACTAATGTATACTTGATCCTACTTGATCAGATGTCTCTCTGCTATTCACTATTTCCTTCCTCTATTCTCCTTTAATTGATTATGCAATGCAATTTTAGATCATAATTCCTTAGTCACCATGAATGTCTTGGTTTGCACATGCAAAACTCCTTGATCATTCATACATTCCCTTTTCACCCTCTTTAAAATTTTAGGGTTTTTCCTCCTTAAGAAGACCTAGGTGACTTAGGGTTAGATGTGAATCAATAGCTTTGATTCACCCATTTTTTCACTTAAACCTTCCTTTTACCTGATTGGATGCATGTAATGCATAGAGATTCCAACTTAAGATTCATCCTTTATACCAAAATATCAATTCAATTTGTAAGCTGGCTCAAAAATTGTTCACATAGTAGTTTGCACCAATACAAAAAACTAAAAACTATGTTACTCAACATCTAAAGTTCCTGATTCTTAGCATATACTGATTTCAATACTATGACGTGTCATTTGAATGACTAAGAATGCAGTGCTTGCTTGGTTCTTGAATCACTTGGAATATACAATTTTCTTGACACTTGAGTGACTCAGTACTCATTGTTGGCTCGACATTCTCTAACTTGTACATGTTGTGCTCAACATATGCTACTTATTTGGCATGAACTAAGCAAATGATATAAGTATATAGACACTCACTTGTCAAAACCAATCCAAGATTAATAATCTCCCCCTTTGACATGAGTGTCAAAAACACTTGGTCATGCATTAATATTTTTATTCTTATGAGAATTACATTACATAACTAGTTGGCTTCTCTAGAAAATTTCAAAAATATCAAAATTTTGCAACAACGTATACCTCAAAAATCTTATGACTCCCCCTGAGTTGTTTTATTTGTTCTATTTTATATTCTGCAATAAAAGCTCTCATATTGAGTAGATTTTCCTCAACTGATACTCTCTCACTTGCTTGCTAGTCTTAATTCCCCTTTTCTCTTTCTCCCATGCTTGCTCCCTCATGCACTTACTCCCCCTTTTTGAAATTGATGTCAATGGGTTATATGCTAATAGTGTGTTTGTCCAAGAAAGATTTATGGACCTCAAGAATAATCTTATAAGTGACATCCCAATTGTCACATGCTACCTCCAAAGACTTGATTTGGATGGTCAATTTGACATCAAGGTGTGCTAGGCCATCTAATGTAGTAAGATTGGGGTGTTTCTTCATAAGATTTTCTACATAGCCTAACTCCTTGAGTAGAATTTCCATATGAGAAGTCAATGTAGTCTGGATGCTTATTAGTTTGGCCCATATGTTGGGTTCATCTATAGATAGTGCTGCTAACTAACTCTTAGTTTGGAATAGGGTCCTAAAGTGTTTCTCATTTTGAGCTGGAGTCATGGGAAATTTGGTTCTGGATGACTACATTTGACTTTCCAAGCTCACGATGTGATTCCTCATTTCTTGTGTGAAGAGTGTGGGATTACACAATTTGGTGTACAGAGAGAAAATGTTCTCTAGCACCTTCTTCACACTTTCTATCTTAGTTGCCAATGCAACTTGTGTAAGTGTTATCTCACTAGATATCTTCTCATTCACTTTATGTTGAAACTTCTTTTCAAACTTGTTCGTACCTAATATGCATCCAATAATTTAAATTTTCAATTTTTGGTATTGAATTTCTTTGAATGTTGGCTAGAAGTGGTTCGAAGTTGTTTATCTTGTAGGATTAGTACAGAAGTCTAGTGATTCAAAGATTAAAGGTTCAAAGTTCAAATCTTGTGTTGCAGATTCAAAGTGTCATGTTTTAGATTAAGGTTCAAATCCCCAACATGTAAATTCAAGTTCCATTATTAGATCCATCAGCATAAGGTTCAAGGTTCAAGGTTTGACATAGTGTTGCAGTTTGAATTTAGTGATTCAAAATACAGATTCAATGGTTTAGATTTCAAGTTCAGGACAATCTATGCCAATGCTCATGGTCACATTATTAATACCAATTAAGTTATAGGATACATGAATGTCAATCTATTTATGGTGCATAGCTTGATCTATCGAGCACATAATTGTAATAATAGTTTGAATGATTGGTATTAGTACTAAGGTTACACCCAGTATATTCTACAACAAAGGAGACTTAGAGTGTTGGGTGAAAGTTCACTTGTTTTAATTCACCTTCACATTAAGACATATTGGGTTCATATTTGATGATTTAAAAGGCAAGCACGTGGCTATCTAAGGCTCTAATTAGTCCCCAAAGATCCATCAAATACTGATATGTAGAAGATTTAATACCTAAATGATGGTCAACCCAGTAAATAGAGATGACATCCTAAAGTAATATCAATGAGGATTCACCCATTTTTGATTCATTTAGATATAACAAGTGTTGTATTAACTCCTATGGTGGTCAGGATCCACGAGGATGAGTAGTAATGCATAAAAGATGAGAAGAACCACACTCGTCATTCCATAATTCTTATAAACTATCAGTTAAGATATTATTGGGCTAGACCTAGGATCAATTATCCTCTCCATGATCATTATATATTTATATCCTATTGCCACATGAAGTTGCAGATAAGAAATTTGATCCCATGCAGCCATTTCTAATCATTAAAGAAAAATATCAATGAGATCATAGTGGTTAGTCAAGTACTTACAAGGAAAGCATAGGCTACAAGTTTTTACAAATAATAATGTTGTTGAACTGGAGCATGCATCATATAGTATAGATCCAAGGAAAACCTGATTGCTCTAACATCTTTAATTAGTAGATTGTGGTATAAGATTAATCACATCTTGTTTGTGTCATGATTATAAAACATAAGGAATATTGAAGGCTCATGATTGACTACAAAGGATAAAATTACAAGTGTTGACTTCCATCAAACCCAATCTGTTGGGGCATCAACAACACACATAAACTCTTTCACTAAATACCCAAGCTTGATGAGCATGTGGCAGGAGATCTAAGGGAAATTAGTAAGATATCTCCAAATTCATGCACATGCCAATGGTGGAGATTGAAGTATGTCATATGTAGATGCTATCAATATCACACCCATCTTTATAACAAGGGAGGAGTGGGTCCAAGAGTAATTGTTATCAAGAATTTGACTTGCAGACAAACACGAAAGAAAGAAATGGTGGCATTTACAATAAAGTTGAATATGCATGAACATGGTGATGACAGACACCTGCCAACTATTTTATCAAATGCTTTAAGGCAAGGAGACCTATAATCTACTATCCAATTCAATCTCTATTCTTAAGAAAGCTACAGATTCATATGGATTCATGTAGGTTGTTTGATAGAATGATTTGAAGCTCTAATAGATATGTATGACAACAAAGTTGAGTTTGACAATAATGGACATATGAAATATAGAGAAGGGTTGTGATACATTTGGAAACACCATTGTTATTACCTACCACATGGAGGTCACAATGGGAATGACTCAGCATGATAGCCAAAGGTTCCCATGAATAAAAATTCAAGGAGAAGCACACATTATCATAATGTTTTATTAAACAATATAATTGCCCTTTATAATTTTATCTTTCCTCAATAGTAAGATATGTAATGTTATTTAAAAATAAAATTAGGACACAATAAGCTGATAAGAGTTTGGGGGTGAGAAAGGGGCATTCCCAAAAAATCATTTTTGATAACTGAAAAACAATCTTATCAAAGCGAAAAGATGGAGATAGTTTTCAAAGAATAATTATAGAGATGGAAGGAGATTTTGTTTTCCAAGTTCTATTTAAAGGAGGAGATCAAACCAAAGGGGGGTTCTAATTTTGGGAGTGGTTCAAGTTCTTTGTATTTTTTCTAGTCCTTCCAAGGGGTACAGAGAAAAATTTGGAGCTGTGGAAGAGTAGAGCTTTTATTTTTCTAAACTTTGGGTTAGCAAAAGTGGGAAATTTTGATTTTAAATGTAATGTAAGGGAGGAAAATTTTGTTTTCTTCCAGGTAGTGATTCTAGTGCAACACATAATGAGGTCTATGCTATCTTGTACATTTTATTGAAGGGAGATTTGGGAGATAATCGCACACCAAAACATTGAGTTTGGGCAGTTTTCTTTACATTGATTATTACCTTTGTATAACTTTTAGTTTTCTCTAAATGCATTTAGTGTCACTACTTTCTAAATATATTTAATTTTAAGATGTCTTTGAAGCTTTGATTCTTCACTTTCTCAAGTTTTCACTCTCTTTGTAATGTAGCATTTGGTGGATGAGCTATGTTTCATTTACTATTTATTTATTTTTAATTAGGTTAGTTTTCCCCATCTATTCTATGTTTACAAATAGATGTTTGTAAACCTTTTTGCACTTTCTAGATAAAAGCATATGTATTTGTATTGCTATGAATTCATTATAAAGCTTACACAGGGAGCTATACCTAGATAAGGTACTTACACTCTTTCAATAGTGAAGTGACCCAACTGTTAGTGTTTATTGAGTCTTCTTGTCTAGGCATTTTAGGGTCAATTTGTATGTATTTCTTTGGAAGACAATTTTTTCACTAATAAGACCATTCTAATATTTTTGCATTTTTGTCAAGGTATGTATCACTTACCTTTTCCACTATTTTAGTCAATTGTTCAAGAATTTCCTTGGTTTCATCTAAAGTAGGCAGACTAAATGCATCTAAGAAGATGTCTTTGTTATCAACCAAAGCTTGCTTCTACCTATGTTCCTTTTTGAGTAGTTTTTGATGTTTCTTTCTTGTGAGGGCTTCTTGAAGTATACCCATCTGCTCAATTGTTATTGTTGCATAATCATATTTTGGCAGAACAATTTCTTCATCTAGGCTTATATCTCCATATGTTATTACCTCTTCTACCTTTGACGAACTAGGACTTGGCACTAAGAATTGCAAAGGTGTTGCATCTATGCTTGGCCTCTAAAGAGTTTGAAAAAAAGGAGTTCTAGATACTAGTAGTGTTACCAATGCTTGAATTTTTTCTATCTCCTTCGGCTTGGTTATCAAATGTGGCTCTTCAGGCTTGTCCTTTTCTACATTATGTACTTTAGTTGAACCTTGATCTTGTGTTATATGTGTAGGTACATCTACTTGACCTATTTGACTCTTTGTTTCCACCTTATCCTTTTCTATTATCTCAACCTTATTTGTTGTATCCTTTGTTACATTGTCTAAGATTTGAGTGGTACCTATGTGTGCACTAACACTAGTGACATGAGTTTTGATTATAGGTGATTCTTGTGTTTTCACCTCATCCCTTGTAGTTTTATTCACCAGATTTTGAAGTTCATCTATACTCACCAATATAGGGTTGTTACACAATTTGGCATGTAGTGTAGATTGGTCAAGTATATTTTTCAAGTCTTCCTCTATTAAGGGATTGATTTTCTAAGCAGTAGAATCAGAAACATCCTTGATTATAATAGTTTTAGTATTTACACCTATTACCTATGGAGGGCTAACACTTGACATTTGTGTAACTTGTACACTCTATTTTTGTTGCTACTCTACCTAAGCCATTACTTGATCATCTATGTGCATATTAGTGCATCCCTTGACTGTGCCTTCTTAATTTTTATTGTCTTCATCATCTTTAACCTCAATGGGTTCTTGTTCACCTTCTTTCACTATGGCTAGTCCATATGTGATCTTCTACATCTGTTTGGAATTTTGTACAACATCCTCAATGTTGTTCTGCAGTATGTTAAATGTCCTATATTTAGGAACAAATCTAATAACATATTTATTTATGGCTTTAACTATCTATGACTTGCTAAGTTCTTGCATAAATTGAGTGAGGGATGTCTGCATAATTTTCCTTTCTAAGTTCAAACAATAATTCCATTTTTTCTCAACTCTTTTATATAAAATTTTTGGTATGGAGTTGGCAATTTCTAAAGGAGCTTTCTTAAAATTGGTCATCATGGCATATATTGCCTCCTCCACTTGATTCTTTTCAACTATTCCAACATTTTCAAAATCAATGTGAGAAAAACTTGATAAATTTGCATTATTTCTAACATTCTCACATAAGTTGTCTAGATCTAAAGATGGATTATGACTCACCACTTGGAATTGGTTGTTGTCATTAGATTCAATTCTTTCCTCATTAGTTTTAGCCTAAGAAATATATTTTCTCCTTGGTATTTTTTGTACTCCACATTCCTATTCTATAGGATGGGATTTTTATTTAGTCTCTTGTGCAATGACATGTGTACTGGCCCTTTTGGTTAGTGTTGTTGGTTTGGACTAGCTTGGTTTATCAACCTTCTTAGGTCTTGTCTCTGCTTGTGCCTTAGCCTTTCTCTTCTTTTGATTAGTAGGAATAGGTGCTTCCTCAACTTCTTCTTCCTCAACATGTTTTGTAGTTTCTATTTCTTCCTCATACTAATCTTCACCCTATCCTTGTGTCAATGCAAGTGCTGTTTGAATTTGAGTGTCTTCTTCCTCTTCATCTTCGTACTCAACACCTTCACCAAATTTTGCTTTTAGTTTCTTGACCAGTTTGTCCTTCTTTTTAATGATAGAGGTAGTTTTCAAATCCATAATAATTTTTTATTTGGATATCTCATAGGGACCAAAGGGCTTTGGCATCTTTTTCTACTTCTTCTACAAGTAATGTTGTGATTATTACAGAGGCCTCATCAACATTAATTCCATAACCTAATGGCCTTAGCCATCTTACCCTAGGAATTGCTACCTAAACAAATGTGTGATAAACATCAACTAGTAAACAAACATCATCATAATATCTTTTCACTAATGATACACGGATCCTTAATCTCTTCTTCATGGATTGTTTGAAATCCTCAAAATAACTAGTCATTACTAACTCAATTTTTCACCTAACCATTCAATAAAATCTTTTGTTTGAACTGCAACAGACCTATTTGTCTTCTGTTCAATAATACCAAATTTAGGAAATGTGTTCTAAACATAAAAGAAGATACATAACAAAATAGATCTGAATTTACACTGTGCACTCTTTGTTTTCCTTAGTGCTCCTAGGTTTTCAATCAATTGTTGTAGTTTTAGCTTGGCAAGATCATTTGTATGATCCTTCTTCAGAATCTTGTAACCCATACCTACTACAATGTATGTTATACCATTCAATCTTCTTGATTGATAGAATTTATGTGCAACTACTCTTACTATAAAAACTATTAGAGGATTTGAGATGGTGTCTATGGTCGTTCCTCTCTTGTTCCACACAACTCCCATGTTCTTTTTAATGACTTCTTTAGACTCACTTCTGATAGTATTTGACCAATCTAGGGTTGGATACCCTATTACCCTATGGATTATTCTCTTTGTGATTTTAGTTGGCCTATTGTCTAACCACATTGAGCTATCATGAATTCCACTCAAAATTATCCCGATCCATTCAGTTTTGAAAATATTAGGGAAATCTAGGGCACAATTTAACCCTTTCTTTTCTACAATATTGAATTATTCCCTTAACACACAATTTTTACATAGTTTTCCATATGCTTCTTTGATTTCCATGTCTACCAATCTTATAATTATAACACTTTCTAACATCTTGAATCTTTAAAACTTCTGGTGGTATCATAGATAGTGCACTAGAGGGATCTTGTTTGCATGCTATGTATAGAATGGCCTTGAAAATAGGTTGTTTTACCTCATTTCTAACCAATTGAATATTTAAAACTTCTTTTACCTCTACACCTTTTTCATTTCAAGAACTAGATGCCATTTTAAAAATCTAGAGTTTATAAAATTCAAAATAGCATAGCTCGATACACAATAAATACTTTTTCAATCCTAAAAAAATGATGTCACACAAATATTCAAATCTCCTACAAACACTTTAGATGAAATTTTTAGATCACTTCTAGCTCTTCTTACTCTCTTTCAAATTCAAATGATGTTAAATGAGCAAAAATCAATCAAATACCCCTTTAAAATGTTGTAACTAATGCTAAGTTCTTACACAGTTGTAAGCTTGGCATCAACTAATTTTAGGCTCATTTGACATCCACTTGTCTTTCCATTCATTCCACAACCATTATGAGCTTAGCATCAACTAGCCAATCTATTAGCTCGGCATTCACTAGAATTTCACTTGGCAGCCATAGGAAACTTTTCATGCTCGATAGTAACATGAAAGTTTGACAAGACTTAAAGATTTTTCTTTGATTCCTAACAACACTTTGCATCTTTTTTCATGCTTATGTGATTCTTTCAAAAATAAATCCTTTCAAATTGATGTATGCTATATCTTTTAAATATTAGTCCTACATACCTCTTGATTACTTAGTTTGATGAGGTGTGATCCCCTGACCCATTGGGTGAACTGATCCCTTCTCCATTTGATGTGCTACAATCCTTCTTTCTCTTCCATGTCTTGTTCATTTCATTTCTAATATTTTTAATATCTACCTTTCCTTTTCCTTTATTGAACTCACAACTTGGTGCCTTTGACTTTGTTGGACAATATCAACTAATGTGGCCAATCTTCAAATAGCTAAAACATGTGGTTTGACTCAAACACCTTTTGTAGTCACTCCTGAAGTGTGTTCTAATATAGTTCTCAAGAATATGTCCATACTATTGATAATAGTGACAAATATAGTTCCAATTGTAAAAGTTTCTACTGTTCTTTACCTTTTCTTATTTATTTGATGACCATATTGGGTTGGATCTATACTCAAAAGCTCTATGTCCATACTTTTGATAGTTGTAATAATATCCTTCAAATCTTTGAGTGTGTATGGTCTTGGTTTTGAATTCATGTGTCTAATAGCCTTATTTGTTACACTTGTGACAATGACTCATAATCTTTTTCTTATCATTCTAATTTATAGTCCTGCTCCTACACACATTGATAGTATGTCCTTTCTTACCACAATTATGAGAAGTAGGTTTGGAATTCTTACCTTTATTACTTCTTTCTTCAACATTTTTTGACAATTCTCCTTCTTCAATACTTGTATATCCCAGTCCAATTGTATCATTGTTAGATTTAGGGGATCTCATCAATTGTTCAAAGTACTTGATGGCCTCACTAGGTTTGTTGAAAGTTTTAGCAAATTCCTTTTCTCTTTTTAGGTCATTTCTCAAATGTTCATTTTGTAACTTCAGTGATGTTATCTCAATGTCCTTGGTATTATGTTCATGGTTGGCATTCATCAGTTGATCCAAAGCTTTTGAGTGCATGTTAGCAGTCCTGGTTACCTCAGATGATCTCTCTTTTAATTTGCTGGTCAAAACTTTGTTGTCATCTTTAATCATGGTTTTGTCTTCCACTACTTTCTTTTTTTTTTTGGTCACCTAACATAGCAATATGGCTTGCGATTACTATTCTATCTTGAGATTTTTTATTTCTTCAACTTGGGTTCTGTTCTTTTCCATTAGATCTGCAATTGTTGCATCAAAATTCATTTCAGTTTCCATTTGAAAAAAGGTTAGTAGTTTGCATCTCTCTATATTGCATGTTACTCTCCTCAATGAAAATTTTCTTCCTTCTCTTTAGTGATTTCTTTAGATTATCCCTTGCTTCACTTAACTAATGTAGAATGAGTTGTATTTCAATTCCTTGATTCTCAATGATCTTTCCCAATTTGTAGACTTAAATTTCCAAGATCTTTCCTCAAAGTTTCAAAGCTTATCTTTTAGATAATTAGGCTCTAATACTAATTGTTAGAATTACAATAGGAAAGGTAAACTTCTAAGGGGGGAGGGGGTAAATCAATTCTTCAAACATTGACCCATAAAATATTCACCATACATTCATTTCACATTCATTAAGTAAACTAAAATACCATGTAAAGCTTGTACATCTAAAGCATGTAAACAAATAAGAATTCACACATATGACACAAGATATGATTACCCAGAAACCTTCCAATGAGAAGGTAAAATTGGGGTGAGGATGACACCCACAAATCTTCACTACTATAGTAATAAAGTGTATCCAATAAAGGTTACAATATTTGATCATGAACCATGATCTACCTTGTGAAAGGTCTTCCCTATTAAAGGCTTACAAATATTATTAGGTCTTACCCTATTAAAGGATTCCAATACGCTATTTAAAGTGTGCCTTTTTAAAGGAATTCAACTCACAATTAAGTAAGCACCTTGTTAGAGGATTTTAATACAACCTATTAGGACTAGTCTATTAAGAGAATTAATTGATTCACCTATTAGAATGTCTTAGCATTGATCTTGTGGTTAGCATTCTATTGCTTGATGGAAAATAACCTCTAAACTAATGTATACTTGATCCTTCTTGATCAGATGTCTCTCTATTGTTCACTATTTCCTTCCTTTTTTCTTCTTTAACTAATTTTGCAATGGAATTTTAGATCGTAATTCCTTAGTCACCATGAATGTCCTGGTTTGCACATGTAAAACTCCTTGACCATTCATACATTCCCTTTTCACTCTCTTTGAAAGTTTAGAATTTTTCATCCCTAAGAAGACCTAGGGGACATAGGGTTAGGTGTGAATCAATGACTATGATTCACCCATTTTATCACTTAAACCTTTATTTTACCTAATTGGATACATGTAATGCATAGAGATTCCAACTCAAGATTCTTCCTTATCACCAAAATATCATAATTCAATCTGTAAGTTGGCTCAAAATTTTTTTACATAGTAGTTTGTGCCAATACAAAAAACTGTGAAAAAAGTATGTTACTTGGCATAAAAAAGTTTCTTATATTTGACATATACTGATTTCAATACTGTGACTCGACATCTGAATGAATTGACATGCATCAATTCCTTGGTTCCTAAATCACTCGGCATATACTGTCTGCTTGTAACTTGAGTGACTCAACACTCACTATTGACTCAACATGCTCTAACTTATACATGTTGTTCTTAGCATATGCTACTTATTTAGCATGAACTAAGTAAATGACTTAGGTGTGTTGTTGTAAATAAGTATTTACTATTTACACATTACTTAAGTTTACTTAGGTCAATGCATTATTTTATTATTTTTTAGGAGAGACACTTAAGAGTTTGTGTACTTTTATGAGTTGTCTTGTTGACAACACATAAGTAAGAAACTCTAATTCAGCACATGGTTTCTACAACACTAGAGTTTGTATAATTAATTGAGTTGTCATGTAGACAACATAGTTATTAGCACTCTTATTTTAGCACACGACGTCTACAACATAATTTTGTGTGCTACACCTTTGTAGGCTTATCCTCTCATCAACACACTTGCTCCTATGCTTAATGGAGGATAATCTACTTCTGGGGGACATGTGCTTGGTTGTAAGACTTATCAGTGTGATGACTCCTAGGCATTCTAGAAGCATTCCAGAGGCCTTTATATATGGGTACTCCTAGTGTACTTGATACATTGAATTGAATACTATATTGTTATTCTGATCATACTCTTTTGGTCTATTCTTGTGCCTGTGCTTGAGTTCCTTGTTCTTGGGTGAATTTTTCCCTAAGGTAAATTCTTACATGGTATCAGAGCTATACCAAATTCTTACATGGTATCAGAGCTTGAGGAGATTCTCTTCACATAGTCATTCAAGACCATTCTTGCTTCAGCATCTTGACCCAAATTTGGAGTATCCATAGATATTAGGAGTTTTTAGAGCTAAAGTGGACCTCACCATTTTTTTGGAGCATCAATTCAGTGAAAATCAACTATAAATTTGCCATTATTAGGTAATAGTCGAATTTGAAGAATTTTTTTTTGCAAACTAGCACTCGAAGGCCCTATTTGCAAATTCGGTATGATCTATTAGATCTACACATTTAATTTGTTTCACATCTATAATTAATTTCTTTTTGCAATTATTTTTGAATTATTGAATTTTTTGAATTTTTTTTTTGCTAGTAGGGCCTACAGAGATTTTTTTTGCAAGAACTGGGCAGTGGCACCTTGACCTTGCATAGAATATTCCATTATTGAATTGTAGAATATTCTAATTAATTGGTAGTTCATTAATCATGCGATTCACTGTAACTTGACAGTTATACAAATTCTGGCCAAGTCAACCAATGGCCAAACATACCATCAGTTTGACTCACTCGACATATGGCAGTCTTGCCCACACTGGTGGCTTTCCTCTTTGTTTAAAAAGTCATGGCTTTGGCCTTTTAAATAGTAGAAAGTGTTTTTTTCCCATTGATGTGGGATTAAAATTATACCTTCGCTAGCCCACAATAGTCCACTAGCACTAGAATTCAAACTTAGGCACAATCAATGCTTCACCTGATGTTGAACAATTTGTGGCACCTACAAAATTTTCTCCAGCTACCTTTTAGCAGTGGCTCCAGCCATCCTCCCTCTGACTCATGGTGCCTCCTAAATGCTTAGTAGAACATATACATGGACCAATTGATAGCCCTCTCACCAGCACATTAGTCGACTTGTGATAATAAATTACCCTGCCATGTGGACCACAACATAGTCCTAGTTTGCTGAAAAAGTAATAGAGTCATCAGTGACTTAGTAGACATGTGTATGACACATCAAATCTTCTGTCTACCATGTTGTTTAGCCATATTTCCATGAATCATTCTATATAGCCACCATGTTAGTATACGACCCTACCATGTCACCATGGGAAGCAATTTTTTTGTTGACATCATCATTTTGCTATCTTAAAATTGACAATTGTCTGACTATCATCTGGAGGTAAAATAGAATTGCTAGGATGGTCATTTGGATGTAAAATTTAACCTCACCATTTATTGATTAGACCCCTCTCTAGATTCAATTTTTATTTGACAATCTAACTTTGGGAGGCCATAACCCAGTCATCTAGACTCCAAATCAGGTGCATTTTTAAAAAGTTTTTTTGGCTAGAATTTCCTAAATCAGTAGCACAATTTTTTTCTAGTTTTGGTGCATATACTTATCATAAATATCATCTTTTGGTGACTGGACCTATCTAATCCTACATTTTGCAACATCAATTGCTCCATTCAGGCTCATCTGAACTCAAAATCAAGTTCTATTTTTTTTGAAAGTGCATTATTTTTATGTACTTTCTAGATCTACAATTAGATTATAGGGTTGTGTGAAAAAAAGTATCACTTTTAGAAATAGGTCCTTTCTTTACCTTGTATTGCTTCAAAATTATTGTACATCGAGTTCCAGATTTGTACTCTATAAGGAGATTGTAAAAGGCAAAATTAGAAGTCCACTAAGGCCAAAATTGGCAAGTGGCTATTGTAAATGCACTAAGTATAAAGTGCCAAAAGCATCTTTTTAGGGGGATTTCTTGATTGAGTGAAAGAGGGGGTGTTTTTTGGTGTTGTGTTCATCTTTTCCTATTGTTTTCTTTCATTTCTTGCATCATGGGAAATTTTAAGTTTCCAAAATTAACACCACATAACTATGCTACATGGTCTATTAAAATGTGGTGTCATTAATGCATAATGAAGTTTCTCAATATGTCGATGACATTGTTCCTAAATCCATAGGTGATCAAGTATCTAGAAGTGAAATCTCTACTTGAGAATCTATAGATAGGAAAGCCCTAGGTGATATTTTGTTTGGGGTTGAAGAAAAAATCCTCTATTAGATCGAGAAGTATAAGACACCCAAGGATGCTTTGAATGCCCTCAAAAAACTTGTATGGTAAAGTGTTTGAGGAGGATGTTTACAAAATTTAAGATGAGCTTGTCTCCTTAGATCATAAGACATTTGATTCTATACAAGATTCCATCATTAAGGTGAATGAATTAAGAATGAAGCTTGATGATAGTGGTAGTCCTATTAAATATGATAGGTTAACTTATTTTATTCATAATAAGCTACCATTTGAGTACTCCACATTTTCTTCTTCATATAACACCACAAAGACTAAATTAGGGGCTTCCTATTAGAAGGTCACTTTTGATCATTATGATCAACTATTGGATGATGAAGAAAAAAAGTTGCCATCAATGGGTAATCTCAATTCGCCCAAGTCTAAGGCATTGGTGGCCAATAATGAATGTTCTCAAACTTTAGCTGGTTAAACTCCAAATAAAGGAAAGGGAAAGAAGAAGAAGTTGAAAAATAACACACAAGAGGATACAAAAAAGATAACACCACCATTAGATCAATCAGGCAAGTCTTCCTCAAATTCAAACAAGAAGGGGAACACTAATAGGGAGAAGAAAACATGTGCCTATTGCAAGAAGTTGGGTCATGATGAACATGAGTATTATCTTAAAAAATATTGATGAGTTGATGACCATCATGAAGAAACACAATGTTCCACTGCCTAATGCTTATAAAGAGAAAAGATCTTCATCTTTAGATTCAAAGGGAAAAGGGAAAACACTTATGGAAAATTCAAGTTCGTTAGTGGAATGAATTCTTGACTCAGATGCCTCATATCATATGGGTTCTTCAAAAGGAGACTTTTCTTCATTGAAGCAATCTAAGTTACCACAAATATTTGTAGGAGATACTACAAAAATGGAAGTTGAAGGGAAAGGACATGTGGAGGTGGAAAATGGGGAATTCAAAGATGTTCTCTATGTTTCTAACCTTAGCTCTAATCTCTTCTCAATTTACCAAATCACTCACTATGGAGATGACAATAAAGTTGAATTCCTTCTTGATTCCATAATGGCGTTCAATTTAAAGCATGATTCATTAGTTGTAGTGGGAAAAGTTAATCATGACACAAGGTTGTATTCTTTCTCCCAATTTGTGCCTAAGTCTCCTTCACATGCCTTGTTGACTCACTCTCATTCATAAGGTACATTATGGCATGAGCAGTATGGTCATCTTGCCTTCCACTATATTCATTACCTTTTCTCAAACAATATGGTCAAAGATCTACCTACAATCAACTTTTCTAAGGGTGAATGTTCAACATGTTCAGTGGATATGTAGGTAAAAGTACAGATCTATGTCACCATTTATGATACCAAAACCTATTTTGGTCAAATCTTATTTCTCTATAAAAACTCAATTTTTTTCAAAAACTAAAAATACCCTTTTATAGATCTCAGATTCAATATCATCATTATATAAAATTTTGAGTTTTTTGATTAGTTATAATATGTTATAATCTCAAAATATTATAAGTCAATATTTCAACATTTTAGAAGATGCTCCCTCAAAAAGGAAAAAAAATAGTAACTCATATGAAGAAAATTAATAAATTATATTTATCTCTAGAGGAGAGATTCCTCTTCATAAATATGTAATTTCTTTTCAAGAAGGTATAGATTTGATAGGGAAGTTTTGATGGGAGAAAAAAATTGTTGGATTCTGATAAGGTTGAACTTGAGTACTTATAAAAAAGAAAATATATTTAAAAAATAATTATTTCTTTTTTTGTTCACTAGCTATACATGTCATCTATAACATATTTTCAAATTAGAACAAAAAAAATGATTTGCATATACTTGTTTGATGGGAACTACACCCTATATTTTTATAATTAAAAAAGGGACTTCAAAATAAAATAAAATGAATAAATTTTTACTCAAAAAAATTATAAAAATTATAGGCATAAAGTTCATCCAATTCTACACATTTCATCAGTTTACATCATCTTCATATTTTAAACACAAATACCATTTTTTTTGTCATTAATGTTGTACTGTCACATTCTAATATCTCATTTCTTTATAAAAGGTGATACAGGTTTGTACTTTTACCCATGCATCTAGAGGAGAAGTTTGATAAAGGGAAGTCTTCAAGAGCACTAGTTGTTCTTTAGTTGGTTCACATGGTACTAGTACGTCCTTTTGCAGTGACATCAATTAGCTAGGGTTGCTATATCCTCTCTTTCATTGATGACTTTTCATGCTACACATGGGTCTACTTTCTTGGTCATAAGAATGAAGTCTTGGATGAGCTTCTAGCCTTCAAGAGTCATGTTGAACAACAATCACAAAAAGCCATCAAATTTGTTTAGATGGACAATGAAAGTAGATATGTGAACACAAGATATAAATACTTTTTCAAACTTGAGGGTATTGATCTTTAGAATCCACCAACATTCAGTCTACACAAGAAAAATGTTGTAGCACCAAGGTTACAAACTCTTAAGTCTATGGAAAGTTGCATGATACAAGCCAAGTCTCTTGATCCTACACTTGAATTCAAAGCTATAATCAGTGCCAATCACATACTTAATAGGTTGCCTCATAATGCCTTAGATGGAAAGACTCCTTTTGAGGCATGGTGCATTAGAAAAATAGTTGTGGGACACTTCAGAGTCTTCGATTGTCCGACATGGGTAAAAATATCTTCATGTAAGGCACCACCACCTAGGCATTGTACTTTCATCAAATATGAAGATGGTGTTAAGGCATACATACTTATGGATCTTATGACACATGAGATTTTCATAGAGAGGAATGTTCACTTTGAGGAAAGTTCACCCAACTTGTCCTCTACTCCTCTCCACACTTCATACATTGTGAAAACTGATAGTGACAACAATGATAGTGATTTAATAGATTCAAATTTGTGGGATCCTATTGATAGTTATAGACCATGGTCACATCATCAACACATTCCACATGCATATATAGCCATAGTGATAGGTCCATGCAAATCAAAACTGTAGGGTACAACTTGTCTTCTAGCTCTAGCATTAGAGGATGAATACATATAAGATATTTTAAGTTTGTTTTTGGAGTCATACATAGAAGATTTTTGAGACATCATTAATGATATACATCTTCTCTTTGATGATGATGATCTTTCTTTAGTTGTTGTGAGGGCTAACTTTGACCCTCTTGCCCATTCTCTATATGATTAGTCTTCACAGGTTGATATGATTGTGGATTCTTATGTACAATAGTTGTAGGAGGTCTCTTTATCATTTGAGGAGATAATTGGTTCTTTAGGGCAGGTTCTACATCCATCCTTTCTAGATCTGACATTGTTCTTTTCAATAGTATTAGAAGGGGTGACAGTCAATATCGACATAGGGATAGTTGAGTAGGTTTCAGAGGAATCATTGATCATCGAGATTCTTTCTATACATAGGGGAAGCATCTCATATGTACGGACAATATTGTTTCTTCCAAAGGGGAGGAACATTATTCAACAATCATGGATCAGCTTCTACATTGGAGTAGCTATCACTGATCGACATTCTACATTTAAGGGGTCTTGATTACTCCATCCATCCATGCATCTTGATTTTTCATCTCTATTTTTGGGGGAGGGTTTTTTCCATGAGGTTTTCCCTCTTTCTCCACTTTATGAGAGATTACATTTCACTTTTGTACATGGGTACCTAACATGGCCTAGTAGCTAGGACCCATCTGCATTTTATCCTAGCTTTCATAAGCTTAAGGGCTTAAGGTGGGGTATTGGTGTAAATAGGTATTTACTATTTACACGTTACTTAATTTTACTTAGATCAATGTATATATATATATTTTTTTAGTATAGACACATAGGAGTTTGCATACTTTAATGAGTTGTCTTGTTGACAATATAGAAGTAAGCAACTCTAATTCAACACATGGTGTCTACAAAACTAGATTTTGCATAATTAATTGAGTTGTCATGTAGACAAAATAGTTATTAGCACTCTTATTTTAGTACATGGTATCTACAACATAATTTTGTGTACTACACCTTTATAGTCTTATCCTCTCATCATTGCACTTACTCCTGTGCTTAATGGAGGATAATCCACTTCTGGTGGACATGTGCTTGGTTGTAAGACTTATTAGTGTGATGACTCCTTGGCAGTCTAGAAGAATTCCAAAGGGCTTTATATATAAGAACACCTAGTGTACTTGATACACTAAATTGAAAAATATATATTTATTCTAGTCATACTCTTTTGGTCTATTCTTGAGCATGTGCTTGAGTTCTTTGATCTTGGGTGAATTTTTCCCTAAGGAAAATTCTTACAAAGTATATGGACACTCACTTGTCAAAAGAAATCTGAGATCAACATCATATGTACTGAATGTTGTAATAGACTCCTAATAGGGTCTATTGTGTAACAATTAATATTTATATTAGTACATCATCTTGTGGGTACCATCCCCATCGGGGGTTTCACTTTAATCAAGGGTTTCCCTAGTTAACATATCTGGTGTTAATTGTGTATGAGTATTTTGTTGTGGTTTCATCTTATATTACTCACATGGTTAAGTTTGCTTAAGGTTAATGTTTGTGATGATAGTTGGATAATTTATTCACCATACCTTGTCCCCTCCTAACTATATCAATGGACTATATATTATAACACCTCTCTTGTGTAACAGAGTGAGTTCCACATTGTATCATTAAGCACTACCAAGTTATGCAAATATAATTCACATAATAAATTCTTCAAAAGAATTTGAACAGACTAGAATATGTCTTAAAACTAATGAAGAGTTGAAATGGAGGGATTAGGTCCTTACATAATTCTTGTCAATTTGAAATCTACAAGATTTTCTTTGAGAAATAATGCATACACTAGTAATGGTAATCTGCATTCCATAAGTTTAGGAATCAATCCTGTGATTTGTTTAATCCTCCTCTTTAAAATTTTATTTTGGTCTAAGATTTGTTTCAACTAATGGCTTTCTACATTAATGAAATTTTTCTATTTTTCTCTTTCCATCTTCTATTGTGTTCCTTCCCATAATAATTGTTGGAATAAATTGATCCCTGCAAACAAGGGTGTAGACAAATGAGGTGGCAGCAATGGCTCTTGGTTGAGAATGTCTATCCAATCAGATGCTAGATGGAAAATTTTGTTGGCACTTTGTGGCATGGAGCATTCTCCATTCCTTATAACAAGAATTTCCACCACATTCTCTTCCTTACTAGACTCAGTTGTTATTTTAGCTAGCATTTCTACTCCAACCTAATTGAGATTTTCTAGATCACTTCTTCAACAATTTCTTGTTTGAGTTTTGGGTAATCTTTAGAAGGAAGGTTTTTTAAATTGCCACAAGTGTCCTGCATAATAAGATTTTCTTCAAACTCCTTAGACACTTTAGGCTCTTCAAAATCCTTATCACTATCAACAAGTACATAGTTAACACTAAGGTCAATTTCGGGTTGTAAATTTTGGTTATTGCACTCATTATCACTGGCTATGTCTTGTTGAAATTTTCCCTCTAAAGAGGACTCCTTCAAAAACTTAGAAGACTCTAGGTTAACTATTTCAATAGAGGCTTTAGTAACCCTATTTCCTTCAAAAAGCCTCAAATTTTGCCTCATAGGGGGTGTAGACAGGCATGGAGGATTCTTTCATTTCCTCTTGTTTGTAGTCACTTCTATCATATCTGCTTCAAGAGGTTTTTCTAAAGCTTCCTCCCCTCACGAATGTAGAGTTTCATTGATATTACTTTCACTATGAAGTTGTTGTTCTAATTTTTCCTCTTTTGGTTCCACAACTTTACCCTTGCCTTCCCTAATGGTAGACCTAGTCTTTGTAGACAATGGGGTCATGGGGGCACTAGTAGTTTATTTATTCTTTCTTTTCTTTTTGCTAGAAATGGAGGCATCAACTTTATAAATCCTTTTCCTAGTTGATCTAGAACTGAAGGGAGAGGCTTCAGGAACATTTTATGTATGGGGAATAACTTTACAAGAACTAGTGGGTTTTCTTTCCCTTCACCCAACACCCTAGCCTCTAGCATCAACCAATCTAGGTTCTACTTCATTTAACTACAAAAACTCTTCACATGTCACAATTTATTATTTATTTAATTTAATTTCCATAATTAATTTTATTAAATAATGAAGGGAGAAAAATTGATACTTTCCTAACTGCACTAAAGAAGCTTTCTTCTTTACAATATAAATAGGAAACTGGGAAGATTTACATATCTATAGTCATGCCAAAGGTGAGCCAAAATTTTGAAATGTAGAGCATGTAGGTACTTGTAATGACCTTCACAAGTGAAGTATTGAATTATAAATGCTAGTGGCTAGATAAAATCCAAGGGAAAAGATAACCTAGAAGTACCTTGTTTCTTGTCTATGTCAAGCAAAGGATTAGGATGCAAACTAAACTATGTCCTAGCTGTACGTAAATCAAAATCCTTTAGCCAATTTCCTCCTTGCTAGGGTAACCTACTGACTTCAATTGCCACATCTTCTATAAATTCAATTTTTATCCCCTTGACCATTGAAAATCCATCCTTCAAGGTGCTCAGATATTGAAGAGCAACCTCTTCATCAAACCCCTTTAAGGTTGAGGTAGTAGTCTAATCATCCTCTTCTCCTGAACATCTCATAACTAGTTGCATCACCCAATAAAACCATGTGATCATCTGGCTCATATCTCTAAAGAATTCTTCCCATTTTTATGAACAACAAAATCATGGTGGTTGTAGAACTCAACAATGGAAAATTGACAAAATTTTCATTGTTACATTACCAAATGTTATAGACATGAAAAAATGCCTTACAATTACTACATGCTCCTTAGAATTAAATATTTTTAATGCACAAAATCTCATGATATCTTTCCTTGCATCATGTCTCATAATATTTCACTCACGTATAGGCTTCCCACCCCAAACTTGTTGCTAATATATCATTAAAAGTTAAGCTTCAACTTTTAATGTCCTTAATTTCCTTAATGATGCAATCATAGAAAGATAGGTCATCAAACATATGACGATAGTCATAGAAAGATAGGTCATCAAATATATGATGATAGTCATCTCATAAGACAAAAACTTTAAAGTTTATATGTGATTTGAAAATTTGAAAAATGAATATTCCACCACCCCCCCACACACACACACACACACACAAAGTAAAAGCATGGGTCCCACCAAGAAAGGATATGCAATAGTAATAAATCTAAACAACATGAATTCCTAATAAAGAATGAATAAAATAAAATATGTACAAGGTTATGTGGCATGAACTTGGCGAGTGTTGTAGGAAAAGTGTTCTGAAAAAAATCACCCGAATTGATGGAGTGATGGAATGGGATGGAAAGATAGTAAAGAGAGAAGGTGATGTGGAGTGTATGACATAGAAATTACTTTCATGAAGAAACTGTTTATTATGAAAATCTTGAATGGAATAAGAATTAGTAGAAGTCTGGGTAGAAGACCTAGCCTCTTCGATTGTAGTAAGGAGTATATCTTCACTGTGCTAGAACTATTCTAGGAACTCCTTGCAACTGACTAGTTTTTTGTAGATCTTGAGATGATCCCCATCAACAAGTATCTTGAATCGAATAGGATCAATAATAGAAAAATATACCACTCCATTTGGAAATACAATAGTAATTTCATACAGTCCTAACCAATGAGTTTGAAACTTTCCTAGATTGTGTTGATACTTGGAATCATAAAGAAGTGGCCAATCTCCCACAACAATTTTTTTATCTTTGATAAACTTATAATGCCACTATTTCTGTTGATATTGGATGATTTTTGTGTTATTTAATGTAGATCTGTACCATTCATCAAGGTGATTCAAACTCAAAATTTAGTCTTCTTGTGTAATAGTAAGTTCCATACCAAGCTCTAGAGTAGTCCTTAATGTCTTATGTTCAAAATCTACAGACATTAAAACTGACCTACCATAGACTATCTCAAAAGGAGTGAAACTCATTGTGTATTTCTAGATGGTTCTAAATCCCAAAGAGCTTTCGGAAGGCATGTGGCCCAATCCTTCCTATGGAGTGCTACCATTTTGGTGAGAATGGCTTCCAGCTCTCTGTTGATAACTTTTACCTGGCCATTAGTGTGGGGATAGTAACGTGATGATTTACCATACCAAATAGTATATTCCTCCATGAGAGAAGCTATCAAATTAGATGTAAACTAAGCTTCTTGATTAGATGTCAACTCCCTAGGAACACCAAAATGTGTAAAGATGGATTCATACAAGAGATTGGAAACATTGTTACCCCTTGGATTTTTCATGAATTTGGCCTCTTCCCACTTGGCTACATAATTAGTGCTAACTAAAATATAGGATTTACCTTGTGAAGAGGGTTCAATAGGACCTACAAAGTTAATCCCCCATTTATCAAAGGATGAAATGATTATTTGAGGCTATAGGGAATTTCATCTGATTTAGTGGGTCTCCCCATGCATTGACACTTATCACATTTCTTTGTGTATCTAGCTGCATCCTTATGTAAGCTTCACCAATAGTACCAAGTTGTCAATATTTTAGAGGTTGTCCACTTGGCTACAAAATGACCTCCATAGGGCTCATTGAGACATGTCCTTAAGATATCATATGTTTTAGGGTCAAAGCACAAACCTGTGTCACCCTTTTGTGAAGGAAAAGTTTGACCAAAGTACAACTGTTCACCTTGAATGATATAAAACTGGTGTTATTATTTAGAATTTGAAAATGAAATAAACTAATAAAATGTGTAGAAATTGATCAAGTTTAGGATTATAATTTTTAACAATTATTTGGATTAATAATTGATATGTTTTTATAATTTTTCTAGAAATTTTTTTAATTGCTGAAAAATGCTAAAAATTAGGGGTCTAGTTCCCACCACAAAACTATATGAAAATACACTTATCTCTGTTAGAATTAATAATCTTTCCTTGGTTGTATTTATTTATTTATTGGGATAAACCAAGGTATCCCTTATGTATTATTTATTTGTCCGCTAGTCCACATGTAAAAGACATGTCATTCTTGTTCTATTGTCCACTTGTGAGGACAACTCTTTTTTGTATTTCCTTTAATATGGAAAATAGATATTCCTCCTTAAGAGGAACTTGAAACTTTGCACACACCTTTTATGAATGTGGCATTCATAGAAATGGGAGTTACACATGCAAAGACGTGCAACTCCTTTCTTATCTCTTTAAAAGAGGTGCTTCTCTCTCTCTCATTTTCATCTAGTCTCCATTATTCACATCAAGTTTTTGATGCTATTGTAAATGAGCTATTTTTCTCCATTTCTTCTCTCTCTCTCTCTCTCTCACACACACACACATTCTTAGGCATTTGCCTCATTCATAATACTCACAAGGGGTTTTCTTTGCTTTCCCCTTATCAAATCCTTGTCTCTTGTGTTGCTTCCTCATTGGTATTGCTCCATTGATTTTGTATCATTTGTATGGTAAAACTCTTCTTGCTCTCTTGGATACATCTATTATTTTATGCTATTTCATTTTATTATATTTTATCATTTCAATCAATTTTTCTTACATGGTATCAGAGCTACTAATCCTTGTTTTGAGCTTGTGTGAAGGGTTCATTAGAAGTGCTTGATATTGTGAAGATCTTGAAGTTTGAAATATTGAAAGTCTTATCTTATTCTTTTGCAGATTTTTTTCTTTTTTATTCATTCTAACCCTCTTTGGAAGGCTTGCTGTCAAAGAGTTCTACATTTTTAATTTTTTCTAACCTCCTTTGGAGGGCTTGCCGCTAAAGGATTCTTTATTTTTCATTTTTTTTATTGTATTCAACCCTATTTCTGTTGTAGGCTTTTTAAATTTTTGAAATTCAAAATTTTGTTTTTTTGTTTTTTTGTTTTAGAAAGGAAAGTACAACAATTCATATTTTTCTTATATCTCATAATCTATGATCTGGGGTTGGTTGAAATTTTAACATTTTGAAAATATTAAAAAAAAAAAAATCTTTAAATTTCATTTGTATCAGAATAGTATTGCAAAATTTATTGTACTATATGTGCAGTATTATTTGTTTTTTCAAGTTTTAAGATGGCAGATCATATTTTTATGATATCTCTCAATCCGTGATTTGAGTTTGGCTAAGATTTTTACAACGTTTAGAAGACTTAAACATGAAAGAACCCTTTAAATTTTATTAAAAATGGAGTTAAATAAAAAAATTTATCGTTCTCTATGTGTAACACTTTTTTTTTCAAATTTTCAAATTTTTATTTTTCCTTTTTCTTCAATCTAACCAGTGGCTTTGCAGGGAACATTTTAGTTTTTAATTTTGACTCTCTAATATCTTAATGATTATTTAACATTCTTGTGGATAATAAGTGTCACTTTTTTATTTCAAATCTATTATTTAAATTTTAAACGTAATTTTTAAATCATGTCGACTCTAATTTCAGAAATCAAGTTAAATAACTCAAACTATCATGCTTGGAAAACTCATCTTTCATTTATATTCTATTTTAAACATATTTTAAATGTTGCTACTGACCCTTCTGTAGTTCCTAGTATCTTAGCTACACAAGATGAAAAAAATGCATGGAATACTAAAAATGAGGAAGCCTTTGGCCTCATTGGTATATCTCTCAACCCAAATTTATATATTCTAATTGCTCATTGCACTACTGCCCATGAAGCTTGGGATATTTTGAAGCAAACATATGACAAACCATCTGAATCACACAAGATTCAATTGCAAGATAATTTGGAAGACTTGAGGTATATTGATTTCAAATCCATGGATGAATTTTTACTTAAATTTGATTATATTAAAAGTCAACTAATTGGATTAGGTGTTACTCTCATTGATATTAGATTAATTACCATTATTTTAAAGAAATGTCTTCTTAGACAATTTTAACAATTTATCACTAATGTTCATTCTCAACTTGTTATTCCTACTTTGTCTACTCAATTAACTTATAGTATTTTTCAAAATTTTTTAGGTCAAGAGGAAGCTAAGTTGTTACAATTTGGTATTCTTAGATCTAATGAACATGCTTTTGTGTCTAAAAGTCAAAATTAGAATTTTAAATCTTTTAATAATGATTCTCTCAATACTAATAATAATAATAATCACAATAATCATAATTTTAATAATAATAATAATCCAAACACACATTGTAATAATACTCATCCTAATCAATCTAATAAAAAACCCCACTGTACTTATTGTGGGAAAGATGGTCATGTAACTAATAATTGTTTTAAAAAACAAAAAGATAAGCAACCTATTAATAACAATAATCAAATCTCTCATCCATCTCGTCATGCTTTTACTGTTAGTTACAATGTTCTTAAAAATTTAGAATAGATTATTGATACTGGTGCATCTCAACATGTTACTTTTCATAAAGAAGTGTTTGATTCTTTATAACCCAATCCTTCTAATATTCCAATTGAATTAGTTGATAATCATAGTTGCAAAGTTGAAGGATTTGGTAATGTTAGTATTCCAAATAGAAAATTACATGATATCCTTTATGTTTCTGAGTTGAAATATAGTCTTCTTTCTGTTGTAAAATTATGTCAAAATTACAAAGTTGAGTTTCATAGGGACATGTGCTCTATTATTGATCCTAACACTAATGAAGTTGTTGCTAATGCTAAGTTAGGCCATGATAACTTATTTAAATTTTTTAGGTTCATGTCTTCTAGACACTCTTTGCACAAAGATATTGCTTTTAATATGGAGCATGAAAGAATTGCTCATTTGAAAAATGAGTGTATCTCATCTAATATAGTTGAAAATTTACTTCCTATTGCTTCATCTAAGATTGCATGTACAAAGTGCATGAGTGAAAATATGCAAAATACCAAAAGTTATCAAGCTTATAATCCTATTACTAACATTTAGTGCACATAGCACAAAATGTTTGTCTTGTAGGAAATGATGTGCATGATTCTTCTAATGCTCAAAATGAACAATTTAGTGGAAGCAAAATTGTGTTAGTGGAGGACCAACCTCCTTTTCTAAACCCTACTCCTCATATATATACCTTTATTCCTCCTATTCTTTCTTATAGTGGTAATGGTAATGATGCATTTATAGATCATGGTAATAATGCTAATATTGATAATGGTAATAATGCTAATGTTGATACAAATGGTACATTCATACATCATGACTCTTCCTCTAGTGATAAATCTGTTAAGAAAAAAACTAACTGGTTTCAAAAATTGCTTAGTAAAAGAGATCAACTTTTAGAATGGGTGGACTTCAACCTAGGAGGATTAATTACTACAAATATAGTATGATTTTATTGATCCTCATTCATCATATTTGGCATTTCCCTTTAGTATGTTGCCTAGAAATTATGTTTTATTAACTACTAACTTTATGATCTTAATTCCATTTGCAGGATTTCATACCATGATATTTGAGGTATATTTATTTGTGTGTATATATGGGGGCCCACATATATATCCTAATAAATATACAAATTATTGTGTCTCTTGTAAGTTATCAAATATGAGTGCATTTTTTATATCACATAAGTAAATTTTTTTTTCCACTTTTTTTATTCCTTAGGATTATGAGTTATCATACACTATTGCCTTCAACATTTATTTTGTTCTAATAAGTGGCATATAAGTGCAGTTTATGCTTTTCTAGCATCATTCTATTGCCATATTGGCACTTTATGATTTATACCATTTATTCTTGGAGTTTTCTTCCAATTTTAGTTAATTTGACCCATCTTGAAGGCATTTTACTCTTATTTGAAGGAAATCTATTTTTAATATTCATACTTCTCCCCTTTTATATCTTTGAAAAACATGCCATATAATGTTATGTATACTTCATTGCTTAAATCATGAGTCATGCAGGTTATGGATTGATCACCCATTAACTTGCAGTAAAATGACTTATTAGTGGACTATCTATATCCACGTGATTGAAGCATTGTTGATGTTGGATTCATTAGATAGCCTTTTATGGTCCTTTCTTGAAAGTTTTGATAACATATTTGTTCTTTGCAAGATATGATTTATCTTGATTTCTTTGCGGTATCAAGTTACACTTATATTTACTCTATGAGAGTTTACTTATACATAAATAGTTTCTAACTTGAATATAAGATGAAATTATCCTTGTGGATAGTTGCCTTTTTTCTTGTTTCTATGTTTCAGGTAATTCATCAAAGCACATACAAGACATCATTATTTGTTGTACAGATCCTATGCCACATAAATCCACTTGAAGATGTAACACACTTGAAGGACTATCCACTTCTCTTGGCTCTCCAATGATGTACCCACGATAATAAAAGACCTCTTGCACAATGAAGATATTTCAAAAAAAATCAAGTTGTAATATTGTAAATTAGGTTTGACACCCTTTGATAAAATCTCCCCAAGTAAAGATTAAAGGGGGATGTTAGAATTAATAATCTTTCCTTGGTTGTATTTATTTATTTATTGAGATAAACCAAGGTATCCCTTATGCATTATTTATTTATCCTCTAGTCCACATGTAAAAGATATGTCATTCTTGTCCTATTGTCCACTTGTGAGGACAACTCATTTTTGTATTTCCTTTAATAAGAAAAATAGATATTCCTCCTTAAGAAGAACTTGAGACTTTGCACACACCTTTTATGAATGTGGCATTCATAGAAATGGGAGTTACACATGCAAAGACATGCAACTCCTTTCTCATCTCTTTAAAAGAGGTCCTTCCCTCTCTCATTTTCATCTAGTCTCCATTATTCACATCAATTTTTTGATGCTATTGTAAATGAGCTATTTCTCTCTCTCTCTCTCTCTCTCTCTCTCTCTCTCTCTCTCTCAGGCATTTGCCTCATTCATAATACTCACAAGAGGTTTTTTTTGCTTTCCCCTTATCTAATCCTTGTCCCTTGTGTTGCTTCCTCATTGGTATTGCTCCATTGATCTTGTATCATTTGTATGGTAAAACTCTTCCTGCTTTCTTGGATTAAATATATTATTTCATGCTATTTCATTTTATTATATTTTATCATTTCAATCACTTTTTCTTACAATCTCCCTTTGATCTCAGACTATGTTATAGATAGTATATATATCTAGAATATTAAAAAATAAAAAATAGTGTTTAGACTTAAATTTTCACTTTTATAATCATTTAAAGTTCAACTAATCTAAAATCAATCATTTTTTTATCTCCCACCACATTTTTCAAAACAAATCTATTCTAATGAATGTAAAAATTATACATTCTAGAAGAGGACTCTCTCTTCTAGAATGTCATATAAGTATTAAATTTTTATGATATGATTTACTATTTTTTCTTTCTCAAAATTGGCATCTTTTGGAGTGTTAAAATACGTGCTTGTAGAATTTTTTAATTATAATATACTATACCTAATAAAAACACTATAACATCTATATGAGAATATTCTTGATTTTGGCCTCTATAAAATGGTGTTTCTAAGTTATTAAAAATATATCAAAAAAATTGTAAGAGTTATTGAAATGTCAATTTTCTAAAATAATTATATTTCTTTAGTAATTGGATTAAAACTAGTATAAAACATAAATTTAATAGAAATTTCTAATTGAAAAAGTGTGATACCCTATATATCTTAGCCATAATGAATTTATCTAGATCATATCTTTGAACAAAATTGATTTTTAGATAGGAATATTCAAATTTAGTTATTCTTATTAGTCAGCCTGAAAGGTGACCCAACTTTGTACTTTTACCCTTCATCTTCCCTTATGCACCAATACATTACTTAACCAGGACTAGTATAAAAAATAAATCCAAAAATCCAAGAATAGTTAAAGCTCTTTTCAGCTAATAAATTCATTTCTTTAGCAAGGAAGTGAACTGGCATCTTTCCTGTGGTGAGATAATTTACAATATCTGCATACCATGGATTTTGTGCTAACAACAGAAAGAGATGTTAGTTTGGAAAAATGTCATCTATGGTTGCAAAATCATCAAGGACATGCAACTAAGAGAGAAAGTCAGCTACCACATTGGCCTTGCCGAGCTTATCTACTATTGTGATATCAAATTTCTACATAAGTAGCAACCAACGACCCCATCTTCCTAATATTGTAGGCTTATTCGTTAGATACTTTATAGTAGAGTGGCTAGTAGAAAACAAATATTTCATATCCAGTAATATAATTATGGACTTATTTAGTGCATAAATAATTGTAAGTAGCTCCTTTTTAGTGACTATGTAGTTAAATTCTACACCTTGAAATTTTTACTAATGAAATAAATAACATGTTTAACTAAGTCTACCTTCTGACCTATCACTACACCTATAGAATAGTTCAAGGCATCTGTATAAATATGGAAAGGGAGTCCCCAATTGGGCCCTCTTAAAATTTGTTCTATGGTGAGAACTTTTTTAGGATAGAGGAAAGATGTAGCACACTTAGAGTCCTAGGAAAATCCAGAATCATTTTTTTAACAAGTTATAAAGGGGTCCTGTAAGTTGACTGAAATTCTTGATGAATCTTCTATAATTTACAACATTTTCTAGGAAACTTCAGACATCCTTTTGCTTATTTGGCATGACCAAAGTATTAATGAGCTCAATCTTTATTGGATCTACTTGGATGCCTTGTGAAGAAATGAAATGACCTAGCACTACTTCTTCCATCATCATAATTTTTTTTTCACTATTTAGGGAGAGATTATAGTCTTGGCATCTCTTGATTACCTTCTCTAAATTTTCTTTTTCCTACTCAAAAGTAGTCACATAAATAGTAAAATCATCCATGCAGATTTCCATATAGTCAACAAATATATTAGAAAAGATAATTATGATAGCTTGTTGGAATGTGGTTGGGGCATTGCACAAGCCAAAAGCTAAAAATTAATAGACAAAAGTTCCCAATGGGCATGTGAAGGTTGTTTTTTCTTGGTCCTCTAGAGCTACTTGTATCTAGTTGTAACCACTAAATCCATCCAAAAAAGAAAAATATTTCTTACTAGCTAGGTTGCCAAGAACTTGATCTATAAATGACAACGGAAAGTGGTCATTTTTAGTGGCTAAATTGAGCTCCCTATAATCTACACAAACTCCCCATTTTCCTCCCTTGTTTGGTACTATAACCAGGGGTGAGACCTATTAGCTATCAGAGATAGCATAGAGAAAACAACCACTTAATAGTTTCTAGAGTTCATTTTTAACTATATCCCTCAAAATAGGGTTGACTCTCCTTTGAGGATGTTAGATAGGTTTGAAGTTAGGACCAAAGTAGATCTTGTGAGTGTAAATAAAAAGATCTAATCTTTTCATGTCCATATAGTCCCAAGAAAATGCTTTTTAATTTTCCTATAGTAACTGCAACATAATTTTCTGACAGGAAGGTGATAAGGCATTGTTTACATGCAAATCTCTTCCTAGACCAACTTGGATCTTAATAACCTTATCTACCATGAATAACTAGGAAAAAAGAGAAGAATCCACTTCATGAGGTAGTAATGAGTGAAGGAATTGGGAAGCTTCTAAATGTTGAGGTGTGTTCAAAGGTTTCTAGAATACATTCTTCTTAAGGACACACTTAAGAATCTACTCCATACTCATTCATGATAATAAATGAAACGATCTCATCTTCTTCTTGAGAGGCTATAAATGACTCTCGACCTATCAGTATTAGCGGAAGGATGGAATTGATATCTAATTCATCATCACCCAAGTCTAGCCAAATTACTTAGTCATCTAGCAATAGTGGCTGAGCAAGGGAGTATAAAGTCAGGTTCTTAGTATGGGTACTATTAGATAATGTCATCTTCCCATATTGACAAGCTATATAGGCATCTATAGTAGCTAACCATTGTCACCCTAAAATTAAAGGATATTCACCCATGTTAGCCTTTGGAGAAAGGACAAAAAAGTCTACTAGGTACTCCCAAGAGTTTAAAGTGACTATGACATCTTCTATCATCCCATTTGATTTGATAGTAGAACTATCAACAAGATGAAGTATGGTTAGTGTTTCTCTGACACCAATAATATGTAATTGAGACAATACCTCCTCTGTCATGACATTTATAGATGCTCCTAAGTCAACTAAAGCATTTTGAACATGCATCCCATGAATGAAGGATTTGATTAGTATAAATCCACAAAGCCCTCAAATACCTACATGTAAAAAACCTATCACAAAAGAAAAAGACAAGAGGAGGCAAGGGTTTTTCTTTGATAATAAGAAAATTGTATTCTCAAAAATGAAAAATATGTAAGATAATTAAAAAAGATCAACTCCCTGCTTTGAGAATTTCAATTTTGTAATAAATTGATTCCAAGTCAAGCATTTGAATAACAGACAATTCTTAACCAATTTCCTCAGGATTCTAGCACAGGAAATGTAGATTTAATGGCAGAAGATCCCTTGGGACTAGAGGCTAATCTCTATCAGCTAGTGCAAAAGTCTACAGTATCATTTCCTAAAGAACCTTAGTCTCACGATCTTCATGATCAAAATAATTTAAAATTTAGCCTCTATCAATTTTGCAATCTCTGTCTACAATACTTCCTACTACTAAAACACCCAAGGTGTAAGGTAGACCGAAGGGTTCTAAGACAAGAACAAAAATTGCTATAGGTATTCAAAGAACTTTGGACAATAGCTTCATTGTTATTAAAAGATTGACAAGGAGAACTAGGAGTTCTCCTTGTCTCAAATGAAAATAATTTCTTGGAATGTCAGAGGTTTAAATGCCTCTAACAAGATGCAAAGAATAAAAAAAGTTATTGATTCTTTGCAGGCAGATATTATTTTATTACAGGAAACTAAATTGTCCCAACATAACTTTGATAAAACAATTGCTAGCTAGAAAAAATGGAATTCTTATCATATGCAAGGATTGGGTGCTTCTAGAGGTTTAGTAGTCCTTTGGAATCCTCTTATAGCTAATTCACAACTGCTCCAAAAAAGAAAACAATTGGCAGATGCTTCATATAACTGTGTTTGACATATCTTTTATCCTCATTAATGTTTATGGACCTGCTTCATCTAAGGATAAAGCATGTTTATGGGACTCTATTAAAGCATGTTTATGGGACTCTATCACATGCTCTCTTCAAATGCAAGAGCATCTATAAGTGGTTATTGGAGGTGATTTTAATGCTTTATTATTGTTTGAAATAGAGATGGAGTAACTGAGAGGGGAGGGGTGAATTAGTTACCACAAAAATAAATCCACAGATCCTTAGATGTCTTAAAATATAGTTTCTACTGACACTCGATAACCACACAAATAAATGCTGCAACTTGATAGATGTTCTATTAACTTATTAAGCATTTAAAGTGATTAAAATGCATGCATAAATGAAATAACATGAACACAAGAGACACCAAATTTAACGTGGAAACCCAATATGGGAAAAACCACCAATTAACTAGTAACCAATTTTCACTCTTCTAAAGTGAGCCCTATTAGGAGCCAACCCTATTAAAGGTTACAAAACACACTATTAGGTGTGACCCTATTAGAGGATTTAATCACCCTGTAAGGAGTGGCCTGGTTGGAGGTCTTAAGAACAATTCAACTAAATTTTCATCTTGTTAGAGGATTTACAAAATGGCTGTTAAACCAACTCTGTTAAGAGATTTTGAATCATTGTTACAATAATTAGAAAGAAGCAATGAAGTGATCTAAAATATATGCAACTTATCTTTGCTGAATACAAATCTCTGTTCTACTTCACTGGATCCTCACTGATTGAATACAACTTTGCAGCTCCATAAGGATATCTAATCCTTCCACAACATTCGCTCATATATTCAATATTCGCTCATTCCATTTACATCCATACATTTGCACTCTTATGCATCCACACTCTTACATATTCATGAATTCACAACTTGACCTTTCATATATACCTTACAGATTGTCAAGTCAGCTCAATTACAAGCTACAACAACTGAAAAACATTAAATCAGTCGGTTGCAAACATTGCACAAAACAATTAAACTTAATTCTTTAGAACAATTAAATTCTTTGCTGCTCGACCTAGCTTGGTGACCACTGCTCCAAAATGGTTTCCCCGGTGTTAACCAAGTGAAGCTTGGTAAACACTGCAAACCTGGCAACTTCCTTTGGAGACTAAGTTAACTTGGTAAATATTGACCTTCCTTCACTTACTGAGTGAGCTCGGTAAAAGCTAACTTTCTCTTCAATGACCGAGTGAACTTGGTAGACATTGAATCTCTCTTTGTTAACCTTGGGAGCTCAATTAACATTAACTTTCTATTACAAAATCCTTTGATGCCCAAGTTTGCTCAGTAAGAGCTAACTTACTATGTAATGTTCAAGAATGCTCGGTTGTCACTGTAAATTGCTTTGCTAACCATCTAAGCTTGGTAGACTCTATTTGATGGCTGATATGACATTTGTGTAACATCAAAGAAAATACACAATTAATAATTGTATCCAACAATTATCTCAATTTGAGAAAACTAGAGGTATTATCCCTCCTCCTAAAACCATACAAGATTTTAATGCTTTTGTGGATAACAACAATCTGATGGATGTTCACCCAAATAATGGCTCATTTAATTGGACCAATAAGAGATCTAGATTTTCTAATATTGCTTCTCAATCTAGATAGATTTCTCTTATAAAATGATTGGATGTTGAATTTTTCAAATATTTCCTCAGAAATCCTTACACTGCCAAGATTTGATCATTTTCCTATATCTTTAAGCCTCATTCGCAACAAAAAATGTTCGAAACAACACTTTCACTCTTCATTTAAATTTCAAAGTATGTGGCTTAGGCATCCAAACTTTCTACATAGTATCCAACAGTGGTGGAATGAAGTTCCTATGGAAGGTCTTAAAATACATCAGTTTGCTATGAAGCTTAAATATGTCAAATCCCAAATTAGGCTCTGGAATCAAAAGGTTTTCAAAAATGTGTTCCACTAAAAAGAAGAATTCAATGAATAGTTAGAAGAAGTATATAATTAGATCATCTAGCAGGGAATGAATGAAGAAACATATTCTTCTCAAAAGAATCTACAATCACAATGGGAGGACCTATGTGCTAAAGAAAAGATGTACTAGAGACAAACATCTCGAGAATTATGGCTCTAAGATGGAGACAAAAATACAAAGTTTTTCCATTCTTTAGCTAACCAAAAAAGAATTAATAGTAAAATTTTCCATATCAAAGACACTACCTTTGGTGATCTCCTCTCCAATGAAAATCTTATCAGAATTGAAGGTGTCAAAGTTTTTTAAAATGTTCTTACACCTAACATTTTTCCTAATCCTTCTGTGTCACAAGTGGATGAACTTCTTGCCTCTATTCCTAAATTGATTTCAGATCAAGACAATGATATCCTAATGGCTCCCTTCACTATTCAAGAAATTCAAAGGTTGTATTTTCATTTCCACCTGACAAAGCACCAGGTCTAGATGGTTTTACTGCATTGTTCTATTAAAGTTTCTGGCATATAATTGGATGGGATTTATTGGCAGCTGCTGAAGAATCTAGAAGATCTAAACTTATGTTGAAATATTTTAACACTACCAATATTTCCATTATTCAAAAAATTAAGGATCCTCAAAATTTTGTGAATTTTTGACCAATTTCTTTATGCAATTTATCCTATAAGATTATCACTAAAGCTATATATCTTAGGGTTCAACATCTTATTCCACGTATTATTTCTCCAAAACAAGGTGGATTTGTCCCGGGAAGGGAAACCATGGAAGGGGCACTTGTGATTCATGAAGTTCTATCCACTCTATTAATTCAAGCAATTCTTCAAAATTTGTTATTAAACTAGATATTATGAAAGGTTATGATCGAGTTTGCTAGAAATTTTTGCTTAAAGTTCTTGCTAAAATAGGTTTTTCAAAAAAATGGTGCAAATGGATTAAGGCATGTATTTTGGGAGCTTGGTTTTCACTGATCATTAATGGTAAGCCTGTGGGTTTTTTTCCTTCTAAACAAGGGATTAGACAAGGGGATCCTTTATCCCTAGCCTTATTTATTATTATGGATGAAGCATTTAGTAGGGCCATTTCACATCAACACATGTTGCCAAAATGGAAAGGAGCTCTTATTTCAGGTACACACATATCTATTACACATTCTCTTTTTGTGGATGAAACCTTTTTTTTTTGGATTGTCAGATGTCTAGGAAGCTCACCATATTCTTTATACCCTTGATCTCTATTCAGCTATGTCTGGTCAAGCTATTAATGCTTAGAAATCCAAGATTTTTTTCTTCAATACTAAGAAAATGGTTTTTGACAAAATTAAACTGATATTGGAGTTTTCAGAAGACTTTCTTCCCTTAGTATATTTGGGTATTCCTTTCTTCATGGGTTCAAATAAATCTTCGTATTGGTCTTTGGTTATTTAGCATATTCAGAGTAGAATTGCTTCTTGGAAAGTTAGATGGTTGTCACTAGCGGGAAGAATTTTGTTGATCAAATCAGTTCTAGTTGCAATTCCTAATTATTTCATTGTTGTCCTCAAGATTCCACCTAAAGTGTTACTTACAATTCAAAAATTGATTAAGGGTTTCCTTTAGTTGGGTAATATGAATGAATCTTGTAAGATTCCACTTATTTCATTACAAGATATGTCACAGATTTCAAGTGTTTGAGGGGCATGTATTTTTAATCTATCTATTAGAAATGAAGCATTTGGTGGGAAATTGATTTGACACATGTATTGTAAGTTTCATTCTACGTGGTGCAAAATTATGTAGCAAAAATATCTAGATAACAATGATCCTTCTAGAATCCTTACTATTTCAGATCCTCCTAAAGGCTTTTTCATTTGGGACTTCATGATAGCTTCACACAAAATCATATTAGACTACATCTCTTGGGAAGTCAATAATGGCTTAAGTATTAATTTTTGGAATGACTCCTGGAATGGTCAAATTCCACTTTCTAAGGGTGGAATCTCATTGAATGTTATCCAAGTTGTTGAGCTTCATTGGGGATCCCAATTTAATCATTATGTGGAATCTGTCTGTGAATTTTCAAAGAAAATAGTTTGGAAGGATCCTAATAAATTACCTCTATCATAGCAGGAAATCATTCAATTTCAAAATATTTTGAATTCAAGGCAAGTCTTTCTTTTTGAAGCTCATGATAGGATTTTTTGGGCTCCAGCTAAGGATGGAAATTATTTAGTGAAAGAGGGGTACAAATTTTAAAATAGAATGGTTTGAATAAACCTACCTCTAGAGCTTTTTAATTTTGTTGGAATCTGATTGTTCTTCCTAAAGCAGGTTGTTTCTCATGGCTAGAACTTAAACACGGGATTTTAACTAGTGACAAATTGAATAGACTATATAATGCTCCTCCTTTTAAATGTGTTCTTTGTGAGGAACAAGAAGAAACTATGGATCACTTGTTTGTTACATGTTCATTTTCTTATTAATGTTGGTGCTTCATTTTGAGTAAACTTAATTACCTTACTCCTTTGCCAAACAATCTTTGGGATCTCTTTCAAGCCTAGCCACTTCTTTATACAAAAGTACTATTTGCAAATTTTTGGAAATGCATACGAGCCTTGGTAGTTTGGGCTATCTAGTGGGAACGTAATAAGTGTATTTTCAGAAAGGAATCCCAAACATTAGACATTATTTTGATTGGTATTGAAAAATCAATCTTGGAAGTGACTAATTCTAGTCTAAAAGTGATTAAATTCAACCCGATTGTGACCCACTAGGATTCCCAAATTGTCCAACAATGGCAACAATTATTCATACCAAATGGGTGGAAAATTAGCCACTCACCCACATATCTCTTACCTAGAGAGAATTTTTGGAGACCCCCTTCATATGGTTTTTGGAAGTTGAATTTTGATGGAGCTTCAAGAGGAAATCCAGGTCCATCAGGTTTTGGAGCATGTATTAGAAATCCCTTTGGTCAGGTTGTGGCTATCACAATTTCTCCTTTTCCCATTGATACTAATAACATAGCGGAGGCCCATGCCCTATTGGTCGAGCTTATTTTAGCTAAACAAGGCTGTTTCCATAGGTTACATATAGAAGGGGATTCTTCAGTTATTATTGACACTTGTATCCATAGGCACACCATTTCTTGGAAGCTAAAATATGTTCTTAACCAAATTTGGAGACTTCTTGATGAATTTTTAGATATTTGCATTTTGCATATTTATCAACAAGGGAATAAAGTTACAGATTTTTTTTATCAAATTTGGGTTGTGATGGGGTTACTGCCTCTACTTTTCATCGTTTACCTTTTATTGAGAAATTTAAGGTTCTACAAAATCTCATTCAAGATGACTTGGAAGCTTCTATCCACTCGGCATTTGAATTTCATGCTTCAGGTGTTGAGTAGATGCCGAGTCTAATAAGAAGATAATTGATGCTGAATAATGCAGATTAATATCAGATACTGAGAAAATCTTTAGGTGCCAAGCTGAATAAGTTATACTCTGGTGTCGAGTTAGCTATATTCTAGCACTGAGTAAAGTAGAACTATATCAGGTGCCAAGTTGGTTAGTTCACACAGTTGGTTGCTGAGTTCATCAAGTTGGTAATTGAAGTATCCACTTGGCATCTAAAATTAATGCTTTAGGTGTCGAATAGATGTCGAGTCCAATAAGAAGATAATTGATGCTAAGTAATGTAGATTAATATCAAATACTAAGAAAGTCTTTAGGTATCGATCTAAGCAAGTTATACTCTAGTGCCGAGTTAGCCATGTTTTGGCACCTAGTAAAGTAGAATTATATCAGGTGTTGAGTTGGTCAGTTCACACAGTTGGTTGCTGAGTTCATCAAGTAGGTAATTGAAGTAGAGTAATACTGATAAGTATCAAATGCCTAAATTCAGGTGATGAGTAAAATTAATAGGTTCTGAGAATATTTGATATCCTTCAAGTGCCGAGTTAAGTTGCTGATCCTATTCTATAATGTGATATATGCCGACTGAAAAATAACAGGTGCTGAGAACATTTGATATCTTTCAGGTGCCAACTTTAGGTGCTGAGAGAGTCTTTAGATGTCAAGCTAAGCAAGTTATATTTTGGTGTTGAGTAAGCTATGTTCTAGAGCTAAGTAAAGAAAAATTGTATTAGGTGCAAAGTTGGTCAGAACACATAGTTGGTTGCTAAGTTCAACAAGAAGGTAATTGAAGTGGAGTAATTCTCATAAGCATCAGATGCCTATGTTCAAGTGCCAAGTGAAGCAGAATTTTATTAGGTGTCAAATTGTCCAGAAAGCATGATTGATCCTGTTATAGTTTGTATCTGATTTATGCCGAGTGAAAATAACATGTGTCAAGTGGTGCCGAGTTAAGGTGCTGAATTTAGCAGGATTATTTCAAGTACCGAGCAAAGTTCTTGGTTGTCAAATTCAACAAGTAGGTAATTGAAGTGGAGTATTGCTGCTTTAGGTGCTGAGTGAAGAAAAATGATATAAGGTGTCGAGTTTAGAAGGATTGTTTCATGTGCCAAGAAAAGTAGATTCTTTTGATGTCGAGTCAAGGTCATTTGTATTAGGTGCCAAGTTGCCTGTAAATAGAGTACAACTCAAAGTTCATTAATGTCATATGATTTTATCAGAAGCATTTATGATGACATGACATGCACAATAAATTTTTAGTGTTTCAAATCTGATTATTCTCTGATGACATTTAATTTCTATTTCTGTAATTTGATTTCCTCATGTGGCTAAAATTCAAGTCATTAAAATGCTTTGTCACTAGTACTTTTTCCAGCTCTTTCAAGGACATTTTCTGTGTGAGCATAGATGGCTTGTCATGTTGCACTATGTAATTTATTGCTTGAGGAATGACATCTTCAATTGCACATATATGTAAGAGCTGTATTCTGTGATCTGTGCTCATGTTTGTGTTACAAGATGAGTTCTGGGTGGGATATAGCTCTAGCTTGTGAAATGTGTCACAAACATCATTTTTCCATCATGCCAAAGAATTTTTGTATATGCTTGCCTTCGAAATTGGAGGAAACTGTGTTACCAAGTATTATTTTGGATGAGGTGTTGGATCAAATGTTTTTAATTTCTTCAGTCATAGTTCGAAGAGCTATTCGGCATATCATTGGCAAAGAATTTTTATATCCTTTGGCACTTCTATTTTTTTACCCGTCCCAGCTCATTTCAATTTTCCTTTCCAATGCTATGGATCTCTTGCAGTCTCCTAAAATGCTTCAAGGTTTGGCCCATAAGGTAATCTGATATCACTTCATGGTTGATAATAAATTGATTGTGGCTTCGAAAAAGTATGACTTATGGAATGGAGTGTCATTAGTTGGTGGTTTGTTCTCACATTTTCAACTCCTGCACAATCATGAATTTTATGTTGTTTTTGAGGTGCTTAAGCATGCTATAGACACTAGTAGTTTCATTTATTTAAAACATGCTTTGCCACCTGAACCAAGATTAATGGGTGTTCATTTGGTGGAATGAATAAAGATGGTGGGTCAGGCTATGATTAATTTCCAGAAGGAATCTAATGTTTCAAACTCTAGGGATTTGAATGTTGCTTCTGTGCAGCTAATTGAACAGAACTTTTGGGATTCAATTGATGATGTTAACTTGGATTTGGATTGGATTCATGGAAATTCAAAGTTTTGTTCTGGTTGGGTCCCTATTCTTGGTGGGCTTGGGTTAATTGAAGGTGGTTTTGTGTCTAATTGGGAAGATTTGTAAAATAAGTGCTAAGTGCTAATTGCTAGGATAAGTTTGTCATGAAGATAGTGCTTGCAAAAGTCCAAAGAAATCATTGTCTAGGTACTCTCTGCTTCACCGTTGGGTGGTAGTTGATACACCCCTTGTAATTATTTTCTTAAACTATATAAATCTATGTATATATTAGGGATGATGCTGGGTTTTCCTCACTAATTCTTTCCCAATTGAACTCGTTGAATCAATCTTAATAAAATACTATAGTGGCTTGCCACTTTTGCCTAAAAAAAATAAAATTACAAAAGATCAATCCTTATAAAAGGAGATCAAAAACCAAAGAGGGTATCCCAAAAGATAAAATCTATTTAATAATTACTAATTAATTACTAAATAGAGATAGAAAACCTACATAAAGTAAAATCTTAAGAAGGGAATAAAGTGAATTTAATAAATAAATTAAAATTAACACTTTACTCTAACACCCCCTTAAGATGAGAAATAATGTAGCTACAAACAATACAGAAAGAGAAAGGAAACTACAATGCAGTGGTGAAAGCAAACTTGGGTCCTAGCAACAAGGCCACATGATGCACCCAATCACAACTAAATCTCTATGAATAAGAGAAATAAAGAAAACTTAGTGGGAAAAAATCTATTCTAAAAAGTGATAGTATGAAAAAGAAGGAAGGAAGGACTCCTCACTGAGACTCCCCAAGGACAACTTCCTTAACCCCAAGCATATAACACAATTGAGGATACCATGGGGATGCAAAAGGTTTAGTGAAGATGCCTACAACTTGCTCAATAGTAGGAATATATTGCAAGCTCAAGGTGCTATCCTAAATGAGATGCCTAATGTAGTGCATTGTAAGCTCAATGTGCTTGGTCTATTGATGCTTAACTAGGTTGTGTGAAATGTGTATAAAAATCTAATTGTCACACCATAGAAAGCTGGGACTATCAGGAGAAAATCCAAACTCTATCATCAATTATTGAAGCCATAAAACCTATTGACTAGACAATACAACTATCCTTTATTCTGCCTCTATAGATGATAATGCATGAGTATCCTACTTCTTGCAGGACCATGTGATAGGACCAGACCAAGAAATAATACAAAACTAGAAGTAGACTTGTGATCATCAATATCACCAGCCCAATTTGAGTATGTGAAACCAATAATGTGAGGATCCCCTAATGTGTAGTGAATTCCATAACATGTTGTACCTCTAATATACATCAAGATACATTTGGAAGAATGCTAATGACACTCATGAGGATCATGAGAGAATTGAGAGACAAGTCCAATCACAAAGGAAATATCAAGATTTGTGTGTGTGTGTTAGGTACAACAAACTACCCACAAGTTGTCTATATAGAGTGGAATCCACTATAGGAGTAGAGCAAGTGGTAGATAAAGTAACACCTAACTAAAAAGATGTAGGGTTAGGCTTGCAATCAAGTATGCTGAATCTTTGAAGCATATCAAGAGCATACTTTTGCTGGAGTATTACTATCCCATTTGAAGACTAAACAACCCATAGATGCAAAAAAAGTGTAGAAGTCCAAGATCTATCATCTCAAATTATTCTCTTAATGCTTTTTGAACACCCTTTATCATGGAGACTAAGCTTCTTGTGATGATGAGTTCATCAAAATAAAGAACAACTATAAAAAAGTCAGCCCCATGATATTGAATGTAAATTGTAGGATTAGAATGACACTGAGTGAATTGTGAAGCAAGCAAGAAGGAATCCATCTTCTCATACCAAGCCCTAGGAGCCTATTTGAGAAAATATAAAGACATTTGAAGTTGACATACCAATGAAGAGTCTTGTACAAAACTATGAGGCTACTCCATATAGATCTCCTCATGAAGGTCTCCATGCAAAAAGACACTCTTTATGTTGATGAGGTCATGACCCAAGACCAGAATGGACACAATAGGAAAAGGAAACTTTATTAACAATGAAAATATGATAATACACTTAGTATAGAGAAAATAGACTCTAAAACATGCCCTATGGGCTTACAATAGTATAAATCTAAAGATAATTTCTTCTTCCAGTACCTTCTCTTCAACTCCACTCCAAAAATGCCTTTTACAATGCTAGAAATGTTCTTAAATAGAACAAAAGGAATAAGGATTAGGAATACATTCTAGAAAGTGCTAGTTGGAATCCACCACCAAAATAGAAGGCTCTAGAAGTTGCATTAGAAGTTGGCACAAAATTAGAAGAATCCATAAATGGTAGCCAAACTTCCAGGAGGCATAACTTTTGAACCGTAGCTTTGATTGATGAACCGTTTACATTTCCAAAAAGATCTCAGAGTTCTCTATAGCCCTATCAACCAACTTTGCTCATACCCATTTTTTTCCTTATACAAGGTCATGTAGCACCTTAAACTTGACTTTGAAGCATTCTTAGGAGGTCTCCAAAAACTAAAAAACTATAATAACTTTTTAACCATGGAGCCTTTTGACTTGATTCTTTTTCTAGAATATTCTATATTAAAATTATAATCATCCCTCCAATTTACACCTTCTAACTCACCATAATTATGGCTCAATTACATAGTCCTAATTTTTCAGCATTTACATGTATCCCAAGGTGCTTAAAAACTCTAACCCAAAATACTAATAGTGGAACTATGAGAGTTGGAACCTTTATTTGACCCAAATGGGTATCCAAAAATGAAAACACATGAAACAAAAAATATGTCTAGATATTTTTTTTTTGGGTGACATAGGATTGCCCTTATACCTCTGGATGCTCTTGCATCAGACACCCAAGGTAGATTGAAAAGTGACCCTGTCACTTTATGGATGGGAGAGGAAAACCCAAATGGAAAACCTTAGCTACTGATATCCAGGTTGAGTCCTCTATTGGCTATCATTTCCACTTAACCAAGTACTCCTCATCCTTCCTATTTCTGGTACTCCTGCCCACACGACTATCCAGAATCTCTTCTATCTCCTCCTTCTTAGAAGTAGGAATTGGACATGGCTCCACTACCAACCCCTCATCTGCACCATCATCATGATACTATGTTAGGATTGCAATGTTGAAGATACAAGAAATGTGAATTCCATCTAGCAACTCTACCTCATATAAATTTCCTGAGTCGTGTTTCTTTAGAATTTTGCAAGGGCCAAATTTCTTCATCTTTAGCTTGTTGTAAGTACCTATTGAAAATTTTTCCTTTCTCAAGTGTACCATGACTAGATCCCCTACTTAGAACTACTTATGTCTTCTCCATTGATCAGCCCTAGCTTTATATTGTTGATTCATCTTGGTAATGTGTGCCTGGACCTCCTCATGTAGGCGCTTGATATGTTTAGCAAATTCTTCTGCTTCAACACTTGTCCTCTCCCCTTGCTCCATCTTCCTCAATTCTAGTGCAGTTCTTGGGCTACTTCCATATACAATTTGGAATGGTGATCTACTAGTACTCCTATTTACAGAGTTATTGTAAGAAAATTCCACTTGTGGTAGAATCAGATCACATCCCTTGTGCTTATCCTCAACTAAACATCTCAGCAAATCACCTAGACTTCTATTTACCACTTCTGTCTGGCTGCCAATTTGCGAGTGATGTGTAGAACTGAACTTCAAGTCCATTCTCAATTTCTTCCACAATGTTCTATAGAAATATCCCACAAATTTAGTATCTCTTTCTGAAACAATACTCCTTGGGAGGCCATGTAGTCTTACCACCTCTCTGAAAAACAAAATTGCAATATGGATAGCATCATGAGTTTTGTGGCATGGAATGAAATGTGCCATTTTGGAGAACCTATCAACCACCACAAATATTGAATCATTAGCCCTTTGTGTCTTTGTCAATCCAAGAACAAAATCCATACTTATGTCTTCCCATGGCTTTGATGGAATAGGCAATGGCTGATATAGTCTAGTATTGTGACTAAATCCCTTGGCTACTTGACAAACTTGACAACTTTGTACAAAATTCTTCACATCCTCTAACATTTGAGGCTAAAAATAATGCTCTTTATGAATGGAAATGGTCTTATATTGACCAAAATGTCCTACCATCCCTCCACTTTGTTTCTCCTTAATTAGATTTTCCCTCATGGAACTCCTTGGAATGCACAATTAACTGCCCTTGAACAAAATACCATCCTGAATCAAATAGTCTAGCCACTTGGTTCTATCTATAGCAATAGCTTCTTTACAAGCTTTCCAAGCTTTGGAAAAATTAGGATCCTCAGGGTACAGATTCTTGAGTTCATCAAACCCAACTACTTCAACCTGCAACAACTACCTCCTACTCAATGCATCTACAACCCTATTAGACTTTCCACTTCTATGCTTCAACACAAATGTATAGCTCTACAAGAACTCTACTCACTTCATATGCCTCTGGTTCAATTTACCTTGGCTATTTAGGTACTATAAGGCCTGGTGATTAGTATATAAAAAAAATTCCTTTGGCAATAAATAATGGCTCCATTTCTTTAAGGCCTGAACTATTGCATAGAACTCTTGATCATAAACATAATACTTCTTCTTTGCATCATTCAATTTTTCACTAAAATATGCAATAGGCTTACCTTCTTGGCTCAATATAGCCCCAATAGCACTGTCACTAGCATCAAAATCCACCTAGATCACCTTACTAAAATTAGGAAGTGCCAACATAGGTTGTTCTGTCACCTTCTTCTTCAACAATTCAAAACTTATCATAACTTCCACAGTCCATTTGAACTCTTTTCTATCCCCCCTAATGTGTTAGTCAGGGGTGCACATATACCACTAAAATTCTTAGTGAACTTTCTGTAAAAACTAACCAGACCATGAAATGATCTCACCTCAATATTAGACCTTGGAGTAGGCCATTCCAAGATGGATTTTACCTTCTCTAGATCCATTTTGAGACCTTTAGGTGATACAAAAAACCCCAAGTAGACTAACTCTTTTTTAGCAAAGCTAAACTTCTTCAGATTAATCAATAGTTTCTCTTCACTCAACCTTTCAAGGACACTATGAATATGCAATAAATTTTCTTCCAAAGTCTTGCTAAAAATTAAAATATCATCCAAATAGACAATAACAAATATTCTCAAGAACTTCTTAAGTACCTCATTCATTGAAGGTTCTTGGGGCATTCGTCAATCCAAAGGGCATGACTAACCACTCATAGAGACCTACCTTGGTCTTGAAGGTAGTTTTCAATGCATCTCCTTCTTGTATCCATATCTGAGGATATCCACTCTTGAGATCTATCTTTGTGAAGTACTGAGCTCCACTCAAGTAGTCCATAAGATCATCTATTCTTGGCAAAGGAAACTGATACTTGATGGTTATCCTATTTATAGCTCAAGAGTCTATACACATTCTTTACTCTCCATACTTCATTGGTACTAGTACTACAGGTACTACACATGGACTCAGGCTCTCTTGAATTAAAACCTTCCTCAATAGCTCTTGAACCTACCTATTTAGCTCCTCAGTTTCAGCAGGAGTCATCCCATGAGCCACCTTATTAGGAAAACTAGCTCTAGAGATTAAATCTATTTGATGATTGATTTTCCTTACTAGTGGTAATCCTTCTAGAATATTATTAGAGATGATATCTCCAGACTCACTTAAAAAATCTAAAACTTCAAGTGGTATTTCACTACTACCTTCCTTATCTTTTCTGGGAATCAAAGCATAACACATACGCTGATGTTTCATGCCATCTAAAAACTTTCTTCCATCAATAAGACTGCTCCTAGCACTACTACATACTTTTCACCTTCCTTTATCATGGGATTCATTTTATGGAAAACTCCATCCTTTGTTAGAGAGTATGTGTTTGCATGACCATCATATATTGAATGCCTATCAAACTACCATGGTCTTCCCAACAATAGATGGCAGAAATCCATTGGAATAATATCATAGAGAGCTTCGTCATGGTAACTCCCAATTTTGAACTTCACTAAACATTGTTCACTTACCAGGACCAGATAATCCTTCACCCAAGAAATCTAATAGGGCTAGGGGTGTTTCTCCCTCTTGAGCTTCAACTTAGAGACTATCTCCTCTGACAACAAGTTGTTAGTGCTACCACCATCAATGATTACATCACAAAATTTATCCTCACACTTGCACCTGGTATAAAATAAACTCCTCCTTTGTCCTAGTTCAATCTTACCACTTAGTAGGACCCTTTCATTTACTAAAGTCTCTCCTCTTTCTACATCCTCTAAATGTGATGAGTGTGCATTCTCATCCACATGAGAAACCTTAGCTTGACCCTCAGCTCTCCTATCTATCCTTCCTTGTCATTGATGGCATTCAAAGGCACAATGACATTCTTCATTGCAATGGAAATAGGTACCACAGAAGCCTACTCTTCTTGAACCTTGTCCACATCCTCTACCTCTTCCTCTCTAATCTCCAAAATCTTGATCACGGGAGTGGTTGAAATCCTCATTCCTCTAGTTCTTGCTAGTACCCACATCTACATTTTTCTTTTGGGTTTCATTTTGGCCTCCAGATGACCTACCACTACCCCTTCCTCCTTGATCATGCCCATTTTTTCTCCCTTCAAACCTTTTATTTAGATTCTCTTCAAATTGCAGGGCAAACTAGTATGCCTCTTCAACGTTGGTCATTCTTACCAGACTTAATTCCTCCTAGATGCTAGGTCACAACCCACTAAGATAATGAGAAACCTTATCCTTATTTTCTTTTGCATGCCCTACCCTAATCAAAAATCAATAAAACTCCTCCATATATTCCTAGACTAATTTTCCTACTTGCTTTAACCCATTCATCTTCTTAAACAAATCAAGCTTGTAGTCAACAGGAGTGAATTGCTTCTTTAGTTTGTCCACCATGTGATCCCACCTTATGATCTTCTCCTTTCCTCCTCCATTTATTTCCAATTGAACCTCTTGCCACCAATTTTGGCATGGCCTTTCAGTTTGACCTTTGCAAACTTAACCCTATCTAGGTCCTTGATATCTGCATACTCAAAGTACTCCTCCAATTCATTGATCTAGACAATCAACTCGTCCAGTTTTAGATTTCTTGAAAATACACCCACATCAATTGTAGGTCTTTTTAAAAACTTAGTAATGGCCCTAAAAAATCTCTTCTTTCCCTTCAACTTCCCCTTCTTATCCAATTTCTTCTTGTTCATTGTCATCCTCACTTTCGTTGCCTACGACAACATTTGTTCCTCTATAGAGCTCCTCCTACAATGCTTGAAACTACCTTTGGAGGGTTCTAACCTCCTTAGGATTAATAGATCCTACCCTTCCACCATGTTATCTTCATGGAGACATCTTCTTAACTCAAACCCACAACCACACAGTCTTAGTGCAAACCACCTCACAGTAGCCGCTCTGTCTACACACTCAAGAAAACTTGCTCTGATACCACTTGATGGGGTCACAACCCAAGAATAAAATAGACACAACAAGAAAATGAAACATTATTAACTATGAAAATATGCTAATACACTCAGTATAGAGAAAATAGACTCTAAAACATGCCCCATGGGCTTATAATAGTATAAATCTGGAGATAATTTCTTCTTCCAGTACTTTCTCTCCAACTCCACTCCAAAACTGCCTTTTAAAATGTCAGAAATGTTCTTAAATAGACCCAAAGGAATAAGGATTAGGATTAAATTCTATAAAGTGCTAGTTTGCATCCACCACTAAAATAGAAGGCTCCAAAAGTCACATTAGAAGTTGGTGCAAAATTAGAAGAATCCAGAAATGGTAGTCAAACTTTCGGGAGGCATAACTTTTGAGCCGTAGCTCTGATTGATGAACTGTTTACATTTCCAAAAAGTTGTTAGAGTACTCTATAGCTCTCTAGACCATCTTCACTCATCCCCCATGTTTTGGTCTTGTATGGGGTCATTTAGTGCCTCAAACCTAACTTTGAAGCATTCTTAGGAGGTCTCTAGAAACTAAAAAACTGCAATAACTTTCTAACCGTGGAGCCTTTTGACCTGATTATTTTTTTGGAATGTTCTATATTACAATTATAATTATCCCTCCAATTTACACCTTCTAACTCACCATAATTGTGTCTCAATTACATAGTCCTAATTTTTTTCCATTTACACGTATCGCAAGGTGCTTAAAAACTCTAACCCATAACACTAATAGTGGAACTGTAGGAGTTGGAACCTTTATTTGACCCAAATGGGTATCTATAAATGAAAAAAAATGAAAAAAAAACTATGTCTAGGTATATTTTTTTGGGTGATGCAGGATTGCCCTTATACCTCTTGATGCTCCTGCATCATATGTCCATCTGAAAAACTATTCCTAGAGAGAGTACAAAGTGAATAGAATTCATCTTGGCAACTTGGGCAAAGGTCTCAGACTAATCAATACCTTGAACCTATGAAAAACCATTTGCAACAAGACATGTCAGGTAACTACCAATAGAACCATTTGTAACATACTTGGTATAATACACCCAATGACTCCAAACCAACTTTCTTCCTTTTAGAAGAGGACACAGATCCCATGTGTGGTTCTTCATCAAATTAGAGTACTCCTCATCCATAGACCTATCATACTCTGACTAGCTTGTTACCTATGAAAAACTCTAAGGATCATCTAAAATGGCATGACTGAAAAGGCCACTACCAATAGTTTGAGCACAAGTGCAATGAGTATCTGTAGGATTACCTACCAAAGGTCTAGCTACATCAATAGTATCATGCACCCACTTGGGCACTTGCAAAACATCTAGTGGAGGTGGTAAAGGGGGATCGATATCAAGATCTTCCTCAAAGGATGGATAATCTGATGGAGGAGTAGAGGAAGTATTGGGTAGTGAAGAAGAAATTGGAGATGGAGGATAACACTAATCAAACTGAACATCTTGCCAAAACAAGACATCTCTAGAATGAAGATCAGATAACCTATATACCTTAACATCCTCATAGTAGAGACCAAAAATGAGTGGTCAAGTCTTCTTCTCCATGGCTTTTTGCTGAGCATTTGGAATAAATGGCCAAGCCTCACTACCAAAAATACAGAAAGTAGAAACATTGGGCTTGACATGAGTCCAAGCCTCCTTAGGAGTCAAGTGTCACAATGCCTTGTGAGGCATCTAATTTTGAATATAGTTGGCACAATTGATAGCCTCAGCCCAAAATGGAGAACTCATAGCTCAAGACTGTAACATACGATTGGCCATCTCTTGTAATGTCCTATTCTTTCTCTTTGCAACCCCATTCTATTGTGGGGTTTAGGGAACTGCTACAAAAAGTTCTAAGAGAATGATTCACATCTTCATCCCTATTTTTAGTGTATATACACTTGATTGAAAGACCATAATGGTTCTCCACAAATGTCTTAAATATTTGAAATTAATCATAGACATCAAACTTGCACTTCAAAATGTATATCCATGTGTGTCCTAAGAAGTCATCAATGAAGGTGAGCACATATCAAGCACTTGAAAAAGATAGAATGGGGAATGACATAATATCACTATGTATCAACTCCAATGGTGCCTTAGCTTATGTGGATCTACCTAATGAAAAAGGATCTCTATGATATTTTCCAAGTGCACAACCTTGACACATGTTGTCAATACAAAAGATGTAAGGTAACCCAATCACTAGCTCTTATGTACTCATCTACTCTAGATATATGTAGTTGACATGGCCAAAATCCTCATGCCAAAGATTTCTCACTATGTCTACATGGGCAATGAGAGAAACTTCTGTAGAATTAGAGCTTTTAAAGACATCAAACTAATATAAGTGAGACTAAAGATCAACACTGCATGTAGTAATAACCAAGACAAGATCATGGAGGTCTCGAATAACCACATCATGTGGTGAGAACTTAACTATCTTCTCAAAGCTTGAATGAAAAATTTTAAAGATAGAAAAGAGTTTCATAGAAATGGCTAGAACCAAGAGAACATCCTATAGTGAACCATTTTCTAAAGAGACAGTTCCTAAAATTGTGACTAAAACATGAGAAGAATCACCAATTGCAATATGTGTAGTAACACTCTAAGCAAGTGAAGTAACCAAATTAGGTAAGTGTGTCATATGATGTGAAGCTCCAAAATCAAGAATCCAAGTAGTTATAGAGGATAATGCTTATGTAGAAAGAACATGTACTTTCCATGAGGGAGGAGGTGGTGGCTTTGAAGAAGCAATACTATGCTGCTGCATGGACTCCTCTAAAGCCTCAAAACATTTCCAACACCTAGAAACTAGATTTCCTTCCTTGCTATAAAAATTTCATTGATCATCTATGAACTTCTTAGTCTTGGAGAAAGACTCACCAGACTAATAAGATCTACCCTTCTGAGAGGGTTTTTGTGCATCTGATTTAGGAGTAGGCTTGGAGGAATGCTCACTACTTGTTGAATCTATCTTGGGCTTAAATTGCTTCTACTGTTTCCCTATAGATGTCTAAGCAACCAATTATTGAGTCTTTGAATAAGTAATAGTATCCAACTATGTAAGCTTGGATTTCTCTCTAGTCAGTTGATCACAAAAGATGTCAAAAGAGGGCATGGTAAATCTAGGACTCAAGGTATCCATAGTGGAATTGAAGGTAGAAAGAAAATATAAAAGTTTCCTCAAAGCTTTGGGAGAATTAGGTAGATGGAATCCTTATTTGTCATATCTTTCCCACATCATTGTGACAAATTCCTTTGCTATTAGAACCTCATAAGAAAGTCCTCAATAGAGAGTAGAGCATTAGGTACAAGAGAAGTAAGCTTTTCCTCTGTCTGAAGTGCTCTGAACTTGTTTATGGTGCCAAAAAATTCTTTAAAATTGTCCCACATTTCTTGAGGAGTAGAACACTTTTCAAGATGAAATTGTAAGCTATCTAACACACTAAAAGAAATCAGACCCATGGCTTCATCCATCTTATTACTATGTTGCAAAGTCTAGTATTGACTCTAAAAAATTAGTTGCACTATGTCTAGACAATAACACAAATTCTTTGAATGGAGAAGTTGCTGCATATGAGATTTCCATGTATGATAGTTATGTGAGTTTAGATGTACTAGACTAGAAGAGGTCTTGTCCATTTTTTTAGAAGGGGTTTTTTGAATATTTTAGATATGCTAATATAATAATAGAAAGTAATATAAAAATACCCCCCACAATGCAAATAATTGAACCCCATCTTACAGAAGGAAAATGTAAATGAGAAAAGAGAAAAATAGCTTTAGATATGAATCACAAATACCCAGTATCAAATACTAGTGAAATGATAGAGAATCTAGAAAGTGTTCAAGAAGAGCTTTCTGGCACTTTTTTCAGAATGGAAAATAGAGCTATGATGAAGAAGTTATGCCCCTAGAATATAGAATTCATCAATAGACTTCAAGCACCAAAAAAGGTTTATAGTGCTTCTTTTGAAATGAAACAATTCCTCTGTATGCTCAAGTTATTGTGAAAAAATGAACAACCCCTAGAAGCAATATAAAATTATTATTTTAAAATAATAATAATAAAACTTCCACCACCATTGGAGCAGCATGTGGGTGGTGTTTTTTGGTGACACAACCGCAATGGTGGGGCCATGGTGGAGGCTGGAGTAGAGGTGCCGGTGGCTATGGAAAAACCCAACACCAACGGTTGCTAGAGCCACTATGGTTGGTGGGATCACTAGATATTTTTTCAAACTGTGCTAGCCCAAAATTGCTAAAAATTATGATTTTTAAATATTTTTTCCTTGGATTGCATGTAGAGGTCATATAGCCCTACTGGAAAAATTTATTTTTCTTCTTAGATCAACATTGTCCACAATTGACAAACTTTATATGAGAATGGGGATTTTGATGCATTCAAAATCCATTCGTGATGTTTGTTTGGCCTCAACTTGCTCCAAAAATCAAAGAAATTATTTTTCACAAAAATACCTAAAAAAATCTAGATCTCTTCTCTCAAACCATCGTTCTCCTTTTTCTCCAAATAATAAACAAACTACAACAGATTTGGCTTTGATACCATGAAGGATTTGATCAATATAAATCCACAAAGCCCTCAAATTGCCTACATATAAAAAATATGTAAGATAATTACAAAAATCAATCCTTATAAAAGGAGATTGAAACCCAAAAAGGGTAACCTAAAAGCTAAAAGCTATTTAATAATTACTAATTAATTATTAAATAGGGATGCAAAAGGTTCATAAAGTGAAATCGTAAGAAGGGAATATAAAATTTAATAAATGAAATTAAATTAACGCTTTACTCTAACAATTAATGGTGACAATAACCACAAGATTGCCAAGGTTAGAATATTTGGGTACAATAAATTTCTCCAACATTATATCAGACAATTATCTTAAGACATGAATAGTTTTTGTATCCTTCTTCTTTCTTCCTAGTTGTTTGATACATGCTTCCTTGATGGCTTTAGTATAGGTAGGAACTTCCTTGATAGCATCAAGTAATGATATTTTTACTATCATTTTCTTCAACTAATTAAGAAAATCAATTACTATTTGGTTTTTTTCAAGGTGGCCTTGTTCCATCAACCTATGAGGAAACAAAGGTTCTTTTGCTACAGGAGAGGTCTATTGAACTAACACATTAATTCATTTGAATAGGATATCTTCAACTTCAATTATTATAGGCTTTTGGGGTGAGGGAAGAGTAGTGCCTAACTTTAAATTGATATCATTCAAAGAGATATCATAACTTTGTTGTTGTGCTAGTTTTTTGGTATTGTTGGGATTAGGATTAGGTTGAACTAGTAGATAAGTCTACTTCGGGGGAATATTAGTTACTACAAGAGGAGGCATTAGAGCCTATTACTGAGGTGGTGATATTAAGACTTGCTGACTAGGTTGGTTATTCCAATTTTGGGTTTGTTGCCAACTTTGCCGAGGTTGCTACCAACCCCTACTAAGGTTACTACCAACCCTGCTGGGGTTGTTGCTAATTATTATTTCCACCAAAACCTATATTTTGAGAATTTTTCCATTGATTGTTACTATTATAATTTTGAAGAGAATCTTGTGGCAAACCTTATCTTTGAACCCATGGCCTTCGTTGCGCAATGTAGAACATCTCTCCATTTTCATCAATGACTTTAAACTTAGTAAGCATTAGTTGTGATTCTAGGCTTGCAAAAGTCTTGCATCTACAATTCCTTTTCTTCTCCCTACAATGTGGATAATATTTAGCTAGCATGGCATCAATTTCATCCTTCTTCCTTCTTGCTTGCATGGTTTCCAATTGAGTGGCTACATCATTAATGATTTCTTATTTGAAATCAAACAACAAATTGGATAGCTCCATCTTGGATACTCTTGAACCGCCATTAGACTCATGTGGTGGGTCTCTAAGTCCCCTAACTTTCTTCATAGTGGCCCTGAAATAATTTAGACATATACTCTGTATATTAGTGCAATTTTTCTAAGTGATATCTCATCCCATCATAATATCTAAAGCCTCAATACTTCCATCATTTACACCTCTTAGAAAAAGATGTCTCTTTGATTCCTCATTTAGCTAGTGTTGTCTGTTATGATATAGGTTGAAAATGAACTATGAGACATAGTCTTCTAAGGTTTCATCTTCTTTTTGGGACATTTTGAAAATGTCATCCCCTTTTAAATCTCAACCCCTATAGTATTCTTTATACTTTTTAAGAAATAAATTTCTCATTGTAGGCCAATCTTCTATAGCGTTGGCAGCCAACCCCATGAGCCATCTCAGAGAAGCTTCCTTTAGTGTGGATGGAAACAACTTCAACTTGTGAGCATTAGTTGTATAGTCATAACTTCTACAATGGATATTAAACTCAAAGAGGAAGGTTTCATGGTCTTTAGTAATTAGGCCATATAACGTGAGTAGTGCAGTAGAAGGTATGTCCTTCAAATTTTGACTACCTTATTGAGGAGGGATAGGAAAAGGAAATGTAGGTTGAGGCTAAGGCTAAGCCATTCTTGGGGAAGGAATTGGTGGTGTTTGATAGATAACAAGGGTAAGTAGATTGTCTTGGTATTTAGGTTTAGTAAAAAGATCATTCAAATGTAAGGATTCTTTAGAAGATGAGGGTATTCATTCTTGAATAGCAACAAATGGATTTTCAAAAGGTTCTTCTTCCTCATTCTTATTCTGAGGTTCCTCAGGCTCAGGATTAAAAACATCTTCCTGATTATTATGAGGAGAAAATCTCCCAAGGAGGCCTCTTCTTCTATGCATTCAAAATAATGCATAATTTAGACTAACATAAGGACTTTAGGGTTGAATTAGATTGACACCATCCCTAACAATGATGCCAATAATGGCTGGTTAGTTTAATACCTTAGTAATGAAGGATTAAACATCCTTCCACAATGATTCTATGGTCAAACAAGATCATGTGTTTTTCTTAAAATAATACATTTATTGGGAATTACAAAGTGGGAAATATACTTCTAAGAGGGGGGGTAAATCAGAAGTACTAAACTTTAACCAACAAAACTTTTAACTTTAAAAACAATGCATGCATAAACATATGAAAATAACATGTAAAGTAAATGCATCCACATAAACACTTGACACCATATACTTTTACCCAAAAACCCTCCAATGAGAAGGTAAAACTAGGGTGAGGATGACACCCACAACTTTTCACTACTGCAACAATAAAGTTCACCTATTAAGGTTACATATTTTGACCATTCTCATGATCTACTCTGTGAAAGGCCTGCCTTGTTAAAAGCTTACAATGATTTTTAGATCCTACCCTATTAAATGATTTTAAAACCTAATAAAAAATGTACCTAGCTAAAGGATTTACAAACATTCACTTGGAATGTCACCCTACTAAAGGCTTTATACAATGGTTGTTAAACAAACCTATCTCCATAGGATTTCATTCTACTATTATAATTGTTAGAAAGTATAAAAGAATGTTTGACTTGATTACTTGAAATCTACTATTGCTGATTTTAGATCCTTATTCTATCCAATCTAATCCTCATTGATCTAGTATGAAGCTATTTCTAGTACTGATACTTTGTTCTTCTAATTGATCTATAATTCTATCCTTCTTCTAAGTCAATTCACACCTTTCACTTCCTTCAAACTTCACTAGCATTATCTACTTGCATGCATTTTCTTTTCACACACTCTATCTCATAAACACTGAATTATGGGGCTTTGACCTCCTTAAAAAGATTTTGTGACTTAGGGTTAGGTATGAATCTACGATTGAGATTCATCCATCTTTCTCACTCAAATCTTTGCATTTTTATAATTGGTTGCATGTTGATTGCATGGGTAATCCAAATAAATTTATTCTTATCTTTTAATCCTTCGAGATTTATCCATATGTCAGCTCAAAATGATTTACATCATAGTTTGTGAAGGTGCAAAATCTTACGTTGATTCTGTTTTACTCGACACTTATTGATTACTAATACTCAACACATACTAAATTTTGTCTTGCTTGGTACTTGAACTTTTCTTGACATCTATTAGTCACTCAACACTTGAAACTTTCTCATATTGTTTGTTTGCCTAACATCTAAATGACTCAGTACTTGTTGAATTTCTAGCTTTGCACATATTATATCTTGACATATATATTATACACAACATTGACTTAGAAAATTTCTTAAGTATGTTGACACTCAATTGTCAAAACCAATCTGAGATTAAAAAATCTCCCCCTTTGACATGAGTGTCAAAAACACTTAACTATACATAATGAAACTAATCTCCTTGAGTATAATATACATTTTTTTGGCATACGTACAAAACTTCAAAATTATTCAAAATTTTGTAAAGGACTATATACCTCAAAATTTTGTATCTCCCCATGAGTTGATGTGCCATATCCTTGTAACCAAAATATCTCTGAATAGATTGATGTGCCTCACCTAATACTCCTTGTCTTCAATTTTTCTCCTTCTCTGAATAGATTGTTATGCTCTATTTTTCTCCTTCTATATTTATTTTATTACTCCCCCTTTTATTATAGGTTCCCCTTTCATATGTTCCCCTTGCAATTTAATTGTGTAGTTCAAGTGTCCTTCGACTGGTTTTACAATTTCTCCCAATGTGCCTTTAATTTCTCCCCCTTTTTGACACTTATGACAAAGGGTCTAGACACTAACTAATTATTTGGCCAAGAAGCTCTTGTTCACTTCCATTACAATTGTTAGAGTAGCATCCCAATTTTTTATTGCAACTTCTAGGGATTTATTTTGAATGGTTGTCTCTACTGCAAGGTGAACTAAGCCATCTAATGTGGAAAGATTGGGATCTTTCTTTATCACATTCTCTACATAGGTTAGTTCCTTTTACAAAATTTCCACATGGGGGGTTAGGGAGGTTTCTATTTGTACCAATTTTTCTCTTGTATTAGCCACTTATGCTATTAATACAAGTAGTTCCTTTTGAGTGTGAAGTGTTGTATTAAAGTGCTTCTCACTTTAAGCTAGATTTTTAGGTAGTTGCATGCTCGATATCTTTAAGTTCCTCTCTGAGCTCATGATTCTCTGGATAGTTTCCTATGAGAAGATAGAAGGATCACACAATTTTGAGTACAATGAGAAGATATTCTCAAGTACTACCATCACCTTTTCAATTTTCTTGGTCAACTCTACCTATGATAGTGTTATCTCACTAGAGATTCTTTCATTTACCTTTGTTTGAAACTTCCTTTCTAACCATTCCATTAGCTTTGCATTAGTATCATGGTCTTCACTTTGCACTTGGTCCACTATGTTTGAAAGTTGATCCATAATGGGATTTTTTTCATTAGGTGTCTGCAAGCTAAATGCCTCTAAAAAGATGTCCTTTATTTCAATTAGTTCTTGCCTCTAGTTATACTCATTTCTGAGTATCTCCTACTTGTTCCTCTCTAGTGCTTCTTTCACTCCATTGAGCTGATCAATGTTCATGGTTTCATAGTCATACTTAGGAATGAATATTTCTTCATCTAGTGTAGGGTCTCCATAGTAAAGTACCCTTGCAACCTTTGTAGATCTTGAGCCTAGTGCTAATATTTGAAGTGGTATTACTTCAGTGCTCAACTTTTGTGGCATTTTTGTTGGAGTCCCAAAGCTTAGCAAATTAACTAAAGTTTGAATTTCTTGTTGATCCTTCTCCTTTGGGGTCTTTTTCTCCTCCTCTAATCTATCTTTATCAATAACTATTATTTGAGGTAGTGTACCTTGTACTTGTGCTATAGGAACAAAAGTATCCATTAATCCTATTTCATCCTTTGCTAGCTCCTCAATAGTTGTAGAGAATTTAACTATGAAGTCAACCTTAGTTGATGTATCTTGTGAAAATTTCTCTTTAGGTTTTCCACTTGTATCTATAGGGATGATAGAAGATGTTTCTTATGTTTTCATCTTATCCCTACTTAAGTCAGCTACTACTTTTTGCAACTCATCTTCATTGACCAACACTAGATTGTTGCATAATTAGGCTTGTAGAGTTGTTTGGTTAAGGATCTTCTTGAGGTCCTCTATATTCAATGGGTTTATGTCCTCACTAGAATAAAAACGAGGAACATATATTACTTTTATTGTTTTTGCAAGTGTAGAAGTGTCATGTAGAGGACTTGTAGGTGGAAATTGTGTGTCTTGCACACTCTGTTTAGTTTGTTGCTCTTTAGCAGTTGCCATATCATCCTTTTGTGTTTCCTTCTCCATTGCAGCATCTACCTTTTCTTTTTCACCTTCACCTTCATTTTCATTTTCATCCTCTTTTCCATGGTTTCTCCTTTAAAAGGATCTTCTTCTCCTTCTTTTATAGTTGTGAGACCATAGATTAATTTCCACATTTGAGTGAATTTTTTCGCAACATCCTCAATCTTATTATGGATAATACTAAATGCTTTATATTTGGGTGAAAATTTGCTACCATGCTTCTTATTTGCCTTGGTTATTTTCCCTTTTTTTAGTTCAAGCATTACTTCAGCCAATGTTGACTCTCTTATTTCTTTTTCCATAATAAGGTAGTAATGTCATTCATTTTCAACAATAGAATACAACTCTTTGGGCATTGAGTTATCAATTTCAAGTGGAGTGTTCTTGAACTTTTCCATCATCGTGTGGACTAATTCTTCAACTATGTTCTATTCTTCTCTACTCAACTTATTAAAATCAATGCTTTTCAAGACAAATAAGTTTGCATTATCTCTTATATTATTACATATATTATCTAAATCAGACTTGGTGATGTGACTCACCACTCTAAATTGGCTAGTGTCTTTAGATTCAATCCTCTCCTCATCTAATTCAAGAGGTGCAACATATTTTCTTCTCAAATTCTTCTTTTCTAGACCTTCCTAATTAGTAGCCTTCTTCTTCTCTTGCTCCTTAACCTCCTTTGGTGTAGCTCTTATACTTGCCCTTGTAGTAGGCTTAGTTGAACTTGGCTCTAGCTTGGTAGGTGCTTCCTCAACTTGCTCTTCCTCATCAACAGCTTCTTCCTCTTCAACATCTTCACCCATGCCTTGTTTCAAGGTAATTGGCCCTTGGCCCTATTCTTCTTCTTCTTCTTCATCTTCTTCTTCTTCTACTTCTGTTGTCCCTTCACCAAATTTGGCCTTTATCTTTTTGACCAATTTATCCTTCTTCTTTAGGGTTGAATTAGTCTTCAATTCCATCTCTATCTTGGATTTCACAACATCAAAAGTGCTAAAGGGTTTTTCACTTTTATCAACGTCTTTTGCAAGCAATGTTGTGATTGATGTTGATGCCTCATGAATGTTAATTTTGTATCCAAGTGGCCTTAGTCATATTACCCTCAATAGTAATGCTTGGATATATATATAATCAATGAAAACTAAGAAAAAAATGTCATTGATGTGTTGATCCACTAGAGAAACTAGTATTCTGAGCCTTTGCTACATAGACTTTTTAAAGTCCTCAAAATAGATTGTCATTAACATTTCAAAATTGGCTCCCATCTAATCTATATACAAGTTCACTTTTATTGCTATAGACCTATTTGTTTTCCAACTTATTTTACCAAAATAGGGGAATTCATTCTGAACACAGAAAAATATGCATATCAAAATTGATCCAAATTTACATTGAGCACTCTTGGATCTCCTTATTGCTCCCAAATTCTCCATAATTTGTTGTAGTTGTAGTTCTACTAGATCATATGTATGATCCTTCTTGACAAGTTTGTATCCCACATCAACTACAATGCATGGTACACTATTTAGTCATCTCAACTAGTAGAATTTATGGGATATAACCCTAACAAAAAATTGTACAAGTGGATCTCTGATTGTGTCTATTGTCATGCCCCTTTTATTCCACTTTGTCCTAGTGTACTTCTCTAAGGCTTCTTTTGAATCACTCCTTAGGGTCTTTGGCCATTCTAGGGTTGGGTACCCTATTTCCCTATGTATGATTCTCTTTAGAAACTTTATTGGTCCATCCTCTAACCATAGGCATCTGTCATGAATTCTACTCAACACTATTCTTATCCATTTAGTTTTGAAAATTGCAGGGAAATCTAGGGCATAGGTTAAGCGCTTTCAAAAATTTGGAATTCCTTCTTTAATACCCCATTCTCACAAAGTTTTTGATAGCCTTGTTGAATCTCCATGTTAGCTATTGCTCCAATTTTATAATTATAACATTTTTTGACATCTGGCACCATAACAACCTTAGGTAGAATAATAGACAAAACACCAACAAGGTCATTTTAGTAAGCTACTTTAGGAATTGGTCTAAAATCCTATTATTTGACTTCATTGCTGACCAACTAAACCTCAAATGGTTCCTTATCCTTGGGATTCCTAGAGCTAGATGTCATTTCTAAAAAATAGGGTTTCAAGGTATAAATTTTTTGTAACTGTGTAGCTTGGCACTTGAGTAAATACCTTAGATCGATGAAACAATGTTGAATCTTAGCTAGAATCTTTGCAAAAGCATCAATCTCTACATGGAAATCATTTATCTATTCTTTTTTCTTTCACTCTATGTTTTCAATGATGAGAAATGATCAAAAACTCAACCTTAGACCCTTCATTACATTACATTTAATGCTTAGTACATGTAAAGCTGTCCACTCGGCTCCTTATGCAATTCTTCTTTACTTGGCCTCTATTGATTTTCTAACACTTAGCATCCACTGGAGTTTCCCTTACTTGGCTTCAATAAGAATTTTCTTTTACTTGGCAACCACTACTAACTCGGCTTCTACTAACTTTGGTAGACAACTTGACATACACTAGGATTTCACTTGGCATTTGAAGGCAACTTTCTTTACTTGGCAACAACATGAAATTTTTTGAAGATTTAACCTTGCATATTTGTTCATACTGATCTATATTTTTTAGTGCTAACTCATTCTAGGAACTAGTGTATCATAAAGCATTTAAATATCAATCCTATATACCTTCTTGCTTAGTTTGATGGAGTATGACCACTTGACCCTTTAGGTGAAGTGATCCCTTCATTTGATGTGTTGTATCCATCTTTCTTCTTCCATGTTTTATTCATCTCTCCTCTAATGTACTCAACATCTACCTTGCCTTTTCCCTTGTTTGAGTTAGAGTTAGGTGCCTTTGATATTGTTGGATAGTGCTTGCTAATATGACCAGTCTGCAAACAACTAAAGCATGTAGTTTGGCTCAACCATCTGCTATAGCTTCCATTGAAATGTGTTCTTATGTAATTCTTAGGGATGTGTCCATACTCTTGACAGTAGTGAGAACTATGTCTTGTATTGAATCCCAATTATAGGAATTTTCATGGCTCCTTCCCTTGTTTGATGACCATGTGGACTTGGATATGCATTCAAAGGATTTATGTCCAAAATTTTGACAATTATAGAAGCATCCTTCAAATCTTGGTGCATGCATGGTTCTGGTTCTGCATTCATGTGCCTGATGAGCTTGTTTGTTGCACTTGTAATAATGTGTCATATTCTTTGGCTTAACATTCTAACTGTCATTCTTGTTCCTGCAAACATTAGTTGTATGTCCTTTCTTACCACAATTATGACAAGTGGGTTTGGAGTTCTTACCATTGTAATTCCTTTGTTCAGTAGTCTTGGATGACTCTCCTTCTTTAGTGCTTGTGTAGCCCAAACCTAAAGTGTCTTTACTAGATCTAGGGGATTTCAATAGTTTCTCAAAGTATTTGATGGCTTCATTTGGCTTGTTGAAGATTTTAAAAAATTCCTTCTCTCTTTTTAAATCATTCTATAGTTGCTCATTTTGTAATTTCAATGTAGTTATTTTTATTTTCTTGACATTTAACTCATGATGGGAATTTGTCATTTGGCTCAAGATATCCAACTACATGTTTGAGATCTTAGCCAAATCTATTGATTTTTCTTCCAATCTATTTGACAAAAATCTTTTGTCTTCTTCAATAATGACCTTATCCTCAATGGCTTTCTTCTTTTGTTTAGTTACTTCACATAGCAGTATTGCTTGTGATTCTTGCTCCAACTTGAGATTTTTGACTTCTTTAGCTTGTGCTCTATTCTGGTCCATGAAATTTGCAATTGCTACATCAAATTCATATGAGTTACCATCTACAAATAATTTTATGGTGTCAATCTCCTTGTATTGAGAGTCATTCTTAACTGTGGCAATCTCTTTCCTTCTCTTTAGTGAATTCCTCAAGGAATTTTCATCTTCATCCAATTGTTTCAATAAGAGGTGTGTCTAAATCTATTGATTCTCAATGGTTTTTCCCAACTTGTAGACTTCCATCTCAAGATATTTTCTCCAAGCTATGAAACTTCTCTTGATGAAAAATTGGCTCTAATAGCAATTTTTGGGAATTAACAAGTGGAAAATATACTTCTGAGGGGGGTGGTGTGAATCAGAAGTACTAAACCTTAACCAATAAAACTTTTAACTTTAAAAAAAATATGAAAATAACAAGTAAATTAAATGTATCGACATAAACACTTGACACTAGATATGATTACCTATAAACCCTCCAATGAGAAGCTAAAATTAGGTTGGGGATGACACCCACAACTCTTCACTACTACAACAATAAAGTTCACCTATTAAGGTTACATATATTGACCATTCTTATGATCTACCCTGTGAAAGGCCTGCCCTATTGAAAGCTTACAAGGATTGTTAGATCCTACCATGTTAAAGAATTTTAACACTTAATCAAAAGTGTATATGGCTAAAAGATTTACAAACATTCACTTGGAATGTCACCTTATTAAAGACTTTATACAATGGTTGTTAAACCAAAGTATCTCCATAGGATTTCAATCTACTAACACAATTATTAGAAAGTGTAGTAGAATGTTTGACCTAATTACTTACAATATACTATTGCTGATTTTAGATCCTTGTTCTGTCCAATCTGATCCTCACTAATCTGGTATGAAGCTATTTGTAGTACTGATACTCTATTCTTCTAACTAATCTATAGTTCTATCCTTCTTCTAAGTTAATTCACCCCTTTCACTTCCTTCAAACTTTGCTAGCATTATCTCCTTGGATGCATTCTATTTTTTCACACTCTATCTCATACACACTAAATTATGGGGCTTCAACCTTCTTAAAAATATTTCATGATTTAGGGTTAGGAATGAATCTACAATTGAGATTTATCCATCTTTCTCGCTCAAATCTTTCCATTTTTATAATTGGTTGCATGTTGATTACATGGGGAATCTGAATAGATTCATTCTTATCTTTTAATCCTTCAAGATTTATCCATATGTCAGCTCAAAATAGATTACATCTTAGTTTGTGAAGGCACAAACTCTTATGTTGATTCTATATTACTTGACACTTATTGATTACTAATGCTCAACAAATACTAAATTATGTCTTGCTTGGCACTTGAACTTTTCTTGAAATCTATTAGTCACTCGGCACTTGAAACTTGCTCGGCATCTAAATGACTCGATACTTGTTGAATTTTTGGATTGACACATATTGTAACTCAACATCAACTTAAAAAATTTCTTACTTAATTATCAAAACCAATCTGAGATCAACAACATTGACTTCATTTGATTTATCAATTTGGAACTGTAAACTTGAAATGGTGATTGCAAGGCATATACTCTAATTCTTCTTTAAGTCATTATGATTAAAGAAAAGGCAATGCTAAAGGAAACCTATGCTATAAAATTAATGATAACTTAACTTAAAGATTAAGATAATGTTGCAGGAACCGTTCACTGATTCTATTATCAATGAATGTAGGAGAAATAAAGTTCTACCTTACTTAGAAACAACAAGGAAATAAAATCTATTCTAATAGAATAGTTCACTCACCAAATGGCCCCCCTTGGATGAGTGAATAGAAAACACAATAAAGATGAGAGATGTAAACTTGAACTATGCATTCTATTCATTCATGGTGAAAGATTACACTTGATTAAAAATAGTATCACACTTTGCTACTATGAAAATCAACTCACTATATTTTTCTCTACTAATTGTGCTCAAAGCTACAAAAATCATTATTTTAAAAGGAAACTACAAGTACTTCCTAAATCTAAGATCACTCCATGAATGAGGATCAATTATAGACTCAAAAAGTTTGAAACAAAAACAATGTTAAACATGAATAAATCTTCCAAAAATATAGCAAGTTGTGGAAGTTTCTTTTATGCACTACAACAATAGAAAGCAATAAATGATTTTCTTCAATCATGAAGGTCTAGAAATCTGGTTAGCTTTGACTTCTTTAGTGCTAAAATATTGATCTTTGAATATCTAAAATAGATACCTACAAAATAATCAATGCACATACAACCTCCATATTCATATATTTATTTTCATCATCAATATTAGAGAAAAGGTGTAAAGTTCAAATTACCGCTCTTGAAAATCTTATGGCTATAGGATGAATGTTACAATATATAGTCCACAGATATAACTAAGGGGGAGTGGGAAGGGGAGCGGGGGGGTGAATTAATTATGCAACAAACCTCAGTGGGGATGGTACCCACAAGATGATGTACTAATATAAATATTCCTTGTTAGAGGATAGATCCTATTAGGAGTCTATTACAACATTTAGTATATATGAGTCCCTATAAGAAGACATTGAATCCCTCTTAGGAGTTGTACCAACCCTGTTAGGAGCTGTACCAACCTTGTTAGGAGTTGTGGAAGATAGCTGGACCCACTGCCCAAATAGCTTCAAGGTTAAGATCAAATAACCCACTCTCCAAATGATCTCTATATTATTCCTTGTAGAATAATAGAACTAAAATGTACATATTCTTCTATCTTTTTCTTATCAGCTAGACTTCTACTCCTTTAGAACTTGTAACTAGATCTCATATTGTGCATCTAATGATCCCTTGGATTACTTACATGCATTCAAAAAGAATTATGCCCCTTCTTGCACTATGCACTAATACTTCACATTCCACTTGATCCTCTAATTCCAAGTCACATTAAAAATAAGGAAATCTTTTTTCCCTTATATCGTATTTTCATAATAATTCCTTGAGTTGGCCTTGAGGCTTTCCTAATTAATTGAAATAAGACAATTAATTATTTCACAATTGTAACAACATTGTTAGCTCACAGTCTATAAAAAAATTCACATGTGAAATGACATCTTGTGCACTTGCTGACATCATTTACTAACTTTAATCTATCACTATGTGATTGCAAATCTCTTCATTACATCTTAGATGAAAGATAGTGATAGATCATCAGAACTCTGTTTTCCAATGCTCTATTTTTGCACTACTTCCAGTAAAACTAGTGCAACTTTTGTACAACATTGAATCAAACTTAGTCATTTTAACCATGTCATTAGGATAACCTTAGGAACATGTCCACCACTCTACATCATGTAAGGAAACTCAAGTGTAGAAATAAATTTCTACACTAATCCCTTAAGGAAAGTATTGTGCAAATTCTTTCAAATCCTTACAATTTTAGATTCGATATTATGTAAACAATAATATTGTAGTCAACCATGGATACAAAAAATAGATAGAGAAAAAATAACACATAAACAAAAGGATATGCTGGTGGGGAAAAACCTTTTAGTAAAACAACCCCACCCCTCCAAAACCTGCACAATGTATTATCTTCAACTTAAAGGTTACAACACACTTGCAGTGCAAGCTCTTTCAAGACACAGAAGAATTATCCAATAGCTACCAAGAATACACTATTCACACTTTTTTATCTACAACCCTAAAAGTTCTTATATAATGCACTTTTCATTTTTTAGAGAAACTTCCAAAAATAGCTCTTACGCATCATAAGATTCCATCATAATTGTTTTAGTCATGATTTCCTTACACACAATTAAATCTTCCAAAGATAGCTCTTAAGTGTCATAGGAGTCCATCATAACCATTTCAGTCATGATTTCCTTAAAAATAATTAAATCTTCCAAAGATAGCTCTTAGGCATCATAGGATCTATTATAACCATTTCAGTCATGATCTCCATACACACTATTCAAGATGCTGACACATGCAAGTGGAGTGACACATCAACATGTGAAATATACATGTACCCTCACACTTAATTACATTATTTACAAAAATAATAATAATATGAATTATCCAAGGTTGAAACACCTTATTTCTAACATTCTCCCACTTGTCAAACACCTTGTAGGAGCAACATGAACATAATAGGAAGTAACTAATATAGATTGAAAGGCCCATAGACTCTGAACATCATTTGAACTTCTCTAAGCTCATTGGTTTTGTCAATACACCTGCAACATTCTTTATAGTATCTACTTTCTCCAAATTTACCTTTCCATCTTCTACCCTATCTCTCAAAAAGTGAAACTACACATCAAAGTGCTTCATTCTAGCATGGAAAGTTGGATTCTTTGCAAGGAAAATAATACTCTAACTATCACAACAAATAGTAATCTATCCTACACTAGCACCAATATCAGAACACAATCTCCTAAGACAAATGGTTTTCCTAAAAGTATTAGTAGTAGCCATGTACTCAGCTTTTGTAGTGAACAAAGCAACCATAGGTTGTCAATTACTCATCCAACTAATGGTATCACCAAACATAGTGAACACATAATTACTAGTGGAGTTACCAATTAAATGAAAAGCTTTAGAAGAGTTACCATGACAAAAAATTCAATAATCTGATGTACCCCTCAAATATCTGAACACTTTCTTAATTGCATCCCAATGTACCTATCCAGGATTAACCATAAACCAGCTCTAAAATCCCACTACTTGGGAAATGTCTAGTCTAGTACAAACCATAACATACATAAGACTGCCAACTACATTAGCATAAGGTACTCTGCTCATGTCCTCCACCTCACTAGGAGATTTTGGACAATCATCTATAGATAACTTTGTTCCCATAGAAATAGGAACACACAATGGTCTGCAATCTACCATGTTGAACTTTTCCAACACAGACTTCACATACTTACTCCGACTCAACCAAAGTTTTTTGTTAGATCTATCTCTATTGATTTTCATACCCAAGATGTACCTTTCTGCCCCAAGGTCTTTCATTTCAAACTATGCTAACAATTGAGATTTAAAATCAGAAATCATACCCTTACCCTTCCCAAATAGCAACATATCATCAACATATAATGGAACAATAAGAACAAAATCATTTTGAACTCTAAAGTAAACACAATGATCTAATCTTACAAATCCAATTGACAATAGAAAGGCATCAAACTTAAAGTACCACATCCTAGGAGATTTTTTCAAACCATATAGAGACTTCTTTAATCTACAAATCAAATATTATTTACCTTTAACAATGTAGTGCTTAGGCTATGACATATAAATCTCTTCCTTCAAATCACCATGAAGCAAAGTTGTCTTCATATCCATCTGTTCTATCTCTAAATCATATGATGTAACAAGAGATAATAGCAATCTAATGGATGTCAACTTTGCAACAAGAGAGAATATTTCACCATAGTCTATTCCCTCTACCTGTGAATACCCCTTTGCAACCAATCTAGCTTTGTACCATTCAACACTACCATCTACATAGAATTTCTTCTTGAACACCCATTTGCTACCAATAGGTTTTTGTCCTTTAGGTAAAGGTACAGGGTACCAAGTTTTTTTTTAATCCAATGAGGCCATTGTGATGAACCTCCTTATAGCAATATCGTGAGAATGCTCGAAATAACAGAATACAAAGTGATAGCAGAACTCAGAATGAATCTACTGATCGCAGGCCACTTCGAGGGGGTAACCTCCTTTGAGCAAGCTCAATACAATAAATTCGTCCGTGCCCATCAAGGGCCTCAACCTATTCTTATATACTAAGTACGATCTAGAAAAGTAATACTACCTATGCATGTGGGATAATAAAATATACTCACGGGATGACTTACAAAGCATATGCGTCCAACAACACTACTCTAACAAAATAAACAGAAGGAACACACAGGTTCCTAACATCCCCTCTCCCTTAGAAAAAAGCTTTGTCCTCAAAGCTTAAGGTGTGGAAATTGTTGTTGAATCTGAAGAAGGGGTTCCCAGGTAGCATCCTCTGGTTGCATGCCATGCCACTGAATCAAGACCTCAGAGATGGAGCGAGAGCGAAGCTGGTGAGTGCGCTGGTCAATGATTGCCACCGGCTCCAGGATAATGGATCCTTCTGTATCCATTTCAGGGAGAGTAGTTTGTGCTCTGACAGTGGTACCCAGACCTTTCTTTAGACAAGAAACATGAAAGACTGGATGAATGCGGGAAGAAGGAGGAAGTTCCAGTTTATAAGCAACTGAACAAATCTTCTGCAGAACCTTATAAGGCCCATAAAATTTTGGGGCCAGCTTATGACGCCCTTTCAGCTTTAGGGAGGATTGTTTGTATGGCTGTAGACGAAGAAAAACCATATCCCCAACTTGAAATGAGCGCTCAGAACGGTGTTGATCTGCTTGCTATTTCATCCGATTACGGGCCATGTGAAGATTATCCTGTAAGGTACGAAGAATCTGATCCCTGCTGCGGAGAACTATGTCAACTGCCTGGACTGGTGAGCTGTTGGGAGTGTAGGGAAGGAGCACTGGAGGTGCCTGACCATAGACTGCTTCATATGGAGTCATTTTAGAGGCAGTGTGGTAAGAGGTATTGTACCACCATTCAGCTAAAGGGAGCCACTTGGCCCACTGATGTTGCTGTTCGGAAGTGAAGCAACGAAGATAAGTTTCCAAGCATTTATTGACAATTTCAGTTTGACCATCAGTTTGTGGGTGATAGCCCGAACTCATCTTCAGTTTGGTGCCAGTTTTCTGAAACAGTTCAGTCCAAAAATGACTGGTAAAAGTTGCATCACGATCAGAGACAATGGAAGAAGGGAGTCCATGAAGACGAAATATCTGGTCCATGAAGATTTGTGCAACAGAGGAGGCAATATAGGGGTGGCTGAGGGCACAAAAATGACTATATTTCGAGAGACGATCAACCACAACCAAGATCACTGTCTTGCCACCAGATTTAGGAAGCCCTTCAATGAAATCCATAGAAATATCAGTCCAAATCCGTGTAGGGATGGGCAATGGTTTGAGCAAGCCAGGAAGGAGGGTCGTTTCACCCTTGTGGCGTTGGCAAGTATCACATTCAGCCACCATCTGTTGAATCGTCTGTTTCATCCCTTTCCAAAAGAAGTTTCTCCTTGCTCGCTCATAAGTTTTGAGGAAGCCTGAGTGCCCTGCTGAAGGAGAAGCATGGAGTTCATAAAAAATAGCCTGATGTAGAGCTGGGTTTTGAGGAAGCACTAGCCGACCCTTGTATCGAAGAGAAGCACCATCCCAAGAGTAATGTGGTATAGCAGAAGGATTATTGGCTAGCTGGTGAATGATTTGAGATAAAGAAGAGTCACTGTCATAGCCCTGCTGAACAGACGCTAACCAATTGGGAATGGGCATAGAAATAGCGGAAAGGGAAGCTTGATTATCAAATGTGCGAGAAAGAGCATCTGCCACAATATTCTCCTTACCCTTCTTGTAGGTGATCTCATAATCATACCCCATGAGTTTGCTGACCCATTTCTGTTGTGTAGGAGAGGATACCCGTTGTTCCAGGAAGTATTTCAGACTTTGGTGATCGGTTCTGATGCAAAAATGACTCCCTAAGAGGTATGGCCGCCACTTCTGTACAGCATGCAAAATAGCCATCATTTTTTTTTCATAAGTAGAGAGGGCTAGATTCTTACCAGAGAGGGCTTTGCTAGTGAACGCAATAGGATGGTCATCTTGCAGGAGAACAGCACCCAATCCATTGCCGCAAGCATCACTCTCAATAGTGAAGGGTTTGGAAAAATCTGGCATTGCGAGAATAGGTGTACTGCACATAGCCTGTTTCAGTTGTTCAAATGCAGTCTCAGCAACAGGGGTCCAGGAGAAGGCATCCTTTTTTAACAGAGCTGTCAATGGTGCTGCAATTTTCCCGTAATCTTTGACAAACTTGCGGTAGTAGCCAGTCAACCCCAAAAAACCCCGAAGGCTCTTGAGAGTTTTAGGATGCGGCCAAGTTTTCATGGCATCTATTTTTGTAGGATCCACCCGCACTCCATGGTGTGCAACAATATGCCCGAGATACTCCACTTCCTCCTGGCCAAACAAACATTTAGATAGTTTTGCACAGAGTTGATGATCAGAGAGAAGTTGCAAGACAAGCTCCAGATGATGGAGATGCTCAGCCCAAGTTTTGCTATATATGAGGATATCATCAAAGAAGACCAGAATGAATTTCCGGAGGTATGGTCGAAATATGTTATTCATCACTGCCTGAAATGTTGAAGGAGCATTCGTGAGGCCAAAGGGCATGACTAAAAATTCATAGTGACCATCATGTGTGCGGAAGGCAGTTTTAGGTATATCCTCCTCATTAACCCGAATTTGATGATACCCAGAACGAAGATCTAACTTGGAGAAAAAATGAGCCCCATGAAGTTCATCAAGAAGTTCATCAACAATTGGAATGGGAAACTTGTCCTTTATAGTGAGATGATTAAGTGCTCGGAAATCAATGCAGAGTCGCCATGACCCATCTTTTTTGCGAACAAGCAGAACTGGAGAAGAAAAGGAACTGGTACTAGGGCGAATAATACCTTGCTTCAGTAAGTCACGGACAAGTATCTCGATTTCGGTCTTCTGATGAAATGGGTAGCGGTATGGCCTGATGTTGGGCGGAACACTGCCAGGAAGGAGCTGAATACGGTGGTCCTCTGGACGAGAAGGAGGTAATCCCACAGGTTCAGCAAATACACCAGAATACTTGTCCAAAATGTGTTGGAGATCGGCAGGAGTGCTAGAGACTGCTGATGGCTGCATCTGAATGGAATGGAGCTGAGCGATGACACCATGTGAATTCTTCTTAAGAAGTTTTTCCATACGGTGTGAACTGATGATGCTGAGAGACCCTGGTTGTAAGCCTTTCAAAGTGTGTTGGTGCCCCTCGGCTGAAAATTGCATCCAAAGTTCAGCAAAATCCCAGAGAATGGGGCCAAGAGTGCGTAACCATTGGGCACCCAAAACCACATCACAGCCACCTAAGGGTAAGGCAAACATGTCAGAGCGCATGTTATAATCGCCAATAGAGAGACGCACATTGCGACATTTCCCTTTACAAGGTAAAGTGCCCCCATTGGCAATCATGACTTCAAAGCTAGAGCAGGGATGGATAAAGCAATCAGCCTGTTTGGCTATTCGTGGATCAATGAAGTTATGAGTGCTACCAGAATCAATGAGTATAGTAAGAGGGATCTTCTTGAAGAAACCCTGGACCCGCATGGTTTGTGGAGTAGTGACTCCTGCCAAAGCATGGACAGATATCTCTGGTGGAGCTTCTGGTGAAGGAGGTTCAGGCTGGTGAGGTTCAACCGCATCATCCACTGTTTCCTGAGCATCTACATATTCTTCCAGTTCTGGTGGAGAATCCACATCCAAGAGATAGAGCTTTTGCTGAACACATCTATGGCCCCGAGACCATTTCTCATCACAATTATAACAAAGCCCTTTGTCTCGCCTGACTCGCATCTCTGTTTCAGACAAGTGCTTGATCGGAGTAGTTCTGGGAGCTGGTATGACTGGAGGGTTGTGAGAACCTGTATTTCTGAATGGAACAAAATTAGATCTGGAGCGTTGTAGAGCACTAATCTTGTCTTCCGCTAACTTAGCCAACCCAAGGGCTTCCATCATTGTAGTAGGTCGAAACATTTTGACTTCTGAGCGAAGTGCATCCTTCAGACCACTGACAAAACAACTACGGAAGAATTCATCAGACAAGCCCTCTGTGTGATTAGCTAATTTTTCAAACTCTGTCTGGTATTCTCTTACAGTGCCTATTTGACGTAGTTTAGTGAGTGCTCCTATGAAATCATCAAAGGAACTAGGGCCAAAGCGCTCCAAAATGAGGGTGCACAATTCTCTCCATGTTGGGCCTACATTAGCCTTGATGTACCAACGGAACCATTGAAGAGCTTCATGTTCCAAATGAAAAGATGCAAGGGGGACTTTGTGGTTATCCAAAGTATTATGCAAGCTGAAATACTGCTCTGCCCTATAGATCCATCCAGTCGGATCAGAACCATCGAAGCGTGGAAAATCAAGCTTTGGTCCACGGAAATTGCCAGAAGAGGACCCAATATCTCCTGAATGGTTTCGGCTCATGGCTGACTGCTGAAAGTTAAGACCCAGAATTTTGTCATCCAGATCTTGAAGTTTGGTTTTGAGGGATGCCATTTCTTCTTCCATGATTTTTGCTCCTGTACGCGTAACAACCATAAAGCAAGGTTTTTTTTTTTTTTTTTTTTTTTTTTTTTTTTGAAATGGGTAGAAGAGGAGAAACAAAAATTTTTTAGTTACGGCAAACTTGGATTTGGGTAAAACTCAGATAGGAAATGGGTGTTCGACGGGTGGTGGGAGACTATCTGGGGACAAGGGAAACAGAAAAATGAGGGTTTCAAGGGTAGGGAGGCGAAATGAGGCGAACAGTCCAAGAGGGATAAGGGAGCAAAATGAGGAATTGAATCTTGTGGCTCAGTTTGGTGGCGATTGGATGAGAGGTGAAAAAGATAGGGCAAACCCTAAAATTAGATAAATGAGGGATTTAGGGCTTTGATATGTAAAATTTGGGGTTGGGTCGCCAAGGAAGGAAGTATGCGAAATGATATTGTAGACGTTCTGCGGAAGTATGAGCAGAAACAGAAAGCAAACAAGGAAGCTACGACTAAAAAATAGAAAAAATTTTACAGTCGACTTAGAAAAATTCACTCACAGACAGAACAACTGAAAAGAGTTATTGCAATAACAAGAGATATTAGAAGTGAGAGGAACCTGAAGGCCACGACAGAAAAAAAAAATTGATGTAATTTCCACCCAGCGAGCCCAAGAGAGTGCTCTGATACCAGATGTGATGAACCTCCTTATAGCAATATCGTGAGAATGCTCGAAATAACAGAATACAAAGTGATAGCAGAACTCAGAATGAATCTACTGATCGCAGGCCACTTCGAGGGGGTAACCTCCTTTGAGCAAGCTCAATACAATAAATTCGTCCGTGCCCATCAAGGGCCTCAACCTATTCTTATATACTGAGTACGATCTAGAAAAGTAATACTACCTATGCATGTGGGATAATAAAATATACTCACGGGATGACTTACAAAGCATATGCGTCCAACAACACTACTCTAACAAAATAAACAGAAGGAACACACAGGTTCCTAACAGCCATCTCATTATCCATGGCCTCAATCATGAAACTTGCATCTTCATATACAAAGCATTTTTCATAGATCTAGACTCATTAGTGTTAGTAATCAAAGCAAAAGAATAATTGGAATCTAACATAGAATAACCAAACCTTTCTAGCTACTTTATTACTCTTGTGGATCTCCTTAAGGCCTGAGGTTGAGGTTGTTCTTCCTCTTCTTTTGAACTATCAAAGCTACTAGAGCTCTCCTTATCATTAGACCCAACACGGTCTTTCTGTTCAATCTTCTCAGGGGTAGGAGACAATTGAAGAATATCTTCTTTCTTCTCTTTTTGATATGGTTGTAGTACAATAGGAGAAGATGTTAGCTCTCTAAAAATAAAATTTTTGCTATACAACACCTTACTAGCCATAGGGTCCCAAATCTTGTATCCTTTCATACCAACATCGTATCCAATGAAAATACATTTAATAGCTTTGTTTTCCAACTTAGATCTTTTCTCCTTTGGAACATGTACACAATTTTCACAACCAAAAACATGAAGATGTCTAATTGAAGGCTTCTTACCAAACCAAACCTCCATGGGTGTCTTACCAACAAGAGCTAGTGTAGGAGATCTGTTAACCATATAGGAAGCAGTAGCCATAGCTTCAGTCCAAAACTTTTGTTCAAGACTAGCTCCACTAAGCATACTCCTAGGCTTCTCCATTAGCATCCTATTCATTCTTTTTGTAACTCCATTTTTTTGTGGGTTATAAGGATTTGTCTTATGCATCTTGACACCTTATTCTTTATAGAACTATTTGAACTCTAGCAAGAAAAACTCACAACCATTGTCAATTCTCACACACTTAATCTTCTTACTAGTCTTATATTCTACAAGAGATTTAAATTCCTTGAACTAACTAAAGACTTGTGTCTCACTTTTCAAGAAATAAATCTATGTACTTTTACTATAATTATCTATGAAAGATACAAAAAATATAGACTTGGAGAGTTAAGAAACTTTTACAAGACCAAATACATTAGAATGAATAAGATACAAAATGTTAGATTGTGGTGACTGATCAGGAAAGTACTGTACATACTTCATAAATAGTGGTAGCCGACATGGTAGCCGACATATTATGGCCGACATATGGCCGAAATGTTATAACCCTAAAGCGGTTTAATACTTGTATAAAAAGGGCTTAGGGTTGGGTATTTTTTATATATGTGGTGATACGAAATTGGTTCTTGCAGCGGTATTGAGCTGTAAGGGATTACGGATTGTAATCAGGTTGTAATCACTGGATTGTAATAAGATCGGACTTGTTGTTTGGTGGATGTAGCCCAGGGATTGGGTGAACCACGTTAAATCTTGGTGCCTTGTGTTCATTTCTGTGTGTTCTATTATTTTCTGTTATTGGTTATATTTGCATGTATTTTTTATTTCTGTCCGTGGTTTATCCTAACACGTGGTATCAGAGCAAGGTTGTCTTTCAGTTATCCTCTGCAGGAAAGTCTCACGGTTAAGTGGGAGTCTCACAGTTGAGTGGGAGCGATGGCAGATGAGGGTAAGTTGAGGGTTGACAGGTTTAATGGGCAGAACTTCCAGTTATGGAAGATGCAAATGGAAGACTATTTATATCAGAAGGATTTATGGAAGCCGTTGGAAGGAAAAGCCAAGAATCAAGGAACTATGTCAGAGGCTGAATGGGATCTTTTGGACAGAAAGGCACTCGGAAGCATTCAGTTATGCTTGGCACCATCGGTGGCATTTAATATTACAAAAGCAAAGATGAAAGAAGATTTGATGAAAACCCTAGCGACACTATATGAAAAGCCCTCCGCTTCAAATAATGTATTTCTCATGAAGCGTTTATTTAATATGAAAATGGCAGAAAGTGGATCTGTTGTAGATCATTTAAATGAGTTTAATACTATTACTAGTCAATTATCTTCTATGGGTATCAATTTTGATGAAGAAATTAGGGCTCTCTTGATTTTGTGTTCTTTGCCTGAAAGCTGGAATGGCTTGGTAATGGCGGTGAGTAATTCTGTTCCTGGATCTAGTACCCTAAAATATGATGATGTGATCGGTGTTATTTTAAGTGAGGAAACTCGTAGAAAATCCTCAAGTGGATCTACATCAGGAAGTGCTTTAAATGCACAAAGTAGGGGCAGAACGACTGAAAGAGGATGTAACTCTGGAAATCGTGGGAAATCTAGAGGAAAGTCAAAGGGGAGGAGGTCTCAATCGAGAGGACCAAATGATTGCTGGTACTGTGGGAAACCAGGGCACAAAAAGAAAGATTGCTGGACTCGAAAGAAAAATGAAGGAGATAAATCAGATGGAGACAAAGAGGCAAATGTGGTAAGTAAAAAATCCGAAGAGGATGCTTTGCTTCTGTCTTTAGAGAGTGTTGATGATTCATGGGTTTTAGATTCTGGTGCTTCTTTTCATGCTACACCTCATAGAGGTTATTTCATTGATTATGTCTAAGGGGATTTTGGGCTTGTTTATTTGGGGGATAATGAACCCTGTCAGATTGTTGGAAAGGGAAAAATTAAGATTAAGTTGCAGAATGGGAATCATTGGCTACTACATGAGGTAAGACATGTTCCAAAACTAAGTAGAAATTTAATTTCAGCAGGGCAACTCGGTGATGAGGGTTGTGTAGTTACTTTTAATGATAAAAATTGGAAGGTTTCAAAAGGTTCTCTTGTAGTAGCAAAAGGTGTGAAAGTAGGCACCTTATATCTTTGTATAGGTCATATTGTTCCTTCTACTTTGATTGTTTCAGAGAAAAATGAATATTCAGGAACAATTACTGCAGTTGAGCAGGGAGAACAAATAGCTACTGTAGATTCTGATACAGTGTTGTGGCACAATAGACTTGGGCACATGAGTGAGAAAGGTATGAAAGTACTTCATTCAAGGAAAGTTTTACCAGGTCTAAAATGTGTGAATATGGATTTCTGTGAAAGTTGTGTGTATGGAAAACAAAAGAGAGTGAGTTTTGTAAAGACAGGGAAGGAAAACAAAAAGGAGAAATTAGAGCTTGTGCATACAGATGTATGGGGACCGGCTCAGGTATCTTCCCTTGGTGGCTCTAATATAAATGGCTCAACCACAGGGTTTTGAGGTCAAAGGTAAGGAGAACTTAGTGTGCAAATTGAAGAAAAGTTTATATGGCTTGAAGCAAGCACCTCGGCAATGGTATCTAAAATTTGACAGTTTTATGCATGAGCATGGATATAATAGGTGTCATTCAGATTACTGTGTTTATTTTAAGAGGTTGGATGATGATAGCTACATTATTTTATGTTTATATGTTGATGATATGCTTGTAGCTGGGTCTAACATGGATCATATTAAGGGGCTGAAACGCCAATTAGCACATGCATTTGCTATGAAGGATTTGGGGGCAGCAAAACAAATCCTTGGTATGAAGATTTGCAGAGATAGGAAGAACAGAACATTGACGCTATCTCAAGCTGATTATGTTGAGAAGGTGCTGCAACGTTTCTCTATGGAGAATGCTAAAGCTGTCAGCACACCTTTACCTGGTCATTTGAAATTGACTAAGGAGATGTGTCCCAAGACATAGGAAGAGGAGGATAAGATGTCCAAGGTACCCTATGCTTCAGCTGTAGGAAGTTTGATGTATGCTATGGTATGCACTAGGCCAGATATTGCACATGCAGTGGGAGTCGTTAGCAGGTATATGAGTCATCCAGGTTTTGAGCATTGGAATACTGTCAAGTGGATTCTCAGATATTTGAGAGGAACATCCAATAAGTGTTTACACTTTGGGGGCTCTACTACTGATTTACAGGGCTATGTTGACTCAGATTTGGCTGGGGATATTGATACCAGGTGGAGTACTACAGGTTATGTCTTTACTGTTGGTGGGGCAGCCGTGAGCTGGGTTTCTAGGCTACAGAAGATTAATGCTCTCTCCACTATAGAGGCAGAGTATGTTGCTACTACAGAGGCAGCCAAAGAGATGATATGGCTTCAGTTCTTCTTGGAAGAATTGGGACATCCTCAGAAGGATAATTATTTGTTCATAGATAGTCAGAGTGCCATTCATCTTGCTAAGAATTCAGCTCTGCATTCTAAGACCAAACACATACAGTTGCGGTACCATTTCATTCGGTCAGTTTTGGAGGATGGACAGTTAAAGCTGGAGAAGATACATACCAATGAAAATCCAGTAGATATGTTGACAAAGGTTGTAACAAGGGAGAAGCTGAACTCCTCTTCAGCTTCAATTGGTCTTTTAGACTAAATGTGAATAAAAGAACAACAGAGTCCAGGGTGGTTTGATCCAGTGGGAGCCCCATGCGGTAGTTGTATTGCTACAGGATCAGTCTCCAAGTGGGAGATTGTTGTTTAGTGTGGAGCCTGATTAGTCCCCAAGTGGGAGATTGTTAGATTATGGTGACTGATCAGGAAAGTACTGTACATACTTCATAAATAGTGGGAAATGTTTTTTTTGGAAGTAGCCGACATGGTAGCCGACATATTATGGCCGACATATGGCCGACATGTTATAACCCTAAAGTGGTTTAATATTTGTATAAAAAGGGCTTAGGGTTGGGTATTTTTTATATATGTGGTGATACGAAATTGGTTCTTGCGGCGGTATTGAGCTGTAAGGGATTACGGATTGTAATCAGGTTGTAATCACTGGATTGTAATAAAATCAGACTTGCTGTTTGGTGGACGTAGCCCAGGGATTGGGTGAACCACGTTAAATCTTGGTGCCTTTTGTTCATTTCTATGTGTTCTATTATTTTTTGTTATTGGTTATATTTGCATGTAGTTTTTATTTCTGTCCGTGGTTTATCCTAACACAAAATATTAGAAGATTTGTGAGAACTAGAGTAAAATTGAACATGATTTTGTTTACCATAGACAAAATGTTTGTAGAAGTTGAAATCAAGATTACAATCATTTAACCCCTCAATGAGATTCTTTTTTCTTAGGGTTTTGAGACCCTTCTCACCAATGTCGCCAAATCTCATATGCTACAAAATTGTCTTTTTTGTAGGAAGCTTTCCTTCTAATGTGTTTTCACCCTTAGGTACACATGCTACATTGCCATTGGAACTGATAACCATAGTCTTCTTTACTACTCATTCACATGGTGGGGATGAAGTGATAGCTACTCTCTTCTTTAAAATATAAGAACTATTGCACTGAGAAATGCATGCATCAAGCTAAAATAGAGTACCTCTCCAAGTACCCTTAGCAAGCACCATAGCTCCTCTCAAAATCTTACATTCATTTTTGAAAAAAAAACTTGCACACCTACATCATTCAACATACTTATAGATAATAGGTTTCGTGTCAAACCATCAATGTGCATTACCTTGCTGATCCTCTTTACTTGTCCATGAGAGAATTTGATAGTGACCCATCCTCATTCAACTATCTTTAGGTGAGAATCATCACCCAAGTACACCTTTTCCACCATCAAAAACTTCATACTTTGAGAACTAGCTTTGAGGAGAGGTCATGTGGAAAGAAGTACCCAAGTCTATCAACCACACATCATCAGATGCATGTGCTACCAAGGCTGCAATGAAAGCATCACCATCTTATTGAGATTTTTCTAAACCCAAATTTGAGGCCTTCTTCTTCTTCTTTGGCTTTTTATAGTCCTTACAAAAGTGCCTAGTCTTATCATAGTTCCAACATTTTTCCTTAGACTTTCCATGAGTCTTTGATTTTCCATAGGATTTTGATCTACCCTTTCCAAAATTCTTTTCATTTTTCTTCCCTTTGTCATTGGATCTATCATGAACAAGAAGAGCTTCCTTAGCCAAATCTGAAGCCTTTCTCCATGTCTCCTCAGATAACAAGAAAGACACCACATCATCCATTCTAAAAGTGACTAAAATACTTCCAAGAGCCATCACAAGATGGTCTCATGAATCTAGAGAGGAAATAATAGGGTCATACATTGATCCTCCTCCTCTATATTAACACCAGATGATGTCAATTGTGCAATCACCAAATTAAAAGAATTTAGATGATCTATAATAGACCCTCCTTCCTCCATTCTTAGAGAATACAACTTCTTCATTAGGAACAACTTGTTCACCAGAGATTTAGCCTAATACACAAACCCAAGTTGTGTCCACAAACCATTTGCAGTCTTCTCATTAAGAACATTCAAGAGAACTGAATTAGCTAGATAGAGTCTAATGAGACCCTTAGCTTTTTGATCCTTGAGATCCAAATCTGCTTGAGATATTTTTGTGGGTCTCACAACGAGTGAAGTCACCTCCCAAAGATCATGATCTTCAAGAAAGTCTTCCATCTTGAGTTTCAACAACTCAAAATTACTACCATTAAATTTCTCCAACTCCATTATTCCATATGATGAACTAGCCATCTCAATCTACAAATAAGATTCAGAATACTCTGCATAAAACTCCCACTCAAACTTGAGATTATCTCATAAAAGCCTACCCAATAACTAGGATCAAAAGTTGATTAAGCTCTGATACCACTTGTAAGGAAACTTATGTGCAGAAACAACTTCCTACACTAATCCCTTAAGGAAAGTATTGTACAAATTCTTTCAAATCCTTACAATTCCATATTTAATATTATGTAAACAATAATATTACAATCAACCATAAATACAAAAAATAGATAGAGAGATAATAACAAATAAACAAAAAGATGTGTTGGTGGGGAAAAACCTTTTAGTAAAACAACCCCACCCTTCCGAAACCTACACAATGTATTATCTTCAACTCAAAAGTTACAACACACTTGTAGTGCAAGATCTTTGAGGACATAGAAGACTTATCTAGTAGCTACCAAGAATACATCTAGTAGCTGCCAATAATATACTATTCACACCTTTTTCTCTATAGCCCTAAAAGTTATTATATAATGCACTTTCCATTTTTTAAGGTAACTTCCAAAAAACACTCTCACACATCATAGGAACCTGCCATAATCATTTCAGTCATGATTTCCTTACACACAATTAAATCTTCCAAATATAGCTCTTACATGTCATAGGATTTTGTTATAACTATTTCAATCATGATTTCCTTACAAGAAATTCAATCTTCCAAAGATAGCTCTTACACATCATATGAATTCATCATAACTACTTCAGTCATGATCTCCCTACACTCTATTCAAAATGCTAACACATGCAAGTGGAGTGACACATCAACATTCTAAATAGACATGTACACTCACACTTAATTACATTATTTGCAAAAAAATACATTTACAAAACAAATAATAAGAATAGGAATTATTCAATGTTGAGACACCTTATTCCTAAGACATCATCTAAAACTTTCTCAGCTTCTACACATACTAAGATTATTGACTGCTATTCTTCTAGTCTTAATAGAATCACTACTATATTGACATTAATGATAAATATAGTTATGAATGAAAGATATTAATACTCTCCATTGCTTAGGATACTCCACCAATGTAGTATCATAAAAATTCATGCTAACAATCTCCCCCTTTGGCATTGATGGAAACATAGATGAAAAACATCTAAGTTCCAAGAATACCAAATTGTACTCTGCTACTATCATCTTCTCAAATTCTTTTGATCAATTTGTAATATTTTGGAACATTTTATTATTGTTCTTCTTCTTTTAGTATTGACAATTGTTGTTCATAGTAAACAAATTTCAATACTTTTTAGCTTTATCTATACACTTACACATTCTTTTGCACACTTACATATTCTTATGTTCACTTACATGAATCTTTCTAAATCTCCCTAAAGAGATAAGTCTCCTCCATTGCCATCTCAATAGGTGTTTCTCTTCCCATTGCTTATGTACATTCACTCAATATTTTTTTCATGTACATTCTCTCCCCCATTGACATCAATGTAAAAGTTATCAATCACAATACCAATTGTTATGTACCAATTCCTAATCAACTTCTTAAATTATCAACCATCTTGAGTATCCAAAGACACTATTCAACACCAATTACCAAGAGTCCTTCATGACTCAATACATATAAGATACTCCCCCATATAGGAAGTATCAACATTCAGTCTAGTCTAACCATAGTGCTCTATACCACTGTACTGATGCACTTTGTGTATCAACTACTCTAAAGTAGGTGGGGGCATAACCCCTAACATGCCTCTTAGGTACTCAAAAATATCTTTAGGCAAAGGCTTCATAAAGATATTTTCAATTTGATGTTTAGTGCTTACATGCTCCAACCTTATTTCTTTCTTTGTTATCTTCTCCCTCAAAACATGATACTTTATGGATATGTGCTTTGCCTTAGAATGAAATACTAGATTCTTAGACATACTTATAGTACTTGTGTTATCATAGTAAATAATAACAGGTTTTATAAACTTAATTCCAATATCCTTCAACATTTGTTTCATCCACATAACTTGATTATAGTTATTTATTGCTACAACATACTCTACCTCAATTGTACTTTGAGATATATAGTCATGTTTCTTTCTCAACCAAGAAACTAATCTTCCTCTAAGAAAGAATGCTCCACCATTGGTGTTTTTTCTATCATCTATACTACCTACCCAATTTGCATTAGCATATGCACACAAGGTGAAATCACTTTATCTATCATACCATATTTCATAATTAGATGTACCCTTCAAATATTTGAATATCCTCTTTACTACTGCATAATGATACTCTTTTGGATTAGCTTGAAATCTTTCTATAATCCCAGCTACATTTTCTATATCTGGTCTACTATGACTTAGATATTGCAATCCTCCAATTATAGATCTATACTTCTTCTGCTCAACTATAGGTGTCTCATCTTTACAAGGATAACTTGTGACTAGTTATCATGGGTGTACCAATAGGTTTGCAACATTCTAAACCAAATCTCTTCAAAAAATCTTTCAGATACTTAGTTTTTGAAATAAATATCTCATCTTTGTTCTACGCAATTTACAATCCTAGGAAAAACTTCATTTATCCTCTAATGCTCATTTCAAATTCATTTTTCATCTCTTCAGAAAACTTGTCACTTTCTTCATCATTTCCTCCAAATATTATGTCATCCACAAATATTACAATGATAAATCAACCATCATCAATTTTCATCAAATAAAAATTACCATCTATTATACCTTTGATAAATACTTGTCCATGCTTGCATACTAGGTTCTAGGTGCTTGCTTTAGACCATACAGTGCTTTCTTTAGTTTGCATACATAATATTTATCTTTTGTTAGAGAGAATCCATTAGGTTTCTCAATGCAGACTTTTTCTACAAGTTCTCCATTTGGAAAAGCCAACTTGACATCCATCTAATAAACCTTGAAATTCTTGCTTGTTGCATAAGCCAAGAACATCCTTACTACTTCCATCCTTGGCATGGGTGCATAGGTTTCTTCATAATCTATGCCTTTTTACTATGAGTAACCTTTTTAAACAAGTCTAGCCTTGTTTCTCAAAAATTCTCCTTGCTCATTAATCTTAATACACATTTGGTTCCTATCGTATTCTTGTCTTTAGGTCTAGGAACTAATTCCCATGTCTCATTCTTCACAATTTGATCTAGTTCTTCTTTCATAGCTTGCACCTAGTAATCATCCTTGCATGCCTCATCTATTCTCTTTGGTTCCACTTGAGAAATTAGACACAATTCCTCATTCACTTTGTTCCTTTTCATCACACCTTTATTCTTACTTCCAATGATCTATTCTGGAAGGTGATTCTTTTTCATGTTTATGTAAGAAGTAGGAGTTGACATCTCAACTCTGAACTCTTCCCTAGGTTTAGATCTTTGATCTTCTCTATTCTCAATAGATACTTCATTCTGTAAATCATTATTAGTCTTAATAAGAACTTCAAAATTCTATCTAAAAAATTTAGAATTATCCTCTTCTTCATCAAAATTATAATCTACCATCTTCTCTTTAGTACCAAACTTTCCATCAATCCTTACATTTGTGCAATCAACTATTATCTTAGTTCAATAGTTGAAACATCTATATGCTTTTCTTTTCAATGAGTAACCAAGAAAAAAACCTCCATCACTTCTCGGATCAAACTTACCAATAACATCATCTCTCTTTATGTAAAACTTACTTCCAAATATTCTAAAATACTTGACTGGTGGTGAATAACCAAACCATAACTCATAGGGTGTCTTGCTCATACCTTTATGATCTTTAATTTGTTCAGAGTATATACTATAGTGTTAACTTCTTCTTTCCAAAATATCTTTGATACATCACTCTCAAATAACATCTCTCTTGTTGCATCTACTACCAACTTATTCCTTCTTTCATCAATTATCTTTTCGCTCTTTGTCAAGATCTAATAACCTTGACCCATGCACAACAAATGAGTCTTCATCTTTTCCTTCCAACTATTATAGTTGGACCCATCAAATCTCAGACTATCTTTCTTGAACATATTCACCATTGATCTCCCAAAGTTGTTAAGCCTTATCTTGAGGGACATGGTGCTTTGATATCAATTGTTAGAATATAAAGTCCACTGATATAACTAAGAGGTGGAGGGTGGGTGAATCAGTTATCTAACTATCATCACAAACATTAACCTTAAAAAAACTTAACCATGTGAGTAATATGTATGGAAAGTGAAAAAAGATACTCGTACATAATTAACACCAAATATGTTAACTAGGGAACCCCTTAATTAGTGGGAAAACCTTGGTGGGGATGGTACCCATAAGATGATGTACTAATATAAATATTCCTTATTAGAATATAGACCCTATTAGGAGTTTATTACAACATTTATTACATATGAGTCCCTGTTAGAAGACTTTGAATTCCTATTAGGAGATTCCAATTTTGTTAGGAGTTGTAAAAGACAAATGGACCCACTGCCAAAATAACTTTAAGTTTAGGATCAAAGAACCTACTATCCAAATGATCTCTATATTGTTCCTTGCAAAATAATAGAACTAAAATGTACATCTTCCTCTATCTCTATCCTATCAACCATACTTCTTCTCCTTTAGATTTTGTAACTAGGTCTCATACTATACATGCAATGATCCCTTGGATCACTTACAAACATTCAACAAGAATTCTTCTCCTTCTTATACTGTGTACTAATACTTTTCATTCCTTGAGTTGGCCTTGAGGATTTCCCAATTATTTAAAATAAGATAATTACTTAATTCACAATTGCAATAATACTATTGCCTCATAGTCTATACAAAAATTTCATGCTTGTGAAACCAGGTCTTATGCACATGCTGACATCATCACCTGATTGTCCTCTATCACTGTGTGAACGTGTATCTCTTCATTACATCTCATATGAAAGATAATAATAGATCATTGGTACTCTATTTTCCAATGCTCTATTTTTGCATTTCTTCTAGTAAAAGAAGTGGAACTTCTATACAACATCAAATCATACTTAGTCCTTTAAACTATGTCATTAGGACAACCTTAGGAACATGTCCTCTGCTACGCATCATCTGAAACTTCCTTAGCTTCTACACATACTAAGATTACTGACTACTATTTTCCAATCTTAATAGAATTACCAGTTTATTGACATTAATGAAAAATATAGTCATGAATGCAACATATCAATACTCTCCAATGCTTAGGATACTCCCCCAATGTAGCATCATTAACATTCATGCTAACAAAGGAAACTACCCAAAACATAGTATAGATGGGGAAACATTTATCAACATGTAATACTACTTCATTATACCATTTCTATCCATGGATTCAAGAAAATATAGTATCTTTAAACTATCCATATTCCTGCTTCACATTTTCACACATACATACAAAACCATAAGTTCGTATTCTTGAAACCATAAAGTCATAACTATTTGCAAGATAACTATTTAAAAGTAACATAAAAAGAACTTAGAATGATGGCCTTTTGGAGGCCCATCAACCAATGCAATCAAAATATCAAAGAATCCTATCATGCATACCAAGACCAAGCACATTGCAATAAAATATCATTTTCTAAGAGAATTGGTGAAAGACAAAGAGGTAAGTTAGGGGTTATTCCCCTATCTGAAGCTCACTAAATGAAGTTTAGTGATGCATCAACCAAAGCATGTTGAAGATTAGTCAAGTTGATGCAGTAATGAAAGGATAGATTGTATATGAATTCATACATCAAGTACACTAAAAATTTACTATATACTATCCTTGGCATGGGATGTCAAAGAGGGAGAGTTTCTTGTCATATATCATAGAAATTTTCTAATGAGGGAGAGTATACATATCACATAAATGTTGTTTGAAGATGTCAGAGAGGAAGAACTTGGTCTGATATTAAAGAGGGAGACTTTTTTATCAAAAGAAGATGTTGAAGGTAGAGTTTTTTGATAGAGGGAGTTCACACTAATAGAGAGAGTTCTCATGGATGATAATTTGAATGAAACTAAGGATATTTTCCTTTATTTTTCTCTAAAATTTCATTTTATTATGACATGTGGTGTTGCCATCAATGCCAAAGAGGTAGATTATTGATCAAATTATGTATTGAATTTGATGTTACACAAAATGTCATATGTTTATCAGTCAGTGTATGGTAAGCTCACTTGGGTGATGAAGATAGTTTCCTATGTATGTTGAGCATTCCATTTTTTTCCAAGTTTAGAAGACAATGTCCACTGATTTTACTTGGGCATCAAAGAGAAGTTCACAGAAGTTGAGTGTTAATCGAGCTCACTCAGTTAACAAAGGAAAGTTAGATGGAACTACTGCTAATCAAACTAACTGAGTTACCAAAGGAAGTTTGCAAAGATGCAGTGTTAATAGAGTTCACTTGGTTAACACAAGAAAACCCTTTTAGTGTTAGTGTCTACCAAGTAGGGTTTTCTAACAAAGGATTTTCTTATTTTGGCATATTGAGTTTAATGAATTTGTTTGTTGGTTCTACCCAACTGAGGAGATGTATAATGAATTATTCTAAGTTGTATTCAAGCTGACTTGAAAATGTTAATGATATAAGTCTAAGGTCAAGTTGAGGATTGAATGTAAGAATGCAAGTAGGGAAAATAAGAAGATGCTTAGAGGAAGCAAATTGGAAAGATAAGCAAAATATCCTTGTTGGATGGAAAAGATTAATCTGATCAGGATGTTGGCCTAATTTTTCCACATTTTAAATTTTATGTAAAATTATTGTGAAAAATCTAGTTATCCTTTGGAAATTAGGGAGATAAAATCCCTAATTTATGTTACCCTAGTGTTTTTTGTGTCCTAAGTCTCATGGGGTTACATTTGTTCATATTTTGAAATGCACAAATATTTTTGTAAGCCCTAAATACATTTGAAAAAAGCCCTTCATTACATGGCTTTTGTAGAATCTTTTAGTGTTTTCATGGAAATTATTTATTGTAGTGTGTAATTCCTTCTAAACCATGGGTTTACCTTGAATCAATTTGCACAGTATTATTTTAAAAATATTAACCTTCAGAGAGTTTATTTCGTTGACTGTTGATCAGATTAAGATCAATTATGGGCATATCCTCACATTCTGAAGTTACATAAAATTTAAACAAAGTGTGGAAGTGAGGTTGTGACACCTATCCTTGCAGGTCCCCTATTATAAAAGCCACTTAAGACTATGCATGTTCCACACTATTGATTAGATGAAGATCAATGATTATCACTTCCTCAGATTATGAAGATGTCTAAAGTTTAACTAATGCAAGGAAGTGACAAGTTGGCATGAGGATAATGTGGAACCATATTTAGCTGGTGGGCTGTAAAAAAAGGGAACTATCAGAAAAAGTAATAGATTGGCATTCTCTGATTGGTTTAAAATGCTGACAAGGATAGAACCAATTTTTCCTATGTTCATGCAATTTTTAGCTATGTGGAACCAATTTTAGTACATATATAACATCTTACTATTGAATCTCTTTTTCTTAAGTGATGCCTTGTGCAATCTATGTCAATGTGTCCATATTCTCCACAATAGTGACATTTGCACCAAGTATTGTAATCCCAACCAAATATTTCTTTGACAATTTGTTTAGCTAGATTGAATGGTTTGGATCTAAATTCATATGCCTTGTGACCTCATTTCTTGCATTTGTGACATTTGTCTTCAAATTTTGGTTTCTCCTTACACTCATTAGCTTTGTGACCATGTTTACTGTAATTGTAGCATTTTCCATTGAATTTTTCTTTTCCATTGCTCCAACATTTGTTTGATGTATGACCTAACTTACCACAATGATTGTAATTAGGTCTTTGATTCCTTTGGGCACATTGTTTGGAAGATTCACCTTCTTCTTTATAACCAGGTCCTAATTTACCTTTTTGCCTATGAAGATTTTTCTCACTTTTTTGATTCAACTGATACATATCTGCTTGAGATTTCATCATCCTTTCATTGAGTTGCTTTTCAAAAATTAGATCAACTTTCAATCTTTCATTGATCTATCTCTCTATGATTAAATCATTCCTTAAGTTTTCATTTTCAGATCTCAAATTCATGGTTTCCTCATTTCCATTGTTCCTTGCCTCCAAGTCTTCACTTGCCTTATTCCTTTGTTCCAAGATTTCACACATTCTTATTGACTAAAATTCTTGCTCTCTTTTCAATTTTTTTACCTCTTCTTGTAGAGAGCTACTCTTTGCTAGGAGTACTTTGATTGCCTCATTAGCTTCATTTGAACTACTTGATGGGAAAATGTCTTTAATCTTTTCTTCAACATACTGATGGCCATTCATTTGTCTTGCAAGTTTCTTCCTTCTTTTTAGGGATTGAGAAAGATGCTCTTTTACTTCCTTGAGTTGAGCTATGGCAATTTTCAGATCTAGCTTCTCATTTTCAATAGCTTTGTCGAGTTTGAATATCTCCATTGCCCTTGATCTTTTCTCAAGATGTCAAACTTTATCCTGAGAACCAAAAAGGTTTGATACCAATTGTTGGAAATAATCAAGACTAGCTAGGTTACTAAGAGAGGAGAGGTGAATCAGTACCTTCAAAACTTTAAATAAATTCAACACTTAACCATATAAATCATTCACCATTCACTCATCTAATCTACTATATGCATGAGAAAAGATAAACATTCATAACACATGAACATAGTATTTTGGTGACCCAGAAACCTATAGAAAGTAAAACTAGGGTGGGGATGATGACCACAAAACTTCACTATTTTAGTATAAAGTTGGCCTATTAGGGCTTACTTTGACCACTTCTATTGATCTTCCCTATTAAGAGAAATTTGTATTGCTAAATCCACCTTTTTAGAGGTTTGACAAACATACAATGAAGTATCCACTCTGTTAAGAGATTTATACAGAGATTGTTAAGTCTACCCTATTAAAGGATTTAGAAAACTGATTCACCTATTAGGATGAACTATTAGATCTGACTTATAACTTGATTGTTGAATATATCTTGAAGTATAGATCACCTCTTGTGATTGATATGTCTTTGCTGCTCCTTAATGACTTTGCTAAATACTCTACTCTACTACTGATTCATATTCACTCTTCTCAAAATATTACATGTCCATTCATTAACATACTCATGATATTACATTGCAAATGATACAATACATTACATGTATACCATTCCAATATTACAATTGCAAGGATGGCTAAAAAATAAGTAAACAAAGTATTATTAAGTCAGCCAAATAGTAGAAAACTCGAGCTCTTCAAGTTGACTCGGTGACCTTCTGATACTCGATGTGGATTGCATTACTCGACATCATCATGCACTCGATAGAAGTAGAATCTTGGTCCACACTAATCACACAACATAGCTTGGAACTCGGTAACCATTGGAGACTCAGTAGATCTAGTGTTACTTGGTAGATACTAAATCCTTTTTTTACCTTGTTGATACTTGGTAAACACTACACATCCATCACTCAGTAGAAATTGGCTTCATATTATGCAAATTGATAAGTTGGTAGACACTGTGAAGCTCGGTGACTACTGTTTGTTTGGTAAACACTGTAAGTTCGGTATACATTGCTGAACTATGCATTCACTCGGTAGCTTCAGGAATGCTCGATGTGAACTGCTTAATTTTTGAACTTACAAGGTAACCACTAAATGCTCGATATAAAATATAGACTAAGTGATGAGCTCGGCAACCATTTAGAATCAAATCAGTGTTATCACTAATGACAAATAAAACACAATGCCAACAATCTCCCCCTTTGGCATAAGTGAAAAAAAAACTTATGAGCCAAAACTTATGTACAATGACATTCTGATTTTTGATTTTTCAAAATTGATGTTTTTAAAGCTATTGTATATACATATCTTACATATCTTTGTTGTATATATAGCATAATATATACACAGCTTTTATTTATACATCTATCAATCTATTTTCTCCCTTGATTTCTCCACAAGTCTCTTACTATATCTTTAATCTCCTCGTTCTTATTATCTCATACTCCCTCTTTTTGACAATAATGCCAAAGAGATATGCAAAAAATTCAAATAGAAACATCAAAGTGTGAGAGAAATTCAGAGTGTATCTTGAGAATAAGAGCCAATGTCTTATCCCTATTATCTTGCAAAATTTTGTAAGTGGAGAGTGCCACTTGAAATTCTATAGAAAGGTCAATCATATGATCTACTATTGAAAAATTGTTATCATGGACCAATGTTTTTGAATATGCAATATGTTTTTGCATTGGTTCCATGACTGGAAGGATCATATTTTTGATATCAATCAGTATAGACTTGATCCTGGCTTCCTCTCTAAGTAACTTTTCCTGCATTTCTAACAAAAATTTCACCTTCATGTGATGTGAAGAGCTTGAACTAGTGTCAAGATGTAGCCTTTGAGAACTAGCCTTCATTTCCACATCAATCTTATGCAATTTATCCTTTATATCCTTGGTATACTTGGTAACATCACAAAGCTTTCCAAAAAGTGATGTTACATTTGTGAAGGATTATTCAAGGTTGCTCAAAATTGTGGATAACTCTACCTAATTTATTGTAATGTAATGAGAAATGTGCTCAAACACCTTATTGTCAAATTTATTCTCTACCTTCTCAATGAGCTTCTCTTCACTAGAACTGTCCTCATTGAACTTATTCATAGCCTCTTCTAATTGTAACAATATGTGTTGAGATGAGTCAACATCAACACCTATAGCCTTAGTAATTATGTTTTTGGCATTCTTAATTATTATAAATTCTCTGTCTCTCTCATCTCTAAGTTGTTTCTACCTTGCCTCTTTCTATAAAAGATAACTGACCAAAATCATTTCATTAGTTGTGGTAGTATCTAGATCTATCTTAGGAATACAAATTTCTTTTTCCAAGTCTGTGTCTTCATCAATTGCGTTGCCAGTAAGCAGAAGTTTTAGAGGAGTCTTTGTTTTTACTTATATGTTTACTTCCTTGGACTTAGAAATGGAAACAATAGTAGAAGTAGCTAGACTAGCAGAAAAAACTTGAATTGGTCCAACTAAAGGAAAACTGAAAGAAGTACCAACTATATCCAAAATTGATGTGCTCCCAAAAATGAAGTACCAATAAGTAATGTAAAAGCTAGAATATTTACAACTAAAGAGCTAACTAGAACAAAAATTGGTGTAGTTAAAGCTATAGTTGACAAAATTGTAGAGCAAACTAGCAAACTTACTAAGCAAGCTATAGTAGAAGTTGATACAATTGAAGAATTGATAGCTATGCATACTTCTGAAGTAGATTGCTTAGGAGCTGATGAAGATGACTGCATCTCGGTAGATGAAGTGGTAGAAACTTCCATTGTAGATACCTATAGCTATGAGGTAGCCAGTACAAATGATATTTTTGAGGTAGTTGGAATCATTCTTGCTAAAGCTAACTCCATCCCTGATGATGTTACTAGCTTAGGTAGAGAGTGAAGAAGGGAAGCAATGACTTCTGCTACAATTTTCATTCGATCATCTTCTTCATTTTCTTCCTTGTCTTCCTCTTCAGCTTCTTCCTCTTTCTCTTCATCATCAACCTTTAGTGCCTGATAGTCTTCAACATCAAATGTAACACATGGAGTGTTATCCTTTTCATCATTACTATCACCATCATCATCTTTGATCTCCACTAGATCATCTATAGGTTTAGGTAGATGATAGATGTTTTTCCACATGTTTGTTGCATCTCTAACAACATGCTCAATATCTTGATTAAAATCAAACATGTGTGGAATCTAATCATCATTCTACCTTCATTATTTTTCATGGACACCTTCACTTATTCATCTATAAGATTAGGCAATAATTTCTTCAATGATTTTTCATAAATATCTTTAGCTATTTGTACAGTTGATTCCCATCTTGGCTGCAATCTCACTAACAATTCTTTTGAGATTTGGGGAGCAGCCTGGTCTAGGAAATACTTCCATTTTCCCATTTTGGTGAGTACTAGCTCCTCAATTTGCATATTCTCGGCATCAGTCCTTGTTTCAAACTTTAGGGCCTTGAAGTTTGTGATGCCAACTCCTTCCATCTATTTCAGTCTTTCTTGGAAGGTAAGTGGGGGCTTGCTGAGCACAACTTCACCTTTTCCTTTGCCTCTCCTAGTGGAAACAACTGTGGAGGATTTTGGAGGTTTTTTAATGATTACCCTCCCTTTCTTCTTGGCTGGCTCTGCCTCCTTCTATGATTCTTACTCTTTTCCTTCTTCTTCTTCTTCTTCTTCTTCTTCTTCTTCTTCTTCATCATCATCATCATCATCCTCTACTTTTCCCTCGGTAAGCATAAGAGGGCCAATGGCAGTTTTCATCTTTGCTATTTTCCTCTTTCCTTTGTTGATTGCTTGAGGTAGCTTGATTTCCAGTTCAATTTTGGCTTTTGCTTCATCATATGTGCCAAAAATTGGTTGCTTAGGGTCTGCAGGCTCATTTACCAATGGTTCAATAATATCCCTGGTTTCATCAATATTGACCTCATAAGGGAGATGTTTCACCCATGCAACTTAGGGCCTAACTACCTAAATGTATACTTTATCAGAGTCAACCATGAAAGGCACATCATCTTTATAATCTTCAATAAGTTTAGGAGGAATCCTAAACCTATTGTTCATCCTTTCCTTGAAATCTTCAAAATAATTGTCCATTATGCTATCAAAGTTTACACCCATTTCTACAATAAACTCATTTATCCAATATAAAATAGGAAAATCCTTTCTCCACACAACAGAACCTTTAGATGGAAAAACTTTTGCACATAAAAGAAAAGACACGTCTGCAAAGAACCAAATTTACAAGGGTTTTTCATTGATGTTCGAATGTTGTCCATATTCTTGTTTAATTGCTTCAATAGTAATTTTGACAAGTCAAATTTCATATTTTTCTTTACAACCTTAAATGCTAAGTCCGTTGCCTCACATGGGATGCTATTTAAATGATTAGAGTTATAAATTTTGTGGGCAATTACATGAATACCAAATCTTAACTCCACATTAGAAATAGTGCTAATTTTCAAACCTCTACCATCCCACTCGGCTAGGGTTTTGGTAGATTTTTGTTTGCTCAGCATGGGAAGACCATTAATCTTGTGAATCATATTCTTGGTTATTAACATAGGCTTCTCTAACCATAATTGATCAATGTGCACACAACTAAGAATATACCTAATCCATTTTATCTAAAAACTCCTTGGCAAGTGTGGGATATGTATCAACACTTTTGTTTCAAGATGCTTATGTTCAAGTTTCGAAGAACCATCAACACACATTTCCTCTAAAGCACTATCCATTTCTAGGGTTCTTATCTCTTGAATAGATCACTTAAAATGAGTGCCAATGTTGTTAATTAGGAGTACCTTTGGTGGAATTTGAGATTGCGTACCATTAGGGTCAAGTGCCTCCACAACTACTGGAACTAGCTTAAAATTTGGCACTTTCCACTCCACATCCTTAAACAAAATTTTTGAACCCCTTTTCACCTTGCTACTACTACTACTTGTGGATGCCATCGTTGCTCAGTAAATGATAGAATTTTTTTACAAATTCTTTGCTGGAAATTCACTCGAAATTGCTTGGAATTGCTTGTGTGCACTTGGAAATTTCTTAGCTCTATGAATAGTGAAGATGCGATGAAAAATGGAGTCAAATTCTACCCTTTTTGATCAAAATTTTCCATTAATACTGTTGGGACTAAAAATTGCATGGCCAATTTTGAGTACCAATGAGAAAATTGAGCCCTATAAATGCTTTTTAATGCCTATGTACCCAGCTATCCATTTGAGCCCCCAAGGTGTTTAATGTTTCTAACACCCTAAATTCAACCTATCTAAGCATTCCATGAAGAAAAATTGAGATTGCGAGCCATTCCATGAAGTCTTGTTTTGAGCATTTTTCAAATCTGCATTTTACCCTAAATGTCAAACAATGACAGCAGGCCATGTTTGCATCTGAATATCTCGCACCCAAAAATGTTTTGTGATTTTCCAATTTGGGAGTGTCTAGTGTCCATACTAGAGAACCTATGTTTCAGATTTTGAGTTGTTTCAAGTCTATTTGACTAGGTTTTGAATCCCTCAAAGTTGGTTAGTTACTATTTTCATTCATTTGCACTTTGCACATAATTCTAGGAAGCCATGTTTGACGTGTTATAATTTTGATCCAGTTGATCGAAATGAGAAATTTTATTTTGCATTACATTTTACACATTAAAGAATTGTTATGTTTCAAGTTTTAGCTTATGAAGAATATGTTTGATCAGTTTTCAAACACGATTCCAAGTGCAATTTGTATCTTTTTATTGGTGTTAGCATTTGCAGATTTGTCGAAACCCCTGTTCATGATATCATATATCCTAATCCATGATAGGTCAAGTTGAATGGATTTTACCACTATGTTTTCCTCTAAAAAAACTCCAAGTGTGTCAATTTGCAAGTCATGATGATTTTGCTTGCACGGTTTTCCAGGTCAATTCCATTTGCAAAAATCAATTTCTTGTCATTGTTTCTAGTCTGCAATTTTGAGTAGCCCACTTTGATTGTCCACCATTTGGGCCCAGTTATTTTTCATAAGCCCAAATTTTAGATGCATAATTTCCTCATGACAGAGAACCAACATCCCAGTTTTCATCCTCCCAAGCATCCATTTGCCCAATTTTTGAAGCCAATTCTGAACCCAATTTAGTGTTTTCTAACATGTTTGCCTGTAGGTGATTTTGAGAGGTCAACTTTGACAAAAAATATCTTTTGACCCCAAATTTTTCATGAGATGAGATTCGATGGGGTATAAGAATGTGGAATAGAGAATCAATGTGCCAGTTTTCAGAGCCCGATCAGGTGATTTGGTCAGTTTTTAAGGCCAGTGAATGGACCTTCTGGCACCAAATTCATAGGTTGCAAAAAGTGGGTAAATGAGTTTTTAATGATCAAATTAATGGTCGAAATCAATTTCAATCAGTTTGAGATGATCAATGGATCAATTTGAGGATTCAGTTGTCTGAAATCAAAATTTTTTTTAGCTGGGCCCACTTTGGGGCTTGACTAGTTCCATCAGATTGATAAGATATTGGGAGTCAGATATTTTTAAAGGGAAGAATAATAGAAGATGTGATTCCACAAGATAGTATTGAGGACAAACATTTAAGCATGAATTTAGAGGGAATTTGGAAAACTAAGGATAGAGAAAGACCTGGGAGGATAAGTCATTGAAAGGAAGGATGCATGAAACTAATGATAGTAGAGGGAGATATAAAGAAAAGAAGGTAGCTAAAATGGTTGATAAGTTAGCACTCAAGGAACAATGTGCTTCATTATTGCTAAAGCTTGGTCATTCTGAGGAAGCTAAGGCAACATTTCAATCTCTTCTTGCTACAAACCCTAATAATTACAGATCTTTCTCTTCTCCAAGGCTCAAATGTGAGATTTAGCTAGATTTGTGGAAACAAGACAGAAGCTTTTAACTCTAAAGCCTAATCAACATATGAAATGGATTTGATTTCTAGTTGCACATCACTTGAATTCTAATCCAAAGCAAGTTTCTGAAGTTTTGGAAGCTTATGAAAAGACTTTAGAAGAGGACTATCCTCCTGAAAATGAGTGATACGAACATAGTGAAATGCTACTATACAAGATCTCTCTTCTTGATGAATGTGAAGATCCAGAAAGAGCACTAGATGAAATGAACAAGAAAAGACCAGAACTGGTGTTAAAAAGGAAACCCCAGGCTAGAATTATAATGTCCAGCGGCATGTAAAAATAGATGGTCACGCATTAAAAGAAAGACCCTGCGCTAAGCAAGGGCAAGGAAGCCCATAACTTTAAAAGGAAAGTCACCCACTAGTTTCCAGTGCAGTAGGGGAGATCCATGGAATAGTTCATCCATATAAAATGGTGGAGAAAAGGTAATTTTAATAGAGCCTTCACAAATTCCTTGTTGTCAGAAATGCCCTTGCTATGGAAATCCAACATTAAACCTGTGCCAACGCCTAGCTTCAGTCCACAGTCAAAAAATAAAGAGGGGCATCTCACACCAAATATACAAGGAAGTTCACAGCATGTGAAAGTAGAGATAGCCACCATAAGTAGCTGATGACAAAGAAACAAAGGAGGCATCATGGGTAGTTAGAAAGGGAACTCCACACCAAGGAAGCCATCAATGGAGTTGGCCATTTCTGTTGGCAGTAGTAGTGCCTGTACAAGTCATGGAAGGATCCTCTTATTGAGAGATTCACATATGGGAGTTGCTCATGAACGATCATACTCGTCATGCTTGTTGGAAAAGATTGCAAGGATGTGGAGCAAAACTCAAACACCATCCACGTATCGGCAGCAGCCCGCAATATAGCAGGGTTATTCATACATCAAATGATAGACCACGCAATGAAAAGGCTGTGGAAATTCAAAGGGACATTGAAGCATGGGAAGCTTAGAGTGCCACATGTTAGGAAGAATCAGTCCAAAAAAAAAGAAATTTGCTGGTAGAGGGGAAAGACCAATAAAAAAAATATATCCAACATGGGTCGTAGGACAGAGATTTATAACCTTTAAATACATTTTCACACACTAAGCATACTGCCTTAAGAAAGAAACTTTTTAGAAAGGTTATGGTTTGTGTGGGTCTTGTGCTGACATGACCTAGAGTATATGATGTCAGCATAATTTTGGATGAAGATTCATTCATGATAACATAACACTCAAAATGGAGATGTGTCTAGATTGTGACAAGTGTCCTGATTAGATAGTCATTGTCAACTTGCCAAATAGAAAATGAAGGTAAGTTAACATAGTGAGTTGGCAATGATGACATGGCATAATCATGTGGCACACTGACATGTCTAGTGGATTTTTTTGAGAATGTGAGCTGATGTGGTGACAGTGCACTGACGTTGCGCCACGTGGCGGATCCAATGGATGTCACTACATCGTCAAAGGAAAGTTGTAGGGAAGATAACATGGAAAAGTATAAAAAAGATGACACATGGCACTGATGAGGTGTCTAGTCAAAATGTGACACATGGCACTGCTCAAGTTTGAGCCAATCAAAAGATGACACGTGTCAAGCATGGTCAAACCAAGTTTGACCCAAATGGAATTGTAAGGGAAATATTAAGGGGTAAAAAATAATTTTTCAAATGGATTGCACATGTAGCATTTTAAAATGCAAAGAGGTATTTTCTAAAGTTGAACTTTAGATAGTTTCAAAATTCTTGAAATTTTAAATTTTAAAGCAGTGCAGACCAGGAAGTTCTAGCAAAGGATTGTTTTTCAAAATGATATTCAGGAGGTTTTTGAGAGGCAAAATATGCACTCCAATATACTGTTAGAACTGGGAGAATCCAAATTTTCCATTTCTGAAGTCAGTTTGTGCACAGGTATTCACCAATTCATGTTGCAGGTCATTTTGTGAAATCTGGGGTATTGGTAGCAAAATAAGTAGTTTTCATCATGGATCATCAGAATTGGTAAGAGGATAGATTTAAAGGCTTGTCAGGATCTGAATGTGGAGAAAATAAATTCTAACATATTTTATTGCATTATGAAGGCCATATTCAACTGATTTTTCACTTTTACCTTGTGAATTCTTTTTAACATCAAAAATCAGTCACATCCTTTCATCATTATATTTTGAGATATTTTATGCCTTATAGAGGCCAAATGATGAGATCTTGTTATTCAATTGAAGAGAGAGGGTAGCAAGAGGTTTTTTGATCTTCTTGGGAAGGAATTCTGAGTGGGCACCTGTTGATTGCAAAGCAGATCCGAGAATTTCTTCTTCCTATATATCTCTCATTCTTTCTCATTGTAAGGGTTCCAATTTTGTCACTGAGAAACTAGTCAGTTCCAGTCTTTGGAGAAAAACCAATCACTATTGAGATACCAAGTTTTGGATCCAGTTTTGATGTGTTCCCATACTATGAAACCACATGCTTTTAGCACTTTCTCTCTTGTATGGACAACAATAGGAAGATTAATATAGATAGTTCAGATCTGCTAGGTTTTTTCTGTGTTTTCATTTCATGCATATGATTGTATTAATTTCAAGGAAATAAATACAAAGAGCAGCAGATGGTTAAGTTTCATGTTGAATCTTGTCTCCTTTATCAGATAATTTTTAATATTTTACAATCTTTGACATAGTGCTTAGGTTGTAATTGCAGTCCCTTAAGGCTATATGTTATTCATTGTTGCTTACAACCTAAGGGGTTATGTAAATGCTTTAGGGAATCAATAGGGTTGCAAGTTTACTAATGGGGATGTTATGTAAGAATGGGATTTAATTTGAGCATTGATGTCTATTTACAAGTTGAATAGATAGAACAGATGTCTGAATATACAAACAAGTATCAGATATCCATATTTATGAATTTGATTCATGGAATTGCCCAATGGTTAAGGCACTGATCAGCTATAGGATTAGTAAGTCTTATTGTTGCATATCAAGGTTTTGTTGAAATTCAACATTATTAATCAAAACCCTTTTACCATTTCATGTTGAAGAGCTATAAATGTTTAACCCTCACTCAGCTTGTGCATTCCATAGATTTTCATTCAACTATTGTAGATTTGTGTCAGTTCATAAGCCATTAGGAGATATAAGGGTTTCATCTACTTAATAGATTTAGGGATACATTTTTACACTGGTACAGTATCATTTGAATATGAGGTCTACCCACCTAGGTTTAGCAGAGCCTAAAGTAGAAGAACGGTCATGCCTTATAGTTGGCCTATTGTCAGAAATGGCATGTTGAAAATGGGACTTAGCTGCCCCTAGATATGTCACTTTCTCAGTGGAATAATTGAAAACCCTCTAGAATTTTCAAATACCAAAAAATACCAAGTACCATACTAACATAGTGCATGACAAACTATCATCCAATTACAAGCTCGATAAAAACTTCTCACTCAGTGATCAAAGAAAACTTTACTTCTCCTGACCTAGCTCAGTTGAGTCTATAACTAACCTTGCTTGCTATGAACTAATCTCATGTCATCCTTTTCTATCTAAAATACTAATTTGGATCTTTTACTTTCTTCCATTTGGAACTACTCGGGATATGGCTTGAAGATACAGTTCCAGTTCCTCATTCGAAGAATCTAATTGGGAATGGTGGAGTCACCCACTTTTTGAGTTACATTGCAATCATTTGAACTATTCTTCTTGGTAGATTTAGGAATCACTACTTTCTCATCTGCTTCCTAACGTTATCATCTTTAGCTTTCTTCTCATCTTCAACTCTTCCTATGTTCATGCAATTTTTAGCTATATGACCAATTTCAGTGCATGTATAACATCTTACTATTGAATCACTTTTTCTTAAGTGATGCATTGTGAAATCTATGCCAATGTGTCCATATTATCCACAATAGTGACATTTAAACCAAGTATTGTAATCCCAACCAAATATTGCTTTGACAATTTATTCAGCTGGATTGAATGGTTTGGATCTGCATTCAGATGCCTTGTGACCTTGTTTCTTGCCTTTGTGACATTTGACTTCAAATTTTGGTTTCTTCTTGCACTCATTATCTTTGTGACCATTTTTACTAAAATTGTAGCATTTTCCATTGAATTTTTCTTTTCCATTGCTCCAACATTTGTTTGATGTATGACCTAACTTACCATAGTGATTGCAAGTAGGTCTTTGATTCCTTTGGGCACTTTGTTTGGAAGATTCACCTTTTTCTTTGTAACCAAGTCATACTTTACCTTTTTGCCTATGAATATTTTTCTCACATTGTTGATTCATTTGATCCATATCTACTTGATATTTCATCATCCTTTCATTTAATTTCTTTTAAAAAATTAGATCAGATTTCAATCTTTCATTGATCTGTCTTTTTGTGATTAAATCATTCCTTAAGCTTTCATTTTTATATCCCAAATTCATGACTTCTTCATTTTCATTGTTCCTTGCCTCCAAGTCTTCACTTTCCTTATTCCTTTGTTCCAAGATTTCACACTTTGTTTTTGACTAAACTTCTTATTCTCTTTTCAATTTTCTTACCTCTTCCTGTAGAGAGCCATTCTTTGCTAGGAGTTCTTTGATTACCTCATTAGCTTCATATGAACTACTTGATGGGAAAATGTTTTCAATCTTTTGTTCAACATACTGATGGCCATTCATTTGTTTTGCAAGTTCCTTCCTTCTTTTCAAGGATTAGGAAAGATGCTCTTTTGCTTCCTTTAGTTGAGTTATGGCCATTTCCAAATCTAGATTCTCCTTCTCAATAGCTTTGTCAAGTTTGAATATCACCATTACCCTTGATCTTTGCTCAATCTGTCAAACTTTATCCTAAGAACCAAAAAGTTACAATACCAATTGTTGGAAATAATCAAGACTAGGTAGGTTACTGAGAGGGGATGGGTGAATCAGTAACCTCAAAAATTTAAATCAATTTAGCACCTAACCATATAAATCATTCACCATTCATTCATCTAATCTACTACATGCATGGGAAAAGATAAACATTCATACATGAACATAGTATCTTGGTGACCTAGAAACCTTCCAAATAGAAAGTGAAACTAGGTTGGAGATGATAGCCACAAAGCTTCACTACTACAGTATAAAGTTGGCCTATTAGGGCTTACATTGACCACTTTTGATGATCTAACCTGTTAAGAGAAATTTGGACTGCTAAATCCAACTTGTTAGAGGTTTTACAAACATACAATTAAGTATGCACTATATTAAGAGATTTATACAAAGACTTTTAAGTCTACCCTATTAAAGGATTTAGAAAATTGATTCACTTATTAGGATGAAACAATATATTTGACTTACAATTTGATTGTTGAATAAATCTTGAAGTACATATCACCTCTTGTGACTGATATGTCTTTGCTACTCCTTAATGACCTTGCTAAATAATTTTCTCTACTCTTGATTCTTAGTCACTCTTCTCAAAATATTGCATGTCCATTCCTTAAAATACTCATGATATTACATTGAAAATGATATAATAAATTACATATATACCATTCCAATATTTACAATTGTAAGGTTGGCTAAAACACAAGTAAACAAAGTATTATTGAGTTGGCCTAATAGTAGAAAACTTGGGCTCTTCAAGCTAACTCGATGACCTTCTGATACTCAACATCCACTGCATTACTCGACATCATCATGCACTCAGTAGAAGTAGAAGCTCGGTCCATACTAATCACAAAATGTAGCTTGGAACTCAATAACCATTGGAGCCTCAATAGATATAGTGTTACTTGGTAGATACTGAATCCTTTGTTTACCTTGTTGATACTCGATAAACACTACACATCCATCACTCAATAAAAACTGGCTTCATATTACACAAACTAATAACTTGGTAGGCACTGTAAAGCTTGGAGACCACTACCTATTTGGTAAACACTATAAGATCAATATACTCTACTAAGCTACACATTCACTTGATAGCTTCAAGAATGCTCGGTGTGAACTACTTAATTGTTGAACTTACAAGGTAACCACTGAATGCTTGGTAGCCATTAAAAATTGAATAAGTTTTATAACTAATGAAAAATAAAACATAATGCCAAAAAAAGATATTTCATAATATTTGTAATCATGATTCTAGACATGGGAATATGAATGGTCATAGAGTCATTGAAAGGTTTGTAACCACCAAACATAGCCTATTAAATAGACATGACTATAATAAGAGAGATATAGAGGTTGATAGGGAGTTGAAGAACATATTTTTGGAAGTACATGAAAAATTCAAAATGGCTCTCTAGCTACTACCAAAGAGACATTCATTTGTAATTATGGACATCATGATAATGGAGTTATATGTATATTTAATGGTTTTCAATTTTCTTCCATTTCCTATCATCTTATTTATGAAGCTCCAAACTGTTATTATTTAATGCTTATTACTTATGTATTTGGCTAAGAGTCTTTGATGAAAGACCATGGAGACATTTTTTATAGACATCAAGTTATGTAGAGTGTCAATTTAAATATCTTCATATGGTGGTTCATGCCCACAAAAAAATTGAAGGGTGATGACTATTGAATTCATAGAGATGCTCGACGGTGAAAAGAAGAAGGTGGTAGCATCCATAGGAAGACAAGAGAAGAACCCATGAGTAGGGTGAAGGAGGATGGGTGGTATTAGTGAAACTCGATAGTGGAGAGTAGAAAAGGGTGGTGGAATGAGTTAACCATCAATTGCTATTGATAAATACACCAACCACTCTTAAACTGAGAGTGAGAGAGGAGATAACAGTATGGTAAAATCTTGTAAAGATTCATGTAGAGAGGGAGAGATCATCTCCCTTGTGGATATTGAGCTCGACAACAGGAGATGCAAGGTTGAATGAAGGAAAATTGACAATGAAGGAGGAGATAGCTATGGAGGAGAGGTAGAAACAAGAGAAACATATTAGAATGGTGAAAGGTGGTGGATTCTCTTGTGTGTTTAGTCTGTGTGTGATCTAATGTGAGAAGACTAAGAGAGAACATGAGTAATGGATGGAAGAAAGAAAAGGTGGTGGGAATGAATATAAGAAATTAATATAAAATAGTTTATATTATTATGTATTCATGGTTAGATTTCAGATTAATGGTCATGAAGCATATTGTTTATGGAATACATATCATGGTGTGTGACTAAAAGTAAAGAATTTTATTGGCTATCATAGTGTATCTCGAATTGATGCTGAGTCTTATTGAATGTTGATCATGAAGCCAAAAATTTAGCTTGATGTCATTATAGTGTTAATATTGGAACCATTACGACTACATTTAGTAAATAAAGGAAAGATTGAAAGCCTCTATTGAATTTCATAAAGAATGATAGAAGATATGCAAAATTGTAGATTGGATTGATTGCCTTGCATCATAACTAAGATTGAGTAGGTCTTAGGAAGTGTAGTTAGTTATCCTTTGGGGGATTGTGATTTCCCTTACTTGCATCATAATTTGTATCAAAGCTCATCTTTGAGCTTGTAGTTAAATGTTTGCATTTGATTAGTGTTCTACATTAGGGATAGTCAAAATTGTGACAAATGTTGAATTGGCCTAGGAATTATATGAGCAAAAGGATGAGAATCAGAAGTTGAAGGATAGGTTGTTGTAGCTAGAAAGCAAGATTGTAGTAGTAGAGAGAGATACTGAAAATATTGAGTAAGACCTCAATAAAGTTGAAGAATATATAGATGAGGAGTAAGAACAATATGTTGATGATGAGTACAATAACATGATTGTAGACCAAGTAGCATTTGTAAAACTTTTAGAGACTTTTGGAAGAAAATCAATTGATGCTCCTATTTTTGGAGGCAAGATGGACCCAGATGATGTTATGGATTGGATGCAAGCTTTTGAGAGTCACTTTTCATGTCATGGAATTTCAGAAGGAAAGAAGGTGAGGCTAGCCTAGTCAAGGATGAACGGGGTAAAACTTACCTGGTGGAATTTTATTCAGGAAGAAAGAGTCAAGGAAAGAAAGAATAGGATTACCTCCTAGAAGGTAATGTTTAAGATTATTATAGAGACCTCTATTCTAGAAGACTATGAAGTCTAATTACATATGAGGAGAAAAAATCTAAGACAGTGGGAATTAACTATAAGTGCATACATAGAAGAGGTTCATAGGCTTTGCAATAGATCTAGAATGGTGGAGCCAAATAGTGTGAATGTGGCCAAGTATTTGACTAGCCTAATATATAATATTCAAGAGGAAGTTTCCATTCTGTGCCCAAACAACATAGAAAAGTGTTTCCAATTGGTAGTAAAGGTGGAAGAGAAGATAAAGAGGAGGCAAGAAAACTCTAGCAGCTAGAGGAGGAAGAACTAGTTAGCAAAGGGGAAGAGGAAATTTCCAAAGGATGCTAGAATGCAATAAGAAAAATGAAGAAAGTAGTAATAGGGATGAAATTTCACAAAGGGGAAACCAATGATTTAGGGGAAAAGGAGGCCATTCAATAGAGCTAGAGGTTATGAAGGTGGACAGAGTAGGGGTCATGGAGCTATCAAGTGTTACTCATGTGGGTAGCTTGGGCACACAATGGCTCAATGTCCACTCAAGAACACAAATTCCTCTCATCCAAATAGAGATATAAGAAATCAGGTAATAAGGACTGATGAGTCATGTTGCAGTAGTAGTTCCACACAAGTTGGGAGTCTAACACTAGTGTTTGATGGAGAAAGCATGATCTTAACAAGAACTATGTTGAAAGTACATTTGAAAAAAGAGCCACTATAAAAAAAATCTTTGTTCCAAAACCAAGGTAAGGCTTATGGAAAATTATGTAAGATAATTGTGGATTTTGGATCAATAGAAAATGTTGTATCCTTAGAAATGGTAGAAAAATGAAATCTTAAGAGGTTACCTCATGTGGTTCCCCATAAAATCTCATGGTTAAACAAGAACCATAGTTATATTGTTGAAGAAAAAGCATGGGTAGAGTTTGAACTTGGAGAGTACAAAGATAAGGTACTAATCGAGATCATTCCTATGGATGCTTGTCATTTAATCCTAGACCATGGTAGTTTGATGTAAAGGAACAAAATAATGGTGAGAAAAGAACATATTTGATAGAGAAGAATGGGAGACAATTTAAGATGGAACCTTTACCTAATCAAATGATGAAAAACCATGATGATAATGTAGTCAAAATAATTAGGGGTAAAGAGTTTCTACAACAGACTAAAGAGGATGATTTTTAGGGATATGCTCTATTTGATAAGACAAAAGAGGAAGTTAGAGAGCAAGAACTAATAACTGAAAAAGTGGTAGAATTACTAAGGTAGTACCCTTCCATAGTTGTAGAGGAGCAAAGTGCTTAGTACAACCTTGCCAAACAAGCCTACCTATAAGTTTACATCACAACAAAATTCATAAGTAGACAAGTTATAGATTTTCTGAATAAAGTGTTGGTGAAGAAAAGTTTGAGTCCATGTGCATGTCCATTAGTGTTAGCACCTAAGAAGGATGGTAACTAGAGACTTTGTATTGATTCAAGGGAAATTAACAAGATTGCAATTAGATATAGGTTTCTCATGCCTAGAATTGAAGATCTAATGGATTACCTAGGAGAGTCATGTGTTTATTCTATGTTGTATTTGAAATTAGGATATCGCCAAATTAGGATCAGATAAGGAGATGAGTGGAAAACAACCTTTAAGACTAACAAAGGACTATATGAGTGGCTAGTGATACCATTTGGCTTGAACAATGCATCTAACACATTCATGAGATCAATGAATAAAGTTTTAGTGTAATTTATTAGAAAATTTGTTATAGTATATTTAAATGATATTTTGATATTTAGCATGAGTAGAAAAGAACACTTGGAAGATTTGGGAATGGTGATGAAAAAGTTTCATGAGGAGAAGCTACTTATCAATTTGGAAAAATGTGAGTTCTTTAAATTTGAATTAGTGTATCTTGGTTTTGTGATTTCCAAAGGATGCCTAAAAATGGATCCTAGTAAGGTAGAAGCTATTCTAAATTGGCCAAGTCCTAGGACAATAGGAGATGTTAGAAGTTTACATGGCCTAGCTACCTTCTATAGGAAAGGTTTTAATGTGATAGCAGCTCCTATACTTTATACCATAAAAGGAGGAGTCAAATGTTAGTTTAGGTGGACTAAAAATGCAGTTAAGAGTCTTAAATTTTTGAAGAAGAAAGTAGAAGAGTTACCTATCTAAGTGCTACCTAATCTTGACAAAGTGTTTACTGTGGAGTGTGATGCTAGAAAGTACTACATAGGAGTAGTTCTTAGCCAAGAGAATCATCCCATTGCATTTATTATAGAAAAATTGAATGAGGCAAAACAAAAATATTCTACCTATGACCTTGAACTATACTCCATGGTTCAAGCATTAAAAAAATGGAAACACTATCTTATGCCCAAAGAATTCATAGTGTATACTGATAATCATTCTCTCAATTTTTTGAATAGCCAAGAAAAACTCAACCATAGACATGTTAAGTGGGTGTAGAAAATTTAAGCATTTACATTTTCAATCAAGCATAAAAAGGGAACAATCAATAAAGTGGTAGATGTTGTGAGTAGGAGGGTATTAGCAGTCCAAGAAGTCAAATTACAAATTGTGGAATTGGAGTAGATCAAAGATTTATATAAAGAGGATTCAGATTTCAAAGAGGCCTATAAGATTTGTTTGGAATATGCTAACACATTTCATGGTGAATTTTTTGATTATGTTTTATAGGATGGTTTTTTGTTTAAGGGTAGTATATTATGTATACCTAAGTCATCTATGAGGGAAAATATCATCAAGGAAAAACATAATGGGGCCTTTGGAGGACATTTTGGAGTAGATAAGATATTGGAACAAGTTGCAAGATTCTACTATTGGCTTGGATTATAGAATGAAGTTAGGAGGTATGTGGAATTTTTTTTAATTTTCCAAAGAGCCAAAGGTACATCATCTAATGTAGGTTTATATCAGTCCTTGCCAATACCTACCAAACCTTGCAACAAAATAAACATGGAATTTGTCCCTGGGTTACCTAAAACTGCTAGAGGAGTAGACATGGTTTTTGTAGTAGTTGATAAGTTCACAAAAATGGCTCATTTTATATGTTGTAGGAGAAACCATGATGCATCTCAAATTGCCAACCTTTTCTTTAGAGAAGTAGTCACAATTCATGGTCTTCCCATGACCATAGTGACTCATAGAGACACCAAGTTGATTGGGAATTTTTGGAGAGCCTTGTGGAAGAAAATTGGCACACACTTGGCTTATTCATCAACTTATCATCCTTAGACTGATGGCCAAACTAAGGTAGTGAATAGATCATTGGAAAATCTACCTAGGTGTCTCACAAACAATAGGGTTTGGTTTGGGATCAAGTAATCAATCAAGCTGAATATACATATAATGATTTAGTTAATAGATCAACTAGCAGAACATCTTTTGAAGTAGTATATGGTTTCCATCCAAGAAGACCTTTAGAACTAAGGGATTTGAAAGACATGAAGTCTAGAAGTGTCATAGGGGAGACACTTGCTAAATTGATGAAAATAGTACTTGATTAAGCAAAGGATCATTTGGAGAAATCAATAACTAAGTATAAGGATAAGGAAGAAAAGAAGAAGGAGATTCATTTTAAAGTGGGTAACTAGTGATGGCTTTTCTAAACAAGGATTGGTTACCTAATGGACCAGGCAACAAACTATAGATTAAAAAGATAGGCCCCTGTAAGATTTTACACAAATATGAGAACAATGATTATGAATTAGAACTACCACAAGGGATTGGCATATCACCCATTTTAAATGTTGCTAACCTAAAACTATACAAAGGGAACAACAATAACATAGATTCTTGTGACAACAACAAGGTAGATGCTAAGGTAGATTGGATAAAGGATCTTCCACCGAACAAACCATTAAAGTTGGAATATATTTTAGATACCAAGACAGTCAAGATGACTATGAACAATACATACAAAGAGTATTTGGTGAAATGGAAGGGTTTTCTTGAAGTAGAAGAAACATGGATGACTGAAGAAAACATCATCAAGCATGGCACAAACCTTCAATAGTTGGTAACTCAAGGGAATTGAGTGTCTGAAATGAGGGGAGTATGGTGTAGGGGCCCTAGGTCCTGATTAAGGTATTCAAACACTAAGGAGAAGAGTATGAAGGTCAATAAGTGTCCAAGTTGACACAAGTTAGTTAAGATTTTCTTTTTGTGCATTTTTGACATCAAGATTGCATGATTACTAAGGTTAAAAGAAAAGTCAAAGGGTGGAAGTTGACAAAAAATCATCAATATTAGGTTCCATAAAATTTATTCATATTTTGGTATAGTTAGGTGACCTTGGTGAAATTCTTATGTTATGTTTTTGAAAAAATGTAAAATTTACAAAATTTGCAAAAAAAATGTTGTCATGTAACTTTTCTTGCAAAATATGGAATCTTAATAGTTAGAGCTATATTTGGTGATATTTTTGGTAGTTGAAGTTGTAAGGATAGGGGAAGCATATATATAGTTTATTTATCTCCCACCTTAAAGGTTAATGCTACCATGTACAGATGTGGAATGAATAATAACATTTCTTTTGAAAGCAATTCTGTACATTGTCAGCAAATTTGTTTCTAATTTTGGAGTATGGTGATTGTAAGTAACTATTATTGTTTTTAGAAAGTTGATTCTATATTATGTGAAGGAGAAAATATTGTGTGGGTTTGAAAAAAGGAAGATTATTTAAGTTTTTGTGTTTGTATATACTTGTTGTTTACCCTAGACTATGATACGGTTTGAATATCAAAAATTGTGTTTCTTTCAATAATAATGATGAGAACTCTTGGTTCTTGGTGGAAAGAAGGATATTGATGCATGGAAATCTCCTATGATGTTAGTTCTATGGTTCTTTGATTGTGTAGGAATCAACAACAACTTTTGGTCACTATATTTCCTACTGATTAAAGGCTGATAGTCTATGAAAAGAACATAGAGGCCATTTTGTAAGTGTCAAAAGGTGGAGATTTAGAAGTGAGTGAAAAATAATGTTTCCAATAAACTATGAAAAATAAAATTTGATGGGTTTCGTGAGTTAAGCCATCAAAAGAATAAACAATGCTATTATGCAAGAAAAATCTAAAAACTAGGGCTTGGTAGGAAAAGGCCTTAAGCACAAGATCTTAACCCAATATCTAAGATTTAGATATGGTTTTACATATGTTAAAAGATTTTGTAGTTTTTTTTGGGATTTTTTTAGAAGATTGTGAAGTTTAGTGTTCTTTTGGATAAAATAAGGCTATTAGGAATGAGCCCCTTTAAGGCCTCCTAGTGCAGCTTTTGAATTTGGGGGTATTGGGAAGTGCTAGCCCCATAAGTTGGCCAATAAACCTTGTAGAAGGTTGGGGAATGATATGTTAGGGTGTGTGGTAGTTCAAGATCTTAGAGGATGCAGGTGAAGAGAGGTGTAAGGGTGACTATTATTGGGTGTATAGTCTAGACTACCTAGAAGATAGGATGAGTTGAGGGTGTGAAGTTGGTTGGTGGAACAAGAAGACCATTTCACATTTACATGGTGCAAGGGAATCAACTCTACCAAAGAATTTAGATTACATCATTATGTTATTTTTAAAGATCGTGAGATTATTAATCTACATTATTGTATTGAGAAAGATATTTCATAATATTTGATAATCATGATTCCAAACATGGGAATATGAATGGTCATAGAGTCATTGAAAGGTTTGTAACCACCAAATGTAGTCTATTAAATAGACATGATTGTAATAAGAGAGATATAGAGGTCAATAGGGAGTTGAAGCACATAGTTTTGAAAGTAAGAGAGAAATTCAAAATGGCTTTCTCATTACTACAAGAGAGCCATTCATTTGTAATTATAGATATCATGATAATGGAGTTATATATATATTTAATGGTTTTCAATAATATTCCATTTACTATCATCTTATTCATGAAGCTCCAAATGGTTATTATTTAAGCATTATTACTTATGTATTCTGCTTAGAGTCTTTGATGAAAGACCATGGAGCCATTTGTTACAGACAACAAGTTATGTGGAGTGTCAATTCAAATATCTTCATATAGTGGTTCATGCCCACAAATAAATTGAAGGGTGATGACTGTTGAATTTGTAGAGATGCTCAACAGTGAAAAGAAGAAGGTGGTGGAATCCATAGGAAGACAAGGGAAGAACCCACAAGTAGGGTGAAGGATGATGGGTGGTATTAATGAAACTTGATAGTGGAGAGTGGAAAAAGGTGGCAGAATGAGTTAACCATCGATCTCTATTGATAGCTAAACCAACCATTCTTAAACCAAGAGTGAGAGAGGAGATAGCAGTATGGTACAAGCCCATAAAGATTCATGTAGAGAGGGAGAGCTTGAATTCCTTATGGATATTGAGCTCAGCATGGAGAGATACAAGGTTGAATGAAGGAAAACTAACAATGAAGGAGGAGATAGCTATGGAGGAGAGGTAAAAACAACAAGAACATATTAGAATGGTGGAAGGTGGTGGATTCTCTTGTATGTGCAAGCCATGTGTGATCCAATGTGAGAAGACTAAGAGAGACTGTAAGCAATGGATGGAAGAGAGAAAAGGTGGTGGGAATGAATAATAAGAAATTAATATAAAAAGGTTTATATTATAATGTATTCATGGTCAGATTTAAGATTAAAGGTTATGGAGAATATTATTAATGGATTATACATCATGGTGTTTGACTAAAAGTAAGGAATATGATTGGCTATCATAGTGTATCTTAAATTGACGGTGAGTCTTATTGATTGTTGATAATGGAGTCATAGATGTAGCTTGATGTCATTATAGTGTTAATATTGGCATCATTATGATTCTATTTAGTAAATGAAGGAAATATTGCAAGCCTCTATCAAAGTTCATAAATTATGATAGAAGATATGAAAAATTGAAGATTAGATCAATTTCCTTGCATTATAAGTGGTATCAAAGCTCATAATATTATGAGCATGTATATGGAATCTACACCAGGCAGTATTGCATTTTTTGTTTTGGTTCTTGACATATAGTTTGTGATTACAGATTTGGTGTGGTTTGCTCTACTATGGTTGGGTGGATAAGAAGGTTCACCAAAGCCTATAGGAGATGGTCGTGTGTGTTGCCAAGAGTCTTGGAGAGAGAAGCAAGAGGGGACTTCCAAGTGAGGCACATAAGTCATTATGGAAGTAGTAATGGAATAGTGAAATTTGAATTAGAAAAGCACGATTGAAGGTAGAAACATAACTCCATGGATGGGAACTATTTGATAGTGAAGAAGATGTAGCAATAGAGGCATTGATCTAGTAGAAGCAAAGACTTGTTTGTAGTTTCTCACCACCGTGTTTGCATAGGACATGGAAACATTTCAAGTTTGGCAATATGGTGCAGGGGTACCACCTCCACCAAAGAATTCAAATTAAGTTATTATGTTATTTTTAAAGATCATGGGATTATTAATCTACATTATTTTATTGAGAAATTTATTTCATAATATTTGTAATCATGATTCCAAACATAGGAATATGAATGGTCATAGAGTCATTGAAAGGTTTGTAACCATTAAACATAGTCTATTAAATAGACATGATTAAAGAAAGAGAGATATAGAGGTCAATAGGGAGTTGAAGCACTTATTTTTAGAAGTACAAGATAAATTCAAAATGGCTATCTAACTGCTACTAGAGAGCCATTCATTTGTAATTATAGAAATCATGATAGTGGAGTTATATGTATATTTAATGGTTTTTAGTTTTCTTCCTTTTCCTATCATCATATTTGTGAAGCCCCAAATGGTTATTATTTAATGATTATTACTCATGTATTTATTTTAGAGTCTTTGATGAAAGACTATGGAGTCATTTTTTACAGACAACAAGTTATGTGGAGTGTCAATTCAAATATCTTCATATAGTGGTTCATGCCCATGAAGAAACTAAAGAGTGATGACTACTAAATTCATACAGACACTCAGTGGTAAAAAGAAGAAGGTGACAACATCATAGGAAGATAAGGGAAGGACCTATGAGTAGGGTGAACGAGGATTAGTGGTATTAATGAAAAATTGATAGTGGAGAGTAGAAAAATGTGATAGAATGAGTTAACCATTGGTCACTATTGATAACTAAACCAACTACTGTTAAACCAAGAGTGAGAGAGGAGATAATGATATAATACAAGCCCATAAATATTCTTTTAGAGAGTGAGAGCTTGACTTCCTTGTGGATATCAAGCTTAGTAAGGATAGAAACAATGTTGAATGAAGGAAAACCAATAGTGAAGGAGGACATAGCCATGAAGGAGAGGTAAAAAAAATAGCAACTTACTAGAATGGTGAAAGGTGGCAGATTCTCTTGTGTGTGCAAACTATGTGTGATCCAATGTGAGAAGACTAAGAGAGACCATGAACAATGAATGGAAGAGAGAAAAAGTGGTGAGAATGAATAGTAAGAAATTAATATAAAAATGTTTATATTATTATGCATTCATGGTTAGATTTTGGATTAATGGTAATGGAGCATATTATTTATGGATTATACATCATGGTGTGTGACTAAAAGTAAATAATGTGATTGGCTATAAATGTATCTTGAATTTTGGGTGAGTCTTATTGAATGTTGATCATGGAGCCATACAAGTAGCATGATATCATTATAGTGATAAGATTGGCATCATTATGATTGTGTCTAGTCAATGAAGGAAAGATTGAAAGCCTTTATTGAAGTTCATAAAAAAAGATAGAAGATATGTAGAATTTTATATTGGATTGATTTCCTTGCATCACATGGACATGGTGGAGTCAGTCTCTTCATGGGTTTCCAGGTAGTGCTAATTTGGATCAGTAAGCCCAAAAGTTTAAAGTGAGTGTAGTCATAAGAAGGATAACCCAAGGTCATCAATTAAAGATGATCAATGATCATTGATTCCCAAGATTTTAAAGATGTACAAAATTTAATTAATGCAAGGAAGTGAGAGGTTGAAATTTGTTTTAATTTTTAAAAAGTTAATACAACTTTTATAGTTTTAAAGCTTGATTGTTCGATTTTGCATAAATCAATGACTAGAGTTCAATTTTGCAATGCGGCTTGGAATATGACTATTAGAACATCAACTTTGATCAATGTGAATTCATGTGGATCCAACTACCACAAAATTTATGATTTATATCATTATTGAGTACCAAGTTACATAATTCTTAAAGTGTGAAAATATTTAGAGCTCAAACTACATTTTCTCAAAGCCATGAATTTGTTTAGGTGAGTATTGGAATTCTTTGGTTAATTGTGAAATTATATTTGTAACTAAGATAATATGGATAAAATTTCTTCATGAAGGGATTTCTCAAGAAAGGTAGATTACATTTGAGATCTGTGCATGATGATTTTCTCAAATAATTATCATAATCTATTGGAATTCTTTATAATAACTAAGAGGGAGGGTAAATCAATTATCTAGGGTCTAGATGTACAAATAATTTTTTAAAAACTTATTGAACCCATATCACTAAAAAAATTCATCATGCATGCATCCATCAGATCATATAATCGCTTAATCTTATAGGTTACTGTCAAATCAACTTTGCTAAAATGTATACATGAAACATAATAGATTCAATGACACATTTAACATAATTATTTACTATCGAAACAGAATTTGGGAAAAACCATCACTAACATGCTACTATTTTCACTCTTCTGAAGTGATGCTCTATGAAAGGCCAACCTTGTTAAAGGTTATAATGCACACTGTTAAATGTGATTGTTGTCACAAAAGCTTGCCCCCTTGTCCAAAGTTTTTACCTAAGGACAACCTTGTGAAATATGGAAACAAACTCCATGCTACAAGACTTGAACTATGAGGTTAAGTCTCCAAAGAAGGCCATCTTCCTTTACTATCAAGATGCACCTAACTACTCTTGGAAGGAAAAGGGGAGAAGGAAAACCTGAAAGAAAACTACCTAATCTATTTTAAGGAGTTGATGCACCAAAAATAGAGTGTTCAAACCAATCTCTTCCCATACATGCACACCTGAACTATTATGACATCAAAGATATACAGATTGAGACTTGTTTAAATCCAAAAATCACATGTAGATCATACAACCAAAATGAATAACATAAGAAAGAAGAGAATTCACTTATATATCATTCATTGGTCAAAAGAGATACAATTATGCAAATTGTAGGTAGCCACAAAATATTGAAGTGAGGGAAATAGGTCTTTTACAGTCACCAATGTCTGAAGGAGACAACACATAATGTCATTAGGTCCAAAGGCAAAGGAGATTTGTAGTGAACTTGGATAGAAATTTTAGAGAAACATAGAAGAGTTGACCATAAGAATGAATTACAACTTTTCTTTTATAGTTCAAGTATAACTAAAATATTTCTGACTAAAGTTAGTCCACAACCACTGTCATTAAATGCTTAGAGAACAATCAAAGCAATCCAATCAATAGATGTGATCTGATACACTTGTAGAGATGTGAAAATCATGGAAACCTAACATGGAAGAAATTGTGAAGTGAAAGAAATGATGCCAATCAATGCTAGAACTCCTTAAATTGGACAATTAAGTAGTGGAAGGAATGCATTTGCATTGTTTCTAGTACAACAATAACTCTAGGGTGGTTGGGATCGACAAGAAGATTAGATTGCATTAGAAAAACCTTATCTTTCTACTTCGTAACTCAATAAATCAACAAAATTAGTATGTTGACTAGGTCAAGAAACCAAGATGAGCCACATGGACCAACCATGTTATTTATTTCCACTAGCTCACAAGGTCATCATGGGTTTGAACACCTTAATCATCTAACTGTGCCATCCTTCAAAACTTAACTACAATGGCTTATAATATTATAACCTAACTACAATGTGATTGTAGTTGTTACCTTTCAAACTAGGCTCATTTTATATACCTATCAACCTCTCACTTTGTCACATAACATAACTACCTTACATCTTTGCAAAGAAAGAACCATAGATCATATCGCATTTTACAACTCCTAAAATGCATCAATCTTTTCAGGACAACAACCAATAGGAACATGGCACCACACTAGCTCATTCGATACTTTGTTTACTTCACTTGTAGCCAACAAAAGAAATAGAACCCAACTACCACATGTCAATCGCTTGCTTTCTTGCATAATCTATAGTCCTCACATCTTGAGAAAGTGAGAATGTGACAACTGTCTGATGATCTTGATCTAATGATAGAGAAGTTGAGTCAACTAATGACTATACTAGCCAAGGAAATGGGCCCATGGAGCTACATGGAAACATGTCACTTTGTCACTATGACAAAGAAGACTGCAATTTTTGGTAGTGACAAAGCGACAACTCTCAATCCATTTGCATTGGATGGTAGATGAAACATGGGCCTACAAAAAGTTTAAAATGAAAAATTACTTAGAAAAGGATATAACCTAAGGTCATAAAATATTATTTTGTGTACCCTAATATTTAAATATTTAAATATGTGAATGTTAATGTCTTTTAATTCAAATATTTCCATTTTGATGGGAGGGAAAAATTAGCCAACAATTTTAGTGACTAAGGGGGATGCAAGCCTACTATGCATGGACTAGTAAAATACACATCAATTGGGAAACAGAGTAAAAAAATCATGAAGATCAACCTAGTAAAACACTAAAATCATAGAACAACATGCCCAGTAAAACCTGAACACTACTTTTTGCAAGTAGAAACTAGGGAATAATCCTCTACAACCCTTGCATGACTTCAAAATATGGTTATCTCATAGAGAGACAACCTGTGCCTAGCACTTCTTGGAAAATAGGAAAGAACTGAAAGCAATCTAACTTAACTATATTTATGAGACCCTTAACCTTCATCACAAGCATGGTTTGAGATATATTCCATTCACTAGAATAGGAAAGATTTCACCATTATACTTGCTTAACTACAAAGCATTAGCCTACTTGCAACTGATAATCACATAGGGACCACTCCATAGTGCATCAAATTTTGAGTGTCTCCTTGGTTTTTCCCTATTTTCATCTCATTTCAACACAAGAACACCCTCTCTAAAAATTCTAAACTTACCCTTCTTTATCAAAACTCTTATTCATCTATTTTTGGTGTGTCTCCAAGGTCCGCATGGCATGGTGTCTTTTCTCCTCTAGCTCCATCAACATTGTTATTCTTACAGATACAACATTATATTCAATTAGTTCCAATTGATAGGCTAATTCTAGGGATGGAAATTCCAATGAGATAGGATGTCTTGCTTCCCTTCCATACACCAACATGAAAGGTGAGTTTCCAATAGCCCTTTTAGGTGTTATTCTATCAGCCCAAAGGCTAGTTCTCAATTTCTAGTGCCAACACTTTTGATTATCGTCAATAGTCCTCTTAATGATTCTAAACAAATTCTCATTGGAGGATTCAACCAAGCCATTACCTTTGGCATAATAATTAGAAGAAGTACTCAAGTATATACTATGATCAATTGCCCATATGTAAATTTGGGCTCCTACAAATGATTTTTCATTGTCAGAAATTATGGTGGAAGGGGCACCAAACCATGTAACACGTCCATCTAAGAATTCATCAACTGAATTCTTAGTAGCATCCTTTAATGCAATTGCTTCTATCTACCTGGTAAAGTAATTTGTAATAGATAAGATCCATTTATAACTAGAGCTAGAAGGAGGATTAATAGGGCATATGAAATCTAATCCCCATTGAACAAGGGGTTGATCAACTTTAATAGGATGAAGTGGAAGAGGAGAAAGCCTCTGCTTACTTGAAAAGAAAGCACATTTCTCACATATTCTAACATACCTTTCGAAATCATGGAACAATAATGGTGATCCAGATTATATAGAAGATCTAATCTTTTTGAAAGTATTTTTCATAATTTTTTAATAGTTTTTCTATATCTTTTTGTTTGGCCTTTTCAGAGGTGTTCTACTCAAAGTTTCAAGTCAAAACTATAATTGGTCCCTAAAATTGGTTAGCCATAGGAATTAAACTATATTTTTAGTTCTTCTTTGCAATAGTGTAAGTGGTTTTGAATTCTGAGCTACGAGTCAAAAGTTATGACCCCAAGAAGTTGAGGTAATTAGACACCTAGTTTTGAATAGTTTAGTTTAATTTGTTGTTTATTTTGTTTTAGCCACATAATTTTTTTGAATTCATGGTTATGGTTGCTATTGATATTCCATCATTGTATATATTCTTTCAATATCAATGAATAAGATGGCTTTTGGTTTGCATACAACTCTTCCAAGTTTTGCAAGGTTTTCTAGAACTTGAATATTGGTATCACAGCTAATTGATTCACTAGATATTGTGTCTGCAACCCACTTCATCAATTTAGATCAGATGGCTACTAGTAACCTACCCTCATTATCTTCATGATAGTTTTTCTTGCTGAAAAGTGGCCACCATCTAGATCATCATGGAGCTCCTTAATCATTCTATTAGCTTGAGTTGTATTAATGCACCTTAACAAAGATCCACTGAAGTCCTTCCTAAATAGGATACCATCAACCATGGCATAAGAAATGGACTATGATCTAAACTATCTCTTTTTTTCCCTATCAAATCCTTGAGGATATCCATTTCCTAACAAGAAGATAATCATGTCATCTATCCAATTCCTTGGATTCTCATCTCTTGCTTCTTGTTGTTCTGTCAATACGATAACAACTTCCTCATCCGAAACTTGAGATGAGACCATCTACTTGTACAATCCTTTCCCGCTTACCAACTTGGTAATCTAAATGTCCACATCATACTCCATCACCTTATTGATCTAACCTACTCTTTTCTCACTAATAGCCTTGCTTAAAAGGAAATCCTTCACACTGGCATGAGGCATTAGAAAATGGATCTTTTTGTGTGATAGAAGGTGCCTAAATTTTTTCAAAGATCTTATGACTAAAAGAGATTTATTTTCCACATAATTGTAATTATCCTCATACTCTTTAAGCCCTTCAATAAAGAAAGAAATAGGTTTCTCCTCATTCTTATCATTTGATTGAGTTAAGACAATAGAAATGTTTGACTCAGCTTCTAACGTATAAAGGCTGAAATATTTTTCAAAATTTGGATTGATGAGAGTAGGGGCTGAGGTTATGGCTGCCTTGATCTCTTCAAAAAAAATTTCTTCTTCCTTGGTCTATGAAAAGACCATATTCTTTTTAAGCATAGCTGTAAGGGGTTTCACCATGGTAGGAAGATTAGGAATAAACCTTCTCACAAAATTTATCCTACCAAGAAAACTTTGTAACCCTTTCTTATGACTAGGAAGAGAGAGAACAAGTGTTTCCTTTGCTCTCTTTGGATCAATATTTAGACCATCCTTAATACAATGTGTCCTAACATTTTCCCTTGATTAGTGGTAAAGATACAATTGCTTGGATTCAAAGATACTCCATACTTTCTACATTTTATAATATTTGTTTGAGATGGCCCAAGTGATCTACTACATGCTTTGAATAAACTATGATCTCATCAAGGTATACCAACACAAACCTTTTAATCATGTTCTTGAAGGCCATCTCCATTTCCATTTGAAATGTGGCACCTGCATTTGTTAGTCCAAATGGCATCTTACTGTAAGCATAGGTACCCTGCTTCATTTTGAATGTAGTCTTATACCTATCAGACTCTTTGACTAACACCTAATTATAACCAAAGAATCCATGCAAGAAAGAGAATCTCTTTGAACCACTAACCTTAGCCAATATTTATTCCATGGAAAGGAGGGGATGATGATCCTTAAGGGAGGCTTGGTTAAGATCCCTAAAGTCTACACATAGTTTGATTTCTCCACTCTTTTTCCTAACAAGGACAAGGAGAGCTACCCATGATGATTGTTTGATGGGGAAAATGATATTGGCCTTAACCAATTTGGATGGCTCTTCTCTCATTAATGGTTCAATCTTGGGATTCACTAACCTCTACTTTTTCCTAACAAGCTTGACATTATCAACTAAATCTATGGTATGTTGAAAAAAACTTGGGTCAAAACCCTTTAAATCATCATATGTTCAAGAAAATACATAATTAAATTCTTGACATAGATGACCAAAGCTTTCTTGCTTAGTTTTAGAACATGCCTTCCCCATATTTAGAGTTTTTCCATCAACAACCATGACTAGTATGTGATCATCCTTGCTTGTAGAAATGTTCATGGCTCTATCTCTTGCTTGGTCATCAAGATTAAAGACACTCTCTAAGGTAATGAGACCCTTAGGAAACTTTTTAGAACTGAGATTAATGATTTTATCCTCATGCTGGTCATGTAACCTTGACTGGTTTCTATCTAAGAACTTTGCTTCATTTTGCAAGAAACTCACAATTTGTGCATTAGATTCAAACACTTGCCATTTGATATTATTACCAAGAATAACAAGCCTAACCACCACTCTAATTTGTTTCTTCTTTTGATCTTCAAGGTTCCTTGGTAAATCATAAGATGCACCATTTCTACAAGTCTATCAACATGTCTATTTTCTTTCCTAGGGATACTTTGAATATTAAATTCATTGAAACCCTCAACAAAATCCCATACTCTATGTTTATAAGACTTGAGTAAACCATTCTTGGTAAGATTCTAGTATCTCACCTGATCAATACCTAACTTAATATCTCCATATACCTTTAAGGCATGAATTCCTCTTCTTTGAGCAAGTAGGAGATCTTGAGTCAATGCCTCATACTCTACTATGTTACAAGTACAAATGAATTGAAGCCTAAAGGAGAAATAATACCTCTCTAGTGCAGGAGAAACCAACATCACACTAGCCCCTGATCCATTTTTATTTCTTGATTCATGGGTATGTGCAGGATCATGGTGTGCCAAAAAGTGGCGATCTGAAAAATATGTAGTTCTGAAATGCCTCAAAGAATTTCAAAATCTATTCCCACTTTTTTCCCACCCATTCTGATACTAAATGAAAACAACTAATGTCTTTATAATTCCTACTATATCTTTCAATACCAACCTTTTATGGTCATCTTTGAAACATCCCGAAAATGTGTTTTTGGCATGTTCTTATGTGTTTTTTACTTCAAGCATGTAGCTGATGACTTTTTTTTAACCAAAATTTGATGTAATGAAAATGGTTTCTTAAGAATGTTCTTAGCTTTTCATAAATGTAATTTTTGTCAAATTACGAGTTCAGTAAGTAATTATTACTTATTTTCTAATGGAGTTAGCTACAAAGTGTTGATTGACATACTGGTTGAAAAATAGCTATAACTTTCAAACTGTATAAGATTTTTGAAATCCAAAAGATGCCTCACATTCTATGCTTTGACTAGTATAAGAAAAAAAAAAAACTTAATTTTGATTTTTTTTGAACTAGTTAAGGTGGTCAAACACGGGAGTTTTTTAATTCTGAAAATAGTATAGTAGAAAATTCATAATTAATTATTTATTTGGAATAAAAATTGCCAAAAATATGTGTCACATCTAGGCACGAGTCTAATTTTTATATCTAAAATTATATTTAAAAATATTATCATTTGATTATGATTAAGGTGGTCAGACATACACCTACTTTTTATTTTTGCCTTGAAAATTTTGTAGTACTGCATTAAAATCCAAACTTTTGACCAATCAAATAATTTTTTCTCCAAATAAGGCCTTGTAGTTTAGAAAATAGATTCAATTTCTTACAGATTATTTTCTTACAACTTTTTGATATAAAGTCCAGAACCAGTTTAAAATTATGTGTCAAACTGACATAACCCTGATTTGTTGGTTTTTCACTGCCACTTAAAGCCATAGTTTGGTACACCATGATCCTGCACATACCCTCATCAAAGTACACACTCCATACCCCACTTGAATCCTCCTTTTTCATCATAAGGTTAGGGACAAGAGTATCCTTCTCTGATATACAATAAGTACCAAAGCCTATATCCAAGGCTTCTGATCTAAGATCAATCTAATATGCATTAACCCATTCATCTAAGCAAAAATCAAGTCTCTTTGATAGGGAAGTGATAGGCTCATTTACTATGTCATTTTCATCTATCTCTAGGATTGTACGATTCATATTGATGAGATTAGGAGTGTAGGGCTCAATATGATTCACATCTCATTTTTAAAATAAATCTCATTCTAAAAAACATATATGACCAATTAGATGATATGTAACCACCGATTTGGGTAGTGAAATCTCTTGAGAGACAAATGGAAAAGTGTGGCTTGACTTCAACAACTTCTATATCTCGAACTATAGTACATCTAGGGTACACATGTAGGGCCATTTCAACATTCCTAAGGACTCATACAGTCTTGATAGTACTATTGGAAATATATGATAAGGTAAGTTATTGAGAGGGGAGGGGTGAATCAGTAACCAACAAAACTTAATCTTTATTTACCAATTAATTCTTCATGTGTATTCTAATCTAATTACATGCATGAAAAAATAAAAGGATTAAAAAATTCATAACACTTTGACACACAATATGGTGACCCAAAAATTTTCCAATTAGAAAGTAAAACTAGGGTGAGGATGATACTCACAATCTTTGGTACTGCAGTATAAAGTTGGCCTGTTAAGGCTTACAATGACCACTTCTAATGATTTGCCCTATTAGGAGCAATAAGGACTGCTAGGTCCACCTTGCAAAAGGATTTACAAACATATAATGAAGTATGCACTTGGTAAAGATATTTACAAAAGACTATTAACTCTACCTTGTAAAAGGATTTAACTATTCCATCTATTAGGATGAACTAGTGGTTGATCTATAGCTTGGTTTGTTGAATGAGATTCCTTTGAGTGTAATGATCACCTTGATGTGATAGATAAATCTTTTTTGCTCCTTATACTACTATATCCTTTTGCATTGAACTTCTTCTCTTTTATACTTTGATGATCTCTTTGGATGTGATTCAATACATTACATATATACCAATCCAATTTACAATTCAACAAAGTCAGTTATAATACAAGTTTAAGAAAAATACACAAAGTCAAAATAACTATAGGTACTTGGGTTTTGAAGACAAACTCGATGAGGTTTTGATACTCAACAACCATTGTCAATGCTTGAAATTGTCATGCACTTGGTAGATGTAGAAGCCCATCTCACACTAATCACTTTCAGTTAGTCTAAACTTAGTCTACACTAGTGACTCAGTGAACAATGTGAAACTTAGCATATAAATTGAATCATTTGGTTAACACTGCATAGCTTAGTCAACACCAGATTCACATCACTGAAGCTACAAACTTGGTAAGCAATTTAAAACTCAGTTTGTATTGAGAAACTTGGTAAAAATTATGAAGCTCAATTTACACTGATAATCACCAACTTGGTAGTAACTACTCGACACAAACTGAATATTATTCGTAAAACTTGGTAGCAACTATAGAACTCGATAGAGCTTAAATTACTTGGTTAACATTGTTAACTATACAATAAACTCAATAGCTAATAGTTTTTTGAATAAGTGTGTGTGTCACTAATAAAAAAACTTGACTAAAATTTCAACAATCTCCCCCTTTGGAATTAGTGACAAAAACACTTATTAATCAAAATTGAATTCTCAAAAAAGTTCAAAAATAATCTTAAGTCTTCATCTTGTGTCTTCAACTTGGTGACATACTCTATTTTTGAGATTTTTCAAAATTTCTTTTGTAAGAGATGTTTATCTAAATATCTATACATGTATATAATATTATGATGCTCTCCCATACATATATATTCAATATACTTTACATATTATAAACATTTTCTCGTCTTCTCCTGATGGGGACACAACCCAAGCACAGAATGGACACAACAGGAAAGGGGAAAACTTTATTAACTATGTAAATATGCTAATACATTTAGTACAGAGAAAATAGACTTCAAAACATGCCCTAAGGGCTTACAATAGTATAAGTCTGGAGATAATTTCTTCTTATAGTACCTCCTCTCAAACTCCACTCTGAACTACCTTTTACAATGCTAGAAATGTTCTTAAATAGACCTCAGAGGGTTAAGGATTAGGAATACATTCTAGAAAGTGCTAGTTGGCATCCAATGACCAAATAGAAGGCTCTATAAGTCGCATTAGAAGTCGGCACAAAATCAGAAGAATCCAAAAATGGTAACCAAACTTTCGAGAGGCATAACTTTTAAACCGTAGCTCTGATTGACAAATCGTATACATTTTTGAAAAGCTCTCGAAGCACTCTATAGCCATATGGACCAGCTTTTCTCATCCCCCATTTTTCAGCCCTATTTGAGGTCATTTAATGCCCCTAACCTGACTTTGAAGCATTCTTAAGATGTCTCCAAAAATTGAAAAACTGTGATAACTTTCAAACTGTGGGGCCTTTTGACTTGATTCTTTTTCTGGAATGCTCTAAATTATAATGAAAATCATCCTACCAATTTACACCTTCTAGTTCACCAAAATGATGGCTCAATTACATACTCCTATTTTTTTTGGCATTTACATGTATCCCAAGGTGATTAAAAACTCTAACCTAGAACACTAATAGTGGAACTATGAGAGTTGGAACCTTTATTTGACCCAAATGGGTATCCAAAAATGAAAACACATGAAAAAAAAACTAAGTCTAAGTACATTTTTTTGGATGACATAGGATTTCCCTTATACCTCTGGATGCTCTTGCATCATCTCCCCTTTATTGCATCTTTTGATAGTCTCTTCTTTTATATCATATCTTATATTACATCTTCTCCCCCTTTACAATATGCTTTACATGTTATATACATATTCTCCCCCTTTTGACATAAATTCCAAAGGTGTATGTTACATGGTTATTCCAAAATGTGACAAGAAATTAGAATGTACCTTTAAATCAACGACATTGTCTTGTCCCATTTTTCTTGCAACACCTTGCTTGCATGCAATGTAATCTACACTTCTACTAATAATTCCATCATGTGATCCGAAACAGAGAAGTCTTTATCATGGATGAGAATTTTAGCATGTACAATATGTTTCTTCAATGCATCCATGTTAGGAAGAATCATGTCTTGTATATCCACAAGTGTAGCCCTTATCCTAGCTTTTCCCCTTAGGAATTTTTCTTGCATATCAATTAGAAATCTGATCTTTGTGTAATGAGTAGAACTATATCTTGGATCAAGTGATAGTTGGTATGCACTTGCCTTCATATCTTCATCTAATTTGGAGAATTTCTCTTTTATTTCTTGTGTGAAGATGGATGTGTCACAGAGTTTACCGAATAGAGAAATGACATTGTTGGTAGGGTTTCCAACGAGCTAAGAATAATAGACAAGTCTACTTGGTACATTGCAATATTTTGTACAACTAGCTCCAACACTTTATTTTCAAGTTTATTCTTTGCTCTTTGCAATAATCTCTCGTCTACTCAAATATATATTGAATTTCTAGACCACTTCTACTAATTAAACCAAAATAGGTTGAGAAGTGTCAACCTCAGTGTTGACTACCTCTAAAAGAATATTCTTTGTATCTTCAAGCACGTGATGCTCTCTAAATATTTCTTCTCTAAGCCTTTTCTACTTAGCTTTCTTCTGTAGAAGCTCTCCTACTATATTCATTTTATCATGATTTAGATTAGAGATATCCCAATTTGGGATAACAATATCCTCATCAAGATCAATGTGTTCTTCCTTTTCTTTTCCTTTGCTAGAAACTTTTGTACTCGGTTGAGGCTTGTTCTCAACTATATTTGTACTTATTATTTGCATGCTTAGAATAGTAACAATAGTGGAAATGGAAGGACTAGAAATAAAAGTAGATATTGAATTTATTGAAGAAATACCTTATCACTAAGTAACAAAAATTGATGAAGGAGGAATAATTGACTACTCAGTAGATGAAGTGATGGTCACTTTAGTCAATGAAGTACTAAGCTGAATAGGTGCAAAGATTGGTTGAGTGATTGGATTTGCAGTGTTTGACACAACCAACTCAATAATATCTTTCTCTGAGCTAGATGGCTTTAAAGCTTTGCCCAAAGAGTAAGGAAGCAAGGCTATAACTACTACTACAATCTTTTTAGGGTTGGTCTCCTCAATGCTCTAAACCTCAAGGAGATTCACCTTGGAAACTTTTTGTTCTTTTTCTTCATCATCTTTATTCTCATCAAATTGTTTCTTCTTCATAATCTTTTTCCTCTTCTTCCTTGTTATCTTCATCATCATCCTTGTCAATGACATGAACAACAAAATAACTTTTCTTATATATATTGTAGATGTTCTTCCATGTGTTAGTGGCATTCCTTACCACATGTTCAATGTCATTGATCAATATAAAGCAAGTGTTAAATTTCAACATAATTTTTTCTTCATTCTATTTGATGGATTCTTCCGCTTCTTTGTCACTTAGACTTGGCATAAGTTTCCTCAAACTTTTCTCATATATATATCTTACATTTTTCTTGGCATGTTCCCATCTTGGCTTAATTTTCTCCATTAATTCATAAGGAATCCGATGTGCAAGTTGGTATAGAGAATAGTTTCGTTTACCTATCTTAGACATAAACATGTCTTTAACTTGCTTCTTCTCTTCTATAGTTCTCGTTTCATACCATAATGATTAAAAATTTTCCATGCTAGCTCCAGAATCAATCTCTTTCAATTTCTCTTGAAATGTTGTTGGAGGCCATTTGAGAATCACATCTCTTGCTTATTCGCCCAATCTCAGTTTCTTTCTAGATGATCTTCTTGTAATAAGCTTAGTAGATGTCTTGGCAAGTTTGGTTATGATAACCTTACCTTTCTTCTTGACTGGCTCTCCTTCTCTTGATTTTTTCTCATCTTCTACATCATGTTCTTCTAAATCATCTCCTTTACCTTCTATGAATAGGAGAGTAGAGCTAGTTTGTTTTAGTTTAGCTATCCTCTTTTTAGCTTGTTGAAAACTTGAGGAAATTTTATCTCTAACTCAATTATGGCAAGTTAGCTTCATCAAATGTACCAAAAAATATAGCCTTTGGATCCACATGTTTATTTAACAATGCCTCAATAATATCCTTGGTATCATCAATATTGACCTCATAACCTAGAGGCTTGACCTATACAATTCTTGGTTTGATTACTTGTATACACACTTTGTCACAATCTACCATAAGAAAAATATCATCCTTGTAGTCTTCTACAAGTTTCTTTGGTATTCTGAATCTATTATTCATCTTATCCTTGAATGAATAAAAATAATTGTCCATGATACTGACATAATTTTCACCCATTTCTACTAAATACTCATTGATTTGAAAAAGAATAAGTATATCTTTTCTCCATACAACTGTACCTTTCAAGGGAAAAAATTTTGTAGAAAGAAAAATAAATAGGTTAAAAGTGAATTGAACTTACAAGGGTTATTCTTTGAAGTTCTTATGCTTCCCATATTTTTGTTGAATTGGTTCAACATCAACTCGGTGAGGTTGAAGGACATGTTATTCTTGACCACTTTGAAAGTGAGATCCACTGCTTCACATGATATACTATTGAGTCAAATGGAGATATATATCTTGTGTATGATTACATGAATTCCAAATTTTAGCTTTGTATTAGTAATACAATTGATCTTCATACCCCTTCCATCCCATTCGACAAGGGTTTTCTTCTCCAGTTCTACTCAACTTAGGGTTTTGGTGGTTTTTGCCTTGGCCAACATTGGGATTCCTATGATCGAATGAATCATTTTCTTCATTATCAAGATAGGCTACTCGAACCATAATTTCCTATTGTGCACAAGGCTAAGAATAAACCTAATTTATTTTATCTTAAAATCTCGAGGCATGTGTGGAATGTGGGTTAAACCCTTTGCTTCTAGGTGTTGATGCTTCAGTTTTAACACACCATTCATACACAACTTCTCCAAATTTTCATTGATTTCTAGGGTTCCTATATCTTATATCAAACAACAAAATTGTGAGAAAATATCATTTTCCAAAAGTACCTTAGATGGAATTTGAGACTGAGATCTGGTTGGATCAAGAGTTTCTGCAATAGTCATACTCAACTTGAAATCTAGTGCTTTCCATTCAACTCCTCAAACTAACATCTTAGACCCTTTATTTGTCTTGCTATTGGAGGATTCCATCACTTGGTAGGGTTTGAGAAAACATGGAAAACCTCAAAATAATTTTCACCAATTGTTCAGATGCAAAAAAATTGCTCTTTACAAATAGTTCTTGAAAATTCATGGGGATAAATAAATTCAAATTTTCCCTTTTTATCAAATTTTTCTTTTCAATCACCATAAATTCTTGGTATAATCACTTGGTTGATGACAAGCTATCTTCCATGAAACTTTAAATAATTTCTTGGTACGAACATTCATGACTCAGTGTCCATACAACAACTTAGTTACTCCTGACCTTGCTCGACTTAGTCTTGCAACTCGACCTAGCTCAATAAGGTCAAAAGTTTCCTTAGATAATTGGTGATCCTTTTGGATCTTGAATGTTTATATGGATCTTTCCTTCTAGATGACTCAAATTGATGTATGATGTCTACTTCAGAATCTTAGTTCCAGTTATCCCTATGGTAGATCAAGTAGAAATGCTCGAGTCACCCAATTCTTGAGCAACATGTGCTTCATTATTTGGACTTGCATTCTTAGAAGATTTTTCAATCCACTACCATCTCATTTTCTTTTTGATGTTATCAGCCTTGGCTTTCTTTTATTCTTCAATTCTTCTAGTATTCATATAGTTCTTGGCAAGATGATCAAGTTCTATACAAATGAAACATCTTCTAGTGAAGTCTCTTGTCCTCATGTGATGTTTTACACAATTTATTCCAATGTGTCCAAATTCTCCATAGTAATGACATTTGTACCAAGTGTTGTAGTCCCAATGAAATATAGCTTTTATAATCTTCTCTACTAGATTTACTATCTTAGATTTTCATTCAAAAGATTTGTGCCCATGCTTCTTGTATTTGTGACATTTGCCCTCAAATTTAGGTTTCTCTTTGCATTCATTAGCTCTACAACCATGCTTATTGAAATCATAGCATTTTCTATTGAATTTAACTTTACCATTGCTGCAACATTTGTTTGATGTATGACCTAACTTACCATAGTGATTGCAAGTAGGTCTTTAATTCTTTTGAGCTCCTTACTTGGATGATTCACCTTCTTTTGTATATCCAATTCTTGCTTTGCCATTTTGTCTATATTGGCTTTGCTCATTTAATTGATTCATGTCTATTAGAGATTTCATCATCTTCTCATTGGTTTGCATTTCATTGTTTATATCATTCTACAATCTTTAATTTTCTGATCTTAGATTCATGATTTCTTCATTTGTATTTGTAAGTTGATCAAAAAAGTTTGTCTATCGAAGGGATATATGTTGAATTTCATTATTCCTTCCTTCTAACTCTTCTTTTATTTTATTTTTTCTCTTCCATGACTTCACAAAATCCTACTAACTAAATTTCTTGTTCTTTTTTCAACTTTCTAATTTCTTCTTAAAGTGTACCATTCTTTTCTAATAGTTCTTTGATTGCCTCATTAGCTTCACCTGAATTGCTTTTTGAATGTTTATCTTCAATTATTTCTTCAATGTAGAGTTTTTCATTCATCCGAACTATATTTTCTTCTTTTCAAGGATTGAGAGAGTTTCTCCTTTTCTTTCTTAAGTTGCCCAATGGCCAATTCCAAATCTAGCTTTTCATTTTCAGTAGCCTTATCAAGTGTAAATACCTCTATAGCCATTGATATTTTCTCAAGCTATTAAACTTCTTCTATGAGAACCATAAAGATCTGATACCAATTTTTGTAAATATATGATAGACTAAGTTACTAAGAGAGGAGGGGTGAATCAATAACCAATAAAACTTAATCTTTATTTGCCAATTAATCCTTCATGTGTATTCTAATCTAATTGCATGCATGAAAAACCAAAAGCATTAAAACATTCATAACACTTTGACATGTTATATGGTGACCCAAAAACCTTCCAAGTAGAAAGTAAAACTAGGGTGGGGATTATACCCACAAGCTTTAGTACTATAGTATAAAGTTGGCTTGTTAAGGCTTACAATGATCACTTCTAATGGTCTACATTATTAGGAGCAATAATGACTGCTAGGTCCAACTTGCAAAAGGATTTAAAAATATAAAATGAAGTATGCACTCAATAGAGAGACTTACAAAAGTCTATTAAGTCTACCTTGTGAAAGGATTTTATTGTTCCACATGTTAGGATGAACTAGTGGTTGATCTCTAATCTACAAATTGGTTTGTTGAATGAGATTCCTTTGAGTGTAATGATCACCTTTTTGTGATAGATAAATCTTTGCTACTTCTTATGTTGTTGTAGCTTTTTACTTTGCACTTCTATTCTTTTATACTTTGATGATCTCTCTCTGGATGTGATTCATTACATTACATATATATACCAATCTAATTTACAATTTAACAAAGCTAGTTACAATAAAAGTCTCACCAAAATACACAAAGTTGGACCAACTATAGGTACTTGGGTTCTAAAGACAAACTCAGTGAGGTTTTGATACTCAACAACCATTATCAATGCTTGGTATCATCATGTATTCAGTAGATGTAGAAGATTGACTCATACTAATCACATCCAAGTAGTTTGAACTTAGTCTAGATTAGTGACTTGGTGAACACTACAAAACTCAACATATAAACTAAATCACTTGGTTGACACCACATAACTCGATCAACACTATCACTATGACCTCAGTATAAACTGAATCATTTGGTTGACATTGCATAGCTTGGTCAACACTAGATTCACATCACTGAAGCTATGAACTCAATAAGCACTGTAGAACTTGGTTTGTACTAAGAAACTTGGTAAACATTAAGAAGCTTGGTTTACATTGATAATCACCAGCTTGGTAGTAACTTCTTGGTGCAAACTAAATATTGTTCCTAAAACTTGGTAGCAAATGTAGACATTGGTAGAGCCTGAATTACTTGGCTAACACTGTTAACTATACAATAACCTCGATAGTTGCTAGCTATCTAAATAAATATTTGTGTCACTAATAAAAAAAACTTAATTGAAATGTCAACAAATACTACTATCCAATTTTAATACATCCCTAACAATGGGCTCGTATTTCATTTCTAAAACATCAAGAACACACTTAGGCATCACTAAACTACTAGCCCCTGAATCAATCATACAATTGTGGACTAGCTTATCCCCTATAATTAGAGAAACATAAAATGGAGGAGGTCTAACCTTTTTTCTTGTTTCTACCTCCTTTGATGGTTTTACAAGACTTATGTCACTATCCATGCTTGATGGCTGATCCTTTGGTTCAATGCTCTCCAATTCTTGCTACAACAACCTCTTTTGCATAGGTATAGCACCAACAACATCCCACATGTAATTATTCACATTTTTTTTCTTCATCTACTCTACCACATTGAATGAGGCATTAGGTTCTTTGGTAGAAGCCTTGGAAGCTGCATGTGTAAGAGGTGGAGATGGAATAACTTGAGGGCCATTCACATCTCCTCTGTTACTATTTTGTCTTTTCTATTGAGGAGCATTAGATTGATCATTTTTTTCTTGTTTATGAGGTATTGCACTTGATGTTGAAGCATAATTAGGGGGAAGAGGAGTAGCATCTTCAATAGCTCTTCTTTTGCTCCTAGTGTTGTAAGCAATAGAATCCTAATTTACATTACAATGCTCCTCCACCTGATGGTTCATGAAGAAGAAATCACCTTGTCTTTGCAAATGTGAGGCATATTTAGATTGGCTCTCCTTGTATGACTCTCCTACTAATTAAAGCTTTGGTTTCATATCTCATTTTGAAAACATATATGACCAATTAGAGGATATGTAACCACCTATTTGGGCGGTGAAATCTCTTGAGATACAAATGACAAAGTGTGGCTTGACTTCAAAAATTGATAAATATTGAACTATATTGCAACTAGGGCACACATGTAGGTCCATTTAAATATTCCTAATGATTCCTGTAGTCTTGACAATACTACCATCCAACTATAATACATTCCTAACAATGGGCTCATATTTCATTTCTAAAATATCAACAACACACTTAGGCATCACTAGACTTCTAGCCCTTGAATCAATCCTACAATTGTGGACTAGATTATCCCCTATATTAGAGAAGCATAAAATGGAGGAGGTCTAACCTTTTTTCTTGTTTCTACCTCATTTGATGGTTGTACAAGACTTGTGGCACTCTCCATGCTTGATGGTTGATCCTTTGGTTCAATGCTCTCCAATTCCTGTTGTAGCAACCTCTTTTGCATAGGTATAGTAGCAAAAAAATGCCACATGGAAATATTCACATTTTTTTTCTTCATCTACTCTACACACATTGAATGATGCATTAGGTGCTTCAGTAGAAGCCTTGGAAGCTGCATGTGTAACAGGTGGAGATGGAATAACTTGAGGGCCATTCACATATCATCTATTATTATTCTATCTTTGATGTTGAGGAGCATTGGATTGATCATTTTCTACTTGCACATGAGGTATTACACTCGATGTTGAAGCCTAATTAGGGGGAGGAGGAGTAGCATCTTCAAAAAATCTTCTTTTGCTCCTAATGTTGTGAGAAATGAAATCCTAGTTTACATTACAATGCTCCTCTACTTGATGGTTCACCAAGGAGCAATCACCTTTTCCTTGCAAATGTGAGGCATATTTAGATTGGCTCTCCTTGTATGATTGTCTTGTTGTAGGCTCTTGAGTGGTCAAAGCTAAAGAGGATTCAAAATTTTGACACATACAATAGACATAGGAGTAGTTTTAGGAAGGATAAAAATCTTGATCTTGAACCATATTATTTTGAGGGACTAAGGCCCTACTTTGATTTGCATTTGAAGTGGAAGCATTACCATTCTTCCTATTCTAATAAAAATATGTATTCCCATGATTATGATTTGGAGACCTACCATTGTTTGGAGTTTTATATTGTAGTTGAGGAGCCTTATTACCCTGAGCTTTCTGTCTTTCTAATGTCACCACTTTATTGAGCACTTTTTACATCACAAAGAAGCTATCTTCAAACTTATTTTTTTGACCTTGCAATCTCTTGTCTATGTTCAACATCATAGACTACATTTTCTCCTTAATTTCATCCATTCCATTTGAAGATGTGAAAGCTTGAGGGGTTGGAGCAAGGGACTATGATGCGAAAAGTGTGGGAATAGGGGCTATTGTTCATTGGTGATTAAGAATCTCATGGAAGAAGGGCATAGGAGGCCTTGGGGCTAACTTTCCTCCTTGTATCAATATGTTTTCTACCCTTATTTCTTTCTCATAAGCATTAGGTAATGTAGCTCCTCCCATAGTTTGGATTGTAGTGGCAATTTATCATTGTTAAAGGCTTAGAGGTAATGAAAGAAATCATTACTAGGAGTAGGCTTCACTGTAGTGGGTATTTTATCCCATGTCTTTCTAAATATGTTGTTAAAATCAATCATGTATTCATGGGGGCCTCTCCTTATAGTTTCAACTATTCTAAAAGTGGAAGGTAGTCACTCTTATCCTCAAAATGTTTGCATAAGGCAGATCCTAACCCATCCCAATTTATTATAGAGTTATGAGGAAACCCTCTATACTATTTCAATGCTTTTCCTTTAAAGGATGAAGCCAAGAGTCTAACTACTATATCATCATTAGATATTCCATGTATAGTTCTAAGGGTGAAATAAAAGTTTCACCAGTAAACTCAAGTATACTCTTAAGAGTTGATAATAGTATGTCATGTCTTTGGGCTAATAAGAGAGGAATTCCACCATTAAAGGTGGAAAAATCATGATCTCTAGCCATATAGGAAAGTGGTATATTAATATGAGCAGATTGTATCCTAGGTTGACATTTGACAACAAGAGAAGTGGAAATGGATCTTGTAGTGGTATTTGGTAATGTTGTAGTCCTAACTGGTGATAAAGATACTCTAGTCTTTCTTCTTCTAGGATTGGAAAATGAGAGCTCTTGGTATTGAAGCTTAACTCTAGAAGATGCCCTTGTTTTATCTTTGGTCATGAATCACAATAACTATGGTCTAAAACTAGATGTGGATGATGTAGATTCACCAAATGCCTTGTGGAAATGAGCCTCCTAAAGGCCTAAAATATTGAGAGCAACACTATCTTCTCAACATCAACTTGAAATTCTTCTCTTTTGACATCGGTATACTTTGAAATCTTCTAAATATTAGTCCCACTGGGCATGTCAAAAACTATTGTCACAAAAGCTTGCACGCTTGTCCAAATTTTTTACCTAGGGACAACCTTGTGAAACATAGAAAAAACCTCCAAGCTGTGGGACTTGAACTATGAGTTTGAGTCTCCAAAGAAGGTTGAATTCCTTTACTATCATGATGCACCTAACTACTCTTGGAGAGTGTTGGTATACAAATTTATCCTTTAATAGAAAGAAATAACTAAGAACTTCTATACCCAAATTTTCAAGACAAATACAAGTTTCCAATAGTTAAGGAATTTTAACTTCTTTGATTCCTATCTAAATTTTGGTAAGGTTCATCTTCCTTATTAGATGTTCAATTAAAAATTCCTTCTAAATGAGGGTTACTTTTAACCAAAAAGTAGTAAGCTTTCCCATCTATTCCTGGATAGAGGGATAATCAGAAAATAAAAAATAAACAAACAAGAAAGAGAAAAAGGGAGAGAACATACAGTTTCTCTATCAATCACTTCTTAGAAAGACATATAGAACAGAAACTTATTTAAGATGTCTACCATATATCATCCAACATCAGAAAGATATTTCAACAGTTTGACATCAATTCAATGCTAAATCAACAAAAAACCAATCCATAGACAATCTTCAAATAATTAGATCTTTTCCATTCTAAAAAGAACAATCTTGTTCAAGTACAATGTTGGAAAACCTATAAACATCTCTTTAACTATTAAAACTTAGATTTAAGTTCATAATATGATATCCATCAAAACTACCAACCCCTAACACTAATGAGTTTCTAGTTTAGATAAAGAGATGTCTGAGAATTTTAATCAAAACCTAATTCTCAGACAGTTTAGAAATAGTCAAGAAAACAAAGTTTTAAGCAGGTATGTAGACCCTTGGAGTAACTGATTTAAAACTTAAAAAATAAAAAGAGCACAAAGTAAAAGATTCTCTAAAGAGAATCAACATCATGTTTCTTTAGTGACTCTTCTTCTTCCTCATCACCATCTTGATTAGGAGGTCCTTGCACTACTTTCCAAAATTTGTATACACCTATGAATTCTACCATGGCATTATTGTTTGAGCTCTTTATGCTCTACAAGAGATTCTTCCACATTTCCCTATATAGTTTCATTCTAGTGACACTATCTAGGTGTTTTGGAAGTTTTTGGTTACACATGCTAATCATGGTTTTGATTTTATCAAGCTTGGTGAGGTCTGCCACAATCAAGTCAACTCCATTTTTAACCACATATAGTGGTTCTTTGTACTACTTAACCAACATTTCAACATTTGGACCTCCTCCTTTGAAAGGTGTAAAGGGAGTTAATGATGGTCTACAAGTCTTTGTTTACACCATCTTGGATTATTTTGAATTCTTTCTCAAAATATTGAATGAAAGAAATGGTCGAACTATAATTAGAGACCCACCACAATATATAAATCATCCCTACGTCAACCATCTTGAATGGGTTCTTCTCTAGGAATTCATCAAGGCCATATTCTTCCACATCTACAAGTTGTGTAACCATGGAAAGCAACCCTTTTTATTCCATTTTTCATATTGTTGTCTGGATACAAGCCTAACCTATTACCACTTTAGGAAAAGTAAATACCTTATGCAAGTCTTGTATGCACTTAGTGAGAATATTTATCACATAATCAATCCAATTATGGATGACAGAGATCATGACTTTCCCCTTCTTCAAATCATCCATAAGTTGTTGATTTTTAGGTGCACTATGATCTAATGTGAGTTGAGAGGAACCATCAGTTGTAGTAGTTTTTCCTTTTAATGATTCGATGTACTCTGCCATTATATGGATTTCTACCTTCAAACTCTTTTTCTCAACACCATCCTTCTATGATTCTAGGATAATATATTTTATAAATGAGTCCACCCAATGCTCCTTTATTTCCCTATTAATTACCCCCACACTTCTACATTTGGCCTCATTTTCTACCAAAATTTTTGACCATCAACTAAAAAAGTTTAGGTTGGTCAGAATGTAGAAGGCAAATAATTCTTTTTTTTACATCTAAGCCCCGCGTTGGTCAAAATTTCCACCAACACATGTATGTCAAAATGTGTTGATCAAAATTTTGACCAAGGCTTAGATGTAAGAAAAAGAAATATTTCATGTTTTTTGTTTTTAGTGTGTGCAGGATCATTTGCATTTTGTTTGAGTTTTTTGCATGCGTAGAAGAAGATAGATATGTACATGCAAAGAAGTGGCTTGATTTTGTTGTTCCACTATCAAGCTCTGCACATCTAGCTTGAAGATTTGTAACCTTTTGAAGGGATTTGAATCTTTTTCAGATTTTCTTTAGTCCATTTAATTATTTATCATAGATTTTATCAAATTTATTTATAGTTGTATTATGCATTTGGAGAAGGAGGTGTATTTTAGTTTTTAATAGAGGAGCAATGACAAAATGGGAAGGTCAAAGGACCATGAAAATAGAAAATGGGAAGAAGATTGTTAAGGCACATATTAACAATGGAAAACAATAGGGCATGAAGACCTCAAGAGATAGGAGAAAATATTTGGATGAAGTTTCAGTTATTTTTTCAGTTTGCGAGGGCTTGGGAGAATTGAAGTTTTGTGATTAGTGCAAGAAAGGGTTTCATTTGAGTTGCTTGGGGTCACAGGAGGTGCATGGAATCAATAATTGGCAATGCCATGATAGAGGCCAAGTATTCACTATCTTAAATTACTTCAATCCTCCAAGATCAATGATCATGTGATTGCTAGTTTTTTAGGGTTTAGTGCACAATCACAAAGTTAATGTACACTATTGAAGCATAGAGATTACACCACATAATTTTCAAGTCATTTCCATGGCTAGCATTTTTCTTATGTTTAGAACATTTTATATTCAAGGCCACTGATGTTTTGATTCTTATAGGTGGTTGGCATCATAGTTCTCTTTTATTTGATATATCCTAATTTAATAGTGGCATCTATGTTTTTTTTTATAAGCGTGACATTGTAAAATAATTATACTTGAACATAGGCTTGGAAATTTATGCATCAATGTTTGAAATTGTGTCAATTTCATTCCCCCCACAAATAGTTGGAAGCTAGTTTGTTGCAATCATAGTTCCTACATTCTCCAAGACTCAAGTTTTGGTGAGTTCCAAGTTGAATGACCCTGGTAGAGCCATAGGGCCTAGGACTCTCTAGAAACTCAGCCTAGGCAAGACTCCTAGAAACACAGTTTTTGCTAAGTCCTACTAAATTTTTGCCAAGTCTTGAGTCAAGTCAACCTTGCTAAATCCATGCCAAGTATGAGTTCAAGAATTATGGCTGAGATTAAATATGAAAGGCAACATAAATGCTTGTTCACTAACATTATTCTTTCTCAATTTTACCTTTAAGACCTTGAATTTATCAATGCTTATGTTCCAGAAAAAATTTTCAGAAAGAATTTTGTGGTTTGATTCTTATTTTCTTAGAGCACAAGATTTGATAATCTTAGGATGAAACTTTGCATTTAGATGGAATTGTTGTTTAAAGCATTAGTTCATAATAGAGAATTTCTTTGTCAAAAGCATGCATCAAAATCATTTGCTTTGCTATATTTAAATATAATAATGCTCTTAAATTTTGCTATTTTTTCCTTTACCAATGAGATTCTCTATACTTGGTATTGTCTCCTATAAGGAATGACATCTAAAGTTGTGTTCTTGTAGTTGGTAATGTTACCATGTCTAATATTGAAGTCTTATCATTAGGCCTAAGGAACATTATTTCAGTGGGCAGTAACTTTTTACTTTTTGAAACAACTATCAATATTAAAACAAGGCAACACAATCTATTTATGCTTAATTTTAGGTACTATTATGTTTTGTTTGTAATATGTTAGTTTTAAGCACACTTTCAATGACTAAACTATTTAAAACCCACTTTTGATTCTTAGGCTTTGTTTTCAATTAGAATGGCGAACCATACACATAACAAAATTTGGACAAAATTATCCATTTACAAAATACAATTATGCTCTTAAAAATGGTTGATTCATTTTCTCTAGTAATGAGATGTTCTATACTTGATAATCTTCCAGAAAGGAATAGCATCTAAAATCTGTGCTCTTGCAAATGGAAATGTTACACATTTTTTTTTTATTGTAAGTTTTATCTTTAGGACACTCCTTAAGAAAATTATTTTAATGGGCAATAATTCTTCACTTCTAAAATAGTTATCAACTTAAAAGATCGAAGCAAAATTCTCTTTCCAATTAAATGGAAGTATCATTATGTTCTATAGTTTCTTTCTAACTCTATTTTTAAATAGTGATATTTATATGCCATTTAAAATTCATCCTTTTGACAATAGTTTTATCTAAATGCTTTTTTTGCTTGTCAGATTTTGTTTATTTTTAACTAGAATAGTGAATCATGCACATAATGATTTTTTAAAAATTGCATTTAAACATATTATTTGTGTACAAGAGACATCAACCTTCCAACATTGGTGCAATGCTAGCAATAGCTCCAGAGCACAACGCCTTTCCATGCTATGGACATTTTCCCTATGTTGTGTAGGGCTTTTTCTCTTTTTGTGTATACATGTGTGTGTGTGTGTGTGTGTGTGTGTGTGTGTGTGTGTGTGTGTGTGTGTGTGTGTGTGTGTGTGTGTGTGTGTGTGTGTGTGTGTGTGTGTGCGTGTGTGCGTGCATAGCATTTTCCTTTTCAAAATCTAGTTTGTTATTATTCCACAAACATCCTAAAAATTCCTATCACCAAAATTTGTTTACTAGTATACCCATAGATTTCATTGGTAAGACCTAGAAAATGGTAATATATAGGATCTTTGATGATTTCCAATATCACACCAACATAAGGCCACAAAATGGTCAGATGCTTTCTTGATGTTCAAGCTCTCCATGTAGGTAGAAATCAACAATAATTGCATCCTACTTAGATTGCAAAAAAGATTGCCCTTCTATTATGGGGTTTCTTAAAGTTCCACATGTTAGTGAATATTCAATGATTCCTTTTTGATACTCTGCTCTCTAATTGGAATGATAGTCCATATCAATTTGATTCATTTTGATGTTGTATTATTCATCTTATTCTCTTCTAGTTGTGCCCTGGCATTCTTGAGTTCATGTAAAGATTTATAGAACAAGTGGAGCCTACCCTACACAAATCATTTTCCTTTGACAAATAATAGATAATCAAGTTTGAAGCACAAGAGGCTGGGAGAATGCTTTTAACTAGTAATTTTTGAGTGCATTTAACATGTCATGTAAAAAATTTTAATATTCCATCAAATTTGAACTAAAGAATTAAATGCTTTTGACCCTAGATCTAAAAGATTTCTAGCAAAGAGCATATTTAGTCTTCACATGAACTCAACAGTGACAGTGGACAACTAGAGGAGAAGAGGCTGGGAGCATCCTTTTAACTAGTAGTGGTAATAGATAGAAAAATCTAAAGAAAAAGATGTTGGGAGGATTCTTTTGACAACTAATGTTAAATTGAATCTAACACGTTACATTAAAACTTGTAATATTTAATTAAAATTCAACCAAAAAATTAGATACTTTTGCCCCTGAATCTAGAAGATTTCTAGCATAATGTAGTTTCCCCCCAAAAAAAATAATTAAATTCAATTGGGTTTCAAGGCTGAAATTTTTTGAAAAACAAATTCTAATTGTTGTTGTTCTTGGTTTGTTATTCACATCTGTAGTGGAAGACAATGCAAGACTGCAAAAAGAAAAGCTTGTCCATGCAAGGGCATTGAATATAGAGAATAAGTACACCAAATGGATAAGATGGATGGGTAATCTAAGCCATTCATTGTATAAACCAGCAAAGAACAAGCTTCTTCCTTCCTCTTACCTTGTGGTGGATCCTATAGATGGACTAGGGGACTTCACTTCTATTTAGGAAGCCATTGATTCTCTACCTCTCTTCAATATTTTTAGAGTTGTTATCAAAATCAATGCAAGAGTATATGAGTAAGTATGTGTAAATTAATGTGGTTTTGAAAATAATTGTGTAGGTTTCTTTGCATCAATGATTATGCTCAGTGATATATTAATAAGATGATGAAATATAATTTAAAGATTGAAAATTTAGCTGAGTTTGAAGATTGAAGAGTTGGCTTACTTCAAAAAGGATAAAATGGCACAATTTTATCTTTTGATATATTAAGATTGTAGTTTACAAATTTGGATTGAATCAACCTTGTGAGTTAGCTAAAAATATTTGGTTTTGGTATTTATTTTTCTGTTTGATAGGGAGAAGGTGAACATACCGATGACAAAAGCATTTGTAACTCTTGAAGGGGAAGGGGAAGACTCCACAGTCGTACAATGGGGAGACATGGTAGGAGCTTTAGGGTCAAATGGAAAGCCATTGGGCACATACAATAGTGCTGCTAAAGAAATTAATTCTCCTTATTTCATTGCCAAGAACATTACTTTTAAGATGAGATTTGGGATTTCTTACTTCAAATGCTTTCTATTCAGAATTGGCTTTTATCTAATTTTTGTACTTGGAATCTTGGACAATTTTGAGAAATATCACAACATATAGTTAATTCATAAGTGATAATTTTAATAGGTATTTGAATATATGTGTGGGTGTTCAGTTTGATATTAGTATGGTTTGATGGCTAAATTGTAGTGTTGTTCTTATTAATAAAGTTCAATTCTATGAAAGAACATTTGTTGATGTTGAATTTTTTTTGAAAACATAGAATACAAAACCTATTCCTCCACCAGAGGCAATAGGGAGGCAAGCAGTTGCTCTGAGAATAATAGGGGACACAACAACTTTCTTTGGGTGCAACTTCCTTGGAGCTTAGGACACCCTTTATGCCACTATTTCAAAGACCATTATATTGAAGGCTCTATGGATTTTATCTTTGGGAATGGCCTTTCACTGTATGAGTTACATACCCTTTTTGTAATTTTTGAGAAAGATTCTTAAAACAATTTTTCATATTGACCATTTTAAACAATAGATTCTAAAGTTTCATGAGGTATACTCTAACATTTTATTTGTTTTAAGTGATTCATTTGAAGTCATAGTAATGATTAATCTTATTTAAAAAGTTTAGTGATTTCTTATGAACATCATAAATAGATTAGGTAGTAAACCTAAAATAGTACTAACTATTGTGATTTATATGAACAACACACTAAGTCCTATTTAGAAACTATAATGGTTTATATGAACATCATACTCTTTATGGATTATCTAAAATTATATTAATAAATAGGTCTAATTGAAGAAGTTATACCAATAAATAGATATTATTGGAGAAGTTAGACATCATACTCTTTGATTAATTACATTAATTTGGAAATCTGAAATTATATTAATAGATAGGTCCTACTAAAGAGCCTAGACCAATAAATGGGTATTATTGAGAAGTTAATTTGATTTCATATGAATGACATGTTAAGCTTTGGTGAGCTTGGTCCATGTAGAAGTCTATTAATAGATAAATTTTAGATGAACCACTTAAACAAGTCAAAATAAACTTAATCCCTAAACACACATTTCAATATTATATTTGTTGGTGCAAGGGTGTGTGGTACATGGGATATTTGATACATATGGGGCAGTAACAACAAAAAAAAGAGAGAGTTTAGTAGATGACATATGATTTGCATTTGTGAGATGTAAAGTGACAAGGTCAGGAGCTCTATATATGGGGAGAGCGTGGGGAACATTTTCAAGAGTGGTGTTTGCAAACACCACTAGTACATTAGGTCCTCATTTTTTACCAAAGGCCTATTTTGTTGTTAAATTCATTTTTTTAAATAGATGAGCCTAATATCATCAAAATTTTGACCATGGTTAAAGTGATAGTCAAAATCTTGACTATCCAAACATATGATGTGATAATAAAAAGGGCAAAGCAATGTATATTTTGTTTTCGTGCACATAATTATAGCGGATGGGAGTTTAATCCTTGTGTCTTTCAAGAATGCCTTTTCCATGAGCTCTCTAAATTATTTGTTTTATGGGCTACTCATCAATTGCACTACAATTGGATCGTTATTGTCTTCTCTTCTTGTCATCAACGTATGGTTTCTTTGAATCTCACTCGTATGTCATTGTAAGGCCCAATTTCTCCTTGTCTAAGCAATCTCTCTTTTCTTAGAATGCTTTCTTAAGGAATAAAAACATTAGGTTTGCATTCCTTCTTAATTGGGAAGGGATTTTTTGTCTATACCAAGATTCTATGAATAAATAGGAAAGCTCCATTCCCTCTAGTAGGTTGTCATTCTTTGCAAGTTCCCATTATGGCTGGACTTAAGTGACACACTAGACAGTTTAAACAACACAAACTTATCAATTGGTCCTTGATCAAACTAGTTAGATTGTCTTATCAAAATTTCAAATATAATCAGTCATTTTATCATATGGTCATTGTGTCTTATAGAGAGAATGTATATATTCAAAACCAGATAGGTCAGTCTTATATGAGGTACCTCATTCTTGAATCCAAATATCATTATCATTGTCAAACATAAAATAGACATAAAATCATTTTGGTTATTCACTTGTTATACAAGTTAGTCTTATCTTTTTTATTTTCACAAGTCATGCACTCATGCATCTTTGGGATATCCAAAAGCTATTAGAGATGTCTGGATGGTTCATGGCCTTATTTTTTTTGTCTATTGTTTGTAGGGTTTTTTCCATGAAGTCTAAGGAGAGATATGTTGGATGTTTGTGATAGACATGTCCACCTATAAGAAAAGTATCAAATTCAAAGAAAAAACAATGTTCATGACTACCGCTACACATACCTCGACCCTTGATACCCATATGCTTAGATGGATTGGCTAACATTCCTAGTCTATTATAAGTGCTTGTTAAATGAAAAGGGAATATTCCATCTTGATATGTCAATATCTTGACCTGGACATACCCAATTTTAAAAATAAAATGGCTCAATGATGAAAAATAATTGCTCAAAAGGAATTGCTAAATTGTGGTTAATAATATCTTATTTGCAAGTTCTTTCAGTGTGACTAGTTTGATTGAGGACCATTTGATTAGTTTCCTTTTACATCCAGACCTTTCTAATCCAACCAAACTTTTTATTTACTTTTTGTTTATCATGTTGCAGTTCCTATTCATCCTATTGCCACTTACCTTGTTTTTGATCCTGTTCGCATCCATAGTTTGTTGAAGTGCAAAATGTGGAAAACTGGTATTAACACAACTTGTAGGGAATGTGTATAGAATATTTTCATGATATAGGCAAAATGGATTTGTTGAAAGGGAATTCCACAACTTTCAATAAAATTTAATCTGCATGCAAAGCAATTTGGATTCTTTCATCATAACATTTCTAGATTTTAGAGTTTGGTGCAGAGATCAAGCTCATTCAAACCCGCTACAGTATTGGAAACTGTGATTCTATGATCTACCTCTGTCATAGAGGAAGCTCAAAATCTACTTTGTTTGGCATGAATTTATATTTGTGCTTAGATTTGCTAATGGAAGTGGGGATACTATCTTTTATATGTTTAGAACTCTGTCTCAAAAGCTCCAAAATTATATGTGGTTTGTTCAATCCTCTGATAACTTAGAGATATAAATGCTTCTTTTTTCTATTTTTATGTCCAATGCTTGTTAATAAAATTTTTTTTGTTAATCCCTCTCTATACAATGTCTATTAATCCCTCATAGGTAGCTTTAGGACCTCCTTATTACTATCTTTAAAAATTGTGATTACATGCAAGACAAAATTTATGGGAAACATGGAATTCATGCACAATATGTAATATATTAAATCCTCTTTATACAAACAACGTCCAAATTTTAAAGTAATTAAATAGTTATGGTCCATATAAATTTTGATACAAGAGATAATATTGATATGTGGAAACTCATAAATGAAGTGGATTCAGTAGGTTTATGCTTTTTGGCAAATTACAAGTAGCAGTCTAGTAGCTCTCTTTGCACTATCTTATTTTGTATTATGGGTCTATCAAAAGTACAATAAAAAAAAAAAGTAGCTTTGGCTGAAACTATGTGGGGTAATGGAACTATACCATATGTTGGAGTAAATGGGAGCATAAGTGGTTATGGTGGAGGTGTAGCATGGGGCTTAGGTCAAGGTAGTAATAATCAAGAAAATGAAAGTGTTGTTGGGTATGCAAGTGGCTATGGAAGCTCTGAAAATATCTATAGTTCAAGTGCTCATGCTTATCCAACACAAAATAGTGGGAATGGAACTAAAGTGGCAACATATAGCTCAACAATAGGGGCCTATGGAGGTACATACATTGATAGTTACAATAACTCTACTTATGGAGACTCAGCTTGGAGATCAAAACCATCTGATCCTATTGGAGCACATTTAGTAGGCTATGGGCTAAGCACAGTCAGAGATGGGTTGCATAAATAAACCTTGACAACATACATTTAGGCAATTGAGATAAACTTGTCGATGGATATAGAGGTGAGACAATCAATACGATTCAAAAATAGTTTCTATTTTCTTTTGCAATGGTAATTTTTAGAGGCAAGTTTTTTTTTAGGTCTTTTTAATGGACCAATTAGGATTAGTCTCAACTTCATTCTTATTCATACTTTGTGTCAAATTTTTTGTTGTCTTCTCAAGGAACAAATGTTAAAATTTTCATGAAAATCTATTATATTTTTCATTTTTCAAAATTTGATCAATACTATATTTTGTATAGAGAATAGCCACATTCCATTTTTATATGGAAAATAGCTACATCCCATTGTAATATGACATGCCTATACATATATTATATTAAGTGCTAATTAGAGTAAGATTACATTTATGCTTGCAAATTTCATGCTTGCCTATCTATTTTTGTAGTTGAGAGGACATTACGGTCTCTCTAATCTTTTGAAGCTGAGATGATCTAGTTGATACTACAATTATTTGGAGTTTTCCTACAACCGAGATACACTAAATATATCACTGATATAATATTTATGGTTTTTGTATTTTAGCACTTTAGATAGTATGATCCAATGCATACACCAACCAAGGAATGGAAATTTTTGTGTGAAATTAATTACAAGTATTTTGGTTTGGGTCATGTTTTGGATATTAGTTCTAGCTGACGTTACAGTCAGATTTAATGATCAAGTTATGCGTTAGATATTTAGTCATGTTGTGAGTGACTTGGTCCATGTCTCAACATGTGACTTGAACTATATATCTGATTCAATTAGGTATGTTCTCTAGTTTTGTATGGGTGTCTACAACTTCTGTAATGGCAGTTGTATTAAATATTGGTCCAAACAAGCTTCTAGTTGTATCTTTGTAATTCCTCTTTCAATTTTATTTTGAAGTGTCCATGATAGACTCATGGGAAAAATAAAATCTTATTGAATCTCTTATGCCTAAGATGATCAAGTGATTGATATTGTTTTCAATTATTCTTATGTCATATTATGTAGAGCAACATGGAGGATGGACATTAATCATAGAGATAATGTTGCAAGGATTATATCCTGTTTTAAGGATGTCCACTAAGAATTTGAATGTGATGTTGAATGAAACATAGGAGTTCTAGTTTTCAATAAATCAAATTACAATTTGTATAATGATGTTTGTTAAATTTTAGCTTTGCTTTTAACAGTATATCTACATATTAGGTTGGTACCTTTTTACAATTTTTAGTATGGCACACAAGTGAAATCTATAAAATGCATTATTTGGGTTATTATTTTTCATGGTAACGAAATGTTGTTGAGATCATTGTGAATAGAGAATTGGTCACTATCTGCCAAGTCTTGGTGAGGTCAATACTAATAGGATGTGCATGCTCAATTCTCCCTTGTTATGCCTTTTGGTTTGGTCAATACTCTACAGTATAAAAGTGAAACTACTTAAGTATGAGCCTTGAGGCTATTGCAGCTCACCTCCTTTTTTTCACAATTCCCATTTTCTTATTTCTTACTAAATATATATATTTTATCAATAAAAGGTTAAAGTCAAGATCATTATTATTATGTGTTGTGACCAATTCTCATATAAGATACTCACAATTTACCATTGTGTTGTAGGCTCTTGCCTTATATATAATGTATTGTTATTTATTAGGCATATATAACAATACAAATATCCATAACTTTTTAAATTAAATTTGAGATTAAGATACAATATTCTTTACCATGGTTTCTCATTATGTCTTTAACTTTTCATTATTGTAGTTATATACTAGCAATAATTCATTCACTTGTGGATGAACCTATTTAAGATCCATACACATGTTACTTTGTTTGAAACCTAATTTCAAGCTTCATGAAGAAATCATCTATAATAGAAACTTTAGTTTGAATGTGCCTATACATCTATTCCTACTTGAAAAATCTTGGATGCTAGAGTGATGTAGGTGTTTGTCTTTCACCACATTAGTGCAAGGGAAGTTTTTTAGGCAAGTTTGCCTATACATCCACTTCTTGGAAATAGGGGTGATGTAGGTATCTAACTTTCACTACAGTAGTGTAAGAAAAGTCACATTTGGAATTGTATCCACACATCCATACCTATAATGGCTTTAAAAAAATGCAAGGGTTGGCACATCTTGGGTTGGCATGTTGCTTAAACAATAGTCTTAAATCTGATTTCTCATAAGGCTGTAACAATAACAAGGGAGTTACCCTTGGTCTATACTTCTTGCATTAGAAAATTATAACTTCTCTCGAACCCTTCAAAGCCATGAAAGTCTCTGCTTCATTGTTATTTTCAGAAATGCTAACTATAAATGACCATTCTATGAAAGCAAATGCCCTAACCCTCATAGGATGGTCTCAAACTAACATGTATCATACTATCCTAACCATTACAATGTAGAAAGATTAATTGTGCAAGGTGATGCCTTGACCCTCATAAGATGGTCTCAAACTAACATGTATCATACTATCCTAACAACTAGAATGCAAAAAGAAAAATTGTGCAAGGTGATCACCATACTTGTTATGATTGAAGGAACACTAATTATGAGGTTTGGTTATAGTAGTGAGCAATCTTCTTGAACAAGATTATGTTTTTATGATTGGGATGAGTTTATTATGTTAATCTAATGCTAAAACATCTTTCATTTAGTTGAAACCTCATTGGAGAGTCATATAATGAGCAAGCCCTAGTTAGATGAGGGTTTGTAAGAGCAATTTGGGGCTTTCATAGTTACAAGGTATATGAGATCGAATTGGTTGTAATTTATTTTGATTGGGGTTAAATAAAAACACTTTTGAAAGCTTGAGGGCTAGAAGCCAAATATGTCACACACTTGTTCTGTAAAAGTGGGGTCGAATAGGCCAAAAACCAGTGACAATCATCTATTGGGGACTGTTGGTCCAAAACACCAATATCTAATTTTTAGATATGTGGAAATATAGCCAATTGGGTATCAAAATATGTGATTATGAGTCTTTTGGGGCATCTAGGAGGAAAAAAATGCTCACTGGAGACTTAATTGAAAATTAGGCCTAGTAGGATAGAAAGTTGGGTTTACAAATGAAATGAACATCTAGAACTTTGAAAATAGTTTGTTTGTGTTGGATTAAGTTAGGGGAAGATAGTAGGAGTCTTGTAGCAAACTTGAAGCACTTTTGCACATAGTTGGCCAAAAAGCCAAAAAGCCCTAGTTGCTCTCCAACACATGATGTGGAGAAATTAGACTACTGCACTCTTAAACTTGATTCTATGAGGAGTTTCATGGCCTAATATGACTCTTCCTTCTTTTTTTGGCCTGATAAACCTTAGATGCGAGTATGAAGATGGTCATGTCTTGTCTTGAAAGCTGTTCTAAGGTTTTCCAAGCTCCTAAATAGCTATGTTTTAGTGATTTTTCATTCTCAACACCTGAATCTACTTTGAAAATTTTGGGTGTAGCCTTCATTAAGGTGGATTCTGACCACTAAATGTTATTCATAAATGTTCAGTCCTACATAGGGATGGTATATAATGGAATAAACACATAGTAGAATATAGGTGAAAATGGAAATTAAGGTAAATAAGGATTTCATCTAGCCTCCTCACACAAATTAGGGTTTCCATACTAAAAGTGTAAATAGCTAACGAAATCACCAAATTGCATACAAATAGGTTTGTAAAATAGGATGCATGGGCCTAGCTAACACCCATTTTTAGTTTTAACACTTTGGCATCATGTTTTATTAAAATTGAAAGTTGATTTACTATTTTTAAGTTTTGTAATAATTAATCATTATATAAATTAATAGTGTTTAAAATAACTTTTGAAAAAATCCATTGCTTGTCAGAGCTAGATGAAAAGGGAGATGACCAAAATTAAATCCAGAATGAAAATAAAGCTCTTTTATATAGAAATTCTAGAGGATGTTGATCCAAGGAATTTTAGAAATTAATAATTTTTAACCAAGCTAATTTTTGAATAATAATTCAGTCTGAACAAGGAGGATTTACTCCTAGACTAATTTAACTTCATTTTAAAGTACTGGCTCTGAATTTGTATTGATTAGACATTATTTTAGAGTGGTAAAGTTGTAATATGGATAATATGGTAACAAAAGGTGATCAACGCCAATGGTAGTCACCTACTATTAAATAAATTAGGAACATCTTAGAGGAGACTTGGATTGTATTGGCTATGTCATTTGTGATTCTTCTGATAAAGTGTTAAATTGTTGATAAAAGTAACAAAAGTACTTCATCCCAGACAAATAGGTGTTGAAGCTCCACTTCTTGTCCTCCAAATGATTAGAGCTTTTAATATGGATAATATAGTAATCAAAGGTGATTGAATGGCATTTACCTTGCATTTAAAAAATTGGCAATATTCGAATAGGAAAATTAGGAGCATCATGAAGGAGGCTTGGTCATATTGGATATCATTTTAAAATTTACCATATAGCATTGTTTAAGAGATGGTAGTGTTGTAATTTTTATTTAACATTCACATTGATCAACACTAACAACATATGATAAAGGTGATATTTTTAATATGGACGATATAGTAATCAAAGCTGATTGAATGGTAGTTAACTTGTGTTTAAAAATTTGGCAATATTCAAATTGGAAAATCAAGAGCACCGTGGAGGACGGTTGGTCATACTGGATATGATTTTGAAATTTACCATACAAAATTGTTTAAGAGACATCAATAGCATATGATAAAGGTGATTGATGATACATCATGATGGCTAGAGTTGTTCTAAGTGGTTTTATGTTGCTATCAGTTATACTCTATTATAAGATAGGGTTTAGTTCCTAGACTCATTTTCTCAAAGCTCTCTATAGTAGTGTTCACTGTGACATGAAGCCCTCTCAACTACATCACTCCATCGTGAGACAATTCACTTTCTATAGAGAGATAACTATTTCAAGGCTAAAGTGTGAAGAACCTCCTTATAGCAATATCGTGAGAATGCTCGAAATAACAGAATACAAAGTGATAGCAGAACTTAGAAGGAATCTACTGATCGCAGGCCACTTCGAGGGGGTAACCTCCTTTGAGCAAGCTCAATACAATAAATTCGTCCGTGCCCATCAAGGGCCTCAACCTATTCTTATATACTGAGTACGATCTAGAAAAGTAATACTACCTATGCATGTGGGATAATAAAATATACTTACGGGACGACTTACAAAGCATATGCGTCCAGCAACACTATTCTAACAAAATAAACAGAAGGAACACACAGGTTCCTAACATCCCCTCTCCCTTAGAAAAAAGCTTTGTCCTCAAAGCTTAAGGTGTGGAAATTGTTGTTGAACCTGAAGAAGGGGTTCCCAGGTAGCATCCTCTGGTTGCATGCCATGCCACTGAATCAAGACCTCAGAGATGGAGCGAGAGCGAAGCTGGCGAGTGCGCTGGTCAATGATTGCCACCGGCTCCAGGATAATGGATCCTTCCGTATCCATTTCAGGGAGAGTAGTTTGTGCTCTGACAGTGGTACCCAGAACTTTCTTTAGACAAGAAACATGAAAGACTGGATGAATGCGGGAAGAAGGAGGAAGTTCCAGTTTATAAGCAACTGAACCAATCTTCTGCAGAACCTTATAAGGCCCATAAAATTTTGGGGCCAGCTTATGACGCCCTTTCAGCTGTAGGGAGGATTGTTTGTATGGCTGTAGACGAAGAAAAACCATATCCCCAACTTGAAATGAGCACTCAGAACGGTGTTGATCTGCTTGCTGTTTCATCCGATTATGGGCCATGTGAAGATTATCCTATAAGGTACGAAGAATCTGATCCCTACTGCGGAGAACTATGTCAACTGCCTGGACTGGTGAGCTGTTGGGAGTGTAGGGAAAGAGCACTGGAGGTGCCTGACCATAGACTGCTTCATATGGAGTCATTTTAGAGGCAGTGTGGTAAGAGGTATTGTACCACCATTCAGCTAAAGGGAGCCACTTGGCCCACTGATGTTGCTATTCGGAAGTGAAGCAACGAAGATAAGTTTCCAAGCATTTATTGACAATTTCAGTTTGACCATCAGTTTGTGGGTGATAGCCCGAACTCATCTTCAGTTTGGTGCCAATTTTCTGAAACAGTTCAGTCCAAAAATGACTGGTAAAAGTTGCATCACGATCAGAGACAATGGAAGAAGGGAGTCCATGAAGACAAAATATCTGGTCCATGAAGATTTGTGCAATAGAGGAGGCAGTATAGGGGTGGCTGAGGGCACAAAAATGACTATATTTCAAGAGACGATCAACCACAACCAAGATCACTGTCTTGCCACCGGATTTAGGAAGCCCTTCAATGAAATCCATAGAAATATCAGTCCAAATCCGTGTAGGGATGGGCAATGGTTCGAGCAAGCCAGGAAGGAGGGTCATTTCACCCTTGTGGCGTTGGCAAGTATCACATTCAGCCACCATCTGTTGAATCTTCTGTTTCATCCCATTCCAAAAGAAGTTTCTCCTTGCTCGCTCATAAGTTTTGAGGAAGCCTGAGTGCCCTGCTAAAGGAGAAGCATGGAGTTCATAAAAAATAGCCTGATGTAGAGCTGGGTTCTGATGAAGCACTAGCCGACCCTTGTATCGAAGAGAAGCACCATCCCAAGAGTAATGTGGTATAGCAAAAGGATTATTGGCTAGCTGGTGAATGATTTGAGATAAAGAAGAGTCACTGTCATAGCCCTGCTGAACAGACGCTAACCAATTGGGAATGGGCATAGAAATAGCGAAAAGGGAAGCGTGATTATCAAATGTGCGAGAAAGAGCATCTGCCACAATATTCTCCTTACCCTTCTTGTAGGTGATCTCATAATCATACCCCATGAGTTTGCTGACCCATTTCTGTTGTGTAGGAGAGGATACCCGTTGTTCCAGGAAGTATTTCAGACTTTGGTGATCGGTTCTGATGCAAAAATGACTCCCTAAGAGGTATGGCCGCCACTTCTGTACAGCATGCAAAATAGCCATCATTTCTTTTTCATAAGTAGAGAGGGCTAGATGCTTACCAGAGAGGGCTTTGCTAGTGAACGCAATAGGATGGTCATCTTGCAGGAGAACAGCACCCAATCCATTGCCGCAAGCATCACTCTCAATAGTGAAGGGTTTGGAAAAATCTGGCATCGCGAGAACAGGTGTACTGCACATAGCCTGTTTTAGTTGTTCAAATGCAGTCTCAGCAACAGGGGTCCAGGAGAAGGCATCCTTTTTTAACAGAGCTGTCAATGGTGCTGCAATTTTCCCGTAATCTTTGACAAACTTGCGGTAGTAGCCAGTCAACCCCAAAAAACCCTGAAGGCTCTTGAGAGTTTTAGGATGCAGCCAAGTTTTCATGGCATCTATTTTTGTAGGATCCACCCGCACGCCATGGTGTGCAACAATATGCCCAAGATACTCCACTTCCTCCTAGCCAAACACACATTTAGATAGTTTTGCACAGTGTTGATGATCAGAGAGAAGTTGCAAGACAAGCTCCAGATGATGGAGATGCTCAGCCCAAGTTTTGCTATATATGAGGATATCATCAAAGAAGACCAGAATGAATTTCCGGAGGTATGGTCGAAATATGTTATTCATCACTGCCTGAAATGTTGAAGGAGCATTCATGAGGCCAAAGGGCATGACTAAAAATTCATAGTGACCATCATGTGTGCGGAAGGCAGTTTTAGGTATATCCTCCTCATTAACCCGAATTTGATGATACCCAAAACGAAGATCTAACTTGGAGAAAAAATGAGCCCCATGAAGTTCATCAAGAAGTTCATCAACAATTGGAATGGGAAACTTGTCCTTTATAGTGAGATGATTAAGTGCTCGGAAATCAATGCAGAGTCGCCATGACCCATCTTTTTTGCGAACAAGTAGAACTGGTACTAGGGCGAATAATACCTTGCTTCAGTAAGTCACAGACAAGTATCTCGATTTCGGTCTTCTGATGAAATGGGTAGCGGTAGGGCCTGATGTTGGGCAGAACACTACCAGGAAGGAGCTGAATACGATGGTCCTCTGGACGAGAAGGAGGTAATCCCACAGGTTCAGCAAATACACCAGAATACTTGTCCAAAATGTGTTGGAGATCGGCAGGAGTGCTAGAGACTGCTGATGGCTGCATCTGAATGGAATGGAGCTGAGCGATGACACCATGTGAATTCTTCTTAAGAATTTTTTCCATACGGTGTGAACTGATGATGCTGAGAGACCCTGGTTGTAAGCCTTTCAAAGTGTGTTGGTGCCCCTCGGCTGAAAACTGCATCCAAAGTTCAGCAAAATCCCAGAGAATGGGGCCAAGAGTGCGTAACCATTGGGCACCCAAAACCACATCACAGCCACCTAAGGGTAAGGCAAACATGTCAGAGCACATGTTATAATCTCCAATAGAGAGACGCACATTGCGACATTTCCCTTTACAAGGTAAAGTGCCCCCATTGGCAATCATGACTTCAAAGCTAGAGCAGGGATGGATAAAGCAATCAGCCTGTTTGGCTATTCGTGGATCAATGAAGTTATGAGTGCTACCAGAATCAATGAGTATAGTAAGAGGGATCTTCTTGAAGAAACCCTGGACCCGCATAGTTTGTGGAGTAGTGACTCCTGCCAAAGCATGGACAGATATCTCTGGTGGAGCTTCTGGTGAAGGAGGTTCAGGCTGGTGAGGCTCAACCTCATCATCCACTGTTTCCTGAGCATCTACATATTCTTCCAGTTCCGGTGGAGAATCCACATCCAAGAGATAGAGCTTTTGCTGAACACATCTATGGCCCCGAGACCATTTCTCATCACAATTATAACAAAGCCCTTTGTCTCGCCTGACTCGCATCTCTGTTTCAGACAAGTGCTTGATCGGAGTAGTTCTGGGAGTTGGTATGACTGGAGGGTTGTGAGAACCTGTATTTCTGAATGGAACAAAATTAGATCTGGAGCATTGTAGAGCACTAATCTTGTCTTCCGCTAACTTAGCCAACCCAAGGGCTTCCATCATTGTAGTAGGTCAAAACATTTTGACTTCTGAGCGAAGTGCATCCTTCAGACCACTGACAAAACAACTACGGAAGAATTCATCAGACAAGCCCTCTGTGTAATTAGCTAATTTTTCAAACTCTGTCTGGTATTCTCTTACAGTGCCTGTTTGACGCAGTTTAGTGAGTGCTCCTGTGAAATCATCAAAGGAACTAGGGCCAAAGCGCTCCAAAATGAGGGTGCACAATTCTCTCCACGTTGGGCCTACATTAGCATTGATGTACCAACAGAACCATTGAAGAGCTTCATGTTCCAAATGAAAAGATGCAAGGGGGACTTTGTGGTTATCCAAAGTATTATGCAAGCTGAAATACTGCTCTGCCCTATAGATCCATCCAGTCGGATCAGAACCATCGAAGCGTGGAAAATCAAGCTTTGGTCCACGGAAATTTCCAGAAGAGGACCCAGTATCTCCTGAATGGTTTCGGCTCATGGCTGACTGCTGAAAGTTAAGACCCAGAATTTTGTCATCCAGATCTTGAAGTTTGGTTTTGAGGGATGCAATTTCCTCTTCCATGATTTTTGCTCCTGTACGCGTAACAACCATAAAGCAAGGTTTTTTTTTTTTTTTTTGGAATGGGTAGAAGATGAGAAACAAAAACTTTTTTAGTTACGACAAACTTGGATTTGGGTAAAACTCATATAGGAAATGGGTGTTCGACGGGTGGTGGAAGACTATCTGGGGACAAGGGAAAAAGAAAAATGAGGGTTTCAAGGGTAGGGAGGTGAAATGAGGCGAACAGTCCAAGAGGGATAAGGGAGCAAAATGAGGAATTGAATCTTGTGGCTCAGTTTGGTGGCGATTGGATGAGAGGTGAAAAAGATAGGGCAAACCCTAAAATTAGATAAATGAGGGATTTAGGGCTTTGATATGTAAAATTTGGGGTTGGGTCGCCAAGGAAGGAAGTATGCGAAATGATATTGCAGACGTTCTGCGGAAGTATGAGCAAAAACAGAAAGCAAACAAGGAAGCTACGACTAAAAAACAGAAAAATTTTTACTCTGTTTTTTTTTTTTTTTTTTTTTTTTTTTTGAACAGTCGACTTAGAAAAATTCACTCACAGACAGAACAACTGAAAAGAGTTATTGCAATAACAAGAGATATTAGAAGTGAGAGGAACCTGAAGGCCACGACAGAAAAAAAATTTGATGTAATTTCCACCCAGCGAGCCCAAGAGAGTGCTCTGATACCAGATGTGAAGAACCTCCTTATAGCAATATCGTGAGAATGCTCGAAATAACAGAATACAAAGTGATAGCAGAACTCAGAAGGAATCTACTGATCGCAGGCCACTTCGAGGGGGTAACCTCCTTTGAGCAAGCTCAATACAATAAATTCGTCCGTGCCCATCAAAGGCCTCAACCTATTCTTATATACTGAGTACGATCTAGAAAAGTAATACTACCTATGCATGTGGGATAATAAAATATACTCACGGGACGACTTACAAAGCATATGCGTCCAACAACACTATTCTAACAAAATAAACAGAAGGAACACACAAGTTCCTAACATAAAGAAGGTATTCTTTTTTCAAAAAGACAAAGTGATGTAGGTATATTGCAGAGATCCTAGGAAAAGATTTTGTTGAAGGGGCCACCTGTAGACACCTAAAAATCTTTAGAAAATAAAGTATTTTTATTTTCTGAAAAAGTCCTGATGACATCATCATTTATTAATTAATTAATTATTTAATTAATTAATTAATTTTTATGCCATTAAATCCTTTTATCTTAATTAAAAATATTTAATTAAGGAATCCCTCCCAAAAATGTTTAAATCTTATTTAAACATTATTTCCTTATTTATTAATTATTTAATTAATAAATTAACCAAAAATCCTAAAATAAATAAAAAATTTATTTTTTGCCCAAAACTTGGCCAATTTCCTTAAGACCACTAACCTCTTCCAAAATCTTCTAATCCTTCTTTAATTTCGATTAAAGGCTAATCTCATCATTTCCTACCCCTAACCCCAACTCAAAATATTTAATTAAAATTAAATATTAATCCTCGTGTTTATTAAAAAAGTTTTAATAAAAATCTCCTCAACCCAAACCCTTGAAATAAATAAAACTTTATTTATTTCCTAAAAATCTAATTTATCCTCATCCTAGGAAATTCTAGACTATTCTAGAAAGTCTTTATCCTCATCTAAAATCTAGACTCTTCTAGAAGATGTCTTTAAACCTAATCCTAATCCCCTCCTAACCTTGTCACATTCCCTAAACATGGGTTAAAACTTACTAACCCAAGCCAAAGTTAACAAATATCTCCTCCTTCACCCACCCTCATTAAATGCCATCCACTTGCCTATCCCTAAGCTAATCCTAAACCATCCTAATCCATCCTCTAATCATTTGCACAAGCCTAAACAAGCTTAAAACCTTCCTAATCAAGTCCAAGTCGAAATTGCTCTCATCACCCTCAAAATATCTCAACCATAAAACTTTATGTAGTCCACTAGGTCATAAATGACTCTTACAAGCCCTTTTATTGCTCTTACAAGTCATTATGAGGGTCTTTATGAAGATTTTATCCCTTGAGCCTCCTTTGTTGACTCATCCTTCCCCTTTCCTCCATCCTCTCACCATGTGACATGTGTCACTCCTTGATTGGCTATAAGGAAGTACAATCCATGTGCTCTCCTCTCATGCAATCTGAGCCCTCCATAAGCTTTTTCCCATCCTTGCATCTTAGCCCTCAAACCCTCAAGCCTCTTGCCTATAAATTGGATCCTTCCCCTTTGCAAAATAACATAATCCATGAAGTAAAGTTATAATGCTATTTTGAGAGCCAAATCCATACTAAAGCCATCTATCCACATCAAAAATCCACAATCATCAATTGAAGCCTTTGGAAGCATATTGAGCATACATCGTATCCATTTAGATAAAGCTACTCAACAAGAGAGCTTCTTATTGAGAGAGTCCATTAATTGCTCATATTCTCAATTAAGAACTCATCTTAGTCTATCTTGAAGTTTATGAATTTTGTTTAGTTTGTAGAAGCTTTATTTAAATTTGGTTTCTATTAGCATACTAACATTGCTCATATACACCACCAAGCACCAAGTAAATTCCAAAGTTTCTTCATTTCTTGTCATTAATTTCAAACATGGTGATAGCAATTTGCATTGCTATGATTTCTAGGAATATACCTGCATTCATTATCACTTAAATCTATTATAATATAGGTTTGGCTTTTCTAGACTCATTTTCATGGAGCTGTCTCTACTACTTCACTCTATTGTAAGACAAATGAAGAGAGATGACTCTACATCTTCACTCTATTTGGGAACTCACAAAGATTGAACATGCAAATTATTACATAGAAAGAAATGAATGAACACAATTCAACTTGCATTAATGTTATAAACTATGAAATAGAGATATTAAATGCATAATCTTCAACTTGCATAGATATCAACCATGAAATAAAGATATTTGCTGCGTTAAATTTATTGTTGAAGATTTTTCAAACTATAGTTTTATTTCAAATTTCACATTTTAAAGAACTTGTTTGATCTTGAATATTCAGTTGAATTTATCTTGCGTCTAAATATAGATATATAAACTATCAGTGTTGGAGCTCTATTTCTCATGACAGATTTTGAGTTTTTTATCACTTCATGTTTAAATCTTTTAGGCTTTGAAGAAATTTTTGGATGGAGATGCCACATTAATGTTAGATCCAAAAATAAATAGAAACCCTACTACAAACTTGGTGATAGAGAAAGTGTTATTAAGGAGTGGTTAAAAGGCTTGGTAGTGATTTGGTTTTGATCAATCAAGTATGCTTCATGTGTCTAGAATTTGTCTACTCAAAATTTAGCTCTTATTTATGGCCTATTATTATTATGAGCTTTATAAGTTTATATAGTTCATTTCTCTATTAAAAATTGATATTAAATTTTGGTTTTCTTTGTGTTGTACATAATCCAAATTAGCCTCACTATCTTGAACTTCACTTATTCATCTATGATAGTGCTTTAAATTTTTTTAAATTATCTCTCCCTTATGCCACTTTGCATCTTCTAGATTAGTAAGGGGTTTCTCCTTTTCTACTATACCAACCATTCCAATTGCATTTGATGATAGTGATTATCTATGCTATGGCCCTTTTTGTATGTTCTTTTCTGGGCTTCTTTTATATAAAATATCTATGATTTGATTATGATCTATAAGAATGGGGATGGAAGACAAGCTGCTGATGATATTTATCATTCTTAATTTTTGAAGTCACCACCATAGATATTGTAGGCACATTATTAAAAAACACATTGATATGTTAGCATTGTGAATTTTCCCATCTGTTTACTTCTAAAGTTTATAATTTTTGGACCATTCCTTAATGTTGCTCCCAAACACTACATACTCTCAGGCATTGCCTTCATAGCTAACTATTTTAATATTGTACTCTATAAAATGGCCACTTTTATGTGTTCTACCAAAGATTTGGTGCCTCTTGTAGCTTCTCTATCAAGTAAAGAAAAATCCCTATTATGTTCTTTAGATTAATGAAATACTTATAACATTAAAAAAATGTTTAGAATTAAACCCATTTATTTCTTATTACAGGGCTACATCAGCCTTATGCTCAAAAAAAGAAGAGGAAGCCTCATGTTATAAGATTAGAACCAAAGGAGCCATAGGAGAATGTCGAAGGTAGTCACGATGTGCCTATTAGAATTGTGACTATCTTTGACATTCTCCTATGGCTCTTGTGGAATATTGTTTTTTTATTGTAGGTTATTCAAGGATTGCAATATTTACCTCCAGTGTTCACCATTTCTTTAACCAGACCAGAGATCTCCTCAAAATTTTGTCACTCCAATTTCTTCCAACATTAATATTTGTAACCCTCTCAACCACTATTATTTGTAATCCCCAATATGTTGGGAAGGGAATCTGGCTAAGATGGATTTTGATCCAACCTTGTATTTGTTTTTGGAGGTTCTTCTATCAAAAAATCATCCCCTTGTATTAATTGGATGTTATAGTTCATAAATGGATGTATGAAGTATGTAATTAGATGTTAATGGGGAATTTAGATTGATGTTAGGGGGAGGTGGGTGAGGCCAAATGAGTTTCCACCCTCACGTGGTTGGCCTTGTTAAGTAGAGAATATTATAGTATTCTTGAAACTAAGTGAAGCTCAAAGTAACATACCAAGGAATCAAAAAACCCAAATCCATCTACCTCTCATCTTCTCATCCCAATAAGTCATCTTTTCTATCAATAGCGCCTTTTTTTTGCAAAATATTTGGAGGTTTTTAGAATGTTGAACCTTAAATATTTATTCTAGATGTTAATTTTGTTGAGATGTGGAGAATCACTTTGTCTTGTGTGGGGACGTTCTAGAATCTTGATAATGGTTTAAATATGAGTTGACTATAGGTTCTTTATGCACCAAATTTCTATAGAGATCTTCCCATTCTAGACCATCTTGATGCATAGTTTCAAATTTGATAGGATTTTTCTGGTTGGAGAGGGAGACTTCCACCATTAACCTCTATTGTTTTCTTGATGTCCATATCTTGTTCCCAAGGTGCCATTTTACCACAACTTAGATGTAGGATAAAGTAGTGAAATGTTTCCTTATAGCTACCATTACCAATTCCATTTTTTTACAAGTTTGAATAATGGATATTTAATATATTCATTTACTACACATCCCACATTCATGGATTTCCATGAGATGACATCACTTTAAAGCAAGAATAACGTGCTTGTCTATTCTTCTGTATTTTTCATATGTATCTAACAACTACCATTACCAATTCTATTATTTTTCAAGTTTGAACAATGCATATTTATTATATCCATTTACTGCATATCCCACAATCATGGATTTCCATGAGATGACATCACTTTGAAGAATAATGTGCCTTGTCTATTCTTTTGTATTTTGCATATGTATCTATCATTGCATTTCCAACAATAAAAATTATTTGACGATAATAGTATTTTCATCATACTTTGATGGATGTCTAGGACCTACTCTAGAGCTCCCATTTTGGCATGCGGGGGGAAGATGCCAACAAAGGTTGCACTCACCTTTATTTTTGCATGTGAGTTTTTGGTCTATTCATTTAGCATAAGGATTTTTTTTCTCTTCAATTCCTTTCAGCAAAAATAGATTTGGATATTGATTTTCTTTAGGAATTCTCTTTTAGTTGAGCTCACAAGGGAGATCAACTAGCGAAGATGCTCTGTTAGCTTTTAATATGCTTCATAGATGAGATTGCATTATATGGTTTGAACAAGATGTGGAAAAAAATAAAGTGTGTGATATTTCAGAAGATTGAAGATGAGCTCATTCCCAAGTGTAGTAATGAATCTCAAAGCTCCTTTAGCTCAAGCATATCATGTCCTTTGGACAATCTTTCTAAATCTGCATCAACACTGTATCCTTCAGGTGTTTGATTCTTCATCTTTCTTCTTGCCATTTCTCTAATTGTAAGATTTGCAAAGTGATTTTATAGATAAATTTGATATAATCTTCATTTTCGATATAATCTTCTTGAAAGATTCACAAAGTGATTTTATAGATAAATTTGATATTTGAGCTAAATAATAATGCTCTTTTCATTAATAGTTCCTATTGTAGTTAGTGCCTATGACTAACATCATGATCTTTTGTAGAAAAATTTTGGGAACTAGAAGAAGAGTAGTACTTATTATTTTATGAAGTCTTATTTGCAGCCAATCATCCTATGGATTGGTGCAATGTTGATTTGTAGGTAATACCATTATAGATCTTGCATTGTTACTATGCTTATTGGGGCTTGCATTATATAATCAATTGTTTTATCTAATGGTTAGTGTATTTTGAATTTGATTGCTTGGATTTGGAATAAATTGGTAGCAGATATTATTTTTGTTAAGGGAAGTGTTAGGTATATTACAATAATGGATTTCTTTCTAGAGCATTTGATCCTTTTCTGACCGCCTCTGAAACAAGTCAAGCTATCAAGCAACGCCTCTTAAACTTTGTGAGATCGATCCTGAATGTAATGGCATTTGTATATTATACATCTTGGTAAATCATAAATCACTGTCAACCATCTTATTATTTGTATATTATACAACTAGGTAAGATATTGAATCATATGATGGTGTAATGCATGTAGATTATATTAAATAATCAACTATTCCATATAATTTTGTGCAACATGATTCAACAGGTACATAAATCTACCACTAAGCACTAGAAAAACTTGGAAATGAGAAATGTATGCTATCATCATTTTTTTTATTATTCTATAGAACAATTCTTATGGTTTAAGTTTGTTAGCATCAATTTGTAATTTCTGTCGAAAATCTCTATATATCTTTTCTTGCTAGATAGGGTTGCTTAGTTTTTATGTAAATTCCTTTTGTTTTGTAGCTTGGACTTGAATTTACCACCAATGCTCTTTATACTATAGTGGGGGTGGCCATATTGGCCTTGTTTGTTTAGCTTCTGGGCTCTTCTATTCAGAAGGTGATCTTTGCTGGAGGTTTTGGAACAATATTGTTGACTCTAGTTGGTCATGAGGTAATTAATATTACTTTATTATATCATTAGAAGGGGCTCCACCTTAGCTATGGTGTATTATTAATAGTTTCTTCAAGTGTTTGATGTTGTAATGTGTGCTTTGAGTTTTAGACTTTAGTTTATACCTTCTAACAATAGGACTACTTTGCTTCATTAGAATCATGAATAAGGAATGTAGAGGTAAGATTTTCTAGGTTTTTATTAAGAAAATGTTGATATTAAAGCATTAGGGCTTCTAAAATAGTTTCTTGGCATTTTATGCAAATTTTTTTGGTGTAATTTAAGATTTGAAGAAAACTATTGAAATTTTTCTTGTTCTTCCTATCTATCTTTCCCATTTTCCCAGTGTTGATATTATTCTCCATCAAGCTATTGTGGAAAATTTCATGTCCATGTTATCTTTTATATTTTGGACATATCAGACACACCTTCTTCATTAGATTTTTAATTTATTATATCTTAAGTTTTAATATTTACCGAGCTCTTTTGATTGTAGTTTTTTTGCAACTATATGTCAAGCATAATGCTCCATATAACCCAACCATTTGTTGCAAATGAGTGGTTAAAAACCAAGATTGATGGGTATGAAGTTTTTGGAACTATTGAGGTTGGTAATATATCATTACATGCTTCAATAGTACATAAAATAGTTGCATTTATGTACAACATCTCAAAAGATGTTGAACTTGAAAAGATAGTGGTTTGTATGCTTCTCTTTATCATGTTGATAGAGGTATAATTTGATTTCCATTTTATTCAGATTATTTTCAAACACTTATTTATATATATTTCTTAATTTTATGTTTTTTAGTATGTTGGTTGGTGGTCACCAACTATTGTTAGAGGGGATGACCAGGAGGTTGTGCATATTTCGAATTGCAAATTTACTATTATTGCAATACAAAACATTAGTCAAAAGTCACACTGGCATATAAAAACTCATTTTTCTATCTTGGGAGTCTTTTTATATGATGATTTACTGTCAATCATGTACATTTTCTATCAAAAAATTCATATTCTAAAAATTTGAGATGCTGGAACTTTTGTGGATGTGCAGGCCATCAGAACATACTATAGAGAGGATGATGAACTTATTCTCAATTGTTAGACTCAGGAAAGTGATACAAATTGTAGAATCTTAACATATGGTTGTTCAAATTTTGTATCTCCTAAATGATTTCCTTTAGTGTATAACTTGTTGTGCATAGTTGCCAGGTTTTCTTATTAAATCAGGCATATTAGTTACTGTTGATTTTTTTTAGACATTCTATAAAATAGTTCACATGCCTTGTGTATGATATGACATTTTGTATGCATCTTGCACTCTCTCATCTAGCTGATGATGCTAAAAAAAACACACAATCAAATCCAAAATGAACTTGCATTACAAGTGGATTGTGGAAATCTAATATTTATATGTTTAAGTTGTGATTGTCCTAGTAGACATGCATGCAAAATTAACAATATTAGATTTCCACAATCCATTTGTGATGCAAGTTCATTTTGGATTTGATTGTGTGTGTTTTTTAGCATCATCATTTCAGATCACTCTTTGTAATCCATCATCAGTCAGATGAAAGAGTGCAAGATGCATGCAAAATGTCATATCATACATAAGGCATGTGAACTATTTTATAGAATGCCTAAAAATAATTTACACTCAGGCATTGGTAGAAATTTTTACCTTCATTGGTCAAAATTTATACCAATGCTTGGGTGTTTTCTACCTTCATTGGTCAAAATTTCTACCTTCATTGGTTAAAATTTTCTACCTTCATTGGTCAAAATTTCTACCTTCATTGGTCAAAATTTATACCTTCATTGGTTGAAATTTCTACCTTCATTGGTCAAAATTTTCTATCTTCATTGGTTGAAATTTTGACCAATTCTTAGCAGAACTTGCACCATGGCTATGGAAGGTTTTTGACCAATGGATTGGTCAAGTTTGGTCAAAGTTTGGTCAAAAATTGGGTCAAAATTTTGACCAATAATGGTCAAAAAATGGCCTCAAATGTAGTAGTGCCAAATTGGTGTGAGTAATCTCAAAGTTGCTCAAGTATAATGCAACAATATCATCCTTCAGGTTATAAGTCACCATCTTAGTAATGTTGTTACCTATGTCTTGATCAAAGACTATCCTAGCTAAATTTTTAGTCCTCTTAGATTTCATGGCTCTGGCAGTGTATTACTCGCGACATCATCAATGGGGAAGCACATCAAGACCAAAATCCTTTTCTTATTGATTGAAGCCACTAGCCAATTGGGTGTGGAATCCAAGGCCTTTTGAAGTTCCTTATCTTTAACTAGAGTGCCCAAGCTATCTGTCCTTTATGGAGAAGTCCCTATTATCATCTGAATATGATGAAGGTTATCAATCAAGACACCACCAGAACCTTGATTAGGCTCGTTATCAACCTAAATGGCTTCACTTGACCTAATGGGTGTTGCTGTATTGCTTCTTCTTTAAGAACAATATTTTTTTTATGAGAGGAGGACTACTTATTTGTGCCTTGTTAATTCTTGTAGACCTCTTATTACCTATAGATTTGAAATGAACATTAGAATAGGAATCAATTTATTTCCAAACATGCGATGCCTTTTTCATTATTAACCAAGAATTGGTCCTTTCAAACACTATGTTTGTTCTCTCAAGGAGGTTATCCTCTTCTTTAGATTCCCAATTAATGATTGCTTTGCTAGAAATTAAAGATTCTATTATTTGAGTGCTTGTCAAATCTACTTTATCTTCTTTTATACTAGAGACATCAATATCAAAATTTAAATGGAAAAGTTTAATTTGGGAAATGTTGAACCTTTCATATTTCCTCCTCCAAACTTCTAGCTCATCTACACAATCTTCCCAATAGTCTTCAACATTAGGGTTCATGTGAAAGCTTCATGCAAGAATCAAATAGGCTATGAGTTATCCCTTTGCTATCAAAGTTCTTCCTAGTATGATAGGAGACAAGATGGAAATTGGTTAAATTAGAACTTATGCCCATAGTGTCCTCCATACTCTTACAAGTTGACTTTCCTATCTTATGTAGAAAAATGACATTAGAGGCTTCATAAATTAAAAGTTTATTTATAACTGAGACGAGTTGCTAAGATACTTCAACCATTATGAAAAAATCAAGGGCAAACCTAGGGAGTCTCAAAGGCTCTTCATCAAAACCACCCACCCTCACATAGGTAAACTTGGAAAGCTGGATAAAAATGCAACCAAAAGTTTGAACAAATTTTAGAGATTCATAAGAAAACCTATAGTGAGGAGGGCTTTTCATTTCAAAATATAACTTCCCTAAAAAGTGTCATGAACTTTCCTAAAATTTTCTAGAACTTTATCTTTGTGCAACACAAGGTAATAGTTATATATTGTGATGTTTTCTGCCCAAGGTTCATGAGTCAAGTAATGGCCAGCATTTATATCAAATAGAAAGATATATAAAAATCCTTCTTCATACTTAAAGCTCCTCTTTTAGAGAGATGACAATCAATTTGGCCTAGTCTATGATTTGAGATCCTTTGAAAACAGTTTGAATATAAAATTAATCCATTCCTCAAAGGAAGACATGTCTAGGGAACCACAAAATCAATGCAACAAGACCATGACATTGTGGACCTGAGAAGTCATCTAACCTTTCTTGAGAATCTAGGGCAACCTAGAACCACCTTTATAAGGGGTTATAGTCCAGCTCTTCACAATAACATTTCTATAAATATCTACTTTTTTTTGAAAATCTAGTCCTCGATAAAGCATGAGTTAAATTTACAAATTCTTGCTCTTCAAGGTGGAACAACTTAGACACAGTCTCTCTAGAGATATTCAACAATATACTTTTATCTTTCTTCAAAATATTTCCACTACGTATATCATATCTTTGTATGCTTTCCTGAATAAACTTTGGACATGGGTAGGTTTGTGGGAAATTGGAGGCCATAAGAAAGCTAGTGTCTAATACTTTGGTGGAGAAGGGTTGGGCTATCTTTTCGCACAACCTCTCTATTAACCCACCTAAATCAACCCCTAAAAGATGTGTGTCTGATACAATAGGAGATTTACTATACAAACTGTAGGTATTCCTGGAAATGTGCAAAGTAGATTTCATGGTTAAAATTCCCTCCATTTTTTTGAAATTCAAAGTATAAAACATAATTTCTTTTGCTAATAGGTGAAAATGAAAAGGATTGAAGGGTTCAAGAATTACCTGACTAGTAGAGATTATCATGACTATGAAATAAAGTTGCCTTCTTTAGAATCCTAGTACCGAGACTCAACTAACTGAAGAAAAATATGTCTTAAAAGAAGGGAAATTTCATTCCTATATAATCCATAGCCAAATGAGGGCATTAATCATGGGAAGGACATAATTAATTAAACATGCCATAGAAAAAGGAGGATGTGACAAGGTTGTGCCTAAAAATAAATGTGAAGTGAGTAATGTAAATGATTTGTTGCCTCCACACATGCCAAACTTCCCTTTCACCCTTCAAAAATAACTCTTAGCATGGAATTTTATTACTAACTTACTTTAATTCATTCTTTACCCATATGTGATTGACAACATCACACGTGCTACATGTTAGACCCAAAAGGCATCTAGTTGTAGCACATTTTGTATAAATTGGACTTCGTGGTGCGAAAAGATAGGGACCATCAAGTATGTTGCATGAAGACCAAAAAATGGTTTAAAATGATGAACCAATTGAAACTTTCAAACTTAGTTAAAATGGTTAAAGGGGTATAAAAGGTTTAAGGTAGACCAAAGAAAAATTAATCACTAACAATTGCCTTAACCAAAGTGTTTATTAAGGATACCTATGGATTGAACTTGGTCAACAATTGGCTTTGGAGAAGAATGAATTGAAAGGATGAGGTTGGTGAATGATCAATGAAAATGTTATCATACCTCAAATTACATTTGACTCTTGATAGAACTAATGGTTCAACATAAACATTTTAAAACAAGAGTGAACCAAAAAAAAGAATAAAAAAGTTGACTCTAAAAAATCATGAACTAATAGAGAGAAAGGGGAGAAGGAAACAATGAAAGAAAACTATCTAATCTATTCTAAAGAGATGATGCACCAAAAATAGAGTGTTCAAACCAATCTCTTCCTATACATACACACTTGAATGATTATGACATAAAATTATATAGATTCAAACTTGTTTGAGTCCAACAATCATATGTAGATTAGACAACCAAAATGAATGACATAAGGAAGAAAAGAATTCACTTATATATCATTCATAGATCAAAAGAGATAAAACCATGCAAATTTCAGGTAGCCACAAAAAATGAAGAGAGGAAAATAGATCTTACATAGTCACCAATGGCTAAAGGAGACAAGGAAAAATGTCATTAGGTCCAAAGGCAAAGGGGATTTACAATGAACTTGTAGAGAAATAGAGAAGAGTCAACCATAAGAAAGAACTACAACTTGTCTTTTATAGTTCAAGTATAACTAAGATATTTTTGACCGAAGTTGCTCCACAACCATTGTCATCAAGTGCTCAAAGAACAATCAAAGCAATCCAATCAATAGATCTGATCTAGTACACTTGTAGAGACATGAAAATCATGGAAATCTGACATGGAAGAAATGCTGAAGTGAAAGAAACAACACCAATCAATGCTATAATTCCTTAAAATGGACAATTAGGTGGTGGAAGGAATTCCTTTGCATTGTTTCTAGTACAAAAATAACTCTAGGGTGGTTGGGATCGACCAAAAGACTAGATCATGTGAGAAAAACCCTATATTTCTCCTTCTTGGCTCAACAAATCGCAAAATTAGTAGGTTGACCCAATCGAGAAACCAAGATGAGCCATGTGGACTAACCATTCTATTTGTTTCTACCAACTATAAAGGTCTTCTTGGGTTTGACCACCTTAACCAACTAACCATGCCACCCTTCAAAACTTACCTATGATGATTTACAACACTATAACCTAACCATGATGTGACTATAGTTTTCACCTTTCAAATTGGGCTTGAGCATACATGTCAACCTCTCACTTTCTCACATAAGATAACTACCTTGCATCTTCAAAAAGTGATGACCATGGATCATATCACATATGATGGCTCCAAAAATGCATTAATCTTATCAACACAACAACCAATAGTAAATGTGGCCCCATGCCAACTCATCTAGCACTTTGTTTACTTCACCTACAGCCCACAAAAGAAATAGGACCCACTTGCCACATGTCAATCACTCACTTTCTCATATAATTTAAAGTCCTCACATCTTGAGAAAGTAAGAAAGCAACAAACTTTTGATGATCTTGATCTAACAACAAAGAAGTTGAATCAACAAACGACTATGCTAACCAAGGAAATGGGCTTGTGGAGCTATGTGGGAACATGTCACTTTGTCATTATGACAAAAAAGACTATAGTTTTTTATAGTGACAAAGTGACAACACTCAATCCATCTACATTAGATGATAGATGAAACATGGGCCTATGGAAAGTTTAAAATGAAAAATTAATTAGAATAAGATATAACATAAGGTCATAAAATATTATTTTGTGTGCCCTAATGTTTGAATATTTAAATATGTGAATGTTATTGTGTTTCAATTCAAATATTTCCATTTTGGAAAGAGAGCAAAATTAGCCAATATTGACCTGGTTAGAGGATTTCAATCATCCTGTTAGGAGTGAGTCCTTTTAGAGGACTTTAGATCATTCACTTGGAATGTCACCTAATTAAAGGATTTACAAATGATTGTTAGGTCAACCTTAATCAAAAGAATTTACCCTAAATTAGTACAATGATTAGAAAGTAATAGTAAAGCTTGATCTGATAACAACTTACAACACACTTTGTAGATTATAGATGTCTATTTTTAGTTCTCCATTTTGCTTGGCCTTCACACACTTCAACTCTAATAGCTTGTTCACCCTTCAAGCATTGATACCCTTAAGCATTCTTTCTTTTCTTGTCAATAATAGTCTCATCTCCTAGGTCACTAAATGAAGCAATACCCTAGATTCCTTAATTATCTTCCTTAGGTTCTCACACATGACAACCCTTTCTTCTGACTAACCATCTCTATAAATAGAAAATTTAGATCTTTTTTCATTCAACCCCCATTATCCATTTTAGGGTTAGGTTGGATTAGGTAGGATTTAATAAATCTACCCATCTTTTCATCTAATTCCCTTATAGAAACTTTTCTTTCAATCCTCTTTGAATTTTCCTTAAAATGGTTTATCTTGAATTTTGTGCCACCAGCTCATCAAGATTATCTTCCACAGTTCACACAATCCAAGAAATTAAACTTATTAGCTCATATTTATTGAATTCATTATCTTTCTCATAATGTTGACACTCAACATTAGCTTTCTTCTTATGCTCAGCACATACTATGTTGCTTGACATCCACTATCAAAACACTCAACATAAACTAAAGTTTACTGGTGCTCAACATCAACTAAATGTTACACAACTTACACTATATCAATTGACATACACTTAAATTTGACTTTTCTTAGATCCAACTAATTTTCTTCTTAGCTTAAACTGAATTTTCTCAGCACCCACTATGTAGATTGTTAAGCTTGGTAGACACAATTCATTTAACTTGTTCTTTTGAACTTCATCAATGTATCCATCATTTGCAACCTTAAGTAGATTATTAATGCTATAATATCACTATCTTAACTAATACTTGTACTCCTTTTCCATATCATAGCTCAAGCTTTCCTTTAGGTGCTATTGTTACCTTACTTGATCAAATCCTCTGCATCAATCAAAAAAATGATAGTAATCAAATAATCTAAGCAATTGTCTTATCAACAAGCAATAGGTTTGAAATTAGTGACAACACAATTATTGAAACACATTTTCATACTTGTATCAATATTTTTTCAATAATCTCCCTCTTTGGCATTGATGGAAAACCAAACTTAATGCATACAACCAACAAAATACCAAAAAGAAAATAATTCCTTGTACTAAAATCTCTCCCTCTATCAACCACTTTTATCTTCTAAATAGGTTACAAAATTCTATTCTGATCAATATAAAATCAATCAATTCATTTTTATGAATGTCTCTAAATCTCACTCTGACTAGGTATTCCATTTTTCTTATGTATCTTCTTTCTCCCTTTCTGGACTACTTGATTGCTACCTTTATTTTTTTTTATCTCTCTTTATTTCTATTGTTTAGGATTTCTCCCTCTTTTATAGAAATGCCAAAGACTTGTCATCTCAATTTGCAAATATGAACATGTTAAGTTTCTCCCTTGGTCACCTAGCTTGTGACTAATTTTTAGCTCCATCTCTTTGATTACTTTAGGCATCTTGTAAAGTATGATCCATTGCATCAATGTGTAACATATGTTAATCATCTTGTTTGATGTAGGGCACTTCTCATGCTTCTTAAATAGCCCTTGATAGAGGTATCACCCCTAGTTTACCTCTTAGATACTCATGACCATCCTGAGGTAATGCTTTTGTGAAGATATCAACTATTTTCTCTTTTGTGTTAACATATTCCATCTTCACTTCTTTATCTTGAACTGACTCTCTCAAGTAATGATACTTGATTGTAATGTGCTTAGTCTTTGTATGCATCATAGAGTTCTTTGATATATTTATAGCACTTGTATTATCATAATAAAGTAACACAAGTTCAGTGATTTCATCCTTCATACCTTTGAGTAGTTGTTTGATCCATACAATGTTTATACAATTTACTACAAAAACATATTCAACTTCAATAGTAGATTGAGATATGTGGTTTTATTTCTTGCTAGTCCATGTGACCAGCCTATTTCCTAAGAAAAATGCTCCTCCACTAGTGCTCTTTCTGTCATCAATATTCCCAGCCCAATTAGCATCTGTGTAAGCTATCAATTCAAATTTCTTATTTTTCTCATATTATAGACCATAGTATTTTATTCCTTTTAGATATCTCATTATTCTCTTAACAACCATCAAACGATTCTCCATCGGATTAGCAAAGAATCTTGCAACTATCCCAACAAAAAATGCAATATCAGGTCTGCTATGTACTACATATTGTAATTTTCCAATCATAGACCTATACAATGTTTGATTCACCTCAGTTGAATCATCATTGTTTGACAATTTATGTCCTATCACCATAGATGTTCTTACTGGCTTGGAATCTTCCAATCCAAAAGTTTTTAGCATCTCGTTTACATATTTTGACTGAGTGATGTATATTCCATATTTTATTTGATGTACTTACAAATGCATAAAGAACTTGATCTCTCTAAACATAGACATTTCAAATTCTTTCTTTATTTCATTTGCAAAAGCCTTACATAAAGTATCTTGAACTCCAAATATGATATCATCAACAAAAATTTTAGATAGTAAAATACCTTTTCCTTTCTTTGTCTTCAAGTACAAATTGCTATTATCATCAGTCCTCTCAAATCCAATCTTCACAAGATAATTATGAAGCCTTTTGTACCATGCTCTTGGTGCTTGCTTCAAACAATATAAAGTTTTGTGTAGTCTACATATCATGTTTTTTTTTTAGCATCAACAAATCCTTCTAGTTGTTCTATATAAATGTCTTCCTCTAATACACCATTCATAAATCTAGACTAAAACATTCATTTGATAAAATTTGAAACCTTTGTATGTAGAGTAAGTAAGAAAAGTCCTTACTCCTTCCAATCTGGCAACAGGAGAAAATGTTTCTCCATAGTCTATTCCTTCTTCTTGTGCATATCCTTTACAAACTAACCTTGAATTTTTCATTGTGACTTCACAATTTTCATCTCACTTTCTTATGTACACCCACTTGGTGCCAATCACATTTTTATCTTCTAGTCTAGGAACTAGAGTCCATGTCTTATTTTTCTCAACTTGTTCAATCTCTTCTTTCATGGCTTTACTCCAATCCATATATTCTAAGGCATATTTTACTATTTTAGGTTCTTGTATGCCAAGTAAACATGTATCATTTCTTAACTTGTTCCTTTTAATTGGTCTTGTATCTTTATTTACAATGATTTGTGCTGCAAGGTGATGTCTTTTGACATACTTTGACAATCTTGGTTCTACTTTCTTTTCCTCAATTGGTCTGTCAACTTCTAAATCACTATATACATCTATATAAGTAGTTCAACATCTCTTTCATGTACACTAATCTCAGAATCAAAATGTGCCTCAACTTTATTTTGTAACTCAACACCTAAATGTAGCTCAATTCCTGAATGCAACTTGGGATTCATAGTATGTGACTCGACAGTCACTAATACTTGATGTTGATTTACAACTTGATTTACATCATCTTCATCAGTAGGCATACCTTCACAAAAGTATACAAATGATTTGTATTCCTCTAGTTCCTTCATGGGTTCAACCTCATGTACTTTTGTATATTTATCAAATTTCATATTTGCACTTTCCACAAGTTTGTTAGTGTTATTATATAAACACTTACAAGCTTTACTTCTTGTGGAATAGCCAAGGAATATACCTACTTCAATTTTTCCATCTGATTTTCCATTCTTGAAATCCTTGAGAATATAACACTTTCTTCCAAATATCTTAAAATATTTTACATTGGGTGAGTATCCATACCATAGTTCAAAAGGTCTAGAATGAGTACCTTTCTTGACTTGTGCATAGTTCAAGGTATAGAAAAATGTACTTACAACTTCTCTCCAATATTTGAAAGCAAAATTCTTCTCCAACATGAGTATCCTAGCATAGTCCATTATAGATCCATTCCTCCTTTGAAAAATTTCATTTTCTAGAGGGGTCCTAGGGGAAAATGTCTTTCTTTTGATTCCTCTATCATTACAAAAAATCTCAAACTCATTTAATGTAAATTCTCCTCCTTTATCAGATCTCAAATATTTTAGACTTTTGCTTGTTTCCTTCTCAACTCTTGCTAAGTACAACTTAAAAACTTAGAAAGCATCATATTTTTGTTTTAGAAACATGATTTTCTTATATCTTTTGTAGCTTTACACATTGATTGGTCCACACAAGTCAGTATGAACAATCTCTAATATTCCTTTAGAGGTAGAAGTCTTACTCTTAAAACTTTACTTTTTCATTTTGCCTAACTGACATTGTTTGCAAATTATATTGTTAGATTTCTTCAACTTAGGAAAACCTCTAACTCTTGTCATTTTATTGATACTAACCAAGTTATGAAAATTAACATGACATAACCTTTTGTACCATAGCCACACATCATCAAATTCTACATAACATTTTGTGCCATAGCCATACATCATCAAATTCTACAATTGAACAAGTAGCATCCTCTCTATCAAGGTAGAATAGATTACCTCTAGTTTGATTACCTTTTCCAATTAGTTTTCCATCAGTATCATATATCTTATCAATCTTGTTTTCAAACTCAACCTTACAACCTTAACTATTCAATTGTGACACACTCAATAAATCATAGTTAAGTCCTTCAATACAATAAGCATTTCCACATAAAATATTTTCTATGAGTTTGGTAGAACCTTTTCCTTTTATCAAGTAGGGTGCATCATTACCAAAACTTAAACTATTTCCATCATAATAATTAAATGTAATGAACTTACTTTTATCTCCAGTCATGTGATGTGAACACACACTATCAATGATCCATCTATTATTCTTGTTCATGCAAGACACTAGTGTAGTTGCCTCATACTCATTAGAATCATCCTTCATTGCAACATACACCACTTCATCATCATGATCGTCAAATCCATCTTTAGTTTCCTCTTCAACAATGTAGCAAGACTTCTTGCATTTGTCTTTGTAATCTTTTGTGTCTTCATCTCTTCTACTTTTGTACTTGTCTCCACCTCTGTAATTATTCTTCTTTGGAAATTTAGTGGTAATATGACCAACCTCATTGCAATTCAAAAATATGATAGGTAACTTACCTTTGAATTTTTCTTCACATCTATGAAATTTTCTTGCTAGTAGTGCTTTAAGTTGTTCTACATCCTCCTCATTTGTATCACTGTTAGTGGACGCATATTTTTCCTTTTTCTTCTTCTTCTCATTAGGTTCCTTCAATGATAGCTTGGATTTGAAAGCAAATTCAACATTGTCAAGTTTGAGATTATCAAAATTAGATAGTTCAAAATCAATGAGCCTACCTACCAAACCTTCAAGAATCATATTAGAACCTGGTACACATCTTAGTTCTTGTATTGCAGAAACTCTAATAACATAAATGGGCAATAGTATTCTCAAAAAAATTCTTAGTACTATCTCATCATCTATCTTACTAGTAGATCCCCTTATAGCATTAACAACATCCTTTATCCTAGAGTAATATTAAACAACATTGTCACCTTCTTACATTCTCATATCATGGAACTTACCTCTAAGAATTTTAGATTTGGCTCTTAGAACATTTTGATCACCTCCATATATGGTGTGTAGAGCATCCCACATTTTCTTTACGCTATCAAAACCCTTGATATCATCAAACTCAACATAACTCAGGGTAGAGGCAATCTCCAACATTGCCTGATTTTGTTCTTTCTTCTTTTTCATATCTTCAATAGTTAGGGCTTCAACAAGATCAACATGCTCATTAGCAATGGTAGATTGTGCATGATCTTCAAGACCTCCTAGGTGTAGCTTCATCAAAATTTTCCATGCAAGAAAATTATCTCTATTAAGCTTGGGTACCTATCTTTTTGACATCTTGATTTTTTTTCTTCTAGTACCTTCAAACTACTCCTCTTAAGTAGATGGCTCTAGTACCACTTGTTGGAATTCTTTAGAATAACTAAAGGGGTGGGGGGGGTGTGGTTGGGTGGGTTAATCAGTTATCCAAGGAGTAGATGTACAAATAAAACTTTTCACAAATTAGTGAACCCATATCCATAAAATATTTTCATCATGCATGTATCCATTAGATCATACAATCACATAAATTTGTAGATTACTATCAAATCAACTTTGTAAAAATTTAAACATGAAACATAATAGATTCAATAACACATTTGACACAATGATTTAATGTGGAAACCCAATTTTGGAAAGACAACTAGTAACTTCCTACTCATTCACACTCTTTTGAAGTGATTCCTTATGAAATGCTAATCCTATTAAAGGTTACAATGCACAATGTTAAATGTGACCTTGTTAGAGGATTTTAAACACCTTGTTAGGAGTGAGCCTTGTTAGAGGACTTTAGTTCATTCACTTAAAATGTCACCCAATTAAAGGATTTACAAATGACTATCAAGTCAACCTTAATCGAAAGGATTTACCCTAGATTGGGACAATGATTAGAAATTGGCAATAAGGCTTGATCTGATAACAACTTACAACACACTTTGTAGATTACAAATCTTTGTTTTTGGTTCTCTATTTTTCTTAGCTTTCACACATTTTCCTCTGATAGCTTTTTCTCCCTTCAAGCATCCTTACCCTTAAGCCTTCTTTTTTTTCTTTCTAATAACAATCTCTTCTCTTAGGTTATTGAATGAAGCAATATTCTAGACTCGTCTTCCTTAGGTTCTCACACATGACAAACCCTTGCTTCTGATCAAGCACCTTTATAAATGGAAAATTTAGATCTTTTTTCATTCAACCTCCATCATTTATTTTAGGGTTATGTTGGATTAGGTAGGATTCAATGAATCCACCCATCTTTCATTTTGTTCTCTTCTATAAAATTCTCCTTCAATCCTCTTTGAATTTGCCTCAAAATAGTTCATCTTGAATTCTATACCACCAACTCATCTAGCTTATCTTCCACATGATTCACACAATCCAAGAAATTAAAATTATTAGCTCAGATTCATTGAATTCATAATCATTCTTGTAATTTTGACACTCAGAATTAACTTGCTTCTAATACTCGACACATACTTCATTGTTCAACATCCACTATCATAACACTTAGTATGAACTAATGTTTACTAGTGCTTGGCATCAACTAAACATTACTTAGCTTACACTATATCAATTGACGTACACTAAAATTTGACATAGCTTGGCTCCAACTAATCTTTTTCCTTGGCTTACACTAAATTTTCTTGGCCCCTACGGTGTAGATTGTTAAGGTTGGTAGACACAATTCATTTAATTTGTTCTTCTAAACTTAACTAGTGTATCCATCCTTGGCAACCTTAAGTAGATTATCAATGCACTATAATATCACTATCTTAACTGATCCTTGTACTCATTTTCCATATTATAACTTAGCCTTTCTTCTAGGTTCTATTATTAACTCATTTGATAAAATCATCTCCATCAATTAAATAAATTATAGTACTCAAATCATCTAAGAAATTGTCTTAGTAGCAAGTAGTAAGTTTGACATCAATGACAAAACAATGACTAAATCATATTTTCATACTTGTATCAATCTTTTTTCAATACAATCTACTAATGAGTCTACTAAAGGAAAATAACTAGTTCCTAAAAACCCTAAGTTATTGGTTAGTGAGGGTTTCTATGACAAAGACAATTGGTTAAGAGATGTCCAATCGTCTGCTAGGGGCTTAGAGCTTTTATGCAAGTGGTTTTTAGAGAGAAAACTTGATACTCGTATAAACAATGTATGTAAGTTTGATATTGGCAAGCTAGTTATTTTGGGTTTTTTTTTAATGATAAATTACTAGCAATGATAGTGAAGAAGTAAGGACCCATATCAAGGATACTCAAAAATCATGCTATGGATAATCTCTTTAGGGTTTCACTAGAGGTAATTAAGGAAGTTCTCAGATTAAACCCTGATCACACAGTACATGAGAAAATTGATATGGAGGATTTGCAAGAAACATATGATGCACATAGGGTGTACCTAAGGAGAGGGCCATTGCAAGAACACTTTGTTAAAATAGGTTAATTTCCATTGGTGACTACCAATACCCCAAAGCCATTGTTAAGGAAATATTTCAATCCTAATGCTCAAGAAATCTATTTTTCTCCCTAAAAAATATTTGGAATGGATGAACAAGAACACAATCAAGGGGCCATTGTTTTTATCATTTCTTAGACACTGAAATATGGCATGAGCTTAATTTTTGTGCAAAAGAAATCCATGATGGATTAATAGGAATAAACAAGGTGAAAGTTATAAAACCATTATGATGGTACTCAATGTTCTTATACATGTGTTTATATAAGGGTATTACCATTTTTTCTAAAGTGCTGAAACAAGAATTAGAAAAGGATTGAGAGAAGTTACCTATTTAGTTGTGGAGTGCAAATATGACATGGGAGGTCACTGATGCTAGTTTTGTTAGATTTAACATATATTTTGATCCAATCCAAGGCTTCTATTGATTGGAGATAACCCTATAATACCTCAATCTTTGCTAGAATTAATTAGATCTAAGGATCATGCTAAAGGACTAAAGGTGATCCATAGTTGGGGAGAAATCATCCCATGTTTAGTGTTGTTGTGTTTAGAGTGTATGGTTTCTAGGGAAACCACATGTGTTTCCATATCAAGTACCTTTGAAAGTGGGTATTGTAGAATTCTAATGGAAAATTGGAGTATTAGAAGAAAAGGAACTATTAGGAAGATTTAAAGTTACTTTCTTCCCCTAGGTTACTATTGTCCACAAATTTTTTTTTGTCAAGAAGGGTTTGAGGCATTTAGAATTTTTTTAGACAAATACTAGATAACACAATCCCATTCTTGTTTTATAGATCCTGAAGGTTTCTATAATTTTTTTAAGGATAGAGAAAGAGCTAAGTCACATGAACATATTATTTATTTTCCTAAAGATATAATAAGAAATAAGTTTTCACTACAAGAGCAAGAGGTTATAAAAGAAAAATAGAAAGTGTATAGCAGGGTGTTTGAATTTGTCAATGCCTTTGAGCCAAAGTATAATCCCCTTACTGATAAGAAATATTAGGATCCTAAAATAGTTATTCTTATGAATAATTTTTCTAGGTTTATGCAAATTTTAAATGAAAAGAAAACAATTTTGACTTAGACTTATCCATACAGGGTCATTGAGGTGAAAAATAGGTTGGCTAGTAGAGCAATCATAAACCTAGGCCAATACACATTACAGAAGAGAGCTAGTTATGTTGTGGCAAAAAATATTCAGCTTGTGCCTATTTATAAGAGATAACTATCAGAGAGTCCACCTACTACACCAGCTACAAAGCAGTAGAAGTTAGAACAAGGTTCCTCTTCCAAGATTGAAGAGTATTCTCCTTGACAAATCCCTATCTGAATAGATGATGAAGAGTCCTTAAGGGATAAATTAAAAAGGATGGGAAGTGAAAAAAATATTGTTATAACTACTGCAACAATAGAAGAAGGAGCGCCTAAAGAGCCTCTCATGCCATCATTAGCCCTTACTGTAGGATATTTTCAAGGTAAAGAAATTGACCCTGTGGTGGAATAAGCATCTAAGAAGTTTTTGGATTATAAAAGCTTTGTAGAATCTAGAGCATCTACTCATTTTTATGGCGAAGCAATACTAGAAATTTTGAGGCAAAGTGCAAGAAAATTAAAATAGAGCAACATGATAGGCAAGACTCTAAAATTGAAGAAAAAATCAAGGCTAGCCACATAGAAGAATTTGGGAAAATAACCCCTAAGGGGGGAAGGCAAATGTTAAATGATTTAGGGGTCATGATACTACTAGAATGGGACATTACTAATCTAATGGTTTTTGATATAGTTAAAAAGGCCAAAGACACCCAGTTCAAAACTAAGGAGGAAGTTTTGCAAGCCCATAAGGGGTTGAAATATAGTGATGATCATCAAGATTTTGTCATATGGTCTTTTTAAAAGAGATACAAGGCTAGGATTCAAGAATTCTTAGACTCTAAGCACACAGGCAATCTTATGGTTTATAGGGAAGAAGAAGTAGATAGTAATAAAGTGGCCCAAATGACCAAATAAATAGTTGATTCTGGAGTTGTGGTTGTTGCTAAGGACAAAAATAAATTCTTGGAATTAAATGATAAATTTGAGAAGGTTTTGGATTTATATGAAGAAAGAGGGAGGAAGATATACCAACTGGAAGGTACAATTGCTCAAATGGAGAAATAATTTAGGAAAAATAAGGTAGGCACACAACTTGGTCATCTCAGCATTGATTATGCTTCTCCTCTAGTACCCTATTTCAATGCCATCCCAATTGTAGAAATTCTTGATACCCCTCAAGGGCCAAAAATATACATAGTTGAGGAGCTTGAAAATGAAAAGGAAAAAATATGGTCAATGCATGTAGAATTATGCATTAAGAATGAATATAGAATAAGAGATAGAATTTTGTATCTAGTGGACAGAGTTGGTTGGCCCTCTTTTTACTTAGGATTGTCAAAATTAGTAGAGATATAGAATGAGTTAATGAATAATGAGGCAACTTTAAGGCTAATTTTGGACAAATGGATTAGTAGGGATGATATCATCACAACATTTTGTTATCATGTCATTGGTTTTTCTAATGGACAAGTTGAAAGAACTTTTGACTAGGTTACTGATCTCTTGGAATTTGATCACAAGAGAAATTTATTGCTAAGAAAAGTAAATAATTGTTTCCTTATATACTTGGGTAAAATTTTTGATTTGTTTGCACATGTGCTTAAAAGTATAGGTCAGATAAGAGAAAAGGAGGAATGGGCCAAATAATTGAATGAATTGATGAACATTAGGCTTAATATAGCCATAAATGATGAAAAGTATATCTAATTTGCCAAAAATATAGAGGAAGTGGTACAAGTATAGTTTTTTTTGTTAATTATTTTAAACAAGATTTTGAAGAAATAAGAAGAATTGGAAGAAGTATTTTAAGATAGGAGCAAGAAATATTGAATTTATATTGGCCTGATGATATATTTTTGCCAAGTTGGTAATTGATTACTCACTAGCAATACAAACATTGCAAGAGGTAGTTGAAGTAGAGATTGTAGACAAAGTAGTGGCTATAGAAAGGGTGGAATTAGTTGATGTATTAGTACAAAAAGATGGAATTGATGAGGAACAACCAATTCCAACCATGGACATGGAAATTCAAATTGATGATTTGTAAGGGGATCAACCAATTGTAATAAATATCTAGCTAACTAAACCTATTACATCAAGTGCAAGCCAAGTGGTCCCATATTTGGAAGAACAACAAATGAAATAGAGCCAATCACTAGATGTAGCAGTTCAACAAGCAGTTGTTACAATAGAATTAGTCCCACCATGAAATGATCAATGATAAAGACCTTCTTTTGCAAAGATACCAAAAAGTTCCAAAGTTTTTTCTTTTTGTGATAATGACAACTTTTATTTTTGTAAATTTTTTTTTTCTAAGGGAAATTTTCCTTTTCCCTCTATGCCCATAGCTTGTTCCATCTCACACTATATAACTGAGTTCCCAAAGCTAGATGATGGTCCAAAGTCTATGTAAATTTTAGTGTTATGCTATTTTGTAGTTAGTCTAGTCAGTCTTTGTGAATAACTTTGTGATGAATTCAATTTTGTGAATCTAAGAATACAAATGAACCTTGAATGATAGTCTATCATATCTTGAGTTATTTTGAGTTTATACTAGTAATGTATTATTTTCAAGGAAGATAAATATAAAGGAATGTTTTGCAACATCTGCGTCTTTGAATTTTGTCTACTATTTCATATGTCTAAAATTTTGGGAATGAATGAATAAGGTTCTTTTATTTTAATGAAGCTTGGATGGGTTGCATATATTTTCATTGATTTATTTTAATTCAAGGAGTTAAGTAAATTCTTTCATTGAATAAAAAGGGTTCTAGGTGCATGGGGGGTATTCATAAGAATAAAATTTAGAGTTAACTGCTGATAAATTCAATTGTAAGGTAATTAAATAGGTCAAGTTTTATTGGTGGGATTCTTTGTAGCAATGGATAAGGCACTGATCACTGATTTAGATTAAAATTCTTAAATTCATGTGGTTGCACAAAGCACAAATTTAAATTAAATCAACATTTACTTTTGTGTATGAAGAATCAAACTGCTGGTCATTGCTTATTTGTAATAGTCTCCCTCTAAATTATAGTTAGCTATTGTAATTAAGGATTCATTATAAATATAAGAAGAATTAGGACCTTTTTTTTCTATAGGGGATAAATCTAAAGAAGAAAGTGAAAATGAGTGAGTTCTAAAGAAATTATCTAGTCATTTCATCCCTAAGGTGCATCTGCATTGGCCCTACAGAGCCAAAAGCGTAGAGATTCCTCTGTGATTCTATTGAAGTTGGTCTAGATTTGAAGAGAATTTAGTTGAACATGGGAAGTAGCTAACCCTTAGACTCAATCTTATCTTCTACATTTTTGTATTAGGTATTTTTCTATATGGTAGTTTTCAAACACCAAAAAAATGATGACTCTATTGGGGAGTTGTTTGATACAAGTTGTTGTTTAAAGAATATTGCAGTTTCTAGTGTAAAAGTTATATGTCTGCATTTTTGTTCCATTTATATCTTGCCCATGTTTTCATTGGTCTTTTATAGAGAAAAACCTTGACAATCTACAAAATTCCCAATACTATAAGAGCACAGTGACATATACTATCCTTGCATTAGTGTCATATCTACTAAAAAAGAGTTGTAACCCAAAAAGTGTGTAGTCTTGATAGCCTTTCTATTTGGCCCTTTGTGTTAGATCTATTTTAATATTATTGTCATGATATTTTTTGAATCCCAAAGCCATTTCATATATTTTTCCCTCAATAAGGTGGTAACTTGGTCAAGGTTTTGAAGCTAGTGCTATATTTTCAAGTGACTCCAAAAAATGGTAGACAAGAGGAAAAATACACAAGCATTTACAAAGGCTAATCCAGAAGTGTTGTTATAAACTAACTTACCTCATGGAGGTAGAAAAAACCAAACTAAAAAGAAAATAGATCCTAATTCTACTTGGAAGCCTAGAGGTAGTGTGTCAGTGTATTCTCGATACCAACCTATGGTAGAGAGAGAATCTTCTTCTTTGAATTCTAAATTATAAAACACCATACTCTTAGGAGAAATGTTCACAACCCCATTGCAAGAAGAAAGAGTTTATCATAATAAAAATGTATCTTCTATAGGGGATATTTCTTGTAGAGAAGATGTGATCAAATAAATGAACCATAGGTTGGGATACATGAATTCTATCGATGTTGTTTTTAGTTTTAGGAAAGTTCCATATATAGACATGAATATCATAGATCTCGATGATCTAATTGAGTCGGAAGCCACTTCTATAGATCCAAAAGAAGTATATTGAAAAATAGAAATCCATAAGAGAATGGTTATAGAAGAAGATCCCAAACACATTCATTTGAAGAAGGAGAAGCAACAAGCCACTAAAATGTTATCATTGAGAGAGATAATTTACTTAGAAGAATGGCTACCTTGAAAGAACATAATAGGAAACTAGGACAAAGATCTTCTATTTTGATTTATGATTTTTTGGAGATATTGACAGTCTAAAGTCTTTGGTTCAAGGACAAGAACAACATATAAAAGAAAAAGGACCTATCATATCCCAAGTCCAACCCTACAAATCTATCAAGCTAGAAGTCATATACCTAACAATGAAACATCCTAATAAAGGAGAACATAAGGTTATGGGGATAAAAATAAATGAGCCCCAGATCCCTCTTGGAAATTAATAGGTCATGTTATATGTAAACTAGATTTAGACCTAGAGAAAGCCAAGAAAGAAAGAGAATAGAATGAAGCCCAAGTAGTAGAAACTAGAAGAAAAATACAATTTATCAAATCCAATTATGCTTTATAATCTTGGCCAAATCTAACTTCACAAGGTGAACCTTCTATCCCCACTTGTATACCAACAATACCTAGCCAAAAAATATCATGTTAAGACCCTGCTTCATCTTCTACTACAATTAGTCAAATACCTACTACTCAACAAATTCAATAGTCTCAAATCCTTATCCAAACTCAACTAGCTAGATCAAGCACATCAAATGCTCCTAGTTTTCAGAGAATACCCATATACATGGAAAATTATAAACAAATGTCCTTACTTGGCATCCCTACATTTCATCATCCTATATCCAATGACTTTAGGGATAAGGTCATAAAATTTTCAAGCAATAATGTCATTACTGGTGAAGGGCAACTAAGGAAATTCAATGATATGCTCAATGATTATGAAGTAGAGCATGAAGATGTAGTCATGAAGTTATTTGTACATTCATTGCCTAAAGATGCTAGGAATTGATTCAAGAGATAACTTGATGACAACATTATTTCATGGAGTGACTTGGAAAGTCTTTTCAAAGAGTGATATGGGGATAATACTAATGCTAGTTTTATGTTGAATGGTTTCAATAACATAAAGAAAGTCCCTAATGAGTCCACCTTTCACTTCAATGTGAGATTTCAGAAGGGAATGTACAAAATTTTCCAAGTGATGAGGCTAGGGGAGGATGTTTGTCTTAGTACTTACTTCAATGCATTTGATAGTAAGATGACCTATACCCTTAGAGACAAAGATCCTAGGATACTAAGAGATGCCTACAAGATGGTTGTGAACATTGAGAAGAATAGAAAGGCCTCTGGTAAGATAGGAAGAAGAGATGATCCAAAACCATTCAATCTAAGGAGCAATAAGAAATAAGGTGAGAAGCCTACTATAGATAAAAAACCTGAAGAGGATACAATGGGCCAAGTGCTAAATATCCTAAAGAATATGAACCCAATAACAAATAATACCAATAAGAAAAAAAATGGTGATAAAACTTATTTAATAACCATTATAATAGGCATCCTAGAATGCAAAACTATCCATATATTGCTCAATGGAAGGATGAGCCTATCTCCAATCATGCTTAAGGCACTTAGAAAAAAGGCACAACAGATCCTATATAAAGAAACTTTGTGAACATGACAGGTGATGTACCTTGGTTTATTTATGCTAGTCCCCTCCTTCCCCTAATTATTGTGCATTGGCTTAGTCTTTCTCTGCAAATCAACATGAGAAAAATGGAGAAGGAGAGGAAGAGAAGGGTCATGATGATCTAGGTTGTAATATGATAAATTTATTTGATGATGGCGAGGAGTATGATTTAGAAGAATATTAAAATGATTTTGCAAGTCATAGAAATATTTATTAGTTATACCATCAATAAGAATTTTTAGATGATGAAGATCATGATGAATGTAAGGCATGCAATACATTGCTAGGTGTAGATCACATAAACTTGAGAAAACCATCCAAAGAAGAGATTGATAGTATCACTATAGAGATGATATCCCAAGTGCATAGTATTTACAATTTGAGAAACAAAACTGTCAACAATGATACTGGTAAGTGATCTAGCATCTTCATTTTACTCATAAGATGAATGATGACAATAAAAATGATAATACAATGATAGTTAAAGTCAATGATAGTAAGAACAAGAAGTGGGAGCCTAAAAAGAAAGTATAGTGTCAAGTAGTTGAAATAGTTAAGGTAAATATGCTAGAAAAGAAATCATAACCCGATGTCATCAAGAAAGTGGCAGCGCTACCACTCAAGCACTATCGATTTCAGCTATTATTGTTAAACCTATTGTTTATGATCTTGCTGACATGATATCCATGTTATCTCATATTAATATAAAAGTTCCTTTGTATATAATGTTTAGAATAGAGGAACACAAAAATAAGGATCTCTCTTAGTTGGGTGGGATAGGAAATAATATTATTGTTGAGTAGAAACCCACCGTCATAGAATAGACACCACTCATAATAGAAGATAAAGGAGCCATATCCAAAATACCGTAGATGTTTTTGGAAAATTCATCTGTAGCTTACTTACAAGACATTGATCCTTTCTTTCTTAGTTTGGTCATAAATTGTAGAACCTTAAAAAATTGCATGATTGACTCAAGAGCATCAAAAACTATTATGCCTTTCAAAGTTATAGAAGCCCTTGGTTTAGTAGTAGATACCAAATAGGGTAGGTGTAGAGTAATGGATGCAAGGGAAGTGCCTATCATAGCTACAATTAATGCATTACCTTTTATACTAGTTTCCTATCTTGATGTTGAGATGACCATGACAATCCTTGTAGTTGATATTCCTCCCCATTATGGGATGCTACTCTCTAGAAAATGAAGTGTTACAATGGGAGGTAGCCTGTAGTGTGACTTTTCATATAGGAGATAAAGCTATCAAGATTGATAGAGAACCAAGGGTTACTTATGTTTTTGAAGATAGGGTTGATAAAGATGTTACATGTTTCATAGATATTGAGGTTAATGCATTTAGAGCTGAACTGGTCATTTAAGAAATTGAGAAAACACCAGCGTTGATTGTATAAGAGGTAACTTATTGTTTGGACTCACATAACTTATGGACTATGTTTTTTGATGGAGAAAGTTCTAAGGAAGGATCAAGAGAAGGGGTAGTATTTATATCTCCAAAGAAATTTACTCTAAATTTTACATGTACCAATAATATTGCAAAGTATGAAGCACTTTTACTAGGATTAAAAGTTGCAGCAAGCCATGGAATTAAGAAATTGCATGTTATTGGTGACTCTGGACTAGTTGTGTCTCAAGTTAAGGAGACATATGCTTCCAAGAACAAAACAGTAAAATAGTACATAAATGTTTTTTGGGACCAAATAGAAGTTTTCAATGCCTTTGTTATTTCTTGGATGGACTGAAATAATAACAAGATGGCTGACCTATTAGCTAATGTAGCTATTAAGCTAGATGGCATGTCATTTCCTAGTGTGTCAAATATTGAAATGCAAAACAAGCCATCAATTACTAAAAGTGTGGAAAGTTGGCAAGTATTTCATGATGAAAAAGACATTATGAATTTCTTCCTAAATGAATATAACTATTATGGCCAAGAGTTGGATTGTACTGCCTTGATTAGGATAATAGATGGAAAGGAAACAATCTTTGGCCAAGAAATTTTGCAATTAAAGACAAACAAAGTGCCAAAGGGACTGATTGTCTTTGAAAGTGTCTTTGATAACCCATATAGAGTGAAATTAGAAGTTAGAGACCATAAGCCATAGGAGCTTGAAGAGATAAATCTTGGAACTATTGAAACCCCTAAAGAGGTGTATATTGGTAAGACTCTATTTCCTAAAATTATAAAGTCTTTAATCAATTTACAAAGAAAATTTAGGCATGTTTTTGCATGGTCATATGATGACCTTAAGGCCTATAGGGAGGATTTGTTTCAGCATGTTATACCCCTCAAAGAAATTTCAAGCCATTCAAACAAAAGCAAAGGCCTATAAATCCTACTTTAGCTCCCAATATGCAAGAATAACTAATGAAGATTACGGATGGAGTGATTATCAAACCAATTAGACATTCGTCATAGGTGTCAAACCTAGTGTCAGTTAGGAAAAATAATAGAGATATTAGGCCATGTATTAATTTTAGAAACCTAAATATTACATCCTTAAAAGATGGGTTGCCTAATATGGATGCCATATTGTAGCAAGTTACTAGTTCAGAACTAATGTCCATGATGGATGGTTTCTCAGGATATAACCAAGCTCTTGTTGATGAAAGTGAACAATTTAAAACAACCTTTAGTACTCCTTGGGGCACATATATGTATGTAAGAATGCCTTTTAGCCTAATCAATGTAGGAGCAACATTCCAAAGAGCTATGGATGTTGTATTCAAGGAGTACATTGATAAATTCATGGTTTTAAACTAGGATGATATGACTACATACCAAAAAAAGGTTGAGGACCATTACAAACACTTAGAAAAGATTTTCATCAAAGCTTTAGAGTATGGGGTTTATTTAAACCCTATGAAGTGCACTTTTGGAGTGACTAAAGGGAAATTATTGGGGAAGATAGTATCTAAGGATGGAGTAAAAATTTACCTTAGGAGGGTAGCAAAAATTGATAAAGTCCCTAAGCCTAAGAATTTTAAAGGAATATTGTCATTCTTTGGGCAAGTGAATTTCTTTAGAAGATTTGTCACTATTGGTGTGAATAAGTATTTAATTATTACACTTTACTTAAGTTTACTTAGGTGAATGCATTATTTTATTATATTACATTATTTTATTATTTATTTAGGTGAGACACTTAGGAGTTTGCATACTCTCATGAGTTTTCATGTTGATAACATGGGAGTAAGAAACTCTAATTTAGCACATGGTGTCTATAACACTGGAGTTTGTATCATTAATTGAATTTTCATGTAGACAACATAGTTATTCACACTCCTATTTAGGACATGGTGTCTACAACATTATTTTACATGCTACACTATTGTTGGCTTATCCTCTCATCATCACACTTACTCCTAAACTTAATGGAGGATAACCCATATCTGTTGGACATGTGCATGGTTGAATGACTTATCAAGTTGTTGACTTCTATGCATTCTAGAAGCATTCCAAAGGCATTTATATACAGGCACTCCTAGTGTACTTCAATCAATATTGAATGAATATATCATCATTTTGATCATACTCTCTGTAGTCTACTATTGTGCTTGTGCTTGAGTTCCTTGGTTTTGGATGAATTCTACCCTAAGGAAAATTCTTACATGGTATAAGAGCTTAGGGAGATTCTCTTCAAATAGCTATTTAAGACTATTTTTGTTTTAGCACCTTGACCCAAATTTAGAGAATCTATAGAAATTGAGAGAGTCTAGAGCCAAATTGGACCTTGCTATTGCATTTGGAATGTCAATTTGGTGAAAATCAGCTATAAATACGCCTATGTTGGGCTAAAGTCAATTGTGAGGCAATTTTTTTTGCAAACTAACACCCAAAGGCCTTAATTTTCAATTTGGGTATGGTCATTTATTCAATCTATGAATTTATTTTTAGATTTGAATTTTAATTTATTCTCTACATTTTCAAATTTGTAGCTTTTTTGAATTTTTTTTGGCCCTATAGGCCCCTATGGGGAATTTTTTTTTGTAGAACCGAGTAGTGACACCCCAACCCTACAAGGAGGAATATTCATCTTTATTCCAAGGAATATTATAGTTATTTAACAAGTGGGCTTCATCCATGAATTGGCAAAAATTCCACTGGCAGCGACTGCACAATCTAAATCTGGCATTCTATTCACCAGAACCCAATGACCTGGCCGAGTTCACACCAGTCACCTTTTATTATCACTACCATGGGCTTATGTTTAAAAACACAACTGTGTTTGTTATCCCCATGAATTTGGGACAATTAACTAACTTTTCAATGTGGTTTTTAAGGTTCTCGATGTTGTGACAGGATTTTCGGCCCCTGCAAAAGCCTATTGGCAGTATTCAAAACACTAGCCCGAAAAGTTACTTTCTATTAACCAAAAAATCTTTGGCAATATTAAAGATTTCTAGCCACCATTTTTAAGAAAGCCTGGCACCGCTACATCCACTTTTTTGGAATTTTGGCCAATCTATAGGTAAAATTTGAGCCCGTCATGTGTACCAATTAAAACCTACCCAATACATGTTATACCTACCATGTAGGATCCACCTACACAAATCCAACAAATAAGCCATACATCAAGTCAGTTCCCTATCAGCTAGCCATATCATGGCATGTGGTCATTTGTATAGTTTCATACAAGTTGACATCATCTTAACAATAGTTTGATGTCATCACTCGGCTTAGGTATGCTGATGTCATCATTTCTTGAGTCTAAATTTGATGGTTATTTGGCTGTCATTCAGGGGCAAATTTGAACTGCTACGACAGTAGTATGTCCATCAAATTTAACCTTGTCTTTTGCTGATCCAACCCCTCTCTAGATCATTTTTTGATTTTGAAGTCCAACTTTGGGAGTATATATCTTAGTCTTCCAAACTCTAAATCAAGTGTGATTTTTTTATTTTGGGTAGAATTTCCTAAAAATTTTAGTGGTGCAACTCTTTTCTAGTTTTGGCGTATGGATTTGTTAGAAATTGCATCTTTTGGTGACTATACCTATCTAATCCTACATTTTGCGCCTTCAAATACTTCATACAGGCTCATTTGGACAGGAAAATAGGTTCCATTTTTTTGAAAATGCATTATTTTTCATCTACTTTCTAGATCTACAATCAGATTATAGGGTTGTATGGACAAAAGTGTCCCTTTCATAATTAGATCCTTTTCTACATTGTAAAACTTTGATATATCTTCAGAATTGTTGTATATTTGAGATATATTGTAATGTTCTACTTTTGAACTCCATAAGGAGGTAGTAAAAAGAAAAATCAGAAGTCCACTAAGGCCAAAATTAGCAAGTGGCCATTGTAACACACTACATATAATGTGCCAAAAGAATCTTTTTTGGGGGAGTTTCTTGATCGAGTGAAAGGGGGGTTGTTCTTGCTATTGTGCTCCTCTTTTTTTGTAATTTTTCTTTCATTTTTTGCATTATGGGAAATTTTAAGTTTCCAAAATTAACTCCAGATAACTATGCTACATGGTCCATTAAAATGTGGTTTCATTTAATGCATAAAGTAGTTTCTCAATATGTGGACGGTATCCTTCCTAAACTAATAGGTGATCAATTGTCTACCAGTGAAATCATTGATTAACAAGTAATGGATAGAAAAGCCCTATGTGATATTTGGTTGGGGGTTGAAGACAAGATCATATATCAAATTAAAAAGTCTCGTACATCCAAGAAAACTTGGGATATCCTCCAAAATCTATACAGTAAAGTTCCTAAGGAAGATGTTTTCAAAATTGAAGATGAGCTTGTCTCCTTAGATCCAAAGGCATTTGATTTCATATAGGATTTTATCATAAAGGTGAATGAATTAAGAATGAAACTTGATGATTGTGGGAGTCCTACTAAAGATGACAAGTTAATCTATCTCATTCATAATAAGTTTCCATCTGAGTACTCCAAATTTGTTTCTACTTATAATACAACAAAGACTACATTAGGGTCTACCAATCAAAAAGTCTCTTTTGATCACTATGCTAAACTATTGGATAAAGAAGAAAAGAAGTTTAAATCAATGGGGATTCTTAATTCACCAAAGTCTAAGGCATTTGTAGAGAACAATGAAGGTTCTCAAAATTCAATTGGCAAATCTTCAAATAAATGAAAGGGCAAGAATAAGAAGTAGAAGATTAACAAATTAGAGGATACAGAAAAGACAACACCACAATCAAATCAACAAGGAAAGTCTTCTTTGAATTCAAATAAGATGGGATAAAATAAAAAGGAGAAGAAAAAGTGTGCTTATTGTAAGAAATTGGGTCATGAAGAACATAAGTGTTATCATAAAAGATTGATGAGTTGATAGCTATCATGAAGAAACATAATGTTCTGCTACCTAATGCTTACAAGGAGAAAGGATCTTCTTCAAATTCAAAGGTCAAAGGACAAGCACTCATGGAAAATTCAAGTTCTTCAATGGAATGGATTCTTAACTCAGTTGCCTCATATCATATGGGTTCTTGAAAAGGAGGTTTTTCTTCATTGAAGCAGTCAAAGGTACCAAACATCTTTGTGGGAGATGATACAAAAATGGAATTTGAAGGGAAGGGAAATGTGGTGATGGAAAATGGAGATTTCAAAGATGTTCTCTATGTTCCAAACCTAATTTCTAATCTCCTCTCAATTTACCAAATCACTCACCTTGGAGATGGTCATAAAGTTTAGTTCCTTCCTGACTTAGTAAAGATGCATAGTCTAAAAGATGGTTCATTGGTTGCAGTGGGGGAATTTAATCATGACAAAAGGTTGTATTATTTATCCAACTTTGTGCCCAAGTCTCCTTCAAAAGCCTTATTGATTCAATCCAATTCACAAACCAAATTATGGCATGAGTGGTTTGGTCATCTTACCTTTCGCTATCTTTAGAAACTTGGCTCAAAAAAATGGTCAAAGGTCTACCTACAATCAACTTTTCCCACAATGAATATTCAATAGGTTTAGTGGATATGCATCTAGAGGAGAAGTTACATAAAGGAAAGTCTTCAAGAGAACTAGTTGTTCTTTAGTTGGTTCAAATGGTACTAGCAGGTCCTTTTACAGTGACATTGGTTAGCCAGGGTCGCTACATACTTACTTCCATTGATGACTTTTTAAGGTACACTTGGATCTACTTTCTTCATCACAAGAATGAAGTGTTGGATAAGTTTCTAGCCTTCAAGACTCATGGTGAACATAAATCAATGAAATCCATCAAAGTTCTAAGGATGGACAATGAAAGAAGATATGTGAACAAAAGACTTAAAGACTTTTGCAAACATGATGGAATTGATCTTTAGAGTCCACCAACATTCAATCCACACAAGAAAAATGTTCCAACACTGAGGATATAAACTCTTAAGTCCATGGAAAGTTGCTTGAAGTCAAAGCAATCACTAGTGCCAATCACATATGTAATAGGTCTCCTCATCATCCCTTATATAGAAAGACTCATTTTGAGGAATGTTGTGGTAGAAAACCAATTGTAACACCCTTCAGAGTCTTTGATTGTCTAGCATGGGCAAACATATCTTCCACAAGATACAAGACACCACCACCTAGGCCTTGTACTTTCATCAAATATGAAGACAGTGTGAAGGCATACAAAATTATGGATCCTAAGATACATGAGGTCTTTTTGGAGAAGGATGTATACTTGAGGAAAGTTCATCAATCTTATCCTCTAATCCTCTCCACACATCATACATTGTGGAAACTAATAGTGATGCCAGCGATAGTGCTTTGATAGATTCAAATATGTGGGATTCTATCAACAATTGCAGTGAGAGGTCACGACATCAGTATAGTCCACATGCATATATTGCCACAATGATAGGTTCAAGAAAGTAGGGTACACCTTTTCTTCCAGCTCCAGTAATAGAGGATGACTACATAGCAGCTATTTTGATGATATACATCTTCTCTTTGATAGAGAAGATCCTTCTTTAGTTGTTGCAAGGGCTTACTCTGACCCTCATGTCAATTTTCTACATGATCAATTTTTACAAGTTGATGTGATTGTGGATACTTATTTACAATAGTTGTAAAAGGTCTCTTTATTAGTTGAGGAGACAGTATGTTCTTTGGGACAGGTTTTGCATTCATCCTTGATAGAGATAGTTGAACAAGTTTTAGAGACATCAATGATCATCAAGATTCTTTCCACATAGAGTGGAAGCATCTCATTGGTACCTAGGGTATTGTTTCTTCCAAAGGGTAGGAACAATATTCAACATTCCTAAATCATCTTCTATGTCAAAGTAACTATCACTAACTGACACTCTTCATTTGGTGGGGGAGACTACCTTGTCTCTCTTCTTCTTCTCTCTTGTGGGGGGACCTTTTACTCTTTTGGGATAGTGTTCTTCTCACATTTCTCTATTGTATATACTTGACGCATGTCCTAATGGGGGGGTCTTGATTACTCTATCCATCCATGCATCTAGGTTTTTCATCTCTCTTTTTGGGGGAGGGTTTTTCTGATGAGGTTTTCCCTCTTTCTCCATTTTATGAGAAATTGCATTTCATTATGTACATGGGTACCTAACATGGCCTAGTATCTAGGACCCATTATGCATTTCATCCTAGTTCTTGTGAACTTAAGTGCATTCCCTTAAGTTTCTCTTAAGGGGGGGTTTTGGTGTAAATAAGTATTTACTTATTACACTTAAGTTTACTTAGGTTAATGCATTATTTTATTATATTAAATTATTTTATTATTTATTTAGGTGAGACACTTAAGATTTTGCACACTCTCATGAGTTATCATGTTGACAATACTAGAGTAAGAAACTCTAATTTAGCACATGGTGTCTACAACATCATTTTGCATGCTACACCATTGTAGGCTTATCCTCTCATCATCACACTTACTAATGTGCTTAATGGAGGATAACCCATATCTTGTGGACATGTGCCTAATTGTATGAATTATCATGTTGTTGACTTCTATACATTCTAGAAAAATTCTAAAGGCCTTTATATACAAGCACTCCTAGTGTACTTCAATCAATATTGAATGAATATATCATCATTTTGATCATACTTTCTTTTGTCTACTATTATTCTTGTGCTTGATTTCCTTGGTCTTGGATGAATTATATCCTGAGGAAAATTCTTATAGTCACCAACTTTGCTAAGATCAGAAGGCCAATCTCCAAGATGATCAAGAAAGGAGAAATCATCAGTTGGGAAGGTGAGCCTATAGTAGCAGCTAACTTTTCAAGAAATCGGGAGTGCCATAAAAAATGCACCAATTCTTAGGACTCTAGATTATACAAATTCAATGCATATTTTTTCTATTTCATCTTTCCACATTGTTCTAGTAGTCTTGCTATAGAAGAATGAAGAGGGATATTGACAACCAATTGTATTTTTCAATAAGTCCTTCCAACCTACAGAACTAAAGTATGAAATCAATGAAAAGAAGGATTATTCTTTAGTCAAAGTTGTTAAAGATTTTAGATGTTATTTAGTAGGCACTATTGTTATTGTATTTGTGCCTAATGCAATAGTAAAAGATATATTTTATCAACAGGAGGTGTCTAGTAGGAGATGTAGATGGATCAACAAAATTTATGAATTTGATATTGACATTTAAATCACTAAGTTAGTGAGAGGTCAAGGATTGGGAAAACTAATGGCTTAGTCAAATATAGATGCTAATCAAATAAACTTGGTAAGTGAAGACTTTTAATCAAGCACCTATACAATGGACCATTGTGATAGGTATACAAATGTAATATATTATTTGTAGCACATGGAAGCCCCATCCCACCTAACAATAAATGAAAGGAGAACTATAAAATTGCATGCCATTAGGTATATTATTGTTAATGGAAGTCTATGGTGGATAAATTTTGAAGGGATACTCTTGAAATGAATTGGTCACATGGAATTTGAGAAGGTATTAAATGATATGCATTTAGGAGTATGTGGGGGTCACTACATGAAAAAGACTACTGCCCACAAGGTAATGAGAGTAGGATTCTAGTGGCCAAGTTTATTTAAAGATGCAAAAATTCTAGTCAAAAGGTGTGATTCACATCAAATATTTTTAATCAAGTTAAAAATTTTTGGAAACACTCCTTTGAAGTCAATAGAAGTGCATGTAGCTTTTCAATAATGGGGCATGAATTTCATAGGTGAAATCTCTATTAAGTCTAGCACTAGTTATTCATGGATCCTAGTGGCAACTAACTACTTTACAAAATGGGTGAAGGCTATTACCACTTGAAATACTACCAATAAAGTAGTTAATAATTTTCTACTAAACAACATCATAACAAGGTTTGGGTGTCCTCAAAAAATTGTGACTGATAATGCTATGTGATTTAGATCAGAAGAGTTTATCAAATTTTGTGACAAGTATGGCATTACCAGATCAACATCATTAACTTATCATCCACAAGGAAATGGACAAGCTAAGTCTATCAATAAAATCTTGTTGAAAGTCATAAAAATTACTTTGGATGATATAAAAAAGATGTGATATTCTAAGCTACATCTGGACGTTTGGGCTGATAGGGTAACAATGAAGAAAGCAATAGGTGTTTCACCTTTTGACCTTGTGTATGGACTCCAAGAAAGGATCCCTCAAAATAAACTAATAGGCCCTTACAACTACATCTAGATGTATGATGATGATTTTATTGATGATATGAAGGATAGGATGGATGAGTTGGTAGGATTAACAAAAACTAGAAAGGAAGCATCTACAAGGAATGTAAAGTTACAACTGCAAGCCAAACTTTTTTATGATAAGAAAGTAGTGGCTAGGAAATTTGAACTTGATGATTTGGTTTTAATGTAGAATGTTAGAATTGAGGACAAAGGAAAGCATAGTAAGTTTGATCCTATCTGGTTGGGTCCTTATCTAGTGGATTCTACATGCGGAGAAGACTCTTATATCCTAAAGGAACTTTTAGGTGATATTCTTGAGCTACTAGCTCATGGATAGTTCTTGAAGATATGTTTTCAAAAATACCTAAAATTTTCCATGAACAATATCTTAGGATTTTTTTATATATTCTGTAAATTTTGTAAAGCCCATTTACAATGTTTTTTTGTATGTTGTTGTGTGTGTCATTTCTCTCTTAGAGTTGTCAAGTTTTTCAAGTATGTGGTCTACTTCTTCCAGGGACTCTAAGCCCTCACATGAACCTGTTATATTCATCATCCCCAAATTGAGCCAATGTTAGCCTAGTTTTTCACATTTTCAAAATTTTACAAAATTACAATGAAAAATCTAGTTATCCTTTGGGAATTAGGGATTATGCATCTTTAAATTATTTTTTCCCTTGATAAAACCCCTAATTTATGTTACCCTAGTGTTGCTTGTGCCCTAAGTCTCAAAAATGGGGCTGTATTTGTTCATATTTTCATATGCACATGGGAAATCATTTTTTAAGTCCTAAATACCTTTCAAAAAAGCCCTTTATTACAGCATTTTTGTGTATTCTTTTAGTGATTTCATGGAAATTCTTTAGCCTAGCACGTAATTCCTTCTTAACCATGGGTTTACCTTGACTCAGTTTACATAGTGTTATTTTGAATCCCTTAACCTTTGGAGAGTGTATTTTGTTGACCTTTGATCAGATTAAGATCAACGATGGGCACATCCCCACTTTTTGAAGTTGTACACAGTTTGAACAAAGCAAGAAAGCAAGGTTTTGATAGCTGTCCCTATGGGCCCCTTTCCTTGGTTTTAAAAGTAACTTAAAATTGTGCATGTTCCACATCATCAATCAGATAAAGATAAAAAATTATCACTTCCCTAGATTATGAAGATTTCTAAAGTTTAACTAATATAGGTAAGTGACATGCTATCACATGGATAATTTGAGATTGTATTCAAGTGGTGGGACGCAAAAAAAGGGAACTATCAGAGAAAGTGACAAATTCGCATTTTCTGATTGGTTTAAAATGCTAACAAGGATCTAGATGAACATCAATGTTACTAATTCATTGATCAAATTAAGATCAACACCTATCGCATCCCCGCATTCTAAATTTTTTTGAAGTTTAAATAATGTGGAGAATTGTGATTGTGACAAGTGGACATGGTTGGGTCAGTCACTTTATTGGTTACCAAGTAATTTTGAGTTAGATCAGTGGGCCCAAAAATTTTAAGTGAGCATAGTCATAACTATTGACAATTGGACAATAGTGATATGTAATTATTGTCATTTATGGCAACACATGATGTACATGTTCACATGAAACCTTATAAATAAAGATATTTAGTGTTTGGTAATCAAAAAATTGTCTAAGTATAGAATTTGGTTTACAATAGTGTATTTTTTTGTTTATAACATGTTGTTGACATCATATTATGACTAGCAACATTAAATGGAGATAGTATACATGTTTTTGATGATGTGTATAACCTTAGAAGTTTGTACAGACTATACAGAATAGAGATAATCATGTTTTGATGAAGCAAAACAATGGAATTGAAGGAAATATGTTTGTTTTGTTTACAAAACAATTACTTGTCCAATTAGGGTTGACATTTAGATGTTTACTCTAACTTGAAAAAGTGAATTGTGGTCTTAGCTAACCCAACAATAATTTGTGTAAAGGCATGATATTTATGCAAAGGACTTCTTGCAATAAGAAGTGTGCTTGCAAGTGTTATCTTGTAAGATTATGTAATTGTGAATTACGAATTGTGATAAGAGAACTTTTGTGAAGGCAATATATGAGAAGTTTTATATGATCTATCTAGTAATCCAAGATCAAGTTGAACATTAGAGATCAGTGAAGGAAGAAAGATAACAATAAATTACTTGTTTGAGTAGTGAGCTCTTCTTGTAGTTGAAATTGCATGTTTTGGTAGTGGGCTCTTCTTGCATACATTATACTACAACTCCTAACAGGGTTGGCACAACTTCTGATAGGGTTGGAGGGTAAAAATACAAAGCTATGTCACCTTTTAGGATGACTTATGAGAATAACTAAATTTGAGTATTTCTATCTAAAACTCAATTTTGTTCAAATATACGATCTTGATAAATTTATTCTAGCTAAGTTATATATGGTCTCACACTTTTCCAATTGAAAATGTCTATTGAATGCATGTTTTATACTGGTTAGTATCCAATTACTAAAGAAATATAATTATTTTAGAAAATTAACATTTCAATGACTCTTACTATTTCTTATGATATTTTTTTATAACATATAAACACCATTTTATAGAGCTCAAAGTCAATAATATTCACATACATATTTAATAATGTTTTAATTAGATATAATATTTTGTAATTAAAAAGTTCTACAAGTACGTATTTTAACACTCAGGAAGATGTCAATTTTGAGAAAGAAAAAAATATCAAAACAAATAAATCAAAATTAAAAATTATATGATGTTCTAGAGGAGAGAGTCCTCTTTCAAAATCTATAAATTTTCTTTTGGTTGGAATGGAATTATTTTGAAAAATGTGATGGGAGATGAAAACTATCAATTTGAATAAGTCAAATTTTTAATTGTTATAAAAGAGAAAATATAGGTCTAAAGCCAATTTTTATTTTTGATTGTTCTAGCTGTACATATGTTATCTATAACATAATATGAGATCAAAGGGAAAAAAGTTTATTTCCATGTAGTTTTGTGGTAGGAACTAAACCCTTGATTTCTAATATTTTTCAGCAATTAAAAAGTTATCATTAAAAATAGGAAATCATATAATTATTAAAAATTATAATCCTAAACTTCATCCATTTGTACATATTTCATTAGTTTACTTTATTTTCAAATTCTAAATAATAATACCAATTTTATGTCATTGAAGGTGAGCAATTATACTTTTGTTAGCCTTTTCCTTTATAAAAGGGTGACATAGGTTTTTGCATTTACCCTGGAATCTCATAACAAGGATTCAAAGTATCCTAATAAGGACTACTTATACTGAATTTTCTCATTGACTCTTATCTAGGTCCATCCACTAACAAGGAACTTATATACTAGTATATTATCTAGTGGGTATCATCCCCACTGGGGTTTTCCCTTAGCTAGGGTTTCCCTGGTTGACAAAATATTGTGTTATGATTTATCTTTGTGCATTGTTACTATTACTATTTAGCATTACTTTATTACTTTTTTATGCATGGTTTAAAGTAAGTAAGAATATCAAATTGGTGACTAAAATTTGTTGATTACTAATTCACCCCCAACCCTCTCAGTAATCCCTATTTCTAACCATTGGTATCAGAGCACAATTACTTTGAAGAGGCTTAACAACTTAAGTAAGATCCCTATGGATATGTAACAATTGATAAAGAATCTTGAAGAAGCTCTTGAACAAATTGATATCCTTACTGAAGAAAGAAATAAGATGAAGGATAGATATGAAGACTCCAAAGTATACATTGGTCAATTGAAGGAAAAGATTGAACATCTCAAATCCAAGCCAAAATCTACTAAATTTGGAACTAGTGATGATGGCTATTCAAAGTTAAAGATAAAATACAAGATCTTCAAGCATGAGTTGAAGATTACAAGTCTGAACTTGACTTTAAGAAATGATCCTTATAAAGTTGAATCTGATTTGAAGACTAAAAATGCAGATTTGAGAGAAAGTTTGGCAAAGAAAACATCTAAGTTTGAAACATTGAAAGAAAATCATGAAGAAATCCATAAGTACAATACTATTATGAAAGGTGAATCGACATAGTGCAAACAATAGCTTGAAAAACTTTATTCTAGCAGAGAAAAACTTGATGATTCAATGTCAATACAAAGACCTACTTATGTTAAGACTAGTCTTGGTTATATAATTAACATGTCTACAAAGAAACCTAAGATTAGATGAAAATTTGATGATAAGATTGAATCGAGTAAATCTTATAAGAAACCTAAAGAGGTTGAGAAAAACAAAGAAATTGAAATCTTGGATGAACCGAAGTAAGTGGAAACTTCTAAGGTAATCAGGTATGAATTTAGAGGTAAGTTTTTTTTATGTAATGAAATAGGTCATATGAAAAGAGATTGTACAAATAATTAATTTAATCATGTTAAGGACTTTTATTGTCATAATTGTCATGGTATGGGTCATAATGCAATTGATTGTAGGAAACCTAAGTATGATAATGATATAAGAAATAGTAGAATGTCTAGAAATACTAACCATATAGATAGAAGAAGATCTAATGAAAAGACATTGAGAGAAGAAAGATCTTATGAAGATAGAAGGAAAATCATGTGTTATAAGTGTAACAAGTTAGGACACATTGCTTAGAATTTCCATGCTCCTGATGATCATCAGAACCCTAGAAGTAGAGAATCACTATGTTAGCTATGCAACAACTTTTGACACATAGTGATATACTAAAAAATATATAGAAACTTCAAAGATAGAAGAAAAAATGGAAGAAACTTTGGGAATAGAAGGAATGATAGAAGGAAATAGGAAAGGAACTTTGAAACTAGAAAAAAAAATGAAGAACAAAGAAACATTGTGAGTGAACTTTGAGAAGAACTTAATGAACCATTTGTGAAAGGAACAAATATCTCAAAAGAAAAGTTAGATGATGATGAGATAGGAAGGTCGAAGGTAGTTGTTGAGTTTGATTCAATTAAGTTGAATTAAGTTTGTTTATAACATCAAAATTTAAGAACTTCAATCAAAACCCAAATTATAGGTAAAGAAGTTGGAAAAAGATGTATACAGCTATGTTTAGATGATACCTAAGCTCACTTGTAATTTGGAGCTCATCTAAACAAGTTATGAAGGAATTTAGAGTTACTAATATTATAGTAAAGGTTAATTCTACAACAGAAGATGAAAAGTATGCTTTGCAGAGAATTTTTTGTGATGCAAAATCTTGAGGATGTTTCTCATGATGAAAGGAGGCTATTATAAACCTTGGGTGACATTTGAAGATTAGATAGATGATCTTGAATAGTTAATTGATTACAAAATGCAAGTAATAACTTTTTCATATTTGTGAAGTACACAATTAATGCAAGTTCAAGTATATGAATAAATGGAGTACAAAATTGACTTTTCACTTCATTGTGAACACATCTGAAGTGAAGATCATTTAGAAGCAACTTCTCAAAGTGATTTCAAAGAAAATCCTATTTTTGGAAAGAGCTATTTTATCATTTTTTCTACAAATATTTTTGGTAAAATATCATAATTGATAAGATCATGGATATGTTAGTAGTACATAGTGTTGAGATTGAAGATAGACCTAAGTTTAAGATTGTTTCCATAAAACCTAATGAATGAAAGCCTAACTTAGCATTGTCTATCACTCCAAAAAATATAGTTTATCTTGAAGATGTAGAAAGTTATTTGAATTGCAAGTTTGATTTTATTGGTAGTGAATTCATGAAAAAAGATATGGAACTAGTTTTTAACCATGACATGATAGTGAAGCCTAGATTTGAACATCTAAGGGAATTAGACTTGTTTAAGTATCATTTCTACCATGAGTTAGACATAGATGAATGGACTCAAACCATATTGAGTAGGATACATGATGGTAAACTATGGATGCAAGATAATGTAGTTGAGATTTTTATCAATCTTATTCATGACCTAACTAGTCTAAGTAAATAAGGAAGTGTACCTATAGGTGAGAAGTTGGTAAAGAAGAAAGTTGAAAGCTACACTAAGGTAGTGTACAATGGTAAGGCTATGGTGATCAGAACCATCAAGCAAGATGATGTGAGATTTCTCAGTAGAATTATTGCTTATTTTGTTTGTGCAAGTTCTAAGATTGATGAACTTTTAGTAGGATTCATACATGTAGCATATAAGATATGTGTAGAGAAAGAACAAGTAAATATGAGTGAAATACTAAGAATGCAACTCTAGAAAACCTTGAAAAGATTAAGAGAATAAAGAATGGTGTGTTTAGATTCCAGTCATTGATAAATCACATATTCTTTCATGTACTTAAGACATTTCCTTACTTATCAATCACAAACATAATGAGTAGTGACAAATGCACTATGGAGAAGATTTTAGAGGTATGTAGAAGGAACCCTACATACAAGATATCAGATAGTGACAATCTAATAATGAGGATATTTTAGAATGAGATGAATCAAAGATTTAGAATTTCACCTACTATTATGGATAGATTCAAGGAAGATATTTGTGTTTTGGTTGATGTAGATCATACATATATTCAAGCAGTGGAACCTTGGGAGACATTTCTTGATCCCTTGAGCTATGAATTAAATGATGATGTGGTAGTTGGTTATATTGACTTGGTGCTGAATTCAAATAGAGAAAAAGTACAGTATAGATTTGGAAACTTTGATAAAATCACTCAACAAGCTCATCAAGCAACCTTAGAGAAGGCATCTCATAAGAAGGTTGAATCAATGATGAAGAAGGCACTATTAGAGGCTAGAATTATAGAAAGTGAATCTGAGGTTGCAAGATAAACAATGAAGCAAGGTATACTAAACATACAACCTTTGTTAGTATTAGCTATTGAGACATCTTCAAAACAAAACATTTTGTATACAGTTGTCTATGATGTTCAACCTAGTGAACCAAAGAGAAAGTCCAAAATATTGGTGGAAGCAATGTCTACAAAGACAAAGAGAGTCAAACAATTGGACATAGGACTAGTAAAGAGATAGAAACCATTGTTAACAATTGAGTCAAGTGATGAAGAGGACAAGGAATAGGAAACCAAGCAAGCAAAAAAGGTGACTCCACCTAAGAAAGTAGGAGGAAATCCTTGGCAACCCTGGAAGCCAAAGATTGAGAAGATTAATACAATAATTTTGAGAAAGATCATATAGATATATCTACTGTGAGATATATTGTATCAAACAATCTGAAATTGAAGGACCTTGAGAGCATCATAAACTAGAAAGTCTATGATAGACTCATTGAGAAGAAGGCTCCTACAAGGGAAGAAGACCTTGAAATTTGGAAGTCTATGCTCAGAACCATTTGCAAGACTAATGATGAAGATGAAATTAAAAGGTTGTTGAATAACCACACTCCATATTTGAGGAATAAATTGAGGCCATTTTTATTCATGATTGGTGAAAGGGATAAGTTGAGAAGAGAGACTATAGAAGTAATTAGTAAAGTGATGTCAGAGTCACAAGCAACATCTCCTCTAGCTCCTAGAACCTTGGAAGTGTTAGTAAGTGGTGACACTATGCAAATTGATCAAACCAATGTTACCCTTAACATTGATGATAACAATCCTTTCGGTGGTTTTGATCTAAATGAACTAGATACTGAAGATATCGAGCTTAAGTTGAAACAAATTGAGGAAGAGAAGGCTACTGGAAGTAGAAAAGATGAAAATAAAAGAAGCCAAGCATAAATTTCTTGAGAAAGATGAAGAAAAGAGAAGAATTGTAGAAAAAGAAATAAAAAGAAAATTGAGGAAGAAGAGAAGAAAAGATTGGAAGATAAGAAAGTAAGAGAGGAAAGAGAAAATAAAGAAGAGGAAGAGAGAAGAACTAAAGAAGAAACAAATAAATAGAGGAAGGATGAGACTAAACCATCTAGTTCATCAACTTTTCTCTCTCTTGCCAGTTTATCTACTAATGATGATGATAAGATAGATCTAATCTCATCCCTGACTAAGCTAATTGAGAAGAATAGAAAAGTGAAAGAGTTTATAAAGGAGATTAATGGAAGTAATAGATAGATTGTGCAACACATTGATAGTTCAACGCATAAAATTAGATCCTCAATAGAGGGCACAAGCAGTGCTAAAATCATTTATTGAAGAGTTTACAAATTTGTTGAATGTTATTGAGGCAAAGATACAAATTTCTCATGATGCTCACTTATTTAGCACCATCTATTAGAATATCAAGAATGACTTAGTCAACCTTGATACTTGTATAAAAGAACTTTAGAAATGCTAGCAGGAAGGAAAAAGTTTGTATGTTAAGTATACCTTATCATACAAGCTAACTAGAGACATTGTTAGTTAGATAGAGTTAAAGATTAATGAGCTAGAGGCTTTATCCAACCAAATCAAACATTAATATTGTAAAGTAGATGAATTTGACAGTTAACTTGCTAGTAATCATGGTGACATCAAGAAACTATAACTTTGGAAAGATAGATCTTGAAGAGAACATCTAATTTTAGAGAATCTATTGCTCTAAAATTATCTTTTGTTGAGATGCAGTTAGATGAATGTGTCAAGGCCAAGGACACGTATTCAAACTTTTTGTATTTAGACATTAATGTAGTTGAGATTGCATCATATTATTTATGTGCAATTCTCATTTCAGTTGATTCTACCAAGGAAACATGGACCAAAGGTAGAAATAGTTTGTAGACTATTTTTGATGATTGTATGAAAATCATATGAGCATAAGAAAGGACAACAATTTTGATAGTTTTTGGACAATATTTTGACATTTTGACCTTTGTCGTTGATGTCAAAGTGGGAAAAATACAATGTGAAAATTGTATACATATCAAAAGGAGAGATTTTTGGGAGATATACAATGGAATTTGTAAAAGTGTAATGTATATTGTAAGGGGGAGCATAAATGTGAAGTTGAACAAGTTGTAATAGATGCAATGTTTATATGTTTATTTTTGTCACTTAGCCAACTTTCCCTATTTTGTTGCCATTATGCCAAAGGGGGAGATTGTTGACAATTAGCTAATAGTGATATGTAATTATTGTTATTTATGGAAACACATGATGTACATGTTCACAGGAAACCTCAGAAATAAAGATACTTAGTGTTTGGTAATCAGAAAATTGTCTAAGTATATAATTTGGATTACAATAGTGTATTGTTTTGTTTATAACATGTTGTTGACATCATATTATGACTAGTGACATTACATGGAGATAGTATACATGTTGGAGATGATGTGTATAACCTAAATTTTTTTTATGAACTATATGAAATAGAGACAATTATGTTTTGATTAAGCAAGACAATGGAATTGAAGGAAAGAATTATTTTATTTACAAAACAATTACTTATCCAATTAAGGTTGACATCCTAGATGTTTACTCTAACTTGAAAAAGTGAATTGAGGTCTTAGCTAACCTAGCAGTAATTTGTGTAAAGACATGGTATTTTTGCACATGACTTCTTGTGATAAGAGGTGTGCTTGCAAGTGCTATCTTGTAAGATTGTGTAATTGTGAATTGTGAATTGTGATAAGTGCACTTTTGTGAAAGTAATATATGAAAAGTTTTATATGAGCTATCTGGTGATTTGTGATTAATTTGAAGATCAAAGATCATTCAAGGAAAAAAGATAATAGTAAATTAGTTGTTTGAGCAGTGAGCTCTTCTTGTAGTTGAAATTTCACGTTTGGGTAGTGGCCTCTTCTTGCATACATTATACTACAACTCCTAATAGGGTTGGAATTTCCTAATAAGTATTTAAAGTCTCCTATCAAGGATTTCTTATACTAAATTTTCCCATTGACTCCTATCAGGGTCCATCCTCTATCAAGGAACTTATATATTAGTATATTATCTAGTGGGTATCATCCCCATCGAGGTTTTCCCTTGGCAAGGGTTTTCCTAGTTAACAAAATATGGTGTTATGAGTTATGTTTGTGCATTATTACTATTACTATTCGACATTAATTTATTTATTTTTTATGCATGGTTTAAAGTAAGTAATAATATATAGTTGGTGACTAAAGTTTTTAGATTACTGATTCACCCCCCTCTAAGTAATCCCTATTTCTAACAATACAAAGGATCACTAAGGGTCATCCATCAAAAGATGATCAATGATTGTTGCTTCCCTAGATTTCAAAGATAACTTAAGTTTAATTAATGTGGTGAAGAAAGAGGTTGACATGTGTCTAACTTTTCAAAAAGGTAACACAACTTTTATAGTTTTAAAGCTTGATCATCCAATTTTGCGTAAATCAATGGATAGCGTACAAATTTTGTGGTGTGGCTTAAAATATGATTGTTAGAATATTAACTCTGATCAATGCAAATTTGTGTGGAGCCAATTGCCATAAAATTTGTGATTTCTCTCATTATTGAGTATCAAGTTACAAAATTCTCAAATTGTGGAAATATTCAGAGCTCAAACTACATTTTTTCAAAGCCACAAACTATTGTAGACAAAATCCTTAGCAGAGAAAACAAATTTATCTTAGTGAGTGTTGAAAATATTTAGTTAATTGAGAAATCATAGTTGTAACTAAGATAATATAGATAAAAATCCTCCATGAAGGGATTTTTTAGGAAAGGTACATTACTAGTTGAGAGCTATACATGATGATTTTCTCGAACAATAGCCAAAATCTGCTAATGAGTCTACTAAAGAAAAATAAATAGTGCCTAAAAACCCTAGGTCATTGTTTAGTGAGGGTTTTTATGACAAAACCAATTGGTTAAGAGATGTCCAAACATTTTTTGGAGGTTTAGAGCTTTTTTGCAAATGGATTTTAGAGAGAAAACTCAATACTCCTACAAACAATATACGGGAGTTTGATATTGGAAAACTAGTTGTTCCAAGTGATTTCTTCGATTATGACTTATTGGAAATGATAGCGAAGAACTATGACCCTATATCAAGGATACTCAAAAATCATGTTGGGGATAATCTCTTTAGGGTTTCACTAGAGGTAATTAGGGAAGTTTTCTGATTAAACCCTAATGATATAGTACATGAAAAAATTGATATGGAGGATATGCAAGCAAGATATGATGCACATAGTGTCTACCTAAGGACAGGGCCATTACAAGAAAACTTTGTTAAAATAGGGCAATTTTCGTTGTTGACTTCCAATACCCCAAAGCCATTGTTAAGGAAATATTTGAATCTTAGGGCTCTAGCACTTTATTTTTCTCTCTGCAAAATATTTGAAATGGATTTAAAGGATCACATTCAAGTGGCCATTATTTTTATCATTGGTCAAATACTACAATACGGCATGAGCTCAATTTTTGATTTTGCTGCATATTTAGTAGAAGAAGTACATGATGGATTAATAGGCATAAACAAGCCGAAAGTTGTCAAACCATTCTATCAAAACTCAATGTTGATGTACATGTGTTTATACAAGGGTGTTACCTTTTTTTTAAAAGATATAAAAATAGAATTAGAAAAGGATACATGTTCAGTTGTGGAGAGTAGACATGACCTAGGAGGTCACTAATGCCAATTTTGTCAGATTTGATAGATAGTTTGCTTCTAAGCTAAGGCTTCTATTGACTAGAGATAACTATAGAATACATCAATCCTTGCTGAAATTAATTAGACCTAAGGATCATGCCAAAGGACTAAAGGTGAGACATAATTAGGGAGACATCATCCCATATTTAGTGGCTACTATGTTAAGAGTGTATGGTTTACTAGGGAAACCACATATGTTGCCATATCAAGTACCTTTGAAGATGGGGATTGTATAATTCTTATGGAAAATTGGATGGTTAAAAGAAAAGGAATTGTTAGGTAGATCTAAAGGTACTTTCTTCCCTTAGATCACCATTGTCTACAATTTTGTTTTTGTTAAGAAGGGTTGGAGATATTAGAATTTTTTTAGAAAAATACTAGATGGCCATTGCATTCTCAATTTATAGATCCTAAATGTTTCTATGATTTGTTTAAGGTGATAACATGAGCTAAGTGACATGAATATATTATTTATTTTACTAAATATATAATAAGAAAAAAATTTACTACAAGATCAAGAGGTTAGAAAATAAAAATGGAAAGTATATAGTAGGGTGCTTGAATTTTTCAATGCCTTTGAGCCAAAGTATAATCCCCTTGCTGATAAGAAATATTGGGGTGTTAAAATAGATATTCTTACTAATAATTTTGTTGGGTTTATGCAAAATTTAAATGAAAATAAAGAAATTCTAAGTTACATTTATCCAGACAAGGCCATTGAGGTAGAAAATAGGTTGGCTAGCAGAGGTGTCATAAACTTGGGCTAGTACACATTGCAGAAGAGAGTTGGTTATGTTGTGGCAAAAAATATTCAACCTATGCCTCATTACAAGAGAGAACTATCAATGATTCCACCTACTACACCTACTGCAAAGAAGAAGTTAGAATAGGGCTCCTCTTCCAATATTGAAGAGTATTCTCCTTCATAGACCCCTATCCAAATAGATGATGAAAACTCCTTAAGGGAGCAATTGAAAAATATGGGAGGTGAAAGAAATATTGTTATAACTACTACAAAAATAAGAGTGCCTAAAAGGTATCCCATGCCATCATTACCCCTTATTTTAGGAGATATTCAAGGTAAAGAAATTGAACCTAAGGTGAAAAAGGCATCTAAGAAGTTTTTGGATGATGAAAGCTTTGTAAAATATAGAGCATTTACTAAATTTTTGTGGAGAAGCAACATTAGCAATTTTGAGGCAAAGTGCAAGAAAATTAAAATAAAGCAACCTAATAGGAATGACCCTAAAATTGAAGAAGTGGTCAAGGCTAGCCTCATAGAATAATTTGGGAAATAACCCTTGAGGAGGGAAGGAAACTATTAAAGGACTTATGGGTCATGATACTATTAGACTGGGACATTGCTAATGCAATGGTTTTTGATACAGTTAGAAAGGCAAAAGACACCCATCTCAAAACTAAGGAGGAATCTTTGCAATCCTATAAGGGGTTGAAATACAATGATGATCATCAAGCTTTGGTCATATGGTCTATTCAAAAGAAAGACAAGGCCAAGATTCAAGAAGTATCAAACTCTGAGCACATAGGTAGTCTACTGGTTTATAGCACAGAAGAAGTAGATAATGATGAAAAGTATATTTGGTTTGCTAGAACTATAGAGGAAATGGTATAAATATGGTCTATTTAAAAATTATTTTAAATAAGATTTCAAAGAAATACGAAGAATTGGAAGAAGTGTCTTAAGAAAGGGACAAGAAATATTGAATTTCAATTGGCCTGATGATAAACTTTTTGACAAGTGGGTAATTGATTACTCACCAACAATACAAACATTGCAAGAGGCAATTAAAGAAGATAGATTATAAAAAGTAGTGGCTATGGAAAGGGTGAAATTAGTTGATGTATTGGTACAAACAGAGGGAACAGATTAGGAAAAACCAATTGAAACCATGGACATGGCAGTTCAAACTGATGATCTAGTAGGGGATCAACCAATTGTGATAAATATCTAGATCACTAAACCTGATACATCAACTATAAGCCAAGTGGTATCATAGTTGGAAGAACAAAAAATAACATAGAACCAATCACAAGATGTAGTGGTTTAGAAAGAAATTGTTATAACATAATTGGTCCTACCATAAAAAGATCAATGATAAAGACCTTCTATTGCAAAGATACAAGCAAGTGCCAAAGTTTTTTCCTTTTGTGATAGTGATAAATTTTTTCCTTTTGTAAATATTTTTGTTCTAAGAATAGCTATCCTTTTCCCTCTATGCCCATATCTTATTGCATATCACACTATATAAGTGAGTTCCTAAGGCTAGAGGATGGTCTGAAGTCTATGTAAATTTTAGTGTTATGCTATTTTGTAGTTGGTCTAGTCTGTCTTTATGAAAAACATTGTGATGTATTCAATTTTGTGAATCTAAGAATACAAATGAACCTTGAATGAAAATCTGTCATATCTTGAGTTATTTTGAGTTATAACAGTAATGTATTAATTTCATGGAAGATAAAAGGGAATGTTTTGCAACATCCATGTGTCTAAATTTTGTTTCCTATTTCATATGTCTAAAATTTTGGGAATGAATGAATAAGATTCTTTCATTTTAATGCAACTTAGATATTTTGTATATCTTTTCATTAATTTCTTTTAATTCAAGGAGTTAAGTAAATGCTTTCATTGAATTTATAGGGTTTCTTGGTGTATGGGAGGATATTCATAAGAATAAAATTTAGAGTTAACTATTGATAAAGTTAATTGTAAGGAAATTGAATAGGTCAAGTTTTATTGGTTTGGTTCTCTATGGAAATGGATAAGGCATTGATCACCAATTTAGATAAAAATTGTTAAATTCATGTGGTTGCACAAAGGACAAATTCGAATCAGACCAATCTTTACTTTTCTGTATGAAGAATCAAACTATTGGTCATTGCTTATTTGTAATAGTCTCCCTCTGAGTCTTAGTTAGCTACTATAATCAAGGATTCATTATAAATCTAAGAAGAATTATGACCATTTTTTTCTATAGGGGATAGATCTAAAGAAGAAAGTTCAAGTGAATAAGTTTTGAAGAAATTATCTACTCACTCGCCTTGGCCCTGCAGAGCCAAAAGTGTAGAGAGTCCTCTATGATTCTATTGAAGTTGGTCCAGATCTAAAGAGAATTCATTTGAACATGGTAAGTAGCTAACCCTTAGATTGAATCTTATCTTCTACATCTTGGTATTGTCATGCCCAAACTACGTGGGCAAAACCACACAATTTTTATTTTTATTTTTTTAAACAATTATTAGAATGCTCAAAGTTCAATAAGGTTAAATCACATTTCAAGAAAATATTCTCTTCATTACATCTTAAGTTACATATCATGTGAAGACATACATCGTTAAAATTTTGAAGCTTTCGTTATTAGATCGATATCGACGTTTATTTTGTTTTCAAATTAATCTTAAAACAATAGATTTAAATTTCCTCTATAACAATATAATTAAAGATAGATTTAACAATTATTACATAGCATCTTTCATTTCATACAAGGTTAACATAAAAAAAATTAATTTTTATTTATTTATATAATCTGTTTTCTATATAAAAAAAAATCATCTATCAATAATAATTTAAGAAATTTGTGAAAACTCTATGATTACAATAAAGAAATAATAATTAAATTATATCTAAATTGAGAATCTAACTTTATTACGATACATCCATTACAAACAACAATTAACATAATCAAACCAAAAATAATAATTAAATAATGCTAACTACTAAACAAAATTAACTAACTAATTCATAAAACTATCTAACTACCCTTTAGATTTAAACTAAATAATATTAAAAACAAACTAAAATAACATAATATAAAAACTATTACACTTATAATTACAAAACTATATTAAATTAAGAACTAACTAAAACTATTAATAAACACAATTAAAATAACATAAATCAATCCTAACACTAATACTAACAAACTAATATAATTAAAATAACTAACTACAATTAACTTAATTTAAACATTTAATAATCACAAATTAAAATAAATAAACAAAAACATACTAACTAAACTTATTTACTAACTAGCCCCTAACCTTAACCTATTCCCCAAACTACCCACCCTACACCCCCCTACACCCCACCCTACACCCTCATGGGGAACGCTTCCCAAGTGCTGTCCTTGGGACAATTCTCTACCCCAAAACATCCTTTGCAAGCCTCCCTCAAAAGTGGGCGACCAAAAAGGTAAGGGGGGAAAAAGTTGAAGTTATATTTAATTAAAAAAACTTAACAAAATTGTTACACCTCCCATCCAAACATATGATTTGCGCACCAAGCAAGGTGGTGGGGATGGGACATGGGGATAGGGTGACATCATCCCCCCATGTTCATCTTGACTTTGCCATGAAAAAAGGAACTCCTTTTAAAATTGACGTGAAGGGGATGATTAATGAGGAAAAGTTTCTTAGGTGATAAAGTAGATATTTAGGATATTTGTTAGGTTATAATTTTCTTTTCAAAAAAAAATATATTTTATTATTGTTTCTTTATTTATTTTAAATAGAAAATTCCATAAAGAAAAAGGGATAATGAGGGAATCTTTTAGATTCTCTGTTACCAAAATGGTAACAATTCTTTTCCAATACAAAAGACAGAGAGTTTACTCTCTTGAAACACACATTTTTTTTCTAAAACTTTTCTAAGTATAGATTCCAAAGCCATGTATTTTTTTTTCAAGATGTATATTATTATTGTTTGAATAGATTTAAACATTGATACAATAGTTTTGTGTCACATTAACACCATATTTATTTGATCTCCTAAACAACTTGAATTGAAACATATCAACCTTATCCATAATTTTCTTTCCTTAAAATAATTTTCATTTTGAACATATAAGGAAACTTGAAAATTTTGCTTAATTAATCCATCATCATAACATCTTATTTCTGATGTGCATCCATCTAATTTAAAATTATGATTGAATCACATGATGAACAATTATACTCAATCACCATTTTTTTATTGGCAAACTTGATTCAAAGGCTCAACCGAGAAAGAACCAGGAAGAAAACTTGGCTTCGTTACCATTACAACAAAGTTTGAGATACAAATTACATAGGATTTCAATCCTGAATTACAAGAATAAAACTGAATTTCCTTCATGACCCTCATCAAGGGATTCATAACAATTTCTGCAACACATATCTAAGAACCGTGGAGGAAACAAAATCTGATCAGGTGACAAAAGGCATAACCAAGAAATAATTCAAACATGCATATTCATACAAGGTTTTCACAATAGGATTCACAATGAATCAAAACTAGGGAAAGGTGGATTTTTCCAACAAGGGATGTCAGACACAACCCCAAACCAGGTGCCCAATCAAGGCTATAAATCAAGAATTTTCGTTCTTCCATTCTTACATGCCAAAACTCATACGTGGTTTGTGCTGATAGGTAGGGGCCCATAACACCCTACCCTCTCTCCCTCTTCTCATCCTGAGAAGAGAATCTACACTGTTGGAGTCCAACTAAAAGGACCTTTCTCGAAATTGGCCACTTCTGCCCTCTCTAAGGGTGAGTAATGCCAAAACACCCATGCAAGAAAATCTCAAAATTCAAACATAAACATGAAAGGAAAACATTCAAAAAGCATGGTTTTCAAACCTTCCCAACATACCCACATACATACAAGCATTCAAACAACAACAAGGTAGCATAAGCATGAAACAAACATGAAAATCTAAACAAGGGAGATGAGAATTCCTACCTTCACAAAGAGGTAATGGCAATGAACAAGTTTGAGTAGAGCTTTTCCCTTCCTTGCTCCAATCTTCCAAGACTCCTCTCTAAATGTAGAGATTGGGTAACAACCTAAACTACTCCAAGAAGGGTCTCTAAATAAGCCTCAAACTCAACCACCAAAATGATAAATAACTTCTCCCACCCACCTACAAATATAGAAGCTCCTAACTCAACCCATACTATGGTTAACCACTAAGTGGAGGTGAGGTGAGACAACTCATGGTAGCCATAGTCAATTTTCGCACAAAGGCAAAAAGGGACTTTTTGAGTGATCTCAAAAGTCAATAAAAGGGGCTTAGGGGTTGGAAAAGACCCCCAACCCATACCCATACCCTTTTGGTATAAATATTTCATGTTTTAAACCCTTAGGAAAAGATTTGGAACCAAACAAAAGTTAGGAAAATAATCAGGACCAACTAACAACTCTAAAATGCAAATTAAGCACTAATCTGGATTAAGGATGACTAAACTCGATTAAGAACCAAATTAGCAAAAAGACACTAACTTAGTCTGACTTAGGTCCAAAGGTTACACAACTAACCCTAATCAGCACGCTGAAGAGAATAAACAATTCACGAGTGTCAAGTGACACTATAAAAACACCGTTTATGAACATTAACATTTACTGGTCACAGAAAGATACATATATACATCTCACAATTAAAATACTTGAATTACGAACAAAAATGTTTCCAAAATTAGTACATAGAGATCAGTTATGTTCCTCCATCGGATTTCACAGCTAAAATATTTGCACACTCATTGCACACATCAGTAGTCCCATAAAATCACATGCACATATGTATTTACGTATCAGGAATTCACATAAATTAAAACATACATAAATCAAGGTTTCTCTCAATTTCTTAACTATTAAAATCTCTTAAATCAAAATATTAATCCTTCATTTACTGATTTCATCAATATACATATACACAAAACATTAACTGACAAACATCAAATATCTGAAAATAACATCACACAACATGAAATAATATGATATGTTCAAAGCATTAGATAATATCTCGACATCTTGAATCGTGAGTATCAAAATGATAATGTAACAACTAAGGCTATGAAGGGTCAAGGTGAGGCCTCATAGGTATTAGGTATTTTGCAACCTGGTAGTTTTCAAACACCATATAGGAAGGATCAAGTATTTGAGCCATAACTAAGATCTAAAATTATTAATATAGCTATATTAGCAATTAGGTCATATCATTATTATGCTCTAACCATTGTAGCAGTGTATCAAAATTTTTAATCAATTTGGCTTAACAACCATTTGCAAAATCCTCTAATAAGGTGACATTTCTAGATTGAAGTATCTAAAGACCTCTAACTAGGCCACTCCTAATAGGGTGATTAAATCCTCTAACAAGGTCACACCTAATAGTATATTTTGTAACCTTTAATAGGGTTGGATCCTAATAGTGATCACTTCAGAAAAGTGAAAATTAGTAACTAGTTTCAATTGATGTTTTTTCCCAAATTAGGTTTCCACATTAAATCTTGGTGACACTTGTGTTCATGTTATTTCTTTTATGTGTATGCAATTAAATTAATTAAGGTTAATCATATATAATATATTAAGATCTGCATGTTTAGTTTTGTTGAGTGATAGTTGATATTATAGTGCTTTTTGAGTTACAACATATTGTTAGTGTTAACTAAGTGCCTATGTGTTAATTGAGTAACAATAGTTTCAACAAAGTTTATGTTTTGTTTTGACATCTAAGGGATCTGGGATTTATTGTAGTGGTAAGTATTTCATCCCTCCCCTCTCAATTACTCCTCTTATATTTCCAACATGAGGACCCTACCATAGAATTATATTGATGAAAGGAGGAATAGATCAGTCATGGACTATGCCAAGACATTAATGATGGAGAAAAATATTTCACAATAAGTAATGGAGAGAAGCTATAAGTATAGTTGTTTACACTTTGAACTGAGTATAAGTCAAGAAAGGTAAAAATGTTACAACTTTTGAGTTATGGTATGGATATGCACCTAATGTAAAGTATTTGAAAGTATTTGGAATTAAATTTTATATACTAAATGAAAATAGACACACAAAACTTGATGCTAAAAGTGAAGGCATATTCCTAAGATATTCCATAAAAGAAAAACATATATGTGTTTGAATTCTTATACTAACAAAGTTGTGGAAAGTGAAAATGTTTGATTTGATGAATATGTAGAGAAGAATGAAGTTGAATGCAAATAGGAACCTAAAGACTACAAGAATTTTGTATATGTCTATGGAGGAGAGCCTAGAAACCTACCTAAACTTGAGAAGAAAGCTATCAAGCAACAACAACTAGTGAATCCCAAGTTATAGCAACAAACTTCTAAGCATCAGGCAGTTAGCATCGGGCATCAACAAGTGATTTCCCAACAACTAAAAGGAGAAAATGAGATCCAAGAAGTTCTACTTGAAGTGACTGTAGAAGATGAACTTGAAGAGAAACAATAAGAAGTAAGAAGACAAGAATCTATGCTAGAAAAATATGTGACAAGACATCATGCACTAGATCAAATCATGTGAGATAAAAATTCAAGAGTTATGACAAGAAAAAAACAAAGGAGTGATACATGCTTGTTGTGTGACTATAAGCCTAGATCAGTCAACGATGCACTTGAGAATGAAGATTAGATTACAACTATGAATGAAGAGATTAAGAAAATAGAGAAGAACAAGACTTGGACATTGGTACCTAGAACAAAGGACAAGAGTGTTATTGGCACAAAGTGTGTAAGCCCCTAAGGCATAGATCTAGTCCCTTTGGGTTTGTCCTTTGGTTTGAATGTACTTATCTTACTTCTTCACAATAGTGATTCTATATCAATAAATTTTTTAGATATAATTAATCTAATGTTTTTATCTATATTTTTATACTTTTATATAATTACATATGTTGGATATGGTGGTCATAATGTCACATAGACACATAGTATAATTAGGGTAGTTTAAAGTAACCCTATTTTCAAAAGATTTGAGAAAGATAGATGTTTTAAAATAATTTAATTTAATCATGTTATTTGTACTTAATTTTTTTAGTCCCACCTTGTACTGGGAGGGATAGGGGAGAGTGAATCAATACAAATTCTCCAATTGATCTTTTGAACTACAATTCCAGATAGATCATATAATAACACTTAGCTAATACCATAATGATGAAATTAGTAAGATAAAAGCATGTAGACTCACACAAAAATGAGTACATCAAATGAAAAAATATTTTGTACATGGAAACCCTAGATGTGAGGATGAAAACAATGGTGAGAGTAATATAACAACTAGCCCTTTACTATAGATAAAAGTTTGCTAGGTTAGAGACTACAACTATTCTTTTTAAGAACACATCTAGTTATGAATACTATCATCCTTTTAGGGTTAAAAAAATCCTTTCAAATAAACCTTGTTAAAGGATTTACAACACTTTGTGTAGGAGATACCTAGTTAGAGGATTTACTATATGTTTGCTATTGAAGCATGCTCAATAAAAAGCTTAAAAATTATTAAGATAGTAAGAAAGAAATCAAAATGGTTGATCTAATAAGTGACACACCTTGTCTTATATATATCTTATGTGTACCTTGATGATATCTTTATCTTCCCTTGATGTCTTGGCTTATATTTTGATAGAAGTACTATTACCTTTTTACTATCTACTTTACTCTATTTTCAATCACCAATCTATAGTAGCTTAGATCTCTAGTTGTCTTCTTTGTTAAACTTGGCTCTCCTTGCCCAAAATATTCAACAACTTTTAGTAACTACAACTTCAATAAATAAATCCACAAATTATATGTGTTCTCCATCTATTGGGTAAAAATACCATAAAAATTATCCCACTCTAATGTTGAATTTGAATTTTGAATTCCATAGACAAGCCTATTGAAAAATACCCATGACTACCTATTCATAGGTGCATACTTGTAGGCTTGTCTTTCTTCTTGGAATTTTTACTTCTAGACTCTTATCCTTACATCCTTCCATTGCTTCATCCTACATTCCTATCACAACATTCTCTAGTAGTCCTTTCCTCCCATCACATCCTTGGTGAGCCTTCATGTTGTCTATGGTTAAAAACATCACCCATGTTTATTTATTACCTTCTCCTTACCTTCTCACTTGACCTAATTAGTGTAGATGTCTACTAATAGTTGTGAGACTATATGGTCATAACTTCCTCTTCTCACTAGTTTCTAATCAATGGAAGTGAGCTAAATGTTATCATCCCAAGTCTTCAACTTCTATGCCAATGAGACTTATAAGTCTAAAAATATCCTCCTTTTGCATTAATGAAAAAATGTTTGATCATCCTAAACTTTTGATGAACCTTTACATTATTGTTAGAGCTTTTTACCTTCAATCTTGCCTTCTTTATTCCTTCGATGATACTTGGTTACCAGTTGAGTTGATACTATCTCTATGTTTGTTTATGTGATGAGACACTCCACACTTGAGATATTTTATGTGATTATGGTTAGTCTTGTGATAATATTTAAATGTTTTATATAATGGTTATAGTTAGGATTATGATGATATTTTAGGTTATTATGGATACTTACCCCATACTTGCATGTGTATGGTGCACATATCTATTTACATTTATACATATCATGATTGTGGTTGAGGGAGGGAATCATATTCACTTGCTAGTTAGGATCTAGATGATGTACCACTCCCCAAAATTTCTTGTTTAGTTTAGATATATATACATATGTAAATGCTCAATTTTTATATAGTTTGTAGGTACCGAGCATTGGCTTCCCTAAATTATCAGGATGAGCATGCCCTATTGTAGTATCCTGATGGTAAAAGTGGGCTAGATATTTTTCAAGTCCATAACCCAGCCCTAATCTATTTGTCCTATGGTAAAGGAAAAGTATCTGATTTCCTCTACCTTTTGAATTCATCTAGTTGACTAGAATTTGATGACCTACCCTTCAATTTGTTTGATTGTCATATTTATCAAGTTTTCTTAATCTTATGTTGTCACTGTGGGAATTATAGTGTAGATGGGCAACCAATAGGAGTCAATTGATAATTTAATTAGGAACCTAATTAAAGGTAACAATATGACCTTTTAGTTAATTAACTAAACAACAAATTTTTTATTAAAAAATAATAATTAAAATTTAACTTGGGTTTTCTTTTATTAAGTGAATAAGATAAAGTTAGTATTATTGATATATTAATTATTTAGCAAGAGTAATCTATGAGGTTCATTAGACATTATTGAAATCTAAATAATCATCTTTTTAAAAATACTTTTTTAAAATTTTGAATAAGTTTATCATTAAAATAAAACATTAAATAATGAATATAGTGCATAAATAATTCTATAAATAAAATTAAGTTTAAAAGGGGAATATATTAAAAAATTAGAAGTTCCTAATTATTGTGTAAGTAAAGTGGATTTAGTTTTATATAGGAGTGGAAGTTTCCTTGTCTAGTGGGAGTCCATTTTGGAAACATAGAAACCTATCTGTGAGTTAGAAATCTATATAAGAGGCATTGGAGTTCATTTTTAGAGAGGAGGTTTTGGAAGCAAGCTTTTGTGAGCTCTAGGATTCTAATTGTTTGGGTTGAGGATCAGATTTGGGTAAGAGTTGTAGAACTTTGTCATAATTTTGTTTTTCTTAAATGTTTACCATTTTCTTCATCTTCTTCATAGATTTCATGTGTGGATTCTCTCATTCTTATTCTAGGGTTATAATTGGGCTTTTATAAAAAAATATTTAAATTTTTTTAATAATATTTTTTTTTCTTCCTTAAAAAAATACAATAATAATAATAGATAGTTTTCAGGATTAGAATAATTGCTTATGTATTTGGTTTTTTTATAATATATTGAAAAAAAGATTATTATGGAAATATTTAAATAGTTATTTTTTTATATGTACTGGATTAAAAAGGAAGTTCAATTTTGTTTCAAAAAAATATGTTTTCTTTTAAGATTAATTAAAAGATTGAAAAATGATAAAATTAGTTAAAATTTAAACATTCATTTTAATATATGGTTACATTAGAATATTTCATTTATTAATTTAAAACTATCTATGATTTATTGGAATTGTGTTAGATGGAAATATAAACTTAATATTGAAAATGATTTCCTTGAAATTATATAGAAATTGAAATGATTAGTTAATAGACTTATTTAAAATTCTTGTTCAGTTACTATGTCCCATTTTGGTGATGGGTTGGTTGGGAAACATGTAGATGGCCAACTAGGACTATTTAAGAGAGATGAGAGTAGTGGGTCTTCTATCAGACTTTAAATTTGTGCTCTTTTGTGGCAAGATTCTATTTTTTTGTAAGTTTATGTACTATGATACTTTTGACTCCAAGGTTATGACTATTTCTCAATTCTAGTTACTCCTTGAGAACTGATGTGATTTTGGTGACTTGTTATGAGTTATATCTATCTAAGCCTAGGGTAGGCTATCTAGGTGCATGTTGGGAAGCGGCTTGCAATGAGGGCCGAAGCCCTAAAGAGGCTTCTTGGGTAATCCATTGTAGGTGGTCTTAATAAGTGGTAACATTCAAATTAATGGGGTTAACATTAATTAACAAGAGTTAGTGTGTTCCTCGTCCATACCTCGAGTGTTAGTATAGACTGGGATGGGAGTAGAGAGGGTTCTTGGTTGTGACCTTCCTACATTTAGTCTACCTTGTCTACATGAAAGGATATTGATGCCACATAGAGTCACTAAGAGGCTAGAGTCTTGTGAAGACTACCATGGTAACCTTAGAGTTGACTCATGTGATGACAGTTTCTCATTGCATTTTAGGTTTCCTACATATATTTCTACCTCTAGAATTAGACTATACCTAGAATATAGGACCACTTTTGATATATTTCTTTCAAGATTCTTGGACTTAGATTTAGTTTGTGATCATGGATTGTTACCCATTTGGGACTTGAGACTATCTCCTCGTTATGGTGGGAATGGGGCCACTTAGGTTCCATGAGGTTGGGTGGTTGTAATTCTTTTCCATTTGAGATTTGACAACTAGACATCAATGTTGGATATTCTTGAAACAAATATTCCTTTTCTTCTTCTAGTTGATCTATACTTGGAAGTGGCACTTCAATAGACAATGAAACTCTTTTTATGTTTACCTCATATCCTGTGACATGTGTAAATGATGAGAATACTCCTGATGTAATTATATATATTCTTTAATAATTATGGTATTATTTTACATTGTAGACTTGTTTAACTTTTAAGACTTAATAAAACCATTAGATGTGATTCATCATTATGGAACCCTAGAGGAATGTTAATATTTTATATTTTTCTTATGTATTTTTATATTCTTCCATAATTTTTATAGCCTATAATGTGATGACACTTTCCCATTGCATTTAGGTTTCCTACATATCTTGTTGCCTCTAGAATTATACTATACCTAGAATATAGGACCACTTTTGATAGATTGCTTTCAAGATTCTTGGACTTAGATTCAATTTGTGATCATGGATTGTTATCCATTTGGGACTTGAGACTATCTCCTCATTATGGTGGGAGTAGGGCCACTTAGGTTACATGAGGTTGGGTGGATGTGATTCTTTTCCATTTGAGATTTCATAGCATAACATCAATGTTGGATGTGCTTGATGTGGATATTCCTTTTCTTCTTCTAGTTGATCTATACTTGGAAGTAGCACTTCAATAGATAATGCAACTTTTTTTATGTTTACCTCATACCCTGTGACATGTGTAAATGATGAGAATACTCATGATGTACTTATATATATTCTTTAATAAGTATGGTATTATTTTACATTGTAGACTTGTTTAACTTTTAAACCTTAATGAAAACATTACATGTGATTCATCATTATGGGACCCTAGAGGAATGTTAATATTTACTATTTTTCTTATATATTTTTATATTCTTCCATAATTTTTATATCTTATAATGTTTAATTTTTTTTTTTTAGAAAACCTAATATCTTTTTAGGTTAGTTTCTCTAGGGCTCGTTTGCGGGGCATTACAATTGGTGTACACTTATTTTAAAAAAAAATTATTTTGCAAATTTTCTCCTTTACAAAATTTCCATGTTCTACCTTAGCGTGTATGTTTTGGGGCTTTATCAAACGTGTCTCCTCTAATATGTTTGAATTCTTCCATCGTCTTGAGTCTTCTTTCACTTAAGCTTTTTCTTTCTTTGATCTACCTTCTCCTTCTCTCTAGATCATCTACTATTCTTTATTTCTTATTTCTTCTTCTCCCCTTTTCTTTACTTTATGAAAAAATGTGTTTCTTATGGGGTCATAGAAGTCCCTTGTAATAAGCTCTAGCACTATCTAGTTATGTCTGCCATGAGTCTTTGAGATATCCAAAAGAAAGTGTCTGAGTCTTTACTTCAACCAAATGTTCTTCAATTTCATCCAATATAGTCATGGGTCCTTTTCCAGCTATATCTATGCAAATTTTACATGATCCTATATAATTCCTAAAAGGGTTATAGGAAGCATTGAAAATCTAATCACTTTAGAGTACATTTTTCTTGTTTGACCTTGATTATGTTAATTCAATGAATTTTTTCTTAGACCTATACTTTGTATTCTAATTTTAAATAGTCACTGCATCAAATTAACTCTATATATACTTAATCTTTCATTGATAATTCTTCATAGTGATATCTAAATCAAGCATCAATCTTGGTGGATCTAACATTTTCTATAATACTAGTGAAATATCCTTTAGTGCTTCAACTATAGTGTCATTTGCTTTGGTTAATTCCACTTTTGTTTTCTCAAGCATTTTCATGAGATTTTCTATATATTCCTCTTCCACAATATCACTTGCAATCTTGTCAATGTAAACAATGTCAATAATTTTAGTTGACTTATTAGGTCAGTATTGGAGTCATAGTGAGTATTCATAACCAATCCCATGATCACATCTCTAGTCTTTACCAGTGGTCAATATTGCTTCTACCTTTTTCTTGATTATACTAGTCTATATTTATGAACAAATTTATAGTATTTTTCAATTTATTTTGAGTCCATCTCATCAAGTTTACCTTTATTTTTTTCTATATCCTATTTGATCTTGTTCAATTCAACTACATTTCTAACATCATGTTCAAACAATGCTCCTTCATCTTTAGTGCTAAAAGATGATCATGAGGATGTCGATTGTTGAACCTTCCTCCTTTTATTCCCATGTTATTTTTCTCCTTGAGTCATATTGAATTTCCTCTTGGTAGATTTGGATTACATTTCACACTTTGGTCATCTTGGACATATCTAGTGTGGCCTCTTTAATAGGTTGATCACCTTTCCCTTGCTCGTATTCTGCCTTGTGAATTAGAATCTTTTCTTGTACAAATTTTTTCATTCTTTTTAGTAAGTTTCTCTATCTCAACTATTTACTCCTTTTAAGGATTAGTCTCTCTTTCTCACACACAATTTTTTACAACGTGAGTACTCGTGCAATTGGTGGCTAAGTTTTACTGAGTTTCTCTATTTGTGGAGGTCCCTTCTCTTGTGCAAATATTTTTTTAGGAATTTTCATTCATCACTCTATTATGGGAAAATTTCTCCTATCATACCTTTTCTTCCTAATCTTATGTCTCCTCCTTAGGTGTTTCAAATTACTCTTGTATAGTCTTTTCTTATCAATGTTTACCTATTCTAGCTGATTCTCTAGGATATGTAAGCTAGTATCTAACATTGATTATATCCCTATTGAAGAAATTTATTTGTTTGATGAGGTGCCTTTGGGTGCCTCTTCCTTTCTTTTACCTATCTCCTCTACAGCTAAAGCATAATCTCATTCAGGTGACTTTTCTTCTATTATGGCCTTTGACTTCTTTGTTGTCACATCCCTTAGTGGATTGATCAATTCTAATGATTTTTCTCTTTGAGATTTTTCCATACTATGAAAATTTATGTGTTCTTCTCATCTACATAATGTGAGGTGGTTATAGTTTATGGGTATTTTATGATAGGTCTTCTAAATATATGTCTTCTTTTATATCTATGTTGGATCTAACTAGGTTTATCTTTGTTATATTTTCTTGCTGAAAAAGGATTTTTAGTTTTGTATTAGTTTGAGAAGATGTTCAAAAGATTTCTTGTTCTTTTTTCTTTTCTTTATCAAAATTTTCTAATTGTTCTATCACTACATTCCAAAATTTCGTGGCTTGACAAAATGTATAATTTTCTCTATCTATGATTATGAGTGGTAAATTCTTCATTTTAATCTCCCACATATATTCTCCTTTTTGATGAAATAAATTCTGGCCTAACTTGTGTTAGTGCATTGTCCAATAACCCTTTGAATTTTGTAATACCAACTTTCCATTTCCTTTGTATGGTTGGTGCTAAATCATTTAGTGATTTGCTTCTTATCTTTCATGGGGTCCTACTTTATGTTCTAATGTTAAGAAAGATGGCACTAATGGGCTCAATCTTATCTTCCTTAATGTATTGTAATTTCCATTATGTACAATATCATTCATAAAGTCATCAATTTATAGTAGAGTAGGTTATTCCTTGCCTTTCTTTTTTGTTCGTGTTTCCTCCACCTATGGTTCTTCTTTTGATAACTTTTCATCTATAATGACTAATGATGGTTGCTTTTTCTTTCCTTGGTCTTGTTCACTTCCCTTCCTCTTGTATGTCTCTAGCGTTACTAGCTGATCTGCACCTACCTTCTTCCTTTTGGTGATGTTTATTATCCTTACAAGTTCATTGGGGACTCTCAAACCAAATTAAACCTTTCTTGAATATTTATCGATGGTTGAGGAATTTTTGATTCTTTATTGGTGAGTCCCAACTCTTCTTCAAAATTTTTTTTTGTAGTTTCTCTTTCTTTCTTTGCTTTGGCCTTTGTGCTCTTCTTCCTATTGGATTTTTTTTTGTGTTTTTTCTTTCTTATGTATCCTTATTTTGTTTGAGGAGAGTGCTCATGTTCATCATAGTTGTACCACACTTGGGAAAATATGGATCCACTAGAATTGGAAGTAACATATCAATATGAGGCCTTGAATCTTCTTCTATCATTTCATATTGAAATGTTATTTACAATGTGTGCATGGTTCAACAACCTACACCATATAGTAATCTATACTTTCTAGAAAGAACAATTCATTCTTATTCTCTTCAACTAGGATAAAGGGAATCCTTTCCCTTTGGTGCATGTCCTATTTTTTTTTTGAACTATGACCTTAACATATCATCTCTTTAATCTCCCAGATTCATGTACATTTACAAATTTTCACTATAATTGGTATATCCTTTTATTGATTATAGGATGAATATTATGGGACATCTCTCTTGAAATAGAAGAAGATACTTACCAATATGGTTCCATATTTCAATGAGTGTATCTTGTATTTCTCCTTGACCTTGCATAGATTTATCATTAACTTCTCATGAAGTCACCCACTAAGGTCAAGTGTGGCATGGTTGTAGATAATTTTGTAACCACTAGATGTTGCAATGCTCAACATACTATTCTCCCTAATAGAGTAATATATTCAATAGGAAATTACCATCATAGTTAATCTCATCTCTAGATTTAAAATATCCTCTATGGTGCATTCTCACCCATCTTTTCATCCTCCAATCAGCTTCACAAATTTGTCAATGAAGATTTTCTTGGTGATTAGCTTCCCTTTAGTGCCACTAAATCAGGTTTCCCTTAGGATAACCTTCTTGGTGATCTTATATAGCTTGTCCAACCACATGTATTCATCATATAATCTAATAAATACAAACCTTTCCCAATCATCATAGAAGAAGTTAGGGATGTCCACAACATGATTCAATCTGGTATTTTCTAGATGTTTGTGTTCTACCTTCAAAACCCCATTTTCATATAATGTGTCAAATAGATTGAAAATACATTCATCTCCAAGTTCCAAAATTTTTACCTTTAGTTATGCACTCACATTCTTGGTGAGAAGAACATTCACAGGTAGTGATGATAATGTCATTTCCATGTTCTTCACATCTTGTAATGCCTTGCAAAGGGATCCAAAGAATTAACCTAAAATTTCACTAAGTTTGATAACATTTTTTTTTAAAACATGAAAGTAAATACCGCTTATAACTTATACACAATAATGGAAGCAATAGCAATGTCCATCTAAAAGTAAACATAACATACATAACAAGTTACATTCTTTAAGGATTCCTTAACGTTGAATTACATCTAAATCAACTAACATTATTGAATCCATCTAATACAACAATCCACATGATACAATAATGATAAGTCCAATGTTCGTAAATTAAATTTTTGAATGCTCAATCATCCATTATACATGTCACAAGGTATGATAGGCTTAAGAGAATATACATATGTGAAATTAAGTATATCATCATTATAAATCTAATCCATGATGCAACAACATAAATGAAGCCATACATCATACATGATACATCATCATAAGAGATAACCATAAGTAACCAAACATAAATATCTAAGTGCACGGTTCCTCCCAACTATAAATAGCATCATTAGACCATCATGGGTCCTAGCCATCCCTCTATGCATAAGATTCCAAATCATCGAAGAGATCATCAGTATTAACATAGTAGGAATGTCACACCTAAATCATACTACATCATATGTAGAAAGTAATCTAACATGCAAAGTAAAACATAAGATATCATCATCTAACATATGCAAATCATCAATATAAGGATACATGTCCACCATCATAATCCATGAATGCATCAGCTATAGTGTCACAAACAAATCTCAAATGATAAGAGTGATAAAGCACTAGCACCCGACCGTGTGGAACCTAAGTGGTCCACTCCCACCACACTGAGGAGATAATATCAAGTCCCAAATAGGCTATCCAAATCATATAGCATAAATCTCTATAAGTCCAAGAATCCTAAAAGTATACTAACTCAAAGGTTCCAACACAAAACTGACATCTAATCTGAGAGGCACACAGTGACATGTAAGAAACATACTCTGTAAGCGAGAAAGTGTCATCGCATATATCATGTAGAAGTTACCCTGGTAGTTAGCTTACAACTCCACAAGTCCCTACTAATCCTTATGTGGCCACTAGTATCCTCTCATATTGATAAGGAATACTATGGAATGCAAGGTTGCAACCAAGTATTCTCTCTACTCACATCTTAGTCTGTACAAGCACTTGAGGCATGGGCGAGAACAAAACAATTATCATTTTAGGTTCATTTAGTCAGTATTAAATGAGAATGTTTTCATTTATTAAAACAACTTACAATGAGTTACCCTGGTAGCCTCTTAGGGCCCCAACCCTCATTGCAACCCACTTCCTGACACTACAAGTAGATAACCTACCCTAAGCTCATGGAATCATAAATCTCAAAATAACAAAAGATAAACCACAATATAAACATCAATTCTCTATGAGTCAACTGAAAAGCATAATAGATAATCATGACCACAACAGTTCTCTAATCGCAATTGAAGGTATCACTAATAATCAAAAGTATCCATTGGTTCTTCAATAACCAAAATATATCTCAAAATCATATTGATCGAAGACTCCAAAATGGTCAAGTCAAACATGTCACAACATGACATCATAAAATAACATTTCAGTCCCATCATAGCAATTAGAAAATAATCCAAGGATAACTGATAGATGACTCAAATATGGTTAAGTCAAATGTCTCATACATAAGAATAACATTCAATAAATACAAGCATTTCATAGAGCATTCCATCACATAACCATGGTTGGGATCTATAGAGAAAACACAATGCAAGCACATGTTTTGGTTTATTAAAATCACATAGTTGAATTAAGTGTAGAGGTATCAGTTTCCATTTCCAATCTTAGATATTGAATAGAGGAATGTTTTGCACATTTATCCTAACCGATGTATTGTTTTAATGAATTACAAATTTTCCCTCTAACCCTTAGAATTTAATTTTCTAAATGTTCTAAGAGTTATACGTTATTCTTATTTTGATAATGAATTATCATTTTTTCAAAAAAACTCAATTTACAATTTTGAAAAGGACTTAATATTTGATAACTTAAATCTTATATTTTTCAATTAACCTTAATTAGATTAAGTTCTAATTAAGTAAATTATTTAATTTAAAATTATATTATTTATTTAATAATTTTAAAATAACTTGAAAATTTAAAATTTTATTAATATAATATACACACACATACACATATATATATACACATATATACACACACACACATATACACACACACATATATATATATACATATATATACACACACATATTCATATATATATACAAATATAATATATAATATACAATATATCAAATTATCTCATAAAATCAAATTATGAATCTGAACCATATAACATATCATTACTATTTTTAAGAAATTGAATACGATTTTAAATTGCTACACATCCTTACAACTATCGGATCCCACTTTTAAAGGAAAGCCACGCGGGCTGCCACTGTTGGAGGGCCTACGATGGCAGTCGCAGTTCCTACGACAGCAGGCACGGCTGCCAGTGCATTCATAAGAAATGAATGGAGTGGGTAAAACCCACCACCAACATTTGATTTATAATTTTATTTTTTTATAACATTTTCAATAACATTTTTCAACACTGTTATCAATACAAATCGTGATGCGATATATCATTCGATCTTTCAATAAATTATATATACATATATACATATGTGTGAATATGTGTGTGTGTGTGTGTGTGTAGAGTATTGCACTACATCATATATATATATATATATATATATATATATATATATATATATATATATATATATATATATATACATATATATATATATATACATATATATATATATATATATACATATACATATATATATATATATATATATATATATACATATATACATATATATATATATATATATACATATACATATATATATATATATATATATATATATATATGTATATGTATATATATATATATATATGTGCGTGTGTGTGTGTGTGCGTGTGTGTGTGTGTGTGTGTGTGTATGTGTGTGTGTGTGTGTGTGTGTATTCAGATTTGAAAAAAATATAAAAATATGCTCAGATCATATACACAATTTTTAAAAAGACTTCCAATTTTAAGAATTTTCCTATTAAATATTTGTTTCTCTAAATTTATCCAATAGGTTTGACTATAAATTTCAACCCTAGCTCCATAATTTCATTAGATCTATGCGTAAGGGGTTTCTCACATAAGAAATTTAAATACCCACGAAGAGATTAAAACAATTAGAACATTCACACACAAAATCTTTAGAAAGTATTCAAAAGACACGAAGAAGACAAGAAGTGCAAGAAGCGGAAATAACATAGGTAAAATCACAAGAGTCTACCCGAGATTTGATGCTAATTTGCTTCTCCTCAGAAATTGCAGAGCAAGCTCCTTCCTTCTCCCACGTTCCCTAGTCCTCCAATGCTCCAAAAATGCTCTCCCTAAGCCTCTAGGAGTGCCCGAATATAAAGGACTCTCAAGAAGCACCTAGAATGTCTCTAAAAACAAATAGAAGGTGTTGACAACTAAGCATAAGTCTATTCCAACCTTCTAAATGAGTCATAAGTTTGTATACACCATGTGCTTAATTGGTGCACTAACTCCTATGTTGTTGACATATGAGAATTCAAAAAGGTGCGTTAACTCCTAGGCAAGCTTATAACTTTTATTTTAATTTTTATATATTTCATTTTAATTAAATATTTATTACATTATTATTATTTTATAATTATTATTAATTTTAATTTCTAATTTATTTTATTTAATTCTTTTCCTCAATTAATTCTCATTTAATTAATTATAGACAAAATATCAAAGATCATGATATTATATTAATTCTCCAAATAATTAATTTGTTAATTAATTCTATTCATTAAGACTTAATTAATAGAAAATTCACCATAGACCTCCAAGGTAAAATATGAAAACCCATCATAGAACAATCCATACAAAATCATTCTAAAGGGTTAAAAATCATGAATTATGTCATCCAACACATTTGGTAGGTAAAATATCTAGATACTTGTCCTACCTCACTAGGACAAATGGTTTTAGGGTTTAGGATTTGGACTTGTGAATTTATCTCCCTTCTCTTATCATTTAGATAGTGTAATAGAGTACGCTCATCCTGGCAATTCAGGGAAGTTGATACCTGGTACTTGGAACCTGCATAAAAACCATGCATGTACATACAATATATATAATGCTAAGCTAAATAGGCAATGGAAGGAAGTGGTGCATCATGTAGATCCTGACTAGTAGGTGACTACGATTCCCTTTCTTAACCACATCAAAAATGCCATACATAAGAACAAACACACACACCATACACATGCAAGTATGGGGTAAGTATTCATAATAAAACACATGTGATAAAAAAACCATCTAACTAATCATCATCAATAATTGAAAGAAATGTAATGATCATCATGCATACATGAAATATAAAATCTAAATAATCTCATCATATATCAACTGAATCAATAACATAATGTTTGATAGTCTCAAAACAATACTACTAATCCATCAACATAAAACTAGTCTAACATAGTCTAATAATAATAATAGCAACATTGTGTCCAAAAATATATGAGAGAGGGCAGGCACTACATCCACCCCCCCTTGAATTAGGCTTACTCCTAGAAGCCTACAAACAGGTAGGGATATAACTCCCGTAATATAGCTGCATCCTCCCATGTAACTAAAGAATCATTAGTAGGGTCCCATTGAACCCTTACTTGCTCGATGGTTCAACTCCTGAGGGTCAACTCCTGCTGCTCTAAAATACGAACCGGCTCCAAAGTCAGCTACCCATCCTCTACCTGCAATGCATTCCAATCAAGAACATGTACAACATTAGGGATATACTACCTAAGTATTGAGACATGGAAAACATCATGAATGCATGCTAGGCTAGGTGATAGAGCAAGGCGGTAAGCAACTAGGCCAATTCTCTCAAGAATCTTGAATGGTACCACAAAGCGAGGTGCTAGCTTTGAACCCTTTCCATATTGGGTCAGACTCTTCTACAGATGCACTCTCAAGAAAACCTTATCTCCCACATCAAACTGCTTATCTATACTATGAGCATCATCATACTTTTTTTGCCTATCCTGTGCCATAGTCAAGTGCTCATGGATACACACTACCTATTTCTCCATATCACGAAGCATCTCAAGTCCCAAAAAAATTTGATCTTTAAGACTATCCCAACCCAAGGGTGTATGACAAGGATGTCCATATAACGCCTGAAATGGTGCCATGCCAATAGAACTATGATACCCATTATTGTGAGCAAACTCCACTAGGTAGAGATAGTCCTCCCAATGTGTCTGCCTATCCATCACATACATCCTTAACATATCTTCTAGAACCTGATTCACCCTCTTTCTCTGACCATCTGTTTCTGGGTGATATGCTGAACTAAAATTCAATTGCACTCCAAGTTCATGTTGCGGTGATGTCCAGAATGTGGATGTGAAAATAGGACCCTTGTCAAAAATGATCTTTCAGGGAATACCATGTAATCTCACAATGTCATGCATGAAGACATTAGCTACATAAGCTGTTGTGTAGGAAGACCTAATTGGTGAAAAATGCACCACCTTAGTCAATTGATCAACAGTGACCATGATAGCATCATGATGACGAACAGTCATAGGTAATCCTACTATGAAGTCCATAGAGATGATGTCCCACTTCCATGAAGGAATAAAATTTGGTTGCAAAAGTCTAGCTAAGTGCTGATGTTCTGCCTTAACTCTCTGACACTGAAGACACTTGGCCACATAATCAACAATGTCTTGCTTCATCCTAGACCAAAAGAACAAATGTCTCAAATCAACATGCATCTTCTTGACACCTAGATGTGCTAAGTAAGGTGTACGATGGGCTTCTGCTAGGATCAAGGTGTGAGGCTCATCCAATAATGGCACATAAATCCTCCCCAAATGTCTCAAAAGACCATGTGACTCTCAAACATAGCCTGCAAACCTACCCTCCAAAGGTCTTCTTGAATGTATTTCTCTGCACACCTCTTGATACCAAGAATCTATAGGAAGTGCCTGAAAAATCTGACTCCTCAAATCCACACTAAGAGTCATAGATGATATTACATGTCTCCTATGACTCAAACCATATGCCACCACATTCTCCTTTCCCTAAATGTACTTTACCTCAAAATCATACTTGCATAGAAATTCCATCCATTGTCTCTGGCGAGCATTCAAATTAGGCTGCGTGAATATGTACTGAGGACTGCGATGATCACTATGTATCTCAAATTTGTGCCCCAACAAGTAATGTCTCCATCTTGTTAAAGCATGAACTACTGTTGCTAACTCAAGATCATGTGTAGGATAATTTAGCTCATGATCCTTGAGCTTATGTGATTCATACACAATCACCCATCCATTCTGCATCAAAACTACCCCAATCCCTTCTAGGGAAGCATCTATACACACCATTAAATCACCTTCTAAATCGAGTACTGCTAAGATCGATGCACTGGTCAAAAGCTCCTTAAGCTTCTGAAATGCTTCCTCACATTTCTTTGTCCAAATAAACTTTTTTCCTTTCCTCTGAAGAGAAGTGATAGGATGCACTATTCTGGAGAAGTTTTGGACAAATTTGTGATAATAACTAGCTAGGCCCATGAAACTACGAATCTCTAACACATTAGTTAGTGTAGGCCAATCTACTATTACCTGAATCTTTGTAGGATCCATTGAAATACCATCACCTGAAATGACATGCCCTAAATACTGAATCTCAAATTTGAAGAATTTGCACTTAGCTGCATTGGCATAAAGCTGATTGCCTCTTAAACACTGTAAAACCAATCATAGGTGTTCCTCATGCTCCTTCTAAGACTTAGAATATATCAATATATCATCAAGAAACACAAGTAAAAACCTATCTAGATAAGATCAAAACACTCCATTCATCAAACTCATGAAAATTGATGGAGCATTAGTCAACCCAAAAGGTACCACTATGAACTCATAATGCCCATAGTGAGTTCAAAAAGTGGTCTTGTGAATGTCAACCTCCTTAATGTGAAGCTGGTGTTATCCTGACTTAAGGTCAATCTTGGAGAATACTATAGCTCCCTTGATCTGATCAAATAAGTCATTAATTCTAGGTAGAGGATACCTATTCTTAATAGTCACCTTATTCAACTGTTTGTAATCAATACAAAGGAGCAAAGAACCATCTTTCTTCTTCACAAAGAGCACTGGAGCTCCCCATGGTGATACACTAGATCGAATGCTCCCTTTGGCTAGAAGTTCCTCTAGCTAAAGACATAACTCACCCAATTCCTATGTAGTCATACAATAAGGAGCTTTAGAGATAGGCTCCACTCGAGGAATCAGGTCAATGCTAAAATCGATGTCCCTCTTCGGAGGCATGCTTGGAATCTCACTTGGAAAGACATCTGCATACTCTTGTAAAATTGAGTGATCTAAAGTCTTCCTCACAGGATCTTCCTCATCAAGATCATTAACCATAATAGAAAATATCTGACATCCTTTATATAAAATTTGCTTCAATTACATAGCAAAAATCATCTATAGAGATATAGGCCTTGGTATCCCAACTATCTTCACATCATTCCCTTGATCATCTTGGCACAAAATCATCTTCTTTCTGTAATCTATGGAGACCTTAATACCTGAGGCTAGTTCCACTTGCTAACCATGATCTTGCTTCACCGCATCCAACTCACACTTAGAAACTATAGATGGTGAAATAAATGAATCTGTAGCTCTAGAATCAAACAATACTGAAAGAGATATACCTCAAATAGCACCTATGGTCTCAACCATTGTTCCCTGATGATCTACCTGATAGTGGTCTACTGCTGCAAACACTCTATGAGCTCTACCTGCATCTCCAACTGTAGGCTCTAAAACTGTAGGCCTAGGTCCTAAAAAATGAGGTGCTCGTTGTGGACATTGAGCTACATAATTTCCAATCTGTCAACATGAAAAATATTCTATATTTCTACCAGATCCTTTACCCATAGGTGGTGCATTTGATTCTTGACACCTGTTCCTACTAACAAAGGACTGGCTACTCTGAGCTGGCTGAGAGGGCTGATTTTTTTTACTATGGTGAGTATTGTGGTTGTTCTTGGAGTTAGAACCTTTGCCACCACCTTGAGTCTTAGGATTCGATCCCTTCTGCTATTGCTTCTGCTGAGACTGTTGTTGATACTATTTCCCCTTAGAAAAAGAAGGCTTCCTATTACCACCTCAATTGTAGTTTCCTTTAGATCTTGATGTTTTTGGTGCTCCTACAAAACTTCTTTGATGAAGGTTAACACTTTGTTCAACAAGGATGGCTCGATGTACTGCATCCTTGAGGGTTTTTGGCTCAAATACCTTAATGTCCCCAATTATATGGTTCTTCAAACTTTTAATAAAGTGTTGTGTCAACTGAGTTGAATTTTCACTGAATCCTAAAAAGGACAAGAGCTTGTAAAATTTGCGCTCATACTTGGTCACTATCATAGTATACTGCCTGAGATTATGGAACTCATCTGCCCTTTCCTACTTCCATTCCTCTGGTAGGAATCGTTCGTGAAAACTCTCTAAGAATAGCTCCCAAGTGACACTACTCATATCAATACCCAACTTCTTTTCCTCAATTGTCCACCAAGTGGACCCAAAATTCTCCAAGTTGGTAATCACAAATATTGCCTTAACATTACTATCAAAGTCTTGCATAGCAAAAATCCTATCAAGGAATAAGCCACTACTCGGCCACATATCCAAAACCTTGCTCGTTAAAGGGCCTGACCTTGGATCTCAAAAGGTCCTTCATCTGAGTAGATACAATGGATCTCTATTGATCCTTTTGAGGGCTCCTAGACCTGGGTCTATGCTCTTGTTTTGTCTGATGTACTTTAGGTTGTTCATGAGCAAGAGGTAGACGATCAAGAATGGTTTGCATCATTTGTCTCAAGTTAACCTCCTTAGACTTAGCTTGGTCCTCTCTATGGATCTCTTCCTACTGCTTACTAGCATCCTCTCCTCTACTCTCTTCATGAGCAGATCCCCCATGGGCAGACTCATGGACACTGATAGCTCTGACATGACCATGGCCTCTACCATGGCCTCCAATAGAAGACCTAGTCCCATATACCATTCTACAATAGTACAAAGTACTATTACAATCAAAAGACATGTGTTTGCAATAAACTAAGTTCAATTTAGGTTTAAGTAAAATTTTCAGTTTTTAAAGCTAAGTGTTGAAGTATGAAAATATACAAATAATAGGCCAAGTTCTATTTTAGGTCACCTAGTTTCAAGTTTGAAAGAGATACACAGAAAAGTTTAAAGTCGTTGTTTGTTCCAAAATATCTAGAGCTCCCAATGTAGAAACTCAGGCTCTAATACCAAATGTAATGCCCCACCAAGGGATCAAAAGAATTAACCGAAAATTTCACTAAGTTTGATAGCATTTTTTTAAAAAAACATGAAAGTAAATACCGCTTATAACTTATACACAATAACAAAAGCAATAGCAATGTCCATCTAAAAGTAAACATAACATACATAATAGGTTACATTCTTTAAGGATTCCTTAAAATTGAATTACATCTAAATCAACTAACATTATTGAATCCATCTAATACAACAATCCACATGAAATAATAATGATAAGTCCAATGTTCATAAATTACATTTTCGAATGCTCAATCATCCACTGTACATGTCACAGGGTATGATAGGCTTAAAAGAATATACATATGTGAAATTAAGTATATCATCATTATAAATCTAATCCATGATGCAACAACATAAATGAAACCATACATCATACATGATACATCATCATAAGAGATAACCATAAGTAATCAAACATAAATATCTAAGTGCACAGTTCCTCCCAACTGTAAATAGCATCATTAGACAATCGTGGGTCCTAGCCATCCCTTCATGTATAAGATTCCAAATCACTGAAGAGATCATCAGTATTAACATAGTAGGAATGTCACACCTAAATCATACTACATCATATGCAGAATGTAATCTAACATGCAAAGTAAAGCATAAGATATCATCATCTAACATATGCAAATCATCAATATAAGGATACATGTCCACCATCATAATCCATGAATGCATTAGCTACAGTTTTACAAAAGGATCTCAAATGATAAGAGTGATAAAGTACTACCACCTGATCGCATGGAACCTAAGTGGTCCACTCCCACTAAACTGAGGAGATGATCTCAAGTCCCAAATAGGCTATCCAAATCACATAGCATAAATCTCTATAAGTCCAAGAATCCTAAAAGTATACTAACTCAAAGGTTCCAACACAAAACCAACATCTAATCCTAGAGGCACACAATGACATGTAGGAAACCTACTTTGTAAGCAGAAAAGTGTCATTGCATATATCATGTAGAAGTTACCCTGGTAGTTAGCTTACAACTCCATGGGTCCCTATTGATCCTTATGCGACCACTAGTATCCTCTCATACTGACAAGGCGTACTATGGAATGCAAGGTTGCAACCAAGCATTCTGTCTACTCCTATCCTAGTCCGTACAAGCACTTGAGGCATGGGCGAGAACAAAACAATTATCTTTTTAGGTTCATTTAGTCAATATTAGGTGAAAATATTTTCACTTATTAAAAAAACTTACAATGAGTTACCCTAGAAGCCTCTTAGGGCCTCGGCCCCCATTGCAAGCCACTTCCTAACACTACAAGTAGATAACCTACCCTAAGCTCATGGAATCATAAATCTCAAAATCACAAAAGATAAACCATAATATAAACATCAAATCTCCATGAGTCAACTGAAAAGCATAATAGATAATCATGACCACAATGGTTCTCTATTGGCAACTTAAGGTATCACTGATAATCAAAAGTATCCATTGGTTCTTCAATAACCAAAATATATCTCAAAATCATACTGATCGAAGAATCCAAAATGGTCGATCAAACATGTCACAACATGACATCATAAAATAACATTTCAGTCCCATCATGGCAACTAGAGAATAATCCAAGGATAAGTGATCGATGACTCAAAAATGGTTAAGTCAAATGTCTCATACATAAGAATAACATTCAATAAATACAAGCATTTCATAGAGCATTCCATCACATAACCATGGTTGGATTTATAAAGATCAGAAATAAGACATCATCATGACATCACAATCATAATCCCTAAGCCTCTGGTATATGTCCTATAACTTGTCAACACTAGTCAACCCAAAACCCAAAACAAATAGCATAGAGAGAACGCAATGCAAGCACATGTTTTTGTTTATTAAAATCACATAGTTGAATTAAGTGTAGAGGTATCAGTTTCTATTTCCAATCTTAGATATTGAATAGATGAATGTTTTGCATGTTTATCCTAACCGATGTATTGTTTTAATGAATTAAAAATTTTCCCTCTAACCCTTAGAATTTAATTTTCTAAATGTTCTAAGAGTTATACGTTATTATTATTTTGATAACAAATTATCATTTTTTCAAAAAAACTCATTTACAATTTTTAAAAGGACTTAATATTTGATAACTTAAATCTTATATTTTTCAATTAACCTTAATTAGATTAAGTTCTAATTAAGTAAATTACTTAATTTAAAACTATATTATTTATTTAATAATTTTAAAATAACTTGAAATTTATTTATTTATTAATATAATATATACACATATAGATTTATATATACACACACATATATATATACATATATATAAATATATATATATATATACACACACAAATATAATATATAATATACAATATATCAAATTATTTCATAAAATTGAATTATGAATCCGAACCATATAACATATCATTACTATTTTTAAGAAATTGAATACAATTTTAAATCGTTGCACATCCTTATAACTATCGGCTCCCTCTTTTAAAGGAAAGTTGCACAGCTTGCCACTGTCACAGGGCCTACAACGGCAATCGTAGTACCTGAGACAATAGGCATGGTTGTTGGCGCATTCATAAGAAAGGGACGAGGTGGGTAAAACCCCCCCAACATTTGATTTATAATGTTATTTTTTATAACGTTTTCAATAACATTTTTCAACGCTGTTATCAATACAAATCGCAATGCGATATATCATTCGATCTTTCAATAAATTATATATATACATATGTATGTATATATGTATATATATGTGTGTGTGTGTGTATATGCAGAGTATTGCAGTACAACATAAACATATATACATACATACATACATATATATATATGTGTGTGTGTGTGTGTGTGTGTGTGTGTGTGTGTGTGTGTGTGTGTGTGTGTGTGTGTGTGTGTGTGTGTGTGTGTGTGTATGTATGTAAATGTGAAAAAATATAAAAATATGCTCAGATCATATACACAATTTTTAAAAAGACTTCCAATTTTAAGAATTTTTCTATTAACTATTTGTTTCTCTAAATTTATCCAATAGGTTTGACTATAAATTTCAACCCTAGCTCCATAATTTCATCATATCTATGCATAAGGGGTTTCTCACATAAGAAATTTAAATACCCAAGACAAGATTAAAACAATTAGAACATTCACACACAGAATCTTCAGAAAGTATTCAGAAGACATGAAGAAGACAGGAAGTACAAGAAGCAAAAATAACATAGGTAAAATCACAAGAGTCTACCCAGATTCTGATGCTAATTTGCTTCTCCTCAGAAACTGTAGAGCAAGCTTCTTCCTTTTCCCACGTTCCCTAGTCCTCCAATGCTCCAAAAATGCTCTCCCTAAGCCTCTAGGAGTGCTTGAATATAAAGGACTCTCAGGAAGCACCTAGAATGTCTCTAGAAATAACTAGAATGTGTTGAGAACTAAGCATGAGTCTATTCTGACCTTCTAGATGAGTCATAAGGTTGTAGACACCATGTGCTTAATTGGTGCACTAACTCCTATATTGTTGACATATGAGAATTCAAAAAGGTGCATTAACTCCTAAGCAAGCTTATATAACTTTTATTTTAATTTTTATAACTTTTATTATTATTATTTATTTATTACATTATAATTATATTATAATTATTAATAATTTTAATTTCTAATTTCTTTTATTTAATTATTTTCCTCAATTAATTCTCATTTATTTAATTATAGACAAAATATCAAGGATCATGATATTATATTAATTCTCCAAATAATTAATTTGTTAATTAAGTCTATTCATTAAGAATTAATTAATAGAAAATTCACCATAGACCTCCAAGATAAAATATGAAAACCCATCATAGAACAATCCATACAAAATTAGTCTAAAGGGTTAAAAATCATGAATTATGTCATCTGACACATTTGGTAGGTAAAATATCTAGATACTTGTCCTACACAAGACAAATGGTTTTAGGGTTTGGGATTTGGACTTGAGAATTTATCTCCCTTCTCTTATCATTGAGATAGTGTAATAGGGTACGCTCATCTTGGAAATTTAGGGAAGTCGATACCTAGTACCTGCAACCAACATAAAAACCATGCATGTACATACAATATATATAATGCTAAGCTAAACAAGAAATGGTAGGAAGTGGTGCATTGTGTAGATCCCAACTAGCAGGTGACTACGATTCCCTTCCTTAACCACATTAGAAATGCCATACATAAGAACAAACATGCACACCATACACATGCAAGTATGGAGTAAGTATCCATAATAAAACATATGTGATAAAAAAACCATCTAACTAATCATCATCAATAACTAAAAGCAATGTAATGATCATCATGCAGACATGAAATGTAAAATCTAAATAATCTCATCATATATCAACTGAATCCATAACATAATGTCTGATAGTCTCAAAACAATACTACTAATCCATCAACATAAAACTAGTCTAACATAGTCTAATAATAATAATAGCAACAATGTGTCCAGAAAGATATGAGTGAGGGCAAGCACTACACATCTCCCCTCTATAGAAGAATCTCGTATTCAAGATGTTTGGTTTACTTTGAATTAACCAAATCTACCTTATGGATTCCTTGTGTCATTTTTTACTATGACTAGTGGGTGGTAAGATAAACTTATCAATAACCTTTTTCTTTAACTATTCAAACGATTATTTTTTCTACACAAGATGTAATTTTCTTCATAGAGTAATCACATTCAATAAGCTAGGTTTCAGAAAGACAAAGCTTGAAGAGTTCAAATTTGCAAATTGGTAACTAGCCTTATAATTGCCCATATTTATAGCTTAGCAATGACAACATTAAGTTATTATTAATATTCTATAGGTAAATATAATTTTACCTACTACTTAATCCAAAATTAATGTGTTTGACCAATGAGCCAATAATCACATTCTTTTATCACTCTTGGTTTGTACTACAATGTACTATATTTGGCAGTATTTCTTTTACTTAGTCATTCTTAGAATTATAAGATATGACTTATCGATTTAGACTAGAGGATCAGTTTAAGATTTCTTTTCACACATAACCTCTTAAGATAATATAGATTAATTTGATTCAAGAGTCTAATAAAAAACCAACGAACTCATAGCCTTAACAAGATTGACATCTTTAATATCATCACTCTTATTTGTCTAGGTATTGTAGAATTATGTTCTAACTTCTTTTTTCATATTTTTTCTCTTTCTTTTGTTGTGATGATTATGACCTTCAAGACTTTTCTCCTAATCTAGATTCTTTAGCAAGATGTCTAATATTTTGTAGAGGTAACTTGTCATATCTATACCTCTCTAGGGTCTAGTTTTGTTTTTGTGACTAGTTCTTAACTTATAAAATGCTAGAAGGTATCCGTCCTTCCTAAAATTTGAGCATACCAATGTGGTGAACCTATCCTTTATAATAAGACTATCTCACTTAAGAGATAAATAGTTTGATCTCACTTTGGATCTATAGTCTATAGCCTCATGTTTGTACCTATTACAGAAGTAACTGTATCCTTCAAATTTTTTCTCATTGAAGTGACATTTATATTCTTGTGAGGTATGATCATACAAGTGGCATCCATGACAATATTCATTTAAAGAACATTAGATACCAAATGAATCATTTTTGTGCCATCATACATTTGAAATATGCCCTATTTTACCACAATAGTGATAGGTTTTTTTGAGGCTTCATATCTTTAGGAGACATATTTAATTTCCTTTTAGGATTTTATTTCTTTCTTCTATAAGTCTTCCCTTATTTAATCTTTCTAGAACCTTCATATCCAAGATGAGTGGTACTCTTGGTCTTTCTTTGAGCTTTGAGTCACTCATCTATTTTCTCTAAACTATTTTGTTTGGTGAGATTTACTAAGGAAAGATACGGTTTAGAAAGATTAAGGGACAATGGTATGAACATCATAGAAGAAATTGTTAATGTCACTAAAGATTTTTTTATGTATTTCTAATTAAATTTTGTAGGAAGATTTTGAGAGACATGTATAACATCTCAAAACATGATAACTGACAAAGTATTGGTTTTATGGTCAAGGAATTTTTTTGATTTGTCAAAATAAGATATTGACAAGGTAGGGACAACACCCTAGATGTTAACCCTTCCATGAAAGAATGTAATATTATGTTTGGAAATGTGTGTAGAAGATCAAGGTCAATAGATCAATTTTTTTTCTATAAAGCAAGATCTATTAGTTTAATGTTATAGTGATATGATTTCTATATGGATACTTTATATGGAGTGTATATTTGTAAAATTGATAGTTTTAGTAGATCAGAGTAGTGGTACAAATGTTTTGTGAAGAGGAAATTCAAGGATTATTTAGATATATGAGATATCAACAACAATCACAATTTTGGTATTAGTCTATATAACTTGTGAACTTATATAAGATTTGTATGAGCAACAAGATCCCATTTTCTATTGTATGTATAATTCCTAATAGTATTAAGGATTCTCATAAGGTCCAGTCCTCTAACAAGGATAGATACACAATATGCAACTAATAGACTCATAATAGGGTCAATATCATCCAAAAGATACTTTTTATTAGTGGATAATTTTTTGGGTACCATCCCCACCAGGGTTCTCCCTTGGCCAGGGTTTCTATAGTTAATAAAACATGATGTTTTGAGTTTCTTTATTTGTGCATGGTTTTACTCTTCAATTTTCTTATACATGTAAGTTTAAGAGTTGTAAATGACATCCATAGTTGGGTAGAAAGTTATTTAAAGCATATAACTAATTCACCCCTTGTCCCCACTCTTAGTTATATCAATATACTTTACTTTCTAAAAATTGGTATCAAAGAATATTTGCTCTAAAGAATCCTAATAGCTTGATAGAGATCACTATGGATTTAATAGATCTGCAAAAGAATCTTGAAGCAACTATTAAGGACTTAGATTATAATAATGATGAAAGGAAAAAAATTAAAGATCAAGCTTAGAGATGAACAAGAATCAAATGAAAGATTATATTGAGAGTTCAAGATTGAAAAGAAAGGAGTTACTTGAGTAGATCAAGGACTATGAGTCATCAATAAAGCATAACAAGGAGAATAAAATCCTAAAAAATGAGCTTAAAATTATATCATTAAAGGTGAGCATGATTGTAGATGACCAAAAGATACAACTAAATCTGAAGAATGGAAATGCAGATCTAAGATCACAACTTACTAAGATGACATCAGAACTTTAAGAATCTAAATTAAAGTATGTTTAACTTGTGTTGGTAAATAGATTTGTTCTTTCAAATTATTACTCTTTAATGCCCAATTCAGAACAATATCTAATCACAAACAATTGGAAAGCTTACTTATGGATGTTTTAGCTTTCCTCTAAATTGGTAGGTATAACTCCCTAAAATGGATTTGCAATGAATTCTATTTTCTTCCTAAACTACTTTGGGGTATGTTCTTAACTTGAGAATACTAGAGGTATAACCAAGCTAGACCGAAATATAATCTAACTCAGGCAAATAGAGATTTCTCAACACCAAAATGGTTTTATGCACTCACACATCTTATGAATTCATAAAACTTGTCTGAACAATAATGAATACTAAACTAGCAAACTCAAATTTGAATTGTGATTAATAAATTGAAAAAACTGAAAATATTTCTCTCTAAATGAACAATAACATCACCTATTATGCTCATTTTTTGCCCTAAAATTGGGGAGGTAAAACTCTATTTCTCTCTAGTTTTAATTCAAGAGAAAGAGAAAACATAAACTAACTATATCATTCACTAGAATAAAAAATGATTGATATAAAATACCATTCAATTTTCTCTGCAACAAAAAGTACTTCACACCAACAAATTTCCAAGCTTTCATTAATCTTTTCAATTCATACATATAGAGTTTTTGAGATGACCATTACAATGGAAGTTTAATCAATTTATCTTCTTAGGATGACAAATGGCAAGGTACCAGTTTTTCATATTACAAAATTACAAAAGAAAACAAAGGGGGGCATAATATGAATCATTTGGACTTCTTCCCCTTTTTGGTTTTAGCTCTATATGATCTAGCAATAGCCATTATTGGGATTAACTCTTTGTGGTTAGGCATGTGAATATTAGTGAATGTCAAGAGCCATTTTGAATGTTCCCTTGCCAATTCTTTTACAACATTCAACTTGTTAGTAAATAGGTTTGTTCTCTCCAAAAAACACCTTTACAATTGACTCGTGAATACCCAAAAGGAAACAAACTCTAAAACTAACAATGGAGTCACTTGTAATTATCTTGTCAAGTGCCCTCTAAATTTTGAAATAGAGGTATAGCTCCCTCTTTTTAACTTACAATAAATGATTTTTTGATATGCCTTTAAATAGAAGGCAAAGAAGGAACACTAACATTCATTCATTAACATGATATGAATGTGAACCTTAAATTAAATACTTTTGAAAAGGAAATCAAATACATAGCATAGAGGCTATCTAATCAATCTTCCCTCTTACAGAGAAACAAAAGGGAAATTTGATATTCAGTACATGTATAGTGCATAAAACCTCAGGATTTCATGACACATAAGAAAACTTGATAAATGTACAAGATCATATTCTGAACATGGTTGGAGTAACCACAAGATCATTTCGAACTAGAGAAATGTAAATTCAAACCATAGTATCTAAAATTAGATTTCTCTTTATTCCAAATATGTAAGCAAAACAACCATAGGATCATTTTATCGCTGCATCATAAACAAGTTTGCAAAATAAAATCAATTTCTTGTTCCCTTTCTTTGTTACAAATACTCGAACTCAAAAACGCCTTCCCTATGTTGAGAAATGTACAGACATTTCCCCAACCCTAGAAGAACAAGAACCCATTACCATCCTTTTTCAACCATTAAATAAATTTCTAAAGACATTCAACTACCCCAAATTCTTCTTGCCTTCCCCATTTTCCTATTACAGTGGTAATTGAGTCCCTTAAAGAATTAATTATTTTGAACTTTCCAATATACCCTAACTAATGCAAATTAAAATAATATTTAATCCTCTAAAAATAATCAATTATTTTAACATTATTTTCCCATCAACTTACCTTTGGAATTAACTTCTTTTTATTTTCACCCTCATATTATAATAGTTATTAATTCATTATAGAATTAATCATATGAGAAATTAGAGTAATAGTTTAATATTTAATGACTTTTCATTTAAAATATTTAATTCATTAAAGAATTAAATAATATAAATGCGAAATAATTTGTAAGTTTTATAGGTTTCTAATCTCTCATGTTGTAGTTAAGAGGGGAAACATTTAGGGTTCCAAAACCCTAGATAACACAACTTCTCTTGCAACTCCTCTATAGCCACATGTATATAACCACTGAGCTCCTAGAGTTCTCTGACTCTGCTTTGACTACTCGAAGCCATTGTGGATAGATTATCCAAAAATATAGAAAAGTTACTTTTCATTACTTCCACTCCAATGAGATCCTTTTCTTGACCACTGATTTGAGAATTAGTGTGTAGCCCCCTCATAAGCTCAAATCCCCTATCTTGAGTCTTTTTTACTTTACTCTCTATTTCCTTGAGTCCCTGCTCAGCCACCTCGATCATTTCTATCTTGAATTGCATACTTTGGAGCCATTCAAACAAAGGTTCATTCCATTTCTTCAAAATATTTGCTTCAACTACTTCCTTTGCTTTCATCTGGATGATCATCTTTAAAAGGGAGATGTAGTCATCACATTTGACCCTTTCTCTAGCTAGAGTATCACTATTGGACAATATATTATCCTTTTCTATCTCCAATTTGGTTTATGAATGAAACTCCTTCTAATTTAAGTCTCTCAATCCATTCTCTACCAATTTGACCATAAAACATATCTTTTTGGAGTTGGAAAATGAGGGCTTGCACTTCATCTACACTAGGAGTCTAAGTTATAGACATACTAGAAATAGTTGCTAGTGGAGTGACTAGTTTTAGGTAGTAAATTTGTTTAATTCTTTTATTTTGGCTTTCATCTTGATCTTTGACAATTTGAGACTTTCCAATTGTCCTTCTATCACTTCATTACTTGATCTCCACAAGCCAACTTTTGTATCATGTCTAGTTTCTCCAACATCGATTGAATGCAAAGTAAAATCACTAGGTGTCATATCCTCAATTCTCCCTCCCTTGTTTGACTTGGCTATTTCCATTGTCAAGTGGCTCATTTCTAGATCTTGCACAAGTATTGACAAAGTCTTTTACTTTTTGACCTTTGTCAATGTAGTCCCAAAATGAACTATGAGAGACACAGTGTCTTTTGCAAAAATACTTCCATCTTCTATCTTTCTTTTCCTTTCCAAAGTATCTTCAAACCAAGAATTAATTCATATCACTTTGGAAGTTGTTCTATGTGATTTGATGCTGAACATTTTCTTCTTTATTGGAGTCATGGTTACAACAATTGAAGAGAAAGGATTCTTTGAATCCTTTGAGATGAGTTTGGAAGAAGTTTGGCCCTTCTCCATTTCTAAAATATTCTTCATCTCTTCATCTACCTCAATAGACTCACTAATACTACTCTTTCCATCCCCTACATCTACTATCTATATAGGGGAACCACTTGGCTTCAAAAATGAAGCACTTGCTAATGGTAGGGGCTATGATGACGAGATGGAATTGGGGTGGTATGTGGATAAGGAACAGGGGTAGTGTGAGGAGAAGTTACTAGATTAGTATGTGGGGAAGGTACTAGAGTAGAACAATTGTCCTTTGGTTTCTCCTCTTTCTTCTCTTCAATACCAGTTTGGGTCCCTATGATTGGAAAGGAACCATCATGAAAAGTCTCTGCTATAGGGACATTTTTCTGTAGGTTGATCACCTTTACCTACAAGTTGAGTTGGTCCTTGGGTGGAAGCTAAGGTTACACCCACTATAGCACTTTGAGATGAGGTTGACATTTTAGTTCTTGGAGAAGCTTGAGTGGATACACCCTTGCTTTGACTCTTCCTGGCTGTCCACTCAACCCATTTCCTAATTCTTTTGATGATCTTAGCCACCATGATATCAAGATTCTCCTCCACATCCATGTATGGCTCAGAACTGATAGAGATTCCTCTTAATTTGGTCAAATATGTATTTCTATACATGTTCTAATCATCATCCTCCAATCCCTTGACATTGAGATCAACACCATATGTCCTTATTTGTTCTGTTGTGAACCTAGTGAAAGCATGATCTTAGCTCTCCAACTCAACCTTGCAATTTGCCCAATAATCCTCTAGAGTGGTGACATGCTTGATCACACTCCCAATTTGAAGCACCTCTCTTGCATATCCATTTGGGTCAAACATGGGCCGCACAACCTCATATTCTTCCAATTGGTACTTGTTCTTAAATGCCTTGCACATGTTTTTGGCATCAGATTAAGAATCACAACTCTAAGCCCCAACCTTCATGGGGAATTCATATCCCTTCTTCCTTAAACTAGCACTCAACATGTTCACTTGGATAGCTTGTCTAACAATTTCAATTAGCATGATCATGTCACTTGGGTATCTAGGATATTTCAGAGGAAATTCATTGAAATCTACAAGATGCAAATATGAAAAGGATGAGAATTGAATAAAGTAGCTAAAAAATTGACTGATGACCACCATCACTTCTAGGTTGAACCTCCTCTCTGGGCATCCTTGGAGTTCCGTACAAATCCTCATTGTAAAAAATCATTAACTCTGACATATTCTACATAACTATTTTGCAGCCATAAGCATGGATAAAATTCATAACTTTTCACATCATCAGGAAAATTCTCTATTCTAGGAAGGCCTGCCATAATTGTAGAGAAGCCAACATATGAATCAGGAAAGAAGACATGTAGAAGGTATTGTATAACTTTGCAGCACTAAGAGCTCTAGATAGATGCTCACTTACTTCATACACCCAATCAACACAATGTGTGTCTCAATAGATGATTTTCACTATAAAGAAATATTGTTCTACGAAATTGAGTGCTTCTACCTCACCTTTCAATAGATGTAAAAGAACCAAAATGTCCACAATCTCAAGCTTGAGATCAATGTCAAAAAGGGTCTTAGGAATCTTACTCTTAACTCCCTATGGCTTTTAGAACCAGGGCCTCATAATTTCCTTTTACCACACCATCTTCTTCAAGGAGAACTCAGACATGGCTCCTCCTATGGACAATTTAGAAAATTCTTCTCGCTCTGGAATCTAGAGGCAATTAACTATAGTTTTTTGGTCAATTGAGATCAAAACTATATGATCTAACAAAAAAAAAAAATTTAGTGTCTAGATTGTAATGGTTAATACATTCAACGATCAGCTTGGGAGCTTGAATTACCACTAGGAACTTGGCTGCTTCTACTAGTCTACTTCCTTGAAGTTTCTTTGTTATTGAGTGGATTGGCTCTATCCTCAACCTCCTTTTGAAATCCTACATCTCAAAGAAATGGAGTGAGGTGTCTGTAACATTTTGCAATGTTGACTTAATCCCATTCAATCCATCAAATCCAGTGAATCTTGTTGCCATCTTATCTAAGTATAGATGGATTAAAAATCTTAAAACTAAAAATAGCATAGAGAGTAGAGCTTTGCAATTGTGAGAATTCTGAAATCACTATTCAATTCAACAACATAATAGTTCAAATAAGAAAGTGGTAGTTTGAAAATCCATTATGTTCATCTCTATATAGAAATCCCAATCCACCTGTTAATCTTCAAGATCCATGCCACATGAGTGAATTAAAGGATAAATCTATTGGATTAGTAAATGTGGGGGTCTCTAATGGATTTTTTCATGTCTTTTCACTATTCCCATTGGCCCAATAATAACTTTCTTTTATTATAGACTTAGTTTCCCATTTTTCACCAAGTTTTGGAAAACTAAGAATAGAGTACTCCATAGGGAAAAATTCACTCAGCCAAATTTTGCTTAAGATACCTTCCTAGAATTATTAACTAGCTTCCATTAACCTTTTAAGTATCCTTTGATTGATATATGAGCCCAACATGCTTGTAGAAATGATTTTTCAATAGATGTAGAAAATTGCTTTCTTGGGTTGAAAATCCGCTGAGGAGAGGCAACTTCTGTTGTTTTGCCTTTGCTTTTATTTTCACTTTATCTTTTAAGTAAGCATGCTTCTAGGCTTCAAAAAATATTAAAAGGGCCGTGAAAGTGAAAAGAAACCCACTTACTTGCCTTTCCCTCTCATAAATGTCTTTGTCAGAAAATTGACTTCGCAGGTCAAAAACTCGCAGTTGAGAAGTTACTTCAGAGTTTTTTGCCAGATGCTATTTTGATCATTATGATGAATTTTGAGTGACTCCCAAGGTAGAATACTACAATACAGGGATGATTTATCCATAAAAAAACTCATTTCTTCCTTGCTTTAGCTTGTAAACCTTAGTCATTGACCTCTACAAAAAAATTAGCTTCGTAGGTTGAAAACCCACTATGGACACAAACTTCATTTTCTTTATGTGCAAACTATAAAGAGCCATGAGTAAGTTCATCCTTGGAGATGACTTTGTGAAAATAATTATATGAACCAAGAATCTCCATCAAATAAGGTCCTAGACTATCCATAAAACTCATGACAACAAGGAGAACCCACTCAGTTATGTAATGTGGGGAAAGAGGAAAGATGAAAAACTAATGGAGAAACTTTTCACTTGAGGGGAAAGAAGTAGACTTCAACCTAACTAGAATAAACTAAGATACAAGCTCATTTTACACTTTGTAAAATGGGTATAGGATGAAAAGTGGGGCAACAGTTGGCTCTAGCTAGGGACTTGGGTTGAGCATACCCAAGTAAGGAACTCAAAATCTCTAGTTTCACAAAGAAGGTAAAAGGTGGAAACACACAAAACAAAAATGAGGCAAAGAATAGGAGAACAAAGCAAAGGAAAAAAACTAACTAGGAAGACAAAAGAAACTAAACCTAACTATAATACAAATATAGGGGTTACCTGTTCTCAATTAGCAATTTGATAAAGCTTTATATCCTAACCATTATAGGTTAGGGGTAGTACTTTTCCATCTTCATACACCAATTTGAAAGAATTATTTTTAAATGCCTGATGAATTCTGAATGGGCCTTTCCATAAAGTATCAAACTTCTTATGAATTCCTTTTGGAGAATTTCATTTATCCCAAAGTAGAACACTATCTCCTACCATGAATTTTCATGGTCTTTCCTTCTTATCAAAGAGATCCTTCATTTTCATCTAGTGTTGTATAATGTGATCTACAATTTCTTCCCTTTTTTCTTCAAGTTTTCTCAGGTATAGAATCCTCTTCTCTAGACCATCTTTATAAACATCATCTTCAATCACTATTATAAGTTTATTTGTGGCTACTTATAGAGGTAAGGGGAGGTTAGCTTCAGTCCTGTAAACCAATTCAAAAGGAGATATGCCAATTTCCCTTTTAGGTGTGACCCTATCTACCCAGAGTGCCTCATGAATCTTTTTTTCCAAGTCTTTTGATTATCTAAAACTAGTTTCTTAACAATATTCATCAGATTCTTACTACTAGACTTAGCTTGACCATTTCCTTAAGGGAAATAATTGGATGAATGACCAACGATGATCCCATATTCAAAGAAAAAATTGGTAATTTCAATTGAAGAAAAATAAGATGCATTAAACATCACTATTTTAATAGGGATACCAAACCTGACCAATATGTTCTCCTTTATAAATTTGCACACCACTTTGGAAGTAGTTTTCTTGGTAGCCTTAGCATCTACCTACTTGGTGAAGTAGTCAGTTGTAGTTATTGCATATTAGTGACTAGCACTAGATGTAGGACTAATTAGACCAATGAAGTTGAGACCCCATTGTTGAAAAGATCCTTTGATGATGATAGTTCTCAATGCCAGAGTAGCTAACTGAGGGTGTCTAGAGAACATCCTACACTTCTTGCATTTATCTACCCATGCATAGGCATCTTTAAACATTCCAAGTTAGTAATAACACTACCTTAGTATTTTAAAAGCTATGACTAAAGATGAGAAATTTCCTCTGCAAGCTTCATCATGATATGTCCTTAATAGCTTTTCTTGTTGTTGCTTATCTACACACTTAAGGAAAGTGCCATTCATGGCTCTTTTGAATTATTTACCATCCCAAATCACATACTTAACTACTTTTAGTTTAAGATATCTTCTTTTTCTTGCAATTAGGTCCTCTAGACATTCACCATATATCAGTAGATAGGAGACATTCTCAAACCATGAATCATAGAGGCCTACAGCTAACACCAACTGCTTCTCTCCCAATTCTTTTGATTCTTCAATTATCTTGTTTTTTGCAGTTGCTTTGCATAGAGAATTTCCTCTTACTAGCTTGGTATGTTTTATTTATATATAATACTCCTATATCTTTGCCACCCATGCTCCTCTGACATTATAGCCCACATCCTGCTATGTCAATACACTCTTCACTGCTACATCCAAGACAAAGACTACAGAATGTGAATGTAGGATGTAAAATCAAAAAAATTTGAGGGCCTTAACCACCACAAAAGCATGCTTTTCAATCTGTAAATATTTTAGTTCATGATTCTTTAAAGGTATGCTCATGAAATCTATTTTGGCTTGTACCCCTTCATCATATTCTTGCATTAGTATCACCAATAGAGTATTTTTGAAAGCATAGCAATAAATGATGAAATCTCATTTATAATTGGGATGACATAAAACTGTGGCATTAGTAATAGTAGTCTTTATATCTTGAAAGGCTCACTTCCTCACCTCATTCCATTTGAAATTTGAATTCCCTTTCATCATATCCACTATATGCTTATTGGTTTCCATGAAATCAGGTACAAACCTTCTGAGGAAATTTACTTTCCTAAAGAAATACTTGACTCCTATTTTATTTGAAGGCAAGCTTAATCTTTGAATGGCTTCTACTTGTTCAAGATCAATTCTAATGCCTTCTTGGGACACTATATGATCCAGGATTTTTCCTTCTATTACACAAAAAATTGATTTCTTGGGATTGAGAGAAATCCATGCTCTCTGCACCTTTGTAAAACTTTCCTCAAATCTTCTAGGTGATATTTCCTTTTTCTCAAGAACATGGTCAGGTCATCTAGGTATATGACTATGATTTGATTCTTCAAATTAGTGAATGTCTTACTCATACATCTTTGGAATGTAGTACCAACATTGATAAGCCCAAAGGGCATTCTGCAATACACAAATGTACCCCAAAGAGTGGGGAATGATATCTTATGTTGATCTTTCTCCTCTACTTCAGCCTAGTTATAACTTGAGAAACCATCAAGCATAGACATCATTTCAGATCTTGCCACCATTATTAGTAGGTAATTCATGTTAGGAAGAGAAAAGTTATCTTTAAGAGATGCTTGATTTAGGTTGTAGAAATTGACATAGATTCTTATCTCTCTATTCTTCTTTCTAACTAGCACTATATTGGCTATCTAGGTGGAATGATGAATGAGATAGATGATTATCACTTTTAGAATTTTATCTACCTCCTACAAGATAGCATTTGCAACCTTAGGATTGTAATTCATTTGTTTCTACCAGAAAGGAACTACATCAGGCTTTAGTAGAATTTGATGTTTTACTTTTCCATCCCTATAACTCTTCAAATCTTCATAACTCCAAGCAAAAACATCCCTATATTCCATGAATAAATTCCTTGCAGCTTCTTTTTCCTCAAGCCAACAACATTTCCCAATATTAATCATTTTGGGATTATGAATATCTCAATGTTTACTCCCTCATATTCACCCATATTAGGTCCCTTTCCTACGCTTTTTTTCTTTATGTAGGCATCATGCCTATTAAATAGTTTTTCCAAAGCCACAAAATATGGGGAATAATGTTACCTTTCAGCTAAACTTCTCCATTTTAATTTTGTTTCTTATCCACACCGGAGCTTTCATGATCACTTCCACTAGATTCATATTCAAAACTAGACTTCTCATTTTCAAGGAACATCTGTAAACTCTTATCATAATTGAAGACTTGTCCTGATTCTGTATTATTTGGAACAATAGATCGATACACAATTTTGATCTGATACTTTTTGTCTTTGAAACTTGGGTGAGGAAGTAATAGGGAGGTAGAGATTACCAGGGAATCAGCCTTGGTATTCATCTCTCTCGAAACCGCTTCAATAGAGAAGGTATCTAGGCCTTTTATCTCATTCCGAACTCTATTTTTGTAATTCTTTAGCTTGTGATTTTTCACAAAATATTGTCCTTTTACTTGTTTCATAATAAGCTTTGCATCACCTTAAGCTCTTAAGATTGTTATCCCTCTTTCTTTTTTTGTGATTATCCCCAATAATAATGTTTCATATTCTATAGTATTATTCGTATTTCCAAATTCTAATTTGAAAGCCATAGGTTTAGGTTCTCCTTCTAGGGATATCAACAACACACCTACTCCAAATCCTAAGGTGGCCCACCTTCCATAAAATTCAAGTGTTCATATACCTAATGCATCTTTATTTTCATTAGAAACTTTCTTGCTTTGACTCTTATCTATTTGTTCATCTGAGCCTTCTTCAATAAACAACATATAGTTGCCAAATTCCAACTCTTGGTAGAGAATCTGAGCTTTAATGTCATCTAATTTCAAGACTATGAAATTTTCCTTTTCTTTAGTTTCTAATTTGACTTATTCCCAATAGGTATCACTACTTGAGACCAGTCTAACTTTATTTCTCCTCCTAAGTCTTGACAAAAATTTCTACTTAAAAGAAGTCCATAGCTTGCTGGAATATCAGCTACTAGAATAGTCAATAAGAGCTTCTTTTCTGGGTGAGAAGCTAAGGCTACTTGAGCATCTTTAATCTGCCCAAGTAATGGCACTTGTTTGGCATCCATCGAATAACATCTTCCATGCACTTTAGTGAGATTGAGACCCAAGGCTTTGGCTATAGAATAAGGCATAACGTTATCTGATGCACCTAAATCTATTATACAGTTACTGAGTTTACATCCATTGATATATAATGAGATATAAAAATATTTAGGCTTTTGCCTAGGGGATGTTGCTAAGACTGTAGAATCTTCTTGATTAAACAAACTAGATGTCAAGGTTTCATCCTCTTTCTCAACCATTACATTATAATTCCCATCTAATGTGTTTGTTTTACATTAGTCTACCAGTCTTTTTAACTCAGAAGGGTGTGACTTCAAAAATCAATAATGGAAATTTGAATTTTTTATTCTTCACAAAATTGAATGAAATCAAAAGATGTATTTTCCTTACCCATTTGTGAAGTAGATGCTCGTTGATCAGTATGTAGATTACTCGTCAAAGGACTAGAGTCATTTTTGTGAGTGTGACTAGAGGATTGATTATTCAAATTTTTCCCCTGGGTAAGCACTGTGTATGAAGTTCTATCGATGGTTGCATAACATTAACCTTTTGATTCAAAATTTGATTCATATTCTAAAAATAAATTTCCAAAGTCTCCATTTGAATAGGAATCAAGATCTAAACAAGGAGCCACAATGTTTAACTCATTAGAAGATAATAACTGCATCATACAGGTAGTCTTCGAACAATTCTCACTATCATGATCTGTGGTCAAATGAAAGACACACATATTTCCTTTTTCCAATGTTGCTTTAATCTGCAACCTAGGTTGTGAACTTGTAAGCTATGGGAACCTGCCTTTATTGTTCTTTCCTAGTGAATTTTGATAATTCTATTGATAGGGATTATTGAATACAGGTAATTGCTTCTTTACCACCACCAACTTGTTTGACAATTTCTGAATCATCTCCTTAGACAATATGGTATTACTAGAACTTCCTTTAGTTTGAAGTTCTCATTTCCATTTTCTGATTAAAATCAAATCATCCTTACATTCAATTTCTTTCTTTTGTGCATCAGCTAGATCTATAGGATGTGCTCTCCTCAAATCATAATTTACATCTAGAGGCATCACACTAATAAAGAAGGTTTTCAAATTAACAGGTGTGGGTCTATCAGCAGCTAGAATCCTATTGATAATCTTATTGAATTTGGCAATGAAATATCTTATGTTCACAATAAATTGCTTATTAATTGAAGTCAACTATGTTAGCAGGGAATGTTCATCTTCCATGGTCTTGAATCTTGTCTCAAAGGTTGTTCTTAATGTATCCCAATTAGTTATTGAGCCATCAGCTAGATGATAAAACTAGTCTACTACACTATCCATAAGGGTCTCTACAAACAACCTCACAACAACATCTTCATGTCCCACCCCTAAGATATGAGTAGCTACAAAGAAAGCTTCAATGTGTTCATCTGTAGTGACTTACCCATCACTTGAGAATTTAGGAACATTCTTCCTTGAACCAACTAAGAGTTGATGGTAAGAATTTAATGCCAATGGCCCTATTTCTATGACCCATCGAGCAGCCATGATTGTCCTAGCAATATATGGTAGGAAATTAACAGCTAGAGGAGCAGTAACCATGTGGAGTGCTAACATCTAACAAGTATAATGTGAAGTGTTGGTGTCTTGATTCCTAATAGGAGAAGGTGGCCTACTCTGGCTTTTACCTTCACTCTTCCACTTTGGAATGTCTAAGATAGGAAAATTGAGCTCTGTAAGCTTATCAAAGATAGGGTCTTGCCTACCCCATTCCTTGGTACTTCTGAGGAATCTAAATTGTTCTAGGATGTTGGGTTGGGTTTATCTCCTAGCTTCTTGTCTCAATTGTCTTTCTTCTCTTTGGATATCTCTCCTTTGAACAACTCTCTCTAAGGCTTCAACTCTTCTTTCTTCTTCCTCTAATACCTGGCTACCATTCTTGTAATGTTCAATGTTCCTTCTATGCCTCTAAATGAATGTGTTAAGGGATGAAATTATGTCTTCTTGGTCATCTTGAAAACCAAGATTAGGTTGGAGCACCAAAATAATGTTTTCATGAGGTAGTACCATTTTCCCTCATGCAATAGGCTTTTAGTCAAATGATTGTTCATCTCCCTAGTAGAGTTGCCAAAAATCTGTTGGTAAACAAATTTTTTCTTTCAGATTATTACTCTTTAATGCCCAATTGAGAACAATATCTAATCACAAGTAGTTGGAAAGCTTACCTATGGATGTTTTAGCTTTCCTCTGAAATGGTAGGTATACTTCCTTAAAATAGATTTGCAATGAATTCTATTTTCTTCCTAAACTACTTTGGGGTATGTTCTTAACTTGAGAATAGTAGAGGTATAACTAAGCTAGACCTAAATAGAATCTAACTTAGAAAAATAGAAGTTTCTCAACACCAAAATGGTTTTATGCACTCACACATCTTATGAATTCATAAAACTTGTCTAAACAATAACGAATACTAAACTAGCAAACTCAAATCTTTTTTAGTGTTTTCAATTTATTAATCACAATTTAGATTTGAGTTTACTAGTTTAGTATTCATTATTGTTTAGACAATTTTTATCAATTCATAAGATGTGTGAGTGCATAAAACCATTTTGGTGTTGAGAAACTTCTATTTTCCTCAGTTAGATTCTATTTAGGTCTAGCTTGGTTATACCTCTACTATTCTTAGGTTAAGAACATACCCCAAAGTAGTTTAGGAAGAAAACAAAATTCATTACAAATCTATTTTAGAGAGTTGTACCTATCAATTTAGAGGAAAGCTAAAACATCCATAAGTAAGCTTTCCAACTATTTGTGATCATATATTGTTTTGAATTGAGCATTAAAGAGTGATAATCTAAAAGAACAAATCTATTTACCAAAAACTTGAAAGTATAATATTATTGTGAAAGGAGAGCTTACACAAATTAAGAAAATATCTTGAGAAGTTGTTACAATCACATAAGAACTTTATGAATAGATTATGATAGAAAGACCTATTGGAGATAAGACTAGAATTGGCTATATTGAAGTTGAATCATCTAAAGGATCTGAAATCATAGAAGAACAATAAGTTAAATACAACAACCTAATAAAAAATAATATTAGAATAATCAAGTGCCTAATGAATATGAACAAATTTAAAAATTAAGGAGAAAATTTAATAGAAGGTACTTTGCATGTATCCAACTTGGATACATGAAGTAAGATTGCAAAGGTAAGTATTATAAACCCTTCTCTCATTATTGTTATAATTTATTTAGTTATGGATATAGATCTAGTGAATGTAGAAAACCTAATAAAAAATCAACTATGATAATGCATAAAAGGACAAACAATAGAGCTAGTAGACCTTTGGAAATGAATAACATCATCATTAATGTAGTTATGTGTTATACATCCAAAAACTTTGTACATATTACAAGAAATTGTACACTAGTGGTTAATTAGTTTGGACCAAGATATGGAAACAAAATTATGGAATTTCATATTTGTAATAATTTAGATTACAAATAAATATTTTGTATATTTAATGGTCTCAATAGGAACATGAGAACATCAAACATGTGAGCACCAAATTTGAGATCTCCTAATGAAGGAAGGAACATGAAAAATGTAAGAAAAGATCATAATGTGAATAAGAAGCAGGTAGAAAGAATTGATAAAACATTTTTGAATGAAGGAACACCAAAAAACACTAAAGTGTGGGTAGAAAATTTAAAAGATTAAATAGAGACAAAATTGGTAACAATACCTAGTGTTGAACCTCCTGCAATAACAAGAATTATTTCTTCATAAATATAAATCGGGGATATTTCACCAAAAATCAACTAGACACCTAATTGGTGGAGATACTTTATGCATAGTCAAAAGTAGCATAAAATAATTATGTGAAACCTATATCTAAGGCCACATAAATTTATATGCACATATGTGAGTTCAGAAAGGATTTGAAGAACTGTGGTAATATGAACAATTTTTTTAGTGTACTTTTGGATGCATTAATTGAAGATCCCATTTTGTGAGTATTTAAGGGTAAATTTTAATAGATTTCATCACCATTTGAACATTGAAGAAGATTAGAGAGCTAGAAGGATGATTTTAGGGTGCATTTGAGAGCTCAAAGTGACTCTTCATGGAATCCATAATTATGAATGAAAAGGTATTTATCTTATCTATGTGGTCATGTTAAGATTTATATTTGAACTAAATTTGAAGATATGGATTTTTATTGATGGAAGTATAAATAGGATAACAAGATAGCGAGATGGGGGTGAGGAGAGGGTGAATAAAAATCTTAAGCACTTTTACTTTTCAACAATTCATTCACAAATTTCCTAGTTATCTTGTGAATATAAAACTTGTAAGAGTAAGCATGATGTAACATATAAATCTAATCTATCACAGGCATGAAAATAAAAACATAACACAATTTTTTACCCATAAACCCTCCAAGTTGAATGTAAAAATGATGCAGGAATGACACCCACAAAGATTCACTACTACATTAATATAGTTAATCTGTTAGGATTACAATGTGTGATCATAATATATGATCTACTCTATGAGGAGTCTACCCTATTAAAAGTGTTTGAGACTACTAGGTCTCACCTTTTTAGAGGATTTAACACTTACAAAAAAGTAAGGACCCTATTAGGAGATTTATAAAGATTTTTAAGACCAATTTATTAAGAGATTTACCCTAATTCAAGATGGTTAGAACTGATTTAGTACCTAACTCTCGGTATGCTCTGTAAGATGATTTTAAGTCTTCTCCTTGCAAACCAATCCTCTCTTTTGATCTAATAAAAAAAATCCCCCTTCACTACTCTGAATAGTTCACTTTCTCTATTAAAAGATAATAGAACATTTCCATTATCTTCTGATATGATCTTGATACTTCACTTCACCATTCACATATTACTCCTTGTCTATCACATTGTTCACATCACTTTTCATACATAAGATGTAGACTTCTTACTCATTCACATGATCTAGTTAAAATAGTTTATATTTAAAGAGTTTCATATAGAGCTTTTTAGATGCTTCCATATTTTCCTCTTCATCTTAATCATTGATCATAATACATAGGGATTCATAATCCATGTCATAAACACATAAAAATATTTGTAACAACCTCTACAAATATTAAGTGTTCCTTTTGTGTTAGCTTGAAAATAATTTAATTCAAATTCTATATCATTTTTAATATTTATGCATACTCTGCATTGCTTGACACTTACTATTTTTTGATACTTAGCATTGTTGTTACTTAGTCTGTATTGTGCTTGGCACATACTATGTAACTCGACACTTATATGTTGTAATTTCTTGGTATATATTGAACTTGGCTTGTATAGGAAATAATTAGTGAGTACACACTTACTTAGCTCTTGTAAAGCTTAGTACATACATACTTATGTACATGACTCGACCCATATAGAGAAGCTCAACTATAGTGATGAACATCTAACTTTTCTTGGTAAATGACTAAGTGTTTAACACTAATAGACAACAATAGTTAGAGATACAAACAATCTCCCCCTTTGAAATTAGTGGAATTTTTTTTGTCATGATTACATCATTATAAATACAATCTAATATGAGATCCCCTTAAGTCTTAAAATTTATGGCAAAATAAATAATGAATAAAGAATGTACAGATGAATACTCTATTCTCGTACTCTGATTTATGACAAAAAACTCCCCCTTGTTTTTGAAAACTTATGCCATGCCTACTAGGGTTGAATAGGTAGAAGAAAATCATATTTATCAATGAATGTATGATAAAATTGGATGTGTTGGAAATGTAATGTAAGCTAGGTAACTAAGAGGGGGTGGGGGTTGAATCACAAACCGCTTAAACTTCTTCAATTAAACCATGTTATTAAGTTGTTTATTTACTTGTATGTAATAAAGTAGCAACAACATAACATATTATTGGTAACCCAAAAACCCTCCAAGTAGAAGGTGAAACTGGGGAGGGGATGACACCCACAATGCTTCACTAATGCAATAATAAAGGTCACTCGTTAATCCTTATAAATGAACACTTCTAATGATCTTACTTAGTTAAGAACAATAAGGACTATTAGGTCCACCTTGTGAAAGGATTTATACAATACATTTAAGTATGTACTCTATTAGGAGTTTCTACGAAGGACTATTAGGTCCACCTAGTTAAAGGATTTGGGATTGATGCACCTCTTAGGATGAATCAATTGATTGATCTTTGAAATGTAGTGATGATTTAAGATGAAGATCATTTGAAGTAAATTGATCACCCTAATGTGATAGATGAGTCTCTTCATTTTCTTGGAATGCTTGTAGCCTTCAAATAATCTTCTATTCCATATTTTATTAATGCTTGAATGATAATGCAATGAATTATGATCCTATTTTGGATTAAAAAATACCTTATACTTATATATCCATCCAAATAATTCGATCACAGGTTGACCACAATATAACTAATTCCCAAAACAATTACGAAGTTAGCTCAGTGCTGCAACTCAAGTTCAATGGCTTACTTGGGTGATGCTAAAGATACTCAGGAAACACTATCACCTTGGCTAACTCTGGCACTTAGCTAATACTAGATGCTTAGTTCATGTTGATCTCTTGGTAGAAATGGCTGACTCAGTTCACACTAGAGCTCAGTAGACACTTCCAACTCAGTTGACACTATAGCTTGGTGTGAACTATCAACTCGATTGACACAACTCAATTGATACTACTTACTTCCTTCTTAAATAACATTGTTTGCATGGTTCCTTAGTAATCTCAGTTAACACTGCATACTAGTAACTTGGTTATTACTATCTATCCATTACGACTATGTGTTTTGACACTAATTGACAATATATCTTGTAATAAGAATAACAATATCCCCCTTTGTCATTAGTGAAAAAAATACTTATCATACATTAGATCTGGAAAAAAAAACTTCATTAGTCGAACTCCCCCTTTGAGCATGCTTTGTTCTATAGCTCGATTTGCATTGAAAACTCTACAACTTGGTTATAATTGAAAACTCTATTTTTGGTTTTTCAAAATTGACTTTATTTTTCTTCTTTTTACATATCTTTCCTTATGTATATATTTTATCCTTTCTATACATATCTCTCTTTACATATATAAGTATGTACATTCTCCTTTCTCTATATACTTTCTCCATTTGTACAACTTTTGTCCCCTTGGTACATCTTCTTTCTCCCCTGTTTTGTGTTACAAATGCCAAAATTTACAAGGTTCTACCAAAATGAGAAAGAAAATTATTTTGTACCTTCAAAATTATAGGTAATGTCTTCTCTTGGTTATCTTGTAGCACCTTTGAGATGTGCATATCAATCTAAAGCTTTGTTCATAACTCATACATGGCATCTATAACTGATAGATTTGTGTCTTTGACCAATGTCCTTGGATGAGGGTATGTGCAGGATCATGGTGTGCCAAAAAGTGGCGATCTGAAAAATCTGTAGTTCTAAAATATTTCAAACCATTTCAAAATCTATTCCAACTTTTTTCCCACCCACCCTGGATACTAAATTAAAACAATTAATATCTTTATAAGTTTTACTATATCTTTTGATACTAAACCTATATGGTCAACTTTAAAAACATCCTAAAAATGTAATTTTGGCATATTTTTATGTGACTTTTACTTCAAACATGTAGCTAATCACTTTTTTTTCACCAAAATTTGATGAAATTAAAAGGGTTTCTTAAGAATGTTCTTATCTTTCCATAAATGTAAGGTTTGTCAAATTATGAGTTCAGTAAGTAATTATTACTTATTTTCTAATGGAGTTACATATAAAGTGCTGACTGACACACTACTTGAAAAACAACTATAACTTTCAAATGGTACAACACTTTTTAAATTTAAAAGATGCATCACATTCTATGTTTCTTCTACTATAAGGAAAAAAAGAAAGAAAAATTGAATTTTGCAGAGTTTTGAATTAGTTAAGGTGGTTAAACACGAGAGTTTTTTAATTCCAAAAATACTAAAGTAAAAAATTAATTAATTATTATTTATTTAGAATAAAAATACCCAAAAATATGTGTCACATCTAGGCATGAATCTATTACTTATATCTAAAATATTATTAAAAAATATTGTCATTTAATTTTGATTAAGGTGGTTAGACATATGTCTACTTCTTATTTTTGTTTTGAAATTTTTGTAACATTGCATTAAAATTAAAAATTTTGACCAATCAATTTTTATTTTTTAAAGATAAGTCCTAGTAGTTTAGAAATTAGATTCAATTTGGTAGAGATTCTTTTCCCTAAACTTTTTGATATAAAGTTGATAAAAAGTAGAAAATTGCACATCAAGTTGACATAACCCTGATTTTTTTATTTTTATTGCCACTTAAGAACATAGTTTGGTTGACCATGATCCTGGACATACCCATGATCCATTCTCTTCTACCTAATGTCCATGTGGGGAAGTAGCATACCTTGAATATCAATCAATTTTGCCCTTATTTTGACCTCTTCCCTTAGTAGTTTTTCCTAAAGATCTATCAAGAATCTAGTTTTTACAAAACGAATAGAACTAGAGCTAAGATTGAGTGCCAACTAATTTGCACTATCTTTCAAATCCATGTCAACTTTTACCACTTTCTCTTTTATTTCCTTGGTAAATTTAGTGGAATCACTTAACTTTACAAGTAAGATACAACATTTTTGACAATAATTTCTAATGCACAAATTAAAGTAAATAGTTCTACTTGATCTATTGCCATCTTCTATGTTACATTTTTTAGCATTTATTCTCAAACTTCCTTTCAACTTTCATAAGGATTTTGTCATGCCCATCAGTATCCTCATTGAATTTTTTTACAATATCAATTAATTTATCAATGATAGAGACTTTATCATTTACCTTTAAAGATAAGGCATCTATAAATATTTCTTTGATGTCTTCCAAGACTTTTCTCCTACCTCTTTGATCTCTTAGCATTTATTTTTTTTCTCTTTTCTTCCATACTTCTCCCAAAATATGCATTTCTTTAGCTGATAGATTTTAGTGGTCCCAATTTGGGATTACAATATCCTCATCAAGATCAATGCCATGAACTATGTTTCCTTTTCCCTTTCTCTTGGCTTCTCAAGAAGGAATAATAGTTTTTCCTTTGTCAACTGAGTCCTTCTATTGCTATTAAATTGACATTGTGGGAGCCTATTGTAGTTTTATTTCCTTTGTGATGAAACTTAATTAAGGTAAAATAAACTTCACTTCAAAACTTGGTTAAACTATGTTCAACTAAACTAATTTTTTCTCAAATGTTGCCTTAGGTGGAGTGGAGGGGAATGATTCCATGACTTCTGCTATAATCTTCTTAGCATTAGAGTTCTCAATTTTTTGAATCTATGGAAGAGTTCCTTCTTCCTCGATGTCAAAAATGTTCTTCTATTTCTTTGTTGTGGATTGTACAACATCTTCTATATTATTTGATAAAACTTGAAAGTTTTTGAATCTTGGATTTTGTTTTGTTTCATTATCGAACATTTCCTTCTCTATTTCTTTATTAGTGAGATTAGGCATGAAACTTCTTAGGGTCTTCTCTCTAATGTCCTCTATTTTTGCTACATTATCCCAATAGTGTGAAACAAACTTTAGTAGATTTTTAGGAGTATGCCCTTTAAGCTCAGAAGGGTCATATTTCCACTTTTCCATTTTCACAACTATTGCTTTAATATGTTTCTACTCCTCTTTTCTTCTAGAGTCATAGTTGAAGTATTTAAATCCTTCCATACCCCTTCCCCCACTTATACTTTCTAGTTATTGCTCAAAGGTAGGAGGTGTCTTCTTCAAAAATATAAATGGGGTATTGTCTTCATCTTCATCCTCATCCTGAAACTTTATCTTCTTCCTTAGTTTTCTTGGCTTGGAGGTAGTAATCATAGGAATAGATCTTGTAGATCTCCTAGGTGGAGGCTTGGATGGAGTATTTGCCTTCTTCTTGGGAGGTTCCTCTATCTCTTCTTCTTCTTTTTCACTTTACTATTCCTATTTCTCATCTTTTTCCTCTTCTACATCATTACCCTTTCCTTCAGTGAGCTCGAGAGGAGAATTTGATTTGGCAATTTTCTTTCCAATACTTTCTAGCCTATTCTTTGCTCTTTTAAAAATTTGAGGAATTTGAATCTCAAGTGAGATTTTGGTCTTAGCTTCATCATATGTTCTAAAATAAGTAACCTTGGGGTCTATAGGCTCATTGATGATTTCCTCAATAATGTCTTGTGTATCATCAATATTGACCTCATATGCCAGAGGTTTTACCCATGCAATACTAGGTTTGACTGCCTAGATATATGTGAACTTTGTCACAGTCAACTAGGAAACATATATCCTGCTCATAATCCTCTACAAGTTGCTTATAGATCCTAAGCATAATTTGCAACCTTTCTTTGAAATTGTCAAACTATGCATCCATGATGTTTTTAAAATTTTCACCCATCTCATTCATGAATTCATTTATCTCATACAGAACTGGGGTTTCTTTCTTCCAAACAACATTTCCTTTTGAAGGAAAGAATACATGAACATAAAATAAAAAATAGACTAAGATTGAACCAAAATTACATGTGTTGTTCTTTGAGGGCTGAATTCTCTCCATGTTCTTGCTTAGTTGGGTGCATTGAAGCTTGGTAAGGTCAAAAGATAAATTCTTCTTGACAACCTTGTATTCTAGGTCCACTACTTCACATGAAATGCTATTTCCATGAATTAAATTGTAAATTTTGTGCACAATGATGTGGATGCCAAACTTGATTTCCATGTCTATCACATTTTTTAGCTTCATGCCTTTGCCATCTCATTCAGCTAGGGTTAGCTTTGTTAGTTTTCCCACCGAGGGTTTTAGTTTCCTTAGACTTATCTATCGTTGGACACCTTATTATCCCATGAATCATCTTCTTTGTGATGAGATAGGTCTCTTCCTTGACTTGAGGATGATGTGGTTCAAACCCTTAACCCCCAAATATTTGTGCTTTTGCTTCAACACATCATTATCACATAATGCACCATATGCCTAATCTAGCTCAAGATTCCCTAATTCTTGAATAGAAAAATGGTAAAATATATTGATGCCATGAATGAGTAGTAAATTTGGAGGGATTGAAGAGTGAAATATTTGAGGATCCTTCTCCTTGATAATTTTTTGATAAAGCTAGAATTTCAGAGGAATGTACTTAAAAATTTTTACCAATATTTTTGAGCCCTTCCTGACCTTTGAACTAGAAGACACTACAATGATGTTCAATTGATGAAAGTCTTGAAGTTTCTAACTTCACTTGAGAAATTCCTTCAACATGGTTGAACCTAATCACTTTGAGAGCTTAAGGAATACTACACTTTATAGAAAACTCTAATTCATAGTGGAAATGAGATTTCATCTCTTTATCAAATTTCTTATTTTAGGTCTTCATTAAATTCTTTGTACCTAGGTAGATGAAATAAACTTGGTTTGTTCTTCAACCTTGAATGTTTGACTATCACTAATTAACCATACTTGGTTAAGTCAATGATTTGGTTGAGTCTACCCATGCTTGGCTAGGTCTAAGGAGTGACTAAATTTTTTCTAATAGCTTGGTTAGGCCAAAGGAGTGACTCTATTAGAGCTATGAGCTTAGTTTGGTCTGATTCTCTACTTCTGTCAATGTGCATTTGATATGCTAATTTTGACTATCTTTCTTGGATGAGTGAAATTGATGTATAATATGAGTTTTGTCACAGCTCTAGTAGTCTCCTTGCCCATTCAAGTGGAGATAATTGAATCACCCAATCCCTTGTCTTGCATGTCAATAATATCAGTACTTTCACTTAAATTCTCTAGATATGTACTTACCCATTGCTACTTCATTTGAGTTCTGATATTGTTAGCCTTTAATTTCTTTTCATCTTCACTTTTAGCTCTACTCATGTAGTTCTTTGCTAGGTGAGAAATTTCTTTGCATACATAGCATATTTTGGTAGGATTTCTCTTTTTGAGGTGAGTCTTCATGTAATTAGCTCCTATATGTCCAAATTCATCACATAAATAGTATTTGTACCAAGTGTAGTAGTCCCAAAAAAAATATTAATTTAGCAATTTGTTTAGTAGGTTTCCAATTCTTAGTTCTATACTCTGAAGATTTATGGCCTTGTTTGTTGCATGCTAAAAAAATTCCTTCAAACTTGGTTTTCTTTGTGCATTCACTTACCCTATGTCTAGTTCTTTTACAACTATAATATTTTTCATTAAATTAGACTTTCCATTACTCCAACATTTGTTTTAAGTATGTCACATTTTTCCATAATTATTGTATGTAGGCCTTTTATTTTTTTGAGCTTGTTGTTGTGATTACTCTCCTTGTTGAATATAGCCCAATCCTGCTTTCCCTTTATGTCTCTTTTGAGATATTTCAGCTAATTGATCCATGCTTTCTTGTGATCTCATTATTCTTTAATTGGTTTCTCTTTCTATTCTAAGATCATTCTTGAGTCCTTCATTTTACATCCTTAAATTGATGACTTCTTAATTTGCATCATTCAATTGATTTTCCATATCTGATTGATGTAATGAAAGCTAGTGGATTTCTTTTTCTTTTTCTTCTATCTTAGTGTTGATTAGTCTTCTTTCCTCTTCTGCCATATGTTTTTCATTTTCAACATGGTTTTTTTGTTCCATGACTTCACATATCCTAATTGAATGAATTTTCTATTATATTTTCAAAATTATGACCTCTTCTTGAAGAATAAAGTTCCTTCCAAGTAGATCTTCTATAGTTGCATCTACTTCATCTAAACTTATATCTTTGCAAATATATGTTAGAGTGGGGTTGTTGTTGCACCAAAATACTAGTCTATCAATACCTGATACAACCACTCATGTTATAGGACATAGGAGGTGGTCAAGCCCTTGTCACAAATCTTGAGGGGGCATTGAATAGATTTCTAATAGTCTCCCCCTTAATTTTACCTAAAGGTTTGAGGATTCAAACTTGTGACAAAGCTCTGATACCACTGGTTAGAGTGGGGTTTTCATTGCACCAAAAGACCAATCCATCAATGCCTGATACAACCACTCAAGTTATGGTACATATGAGGTAGTTAAGCCCTTGTCATGAATCTTGAGGGGAGTGCTAAAAAAATTTCTAAAAATATCTTCAATTCTTTCTTTTCTGTAGAGATCATCATTCATCTTTTTGGCTAATTATTTTCTTCTTTTTAGGAATTGAGAGAGAGTTTCTCCTTTAGGTCCTTCATTTGTTCCATGGCCACATGCAGATCCAACTTTTCATTCCCAATAACTTTCTCTAGCTTGTATACTTCCATTATCTCTAATCTTTTCTCTCAAGCTACTAAATTTTTTGATACAAGAACCTTTCTCTAATACAATTTGTTGTAAATGTAATGCAAGATAGGTAACTAAGAGAAGTGGGGGTGAATCAAAAAACATTTAAAATTCTTCAACTAAACCACTTTATTAAGTTGTATAATCTACTTGTATGCATGAAGCATAAAATAATAAAGCAACAACACCATAACACAATATTGGTAACGCAGAAACCCTCCAAGTAGAAGGTAAAACTTAGGGTGGAGATGACACCCGTAGTGCTTTACTAATGTAGTAATAAAGTTAGCCTATTAAGGCTTATAAGTGATCACTTCTAATGATTTTACTTGGTAAAGAGAAAAAAGGACTGTTAGGTCCATCTTGTGAAAGGATTTATACAATATAGTTAAGTATGTACTCTGTTAGGAGTTTCTACAAAGGACTATTAGGTCCACCCAATTAAAGGATTTGGGATTGATCCACATATTAGAATGAATTAGTGTATTTATCTCTAAATTGCAATTGTGATTGTTGATAAGTATCCTTTGAAGTAAAATTATCACTTGACTGTGATAGATGAGTCTCTTCCTTTCATTAGAATGCTTGTAGCCTTCAAATAAGTTGCTCTTCCATATTCACTTAATGCTTGAATGATAATGAAATAAATTATCATGCTATTGTGGATAAAAAAATACCTTATATGCATCCAAATAATTCAATCATAGGTTAGCTACAACATAACTAATTCTCAAAACAATTACCAAGTTGGCTTAGTATTGTAACTCAAGTTCAATGGCTTACTTAGGTGATGCTAAAGATAATTGAGCAACATTTTCACCTTGGCTAACTTTAGTACTCAACTGATACTACATTATTGGTTCATCCTAATTATTTAGTAGACATTACTCACTCAATTCGCATTGTTTTGCTAGCTTTATTATCACCTCGTAAAAAAGCAACTTTTTTTGACTTGGTTTACATTAGAGCTTGACAGACACTATCAACTTTGTTGACACTATAGTTGAGTGTGAAATGTAAACCTGGTTGACACTGCTTACTTCCTTCTTAGTTAACATTGTTCTCGTGGCTCCTTAGTGAGCTCAGTTAACACTGCAAACTAGTAACCCAATTACTACTATCTATCCATTATGACTAAGGGGTTTGACACTAATTTACAAAATATCTTGTAATGAGATTAACATGGTGATTGTGGAAAATGCATGATCCCATGTGGTTCTTGCTACTTCAAAAATGTGATTTTGCAACTATAATCATACAACTAAGTCAGTTAAGCTATCAAACACAAAAAGATTGTGATATTCTTTGATAAGATCCTGGGCTAATTGTATCTCCCTTTGTAGGACCTCTAAATGAGGTATGAACATTGCTTGAATAGAGATCAATTTAGATCTCATGTTTTTGTCAGCTATTTAAAGCTTGACCAATGTACCTTGAGCACTCAATAACTTATTGCAGTGGTCAATAATAGATGTTGTTGACTATGTAATGATATTATTGGATCTCTACATCTCATCTTGAATCTGGTGTATTTGTGCTCAGATACCATTTGTGAATCTTGGTGCATCTAACAAAATGTTGTACAAATGTTGTACTTTCTATAAAATTCCTATCATAACCAATACATGTTCTTGAAATTTAACATTGTACTCAACAATTATTATTAAACTTTATCCACAACCTTATTTTCAAATCTACTTGCTAACCAATCCATTAGTTTCTCATTGGATTCCATATTACCTACATTTACTTATTCAACAAGATTTATAAGTTAGGTAATAATTGAGGCTTCACCATCAAAATTGTTAATATCAAAAGCATAAAAAAAATGTTTTAAACATCATATAGTACCTACTTTTATCTCTCTTCTTAGTTCTTCTTGCCTTTTCTTTTTTGCCAAAATTTCTTGTAGCAAAATTGTTTTCTCTAGTGTAAGATTTACCAAATCTAATTGTGGCATTTCAATTATTTTATCTAGATTAAATTCAATATTTGGTGAGGTGTTTATGATTGTTTCACCTCTACTTAGTGAAGGAGTGCCACTACTTAGTACTGCTTTGGGCATTAATGGGGGAGTTTCACCACTCAGTCATGTTGGTGCACCAGTGCTCGAGAAAAAAATGGTTTCACTCAGTTCATCTCTACTCGTCTCTTTATTTTCCTCAATGTGAGTTGCAAAAATAGTTTGACTATCAACACTAGTATTGGTTACCTTAGTTTCTACCTCATTTCTTGTGAGACTTGATTGCTTAGCCTCTATAGTGTTAGGGTGTTGGCATATGGTGGTGACATGCTACCTTGTGGACTTGGCACTCCTAAACTTTCTCCACTATTGTAATCTGTTGGAGTTCTTTATAGTAAGGAAAAAATCAAGTGGTTTTAAACCTAATACCAAGAAAAAAAAGATAGTGTTAAGCCTAAGGATGAGCTAAATCCTATATTTAGCAAGGCTAAATCTTAGTTCTAGGCCAACATTATCAAAGTTGTCAGGACTCACTTCACTTTAGGCTCTGCAAAGCCAAGGTGGGAAAACCTTATGGATTAATCTTATTAACTTGATACTCTTCTCTAAAAGACTATCCCCTATAGCAAAAATGGTCAGTATTCTTCTATGATTTTTTGGTAAACTTCTTGATTATAGTAGCTAATTATAACCAAAGGGAAAGTAGATGCAAATAAGTAATGACCAACACTTCTAGTTCTTCAATACATAAAAAGGTAAATTGATATTAGATTAAAGATTTGGATCTCAACATAACCCAAGTATGCAACAATAGAGAACATGAAACCTCTAAGCTGATCAGTCCCTTATCCATTGGGCATCAACTAAAACTTAACATACACATGGATGCTTGAAGTATACTCATATATCCAGACATCTAATCTATCTATATGACTTGCAAATAGACATCAATCTTCAAACAAATTTTTTATTTATCAAATCCTCCTATGATCCCTGTAGTTTTGTTAATGGCATATCAAGAAAATTACTCAGGTTCTTGACCCAACAACAAGACATACAATGACATACAACTTCAACACAAGCTAAAAATGGACAATATGTTCTTTTAGGCATATATCATAGAAAACTATAAAACTCATAGAAAAGGAGATGGACTTTAGAATGAAATTGTAAATGAAAATTCTATATTAAGTCCTTGAAATCAATACATCATTTGTATGTCAAAACTTAGAAAATAACACCTAGGAATTACTATGAAGTATAAAAATGCTTCAAAAGAAATACACTATTGTTGTTCATGATAGAGGAATACTAAGAATGGTATCAAAGTATTCAAGAAATTCTCCAACTATGGAACCCCTTACAAAAAGAAAAGAAGAAGAAGATTAGACAAGAAGAATTTTTTGAACTATGATCTAATTCTAACATGTGTCATACTCAAATTGTCTTCATCTTGATGTTGTTGAAACCAATCTTCATTTTCTAGCAATCAAAATCATAAATGTTGTTGTATAAATATATAATATATATCTCCCTAAATTAATCAACAAAATATCCTCTGGAGGAATATCAGATACACATCATAATATGTGCTGGAGCTTCAAATCTAATCTTGGTTTTTCATATTATGCTTTTGCTGTGAAACTCAACTATACTATCAACAAACACTTTCCACTTGCAACTGCCTACTTTAAATCATTCAATTCAACTTTAAATTTGTCAATGAAATCAAATATTATGTAAATATGATCATATCTAATGTCAATTCAAACTAAAAACATCAAATCTTTAGTTTAAACTAAAGATGAACATAAATTACAAATTTTCTTATAGATGCTTCTGGTGAATACCTATGTAAAAGCCAACTATAGAAATGGAAAATTCATCTCTTTATGATTCCAATGGCATATTTCATTGTATATTTCAAATAAAAATAATGCCTCTAAGGTCAAATTAAAATTTTAGGCCCCCATCCATGAACTGAGTTTAAATATGAAAAACAAAAACTATATAGTTGAACTATATAACATCATTAAAATTATTTAAATCTTTATATGAACTTCTATGCGTTGAAAAAGTCAAAATATTTCTATATTTTTATTTTTATTCATTTTCCCCTTATCTCTCCAATGCGGCTGCAACACTTGTAAGATTCCCATTCATTGAACTCCTCTCGGGCGAACCCACATTTCCTAATGCATCAATTTGAAACATTTTAAATTTCATGCTTATCGTATCATCTTATCCTTAAGTTTTCTTCTATCTGATGTTACAATAATATCTTAATAAACTATATGATCCCATCATATTATTGTGGCCTTCTCTAATTTGTCTTGTGATCATATGATTAGGCATAACATTGGAACTGAAAAATTTATGTTTTACGATCTCATGGTGGGTGTGAGATTGTAACACTCATTTTCACTTCCCTCGACCTTATGATGGGACTCTCAAATGTGCCACATGGCACCTATTCCTCACATTTGAATAGTTTAAAAATGCTGACATCACTTTTCTAGTTGGCTAGATGGGCCTCTCCATACCAGCTCTGCCTTCAAAAGGTTGGCATCTTTTAGACATATTACCATTGAGTTATTTTATTTTTAATGATTAGAAATCTTTATTTTTGGATGAATGTGGGATAAAAGTGGAAGAAAAATCATGTCACTTCCATAGAATTTGTTTCTCCAATGTGCCCCCTATGATCAACCTTGCCCCTTGTAGTTATTGTTTCTTCTTTTAAAATGATGCCCTATTGTGGATGTCACCTCTCCAAAACTCTTCCAATGCAATGGGAGTTTGTTCCTTTATGTGGACTCCACCTTTGCTTACTATGTTCTCAAGCTTCTATCATCAATATTGCTACCTAGTAATGCCTTCAATGTGGATAGCTTCCTTCACTTGTCATGCCTTGGTCTCCTCACTCTTACAAACCTTGGAGCTTTTCCTTATCATGTGGATGCTCTATTTCAAAACAATTTCTCCCTCCTTTTTCAAACACTTTTATTAAAAAAAAACTTTATCAAAATTTTGGAGCTCCTCTTCCAACATTGGAGTTTAATTTTCCATTGGCTTCGAACATCTCCAGTCATCTCCCCTACAACTATGAATTTTCTTACTTAGTAACATCCCAGTCCAACTGCAACATTTGTACTTGTCTTATTTTAAATGTTGCATCTTAAAAACATCACATGGATGGAGACATGACATATGTATTGTATTCTAAATGTGCTCTCTCTAGTAAGGAGATTCATATGGAAAAGGCCTAGACAAATTGGTAGGAGAGCTTAATCACAGAGGCCCCTAAACCCCTTCCTTATAATCATTAGGATATTCACATTTCTTTTAACTCCCCAAGTTCAAAAAGTTAAATGTGTTCCTGGGTGCCAATCAGGAAGAAAATCATGAATATCACATTGTTGAGTTTATGATAAAAGACATATGGAAGATGTATAAGGATGATTTATAAGAGCATCCATATTTACCATTTAATCCATGCTTCTTATAACCTTATGGCATCTGGAACATGGATAATCCACTTTGCTTCATTGAAAATATGTCTATGCAAAGTCCCCCTTTATTTTGATTGAAAAACCAACAATCTGCATTTCACAGTGTGAGAAAACAAAAGTTTTATTTTTATTTCAAATCTTCAAGATATAATCAAGGTAAGACAAATTCAATCCCCATGGCATTTTATCAATTTGAAGCAATCAATCAGACCCCCAAAGTGGGTCTGGCTAATTTTTTTTTCAAACTAAAACACCTGATATCTCAAAATTGATCTAATGAACATCAAGTACTAATTTGGATTCAAATTTAACCACCAAACCATTATTTAGAACTCATTTACCCTGTTCTTGTAAACTATGATTTTTTGACAAGAAGGCCTAAAAACTGGCTTGAGAAACTAACCCAAATAGATAATTGGGCTCTAGAAGATGAGATGTTGGTTCTTTTTTTTAAATTCTTGCTCCTTGCCAAATCTCATTGCATGACGACCACTTAGTCAAAAGATATTGACATTCAAAATTTCTCAGTCCAAACTCTCTACAAATAAACATGTTAATAAAACCATAAAACACATTTGGTTTTAGCTTCAAAAACTAGGCAAATAAATGCTTGAAGGTTTGAAAATTGGGGAATTAGTGCATTGCCATGAGGAGAATGTAATTCTATGATCTAGGCTCATGATGAATAATAAGATGCATTTGGAAAGCAAGCAAAATAAGGTACTCAAAATTGTATGACTGGAAACATCATTAGTGATGCAGGAGCATCCAGAGGTATAAGGGTAATCCTATGTCAACCAAAAAAATGTGCTTAGACTTAGTTTTTATTTCATGTGTTTTCATTTCTAGATACCCATTTGGGTCAAATAAAGGTTCCAACTCTCACAGTTCCACTATCAGTGTTCTAGGATAGAGTATTTGAACACCTTGGGATACATGTAAATGTTGAAAAAATAGGAGTATGTAATCAAGCCATCATTTTGGTGAACAAGAAGGTGTAAATTGTCTAGATGAATGTAATTGTAATTTAGAGCATTCCAAAAAAAGAGTCAAGTCAAAAGGCCCCACAGTTTGAAAGTTATCGCAGTTTTTCAATTTTTGGAGACATCCTAAGAATGCTTCAAAGTCAGGTTAGGGGCATTAAATGACCTCAAAAAGGGCTCAAAAATGGGAAATTAGTGACGCTTGTCTATAGGGATATAGAGCACTTTGAGATCTTTCCAAAAATGTAAACAGTTTGTCAATCAGAGCTATGGTTCAAAAGTTATGCCTCTCGAAAGTTCGATTACCATTTCTAGATTCTTCTAATTTTGCGCCGACTTCTACTGCAACTTCTAGAGCCTTCTATTTGGTCAATGGATGCTTACTAGCACTTTCTAGAATGTATTCCTAATCCTTAACCCTCTGGGGTCTATTTAAGAACATTTCTGGCATTGTGAAAGGCAATTCAGAGTGGAGTTTGAGAGAAGGTATTGGGAGAAAAATTTATCCCTAGATTTATGATATTGTAAGCCCTTAGGGCATGTTTTGAAGTCTATTTTCTCTGTACTAAATGTATTAGCATATTTACATATTGAATAAAATTTTCCCTTTCTTGTTGTGTCCATTCTGTGCTTGGGTTGTGTCCCCATCAATTAGAAAAGTATTTTTTGCAAATAGAATGGACCTAGGAAAGTGTGTAGATGGATTGGTCAAGGTTTACAAACTGACATAATTGAAGTTTTTTAGAGTAGAACACAGTGGTACAAACTATTTGATTACAAAATCATGGATTTAGAATTAAAACATCCTAAATAGGGGTACCAACCCATCTGCATTTTATGACACTAGTAAAAAATTTATAAATTGCATTTGGAATTGCATTTGAAAACTAATCAAACAGATTCTTCATCAGCTCAAATCTAGAGTGTAACAAGTGTATAACCTCTGGAATGCAATGTAAAAGGAATTTTCTCAATATGATCAATTGGGTCAAAGTTATAATCAATGAAACAAGCCCTCCTAGATTTCTTAGAGATATGCATCAGCATGACAGAGATAAGTAACCAACTTTGAGGGATTCAAAACCTAGTCAAAACATATCAAAATGAATCAAAAATTGAAACATAGGTTTATGATATGCATACTAAAAAATACCAAAGTAGTGATTCATGAGACATAGCTAGGTGAAAGATATTCCAAGTCAAATTAGGCATCCTATCACTATTTGATACTTAGGCAAAAAATGCAGAAAATGAACACTACTCAAAGAAAAACTTCATGGAATGATTTAGAATGTCAATTTATCATTATAAAATACATGGATATGCTGAATGAAATGTCGTAGAAGAATTAAATATCTCTTAGGCCTTTAAACAATAGCCAAGTATATGAGCATGAAAATGCATTAATAGGGCTCAAAGTGACTCAAAAGTTTAGAAAGGTACTCAAAACGAGAATGCATTTTGAGTGCCATCATAATCATATTAGATGGTCATAGTTTTAGTTCCTTTCTTTGTATCTTCTCCCTTGGTTGATAACCCAAAAAATCTTTTCCAAAGAAATTCATTTTTTTGTGCTACAAGTTCCATTTTATTTTACAAAATAAAAAAATTCTATACTTAGGAACAAATATGTTCTTGTACTTTGACAAAAATATTTCCTACTAGTCTAGGGATAGATCAAGAATAACTTTGAATAAAGTTTCAATCTTTATCTTTTTATCCTCTTCTTCTACCTACTATTATCTTCTTTCCAATCTGTCATATAAATCCTTGGGTACTTTCTTCTCAATTTCACTTGGGGCTAGCTTATGTTTTGCAATCATTTCTGCCATAGCCTCCTCACTTTTGGTTCTATTAGTTTTATCCAATGTATCATATTTTATAAATCTAAAATTGGATAATCCTGATGATTTTCTAAGATATGTAGATACCTTATCAATAGACTTTGTTTTACCTTTGGGTGGTTATCTGACTGATCTCCTCCTCTCTACTACTCTTTTTTTGTAACTTTCTTGGTAATAATAGCTACCTTGGTTCTTGGCTTAGTTGGTGGTGGAGGAGAGAGGGGTGTCACTATTGGCTTCTTTTTAGTTCTTTTATCCTTCTTACTGAGTGAAGTGACAACAAATAAGGCTTTATCCTTGTCTCCTTCTTCCCCTTTCTCATCATGTTTCCTTTATCTTCATCCTCTCCATGACCTTATGTAATCTGCAATGGTTCCTTTCCCTTGCCTAGGGTGCCTAGTTTTTCTTCAAGGTCTTCAATCATTGTTTTCCTTTTCTTCTCCTTAGAAGCTATCTTAATATTCACAATTATTCTAGCCTTAGGTCCCTCATATTTTCCAAAGGATTCTACCTTAGTGTCTACTTCTTCTTTCAATAGTGTAACAATGTTTGTACTCAGTCCCTATCAATTTCATAATCAAAACCTTGTAACTTAGCTTCACTTCCTACACAAATGTATGATCTATATCTACAAGAAAGCATATGTCATCATAATACCTTGTTACCACTTCTTCATGTATTCTCTTCCTCATCTTCATTCTTTTCCTAAAATCCTCAAAATTTTCTCCTAATTGAGTAATGTATTCTCTTATCTATCTTGTCACTATTTTTTTTTGTTCCCAAAAAACATCACCAACACTAGGAGAATATTTATGGATATAAAATAAAATACATACAATGAAGGATCCAAACTTACACATTGAGTTCTTTGCACTTCTGATAGATGAAAAAATTGCTACTAATTGCAGTCTTTGAACTTTAGCAAGATCATATACATGATCTTTCATCAATGCCTCCCATATTTGATCCACTTCCATACATGACCTACTATTTAGTCTACTTGATTGGTAAAATTTGTGAGCTATGACCCACACAACAAATTTGATTAGTGGATTAGAAATGTTTGTAATGGACAAACCTTGTCAATTCCACTCGACACCTGTGTTTGCCTCAATTTCCTCTTGACTCAGGCAACATATAGTTTTCTTCTTATCTAGGGTTAGATAGCCTATAAATTTTTGAATCACTTTCTTTGTGATCTCCATAGGTCCATTCTATACCCAAATTTTCATGTCATGAATCCTTCTTAAAACAATTTTAATCCATTTAATCTTGAAATTTCTTGGAAATTCTAGGCCATGAGTTGAAGCCTTTCCTTTCAACAACTTTAAATTCATCCTTCAAGATCCCTTCATTACATAATTTCTCATATTCTTCTCTTATCTCATAATCTCCCACTTCTTTGATCTTATACATATAACAACTCCTTACATCATGATTCATAATAACTTTGGCTAGTATCAAGGATAATAGACACATTGAATCTCCTTTCATTGCAATTTCTAGAATAACACAAAACTTTGGTGTAGGAAAAGTACCACTCTTCACCAATTGGATTTTACTAACCTCTTTGGTCTTTCTAGTGGTAGATGAAGCTACCATTTTATTTGTTAGTCTTTGAAGTCTTTTTTTTCTCTTCTGAATTACTTAGCATGATTTAGATCTTCACTTGTTCAAGCTTCTCATCGAAATCTCTCTTAAAATAATTTTCCAATCACTCAAATCATCAAATCACTTTGTACTCTTGAAATCTATATGCAAGGTATGAGATGATGTCTTAAAATTTTGATATATACCTTATTTTGGTAAATTTTAGGGTCTCCATTAATGCTATGTACTTAGGTAGGTGGAAGCTAGCTCTTTGAAATAGATCTTTACTTTCTATCTTGGTCTCTTCCATATTACTCGATCCCTATACTAGTTTACTTATGAAGTGATCAGTCCATGTTGCAATGCTCAGCCAACATAAGAAATTTTATCAATGTTTGATATTCCTTCATAAATATGTTCTTATGAATCTTTATATATACAAATATGAACTTTGGCACATTTCATGTAAGGAACTAGTGTATAATATATCAATTAAATATACAGTTCCACACATACCTTTCCTTCTTAGTTTGATATGACATGATCACCTTCTCCATTGGATTAGGTGACCTAAACTCCATTTGCTCCACTATTTCCATCTTTTGATTTTTTTTTCCTTTTTGATTCATCTCCCTCTTTACTTGTTCAATGTCTACTTTACCCTTACCTTTTTCTTTTATTTGATTTTTTGATTGTGCTTGAGTCCTACAATTCCTATTTATATTTCCAAACTTGTAACATTTGGAACATGCATTATTAGGTATATAATTATACCTCTAATTTATCCAATAAGGGTTTTGTTTGCAATCCACATTCATATTCTCTTTGCCCATACTTTTGATAGTTATAGAAATATCCTTCAAATCTAGATGTAATAGATGCCTTCTTCATTCCTTACCTATATTTATGTATTTGATGTCCTTGTTTCTTGTAGTAAAAACAATAACCAATAAATTTAGGTTTAGGATTTTGCATACCATATTTTCTTTAACAAATGTTTGCAGTATGACCAAGTTTTTCCATAGTGATAACATGTTGGTTTGTCCTTTGACTTTGCATTCCTTAGTTCTCCATTCCTGGATGATTCTCCTTTCGCAATGTATGAATTTCTTGAGCCATCAATACTATTAGATGACTTGATAAGTTCTTCAAAGTATTTTATTGCTTCTTTTGGTTTGTTGAATCTCTCTAGGGATTATTTCTCAATTTTCAATTCATTCTTTAAGACAATATTCTATGATTTGATATTTTCTATTTTTATTTCCACATCCTTATAATAAAATTCTTAATTCATAAGCATTATTTGATTCATCATGTCTAGTTGAGTGTTTGTGAGCTTCCACATATATGCTATCCTTTCTTCAAGTCTGGTAGCACTTACCCTTTTGTCTTCCTTAGCCATACCCATATCTTCTTCAGCTTTCTTCTTTTTCTTAGTTACTTCACATAATCTTACTGATTGGATTTCATCTTCTCTTTCTAGTCCTCTTATTTCTTCATTCAAAAGTTTGTTCTTTTCAAGTAGACCTATAGATGATTTTTCATTTGGATTGATTGATTCAAATAGTCCTTTAGTCTCAACTTCTTCATAGGAAAATTATTTGTCCTAGATATAGCCAATTCCTTTATTCCTTTTTAGGGATTTCTTCAAATCTTCTCTTTCTTACTCAAGTTTATGCAATATGAGTTGGATGTTGATCACCAAATTTTCAATAACTTTGTCTAGTTTAAAATGCTCCATCACCAAGATCTAATCTCCAAGTGATTAAGGTTCTCTCAGAGAACCAATTTTATGATATCAATTGTTAATTGATGGAATTACAAATAGGATAACAAGATACTGAGAGGGTGGGGGTGAATTAGAATCTTAAGAACTTTTACTTTTCAATGAATCATTCACATGTTCACTAGTTATCTTGTGCATATAAAACCTGTAAGAGTAAAATTGTTGTAACATGTAAATCTAATATATCACATTCATGAAAATAAACACATAACACAATATTTGTTACCCAGAAACCCTCCAAGGGGAAGGAAAAACTAGGGTGGGGATGACACCCACAAATCTTCACTATTGTAGTGATAAAGTTAACCTAGTAGGGTTACAATATTTGATCATAATATATGATTTACCCTATGAGGGGTTCTCCCTATTAAAAGAGATGGAGATTGCTATGTTTCACCTTGTTAGATTATTTAACACTTACAATAACGTAAGGACTCTTTTAGGAGATTTACAAAAATCTATTAAGACCACTATGTTAAGAGATTTACCTAATTCAAGTTGGTTAGAATTGATTTGATACCTAACTATTGGTATGCTTTGTAAGATAATTTTGAGTGTTCTCTTTGTAAACTGATCCTCTCTTCTAATCTGATTTAAAAAATTCCCCTTCACTTCTCTAAATAGGTCACTTTCTTTGTTATAAGATAAAAAAACGCTTCCACTAACTGCTAATCTAATCTTGATTCTTCACTTCACCATTCACATATTACTCCTTGTCTTATCACACTATTTGCATCACTTTTCATACACACGATCTAAACTCCTTGGTCATTCACATGATCTAGGTTAACATATTCTCAATTTAAAGAGTTTCATAAAGAATATTCTGAATGCTTCCATGTTTTACCTCTTCATCTAAATCATTGATCACAAAACATAGAGACTTGTTATCCACATCATAAATGCACAAAAATATTCATAAAAAACTCTACAAATATTAAATGTTCCTTCCATGTCATCTTGAAAATGATTTACCTCATATTTTGTATCATTTATAACATTTATGTATACTCTACATTTCTTCACACTTACTATTTTATGATACTCAACATTGTTATTGCTCAGTGTATATTATGCTCAACATGTACTATGTAAGTCAACACTTATATGTTATAACTACGCAGTAGATGTTGAGCTCAGATTGTATAGGAGATACTTGGTGACCACATGCATATTTGACTCCTATAGAGCTTGATACATACATACTTATGTACATGACTTTTCTTGGATAGAATAGCTCAATTAAAGTGATGAATGTCTGACTCTGCCTAGTAAATGACTGAGGGTTTAACACTAATAGACAATAATAGTTAGAGATATTGACACTGGAAACTATATTAGTGTGTGATATAAGGTATAGAACAAGGTATAAATTTAAGATGCACCCCTTCATATCTTTGGGAGATGATCTAGCATGAGCTATTTTGCAAATCTGAGATGAAGTATTGCATGTAGAGGATATACAAGCCTATATGCATTGTAAGCTTGAAACTTTAAGGGATAGAAATATCTTCTTCGACCTTGATGAGGTATATAAAAATGATAAGACATATACACAAGGTTTTGATTACTTAGGCCAATTGAACATCACAATACATATTTTATGAAGAGTTTGAAAACACGTCATAGACTATAACCATTTTAAGAAGATTGTATGATAACACACTTTAGATTGGAGATCAACTAGTTATGATTACAAATGACCTTATTCATAACTAACTAGTTTGAACAATAAAGGAACTAATCCTATTACAAAGAAGATGGTTAAGGAATTTATTTAGATGAATATAAGAGAAATTTGAGATAAAAAAAGAATATAGGTAGATGTAATTAAGAAAGAAGATGTCAGATTAATCAGTAAGCTAATTGGGTATAAGATAAATTATATCTCTAGGAATAACTCAACATTAGTTGGATTCATCAATGTTGTATACAAGATAACAAAGGGTAAAGACCAAGTCAACATGTGTGACATATTATGATCATAGTTGATAAAAAATGTGAGAAGAATCAAACATGATAAGTATACCCCTTTTAGATTTGAATCACTACTCATTCTCTTTTTCTTTGAAGTAATTGATAAAATTGCCAAATATGCCAAATTATGAGTAGAATACTAGAATATGTGTAATCACCCAAAAATGGTCCTCTAGACTATGAGCTCCCTATCTATAAATTTATAAATATTTATTAATCAGTTACCTTCGATCAAATCATCACTTTTCTATATATTTGATTTCAACCTATGGTTTGACCACCTTATCCTAAGTCTTTTATTTACTTATAATAACTTGTCCCCTTTTAATAAAATAAAACCTCCAAAGTCCTACTTATTCTAAGTGTGCACATAAAAATCATTATTCCTATTTTTAAAATAAAATAAAAGACATTTTTGTGTCACATGAGGTGCAAACTTTCGAAGGTGGGTAGAATCTCTATTCTCCTCCACATATCTTTTTCCTCTTAAATATAATTGTCTATCTTTCTTAAGTGAGATTAATGTCCACATGGATCATTGAAGACTCATTCTCCACCCTCAATTTTTCCTCTTATTCTTTACCATCCATTTTTTTTAAAAAGGAGGCTCTCTCCTCACTCTTTTATGTCTCTTACACTCTAATGCTATTATTAGGTTTCCTGTTTTCTTATAGCTTTTCAAGTAGATGGAGAACTTGGAACACTCACTTTTCACTCATCCTACACTTTTATTCTCTCATTTGAATTTAGCTTATATTCCTTTTATGTATAACTTAGCTCACATATCTTAAATAGGTAGTTTTGTAACTCTTTATTAATCTAGACCTTGCATCTCTCATTTAGCTTCTGCTTGCATTGCATCATCTTGATTCTTGGATATTGACATTCTTTCCTCTACTCTTTGAACCTTCCATTCCATGGCACACCTTGAAATGGTTTTTTTAGCTAAGTTTATTTGAGAGCCACCATCTCATAGTTCTTGTAAATCATAGATAGGAACCTATAAGTCACAATTCAAGAGTCCTAATCTATTGGATCCTTTGGATAGAATGCCTTAGAGAGGTATGACACATATTATGCACACAATATGTACTATGAATTTGGTTACTAAATATTATAGGAAACAACTTAAAAATAGAATCACAGAGGAAATATCAAAGATTATTAAGTATTTTCACAATGAGATGAAATAAATAATTAGAATCCCTAAATATGTAGTTGAGAAATATAAAGATGATATTTTCTTCATTGTAGAAACAAATTTTACATGCATTGAAGCATTAGAGACAAGCTAGATGTTCATTGAGCCTATGGGATATGAAGTTACTAAAGGAATGTTGGAAGGCTATGCTAAGGCTATATAATACTCAAAGAGAGATGGAGAATACCCTAGATGGGGCACCATGAAGAGTAACTTAGCGAAAGTCAGAGAACACTTATACAATGGAGCAGTAAAAAGGAAAGTTGATAACAAGATTTAACCAATGATATAGACTTAAGACTAATAAGGGAAGAGTGGTAGGAAGAAAATAAAATTGTTATAAAAAATTATAGTAGTGTATAGTCTAGTGTTCTTACAATTAAGCCACTTTCTATTGAGGCTACAATAGTTTCATCAATAATAGAAACAATATTAGTAGCAATACAGAAAGCATCAAGAGATAATTAAGTTGAAATAAATCATGTTTAAGGAACTTCACTATCCATGTCTACAAGGAGATCATCAAGGACTTCTCCTTCAACAAAATAAAGTGATCTTAGAGCAGTTAAAATAGAATTATGGAAGAGAAGAAGGAGGAAAATGTTGGAATACATATTAGATAAAATACTAAGAGGGAGTGGTAGGGGGGAAATTAGTATCCTCTAAAACTTTCACACTTAAACAATTTTGATGTTTCCTTCTTCACCTATCATAACTCTATAATAACCATTCATTCATCACATTACTTTGTAAATGAAACTAACATATATTTTTTATTATTCACAATGTAAAACATATAAACTCATGAAATGAAAAACATAAGACAAGTATTTGGTATTGCATAAACCTTTGGTTAGAGGGAAAATGTTGATTGTAGGTTAGTTTTGACTAATAAGTGTCTATACACTTAAGTCATCAACTTAGTTCATATCAAACAAGTAACATATGTCGAGCATAACATATAAGGTAGTGAATGCCAAGTAAATAGTGAGTGTCAAGCCACTCAAGTGGCAAGTCACTTAGATGCAAAGCAAATAGTAAGTGTCGAGTGATTCAAGTGTTGAACAAATAGTGCATACCAAGTCATTTAGATGTTGAGTGACATCAATGAAGTTATAGATAGTGCTAAGCACCATGGACTTCAGATGTTGAGTAATATTTTTTTTTAAAATAGTTGTTTGTATTGGCACAAACTACTGTGTAAACTATTTTTTGGATGACTTAAGTATTGTTTTACAATTTTTGTTGATAAAGATGAATATTAATTGTGTATCCCTATCCATGACATACACTCAATCAAAAAAAGGGAAGGTTTCAATGGCAATATGGGTGAATCACTACCATTGATCCATACGTTACCCTAAATCACCTAAGTTTTCATAAGGAAGATAAACCTTAAACTTTATAGAGATGGAGAGAGAAATTCTAAGGAGATTTGAAGAGAGTTTGCATGTGAAAATAGAGAATCCATGGTGATTAAGGTGTTATGAATTGAGTTACATTGCATAATCAGTTAGAAGGAGAACAAAGGAAAGGAAACATAGGGCATCAGAGGTACATCTGATTAGAAAGGATCAAGTACATATCAATATAGAGGTGGTCTAACATCAAGCAATAGAGTGCTAACCAAGGGATCATTGCTAAAACATCTTAACAGGTGAGTTAGTTAAATCTCTTAAAAGAGTAGTCTTAATAGGCTCTTGGAAATCCTTTAGCAGGGTGCTTACTTCATTGTAAGTCAAAGTCCTCTTACCAGGCACACTTTTAGTAGGGTGTTTTAAATCATTTAACATTTTAATATCTAATAATCTTGTAAGCCTTTAACAAGGTAGATCATTCATAGGGTAGATCATGTTTCATGGTCAAACATTGTAACCTTAATTGGATACACTTTATTAATGGAGTAGTGAAGATTTGTGGGTGTCATAACCCACCCTAATTTTACCTTCTCTTGGAGGGTTTTTGGGTAACCAAATATTTTGTGTCATATATGTGTTGAATATTTACTTTCATGCTATGAATGTATATGCTTAAATTTAGTGTTTCAGTTTATATGCATAGACTATGAGATGGATGTGTGATGAATAGTTTTAGAGGTTGAAAGTTTTAAGTGTTGATTCACCCCCCCTCCCCGAGTTTACTTTTCTATTGTATTTACAACAATTGGTTTCAAAGCACAATTCTCTAAAAGAAAAGCTTTGCAGCTTTGAGGAAAGATCCTAGAGATGGAAGTCTAAAAATTAAGAAAGACTATTAAGAACCATAAAATTAAAATACAACTTGCCCTGCATCAGCTGAATAAAGCAAGAGATGAGTTAAGAAGATCATTGAAGAGAAGGAAGGAAATTTATATTTAAGAGAATGACATACAATAATAAGAGATTGACACTACTAAATTATTTTCAAATGGAAATTCTAATGAATTTGGTGCAATAGTTGAAGATTTGATGAAAAATAATAGAACCCTAACTGGAGAGGCTAGAAATCTGAAGAGAGAACAAGAGATCCAATTAGTATTTCTATGTGAAGTGACTGAGCAAAAAAAGAAAGGTGAAGAGGATAAATTCATGATTGCAGATCACAAAAGGATTTTGACCAATAGACTAAAAGAGGAAACATTAGAGGTAACTAGGATTTCTAACATGCAATTGGAAACCTTGAGTCAAATGATGACTACAAATCATGAATTAAATGCAAAGGATATTGAGATCACAACACTGAAGTTGCAGAATGAACACCTAAGAAATGACCTAAAAAGAGAAAGAGTTTGTTGATAGTTTCAAAAAACCTAGTAAAGCCATCAAATAATTTGAACAATTGATGAGATCCCCTAGATCCAATAGTGATACTTCTGGATTGGAATATACTAGCACTAAAGAAGGAAAAAATCCAAAAGTGGCAAAGAGAAAAGTAACAAAGGTAAGAACTTCAAGCCTACTTGTCATAATTGTGGTAAGATAGGTCATACTACTAATGTTTACAAGAGAAAGACTAAAAATTAGAATCCTAAGTACAAATTCATGGGTCCTTGTCATAAATGTAATAAACGAGGACATCAAGCACATGAATGCAAAACCAAGACATCAAGCCTGCAAAGATTTGAAGGATATTGCTATAACAATAAGAATTATGGACATAGAGCATATGAGTTTAGATCTATGCCTAAATGGTCATCAAACGAGCAAACAAAGGTAAGGCATAATGAAAACTCTTATAATTAGGATTATAACACAAGGTATAATTGTCATTACTATCAAGAATATGGACATGTTGCTGAAAATTGCATAAGAACACATTTTAGAAGTGACTACAGTAGACAGTTGAGTCAAACTGAATGTTTTAGCTATTTAAAGATTGGTAACATAAGAAGACATTGTCCAACAAGGTTAAATGCTCCAAACATTGAGTTCAACAAAGGCAAAGAAAAGGAAAATGTTGAAAATATCAAAGATGAAATGAACAAGACATGGAAGATAAAAGAAGATTGTAGCACATCAAGTGTAGAAGGGATCACTTCATCCAATGTGTCAAGTGATCACACTCCTCCAATTAAGAAATCAAGAGGTAAGTGCAAAAAATATCTAAAAGGATATACTTTACATCAGTTCCAAGGATTTAGTGCTGAAAAGATTACATATGCATGAAGAAAGATGCAAAGTGTTGTTAAGAATCAAGAAGAAATCTTTTAGTTTTGTTAGTTTTCATGTTGCTCCCATGTATGAAAAGTTTCACTATGGTTGTCGAGTGAGATATTAAATGATGTAGAGCTATCACAATTGTTAGAATTGACCAAGCTCATAGTGGTTTCCATGTGGAAATGAAACTACATGGAAGCCAAGTGGGTTGAAATCTTTATTGAAGTTGAGCTTACATCTATGCAAGAACTAAGTATTAATTGCAAGGTTTTGAGGTCTATATGATCAATATTTACTCATTTAACATTATTCTAATTTGAAGGAGAGCTTAAAGAGCTAAAGAAAAATTAGAGAAATTTTTATGAGCTTTTGCAAATGGATTCAATAGTCAGTCAACACCAACAGTGTAGAATCATAAAGGTATTTATCAAGTGCCAAGTTACACAATTTGAATTTTTGTAAAACCCAATTTTATGAAATGGCATCTAGTTCTTCACTAGCTAAGGTTGTAGAGGGAAAGGAATTTTTTAATGTGCAATTGATAAGTAATGAGATTAAACAAGCTAATTTTAGAGCTATTCCAGACATAGCTTATAAACAAGATCCATCTAGTTCATTGTCAATGATACCACCACAAGTCTTAATGATCCAAGATGTTAGATATTGTTATAAATGTAAGGTTGGAAGCATAGGAGAAATTGAAATTAGGGAGAAATATTGGAAATTGTATGAAAATGGAGCATTGAAGAAGGAATTCAAAATTTTTGAGAAGAAAGGGTTAACCCATGCCCTAGATTTTCTGAACATCTTCAAGATAGAATGGATAAAGATAGTTTTGAATAGGATACATGATAATTCTATATGGATAGAGAATGGATCATTGAAAATCACCAAGAAAATTTTGTATAGTGTTACAGGGTATCCAACCCTAGGTTGGCCAAAGACATTGAGAAGTGAAGCAAAAGAGGTGATTGACAGGAGTATAGGGACTAAATGGAATAAACAAGGGATGAAAATAGATAAAATCATAGATCCCTTAATTAATTTTGTAGTGAGGATTATAGCACATAAGTTCTATCAATCTAGTAGTCTTAATAGTGTTTCATGTATTGTAGTAGATGGGGGATACAATATAGTGAAGAAAGATCATACTTATGATCTTGCTGAGCTGCAGTTGCAACAATTGATTGAGAATTTGGGAGCCATAAGGAAGATCAAAAGTGAAAAATGAAAATTTGGATCTATTCTTGTATGTATGTCCTTTTATATATAGAATACAGTTCCTACTTTTGGTAAAGTAGCATGGAAGGTAAATAGATCTATTGTAGTTCGAATCGGTAAATTCATTGAGCAACTAGGTGATCAACTAGGTGATAATTTTGAGTCAATCATGACAAGCTACTTTGAAGACTTCAAGAAGAAAATTAAGAAAAGACCAAGGATATCAATTTCACTAGTGGAGAAATATTTTGATGATGTTTGCTTCCTAGTTGAAATTAACTATACATATGTTTAAGCACTAGTTCCTAAAGTTAGATGATTAAGACCATTAGGATATGAAATCAAAATTAAGGAAGCCTCTGAAAAAATAACACCATTACTTAAAAATGTGGACAAGGAGGCCATGACTTTTGGAAACTATGATATGGCCAAGTCAAAAATCACAATGGACTTGAAGATTGTTTTAGTCAATATAAAGAAGAATAAGATGGGAAATAGACTGAAAGAGAAATTTTGTGAAGGGACAAAAGAAGAAAATGAAGATGATGAAGAAGAATAAGAAGAAGAGAATGCACCTACCCAAGCACCACTTTCCATCACCCAAGGTCAAAGAGGGGACCAACAAGAAGAGGGAGTAGAAATTGTAGAAAGTACCAAGGGAGAACTTGGTGAAGCACCTACAACTACTGAGCAGCAAAAAAGAAAATATAAATCACTTGCAGTAAATAAACCAAAGAAATTTGCAAAACCTACACACCTTATAGTACCTACAAGTAGGGCTAGTACATAAAAGGATAAGGAAGGATCCAGGCTGAAGGAGAAAAGAGCTAGTCAAGCTAATAAGGAAGAAGAATCTTAGAAGAGACAAAGGAGAAATTATGTTGCTCTAGTTGAATCTAATGAAAATAGCCAATTTCAAGTGGCGAGTCACAGTTCTTCTTTAGATTTAGATAACCTATGTGAGAATATTAGAAATCATGTTGATTTATCTAGATTCTCTCACATTGAGTTTGAAAATCTTTGGAATATTGAAAAGAATCAAGTTGAAGAGGTAGTATATGCCATGATAGAAATATTTAAAAAGGCTCCTCTTGAATGTACCAACTCCATACCCAAGAGTTTGTATGAGAGAGTTGAGAATAAGTGGCACTATTGTTTGAATACTAAAAAACAACTAAGAGAAACAACACTTGCCCAGGTAATGTTAGAACTAAGTAAGGATGCAATGGAAAAATCCATTTAGAAACATACTATAAAATGTGGACAAAAATATAGGGCATTTAGTATATTGTAGAATAACATTGAGGATGTTGTGCAAAAGTCTACTTTGATTTGGAAATTACTATATGTTTTGGCAACATCCTAGGCAATATTGTAGGCACCTATTGATGTGGGAGAAGTAAAATAAGGAGAAAAAGAAGATGACATTGAACAACATATAGTTGAGGGAGGCACATATATGAACATAGACACATAGGCACCAACTAAGGATGAGCAACCAATAGAATAGAGTGTACCAAATATGCTAGTGCCAACTTTCAATCCATCACATGAGGTGAACAAAGAAGATGACATTGTGAAGATAAAGGATATTTCTGATATTGCCACTCAGAACATCAATCCTCTCATAGAGGATGAATTGAAAAAGATATTGGTGGAATCCACCACCTAGGCTAAACTTTGTGAGAATCATGTACTAGTGAATATTGATGAGATTGAGAAGGAAGATAGGGCATCTATGGGGGGTATTACAGAAATAAATTACACCCTCTACTCCTCCTAAATTCACAATGATACAACCAACATTACCCCTTGTGGTATATCAAAGGAAGGAGACATCTACTCCTACTATCATTATAATAGAACAATGTACTCCAATCTTAGTAACAATAGAGGAAAGTGTACATGAAAAAGGTGAGACAGATGGAGAGAAAAAAGATAAGTCAGAAAAGAATGAAGAATTCAAGTAGGTTAGGTAGATACTATTGCACCTACAACACATAATCAAGGTGTTATTGATAATACAAAGGAAGAGAAGGACACACCCAAAGAGTCAAGTTTGACAACAAAGATAGAGGAGAAAATTACAACACAAACATTGGTAACATTACCAAAATTTGTCACTCCTTCTAGTCAAGCTCTTTAGAGGCTGAGCATAGAAGCTACACCATTAAAATCCTCAAGTCCTAGTTCAAGTACATCTAAGAAAGCTAAAATTACATCATTTGTTGATGTAAACCTCGTTGAAGTAATTGAGTTGCCCAAATTTGATTATGCAACTATTACTATTGAGTAGATGGGTATGCTCTAGGAAAGAAGAAACATCAAGAATTTCTTAGATAGGAGCATAAAAAGGAGAAAGCTTTGATTTATATGAAAGAAATTTTTATTGATGCATTTAGTTTGCCAACTCTAGATGAATACAAGCTAATAATTGAATAGTTAACTAGCCTAGTGGAGAAGCTAAATGACATAGACCTAGATTCTAATGTCACATTACTTGAATGGTTTGAGAGAAAGTTCCAACATAAGGTTGATGAAAAGATATCAAGTGTTATTGCATTGACATGGGTTGAACTAGAAACCAAGATAGAAAGTGTGAAGAAGATACTAGAGAATATTTTCTCTTTGTATACCAAACTAAATACTATTACACTCTTTACAAGGGAAGTTAGGAGTTATATCATAAACTTGGAGAGTTTTATACACACATCTGGCATCTCTCTACCAAGGTCTCTAGCCCAAAGTGAGAAACACTTCAATAACCTCCTACATTCCCAAAGCTAGTTAGCAACATTACATGTAAATGAAGCCAACATCAGGGCTAAATTGATATGTATCTAGTCTACATTGACTCCCCATAGAGATACCACACAAGGAACTAGCCTGTGTTGAAACTCTCATGAAGAAAGAATCTCATTTTTCTACACATGAATTCTTAGTACACCTTACTGCCAAGCTAGCCATTTGAATTAAGTCATTAGAGGTAGCTTGTGATAATTGGGATGCATCTCTAGAGATTATCCTTGAGATCCGCAAACCATTTTTGGACAAATACACTATTAGTGTATAACCCATTGACATAAGTATCAAAAGGGGGTGTAAGGATACAAAGGGAGTATTAATGAGAAACATTATAGGGGACATAGAGACAAGGATAGAAAAATAGGGGAGATAGAGATAGAGGCAGATAGATAATCTACTCAATAGGAGAAAGATTTTGTATCAGATATAAAGTACAACATAGAACAATCCACTTAGAAGGATTTATGAGTTATGAAATTTTGAGGTATGAAAAATAAGTCATGTGTTGCCAAATTTTTATATTTTTTTATAGAAGATGAATAGATACTAGTTATCTATGTTATGCTTGTAAGGATAAGATCATTAATGCATGACCTAGTATTTTTGACACTCATGTAAAAGGGGGAGATTGTTGATCTCAAATTGATTTTGACTAATGAGTGTCTATACACTTAAGTCATCTACTTAGTTCATACCAAAAAAGTAACATATCCCTAGCATAACATATAAGATAGTACATGTTGAATAAATAGTGATTGCTAAGCCACTTAAATACTAAGTCGCTCAGATGCTAAGTAACTAGTATGTTCTGAGTGATTCAAGCACCAAGAAAGTAGTGCATGCTGAGTCATTTAGATGCTGAGTAACAACATTAAAATTATAGTTAGTGTCGAGCACCAAGGACTTTATATGCCAAGTAATACAGTTTTAGATAGTTGTTTGTATTGGCACAAAATACTATGCAAACCATTTTTAGGCTGATTTAAGTATTGTTTTACAATTTTTGTCTATAAGGACAAACCTTAATTATCAATCCCTATGCATGGCATGTATCCAATCAGAAAAAGGAAAGGTTTAATCAGCAATATGGGTGAATAACTACCATTGATTTGTATGCAACCCTAACTCACCTAGGTATTTTTAAGGAAGATAAACCATAAAATTTATAGAGATGGAGAGAGGAATGTTAAGGAGATTTGAAGAGAGTTTGCATGCAAAAACATAGAATTCATGGTGATTAAGGTGTTATAAATTGAGTTACATTGTAGAATAAGTTAGAAGGAGAACAAAGGAAAGGAAATAAAGGAAAGAAGAGGTACATCTAATCAGAAAGGATTAAGTATGTATCAGTATAGAGGTCATCTAACATCAAGAAATAAAGTGATAACCGAATGATCATTGTTGAAACATCTTAATAGGTAAATTAGTTAAATCTCTTGATAGAGTAGTTGTAATAGGCTCTTGTAAATCCTTTTATAGGGTGCTTACTTCATTGTAAGTTAAAGTCCTCTTACTAGGTGCATTTTTAGCAAGGTGTTTTAAGATCTAACAATCTTGTAAGCCTTTAACAAGGTAGACCTTTCATAAGGCAGATCATGTTTCATGGTAAAACATTGTATCCTTCATTCGATAAACTCTATCACTATAGTAGTGAAGATTTGTGGGTGTCATCCCCACCCTAATTTTATGTTCTCCTTGGAGGGTTTCTGGGTAACTAAATATCTTGTGTCATACCTGTGTTGAATATTTAATTTCATGTTATGAATGCATATGCTTAAATTTGGTATTTTAGTTTATATGCATAGGCTATGAAATGGATGTGTGGTGAATAGTTTTAGAGGTTTTGGCATGCCCTAAATTTATGAGACAAGACAACTAAATTTTTTTTTTTGAAAGGCGAACTAGAAGTATTATGTATTGATCTTTACTTTTTTGAATGTTCTATTCAAATGGTGAGGTATGACCTAATAGTAAGGTAGTGTTATTGTATTAAAATTCACTTCCTATACTCAAAGTGAGTCATTACATAGGTGATTGTGAATCACAAACTTCTACATCAGTGTGGTTATAATGGTTCCGTAGTTTTTTTGTGAAGATGTTTTACCACTAGATATTTTAAATCATTTATCACTTATTCATTTTCCAAACAATATGATGTCTTATAATTTACTATTCCCTTTGTTATTATCTTGAAAATATACCATCATTGTTTAATGAAAATAGATAAGGTAATATGAAAATTTAATCAAGATTTACAATTCTTAGGTTATCCCTTCACTTAGAAAATTTTATGTTTCTAAATAGCAAGCACTACCTAATCACAAACTAATTAACCATTACTAACACCTATACTTTCCAATCCATTACTTAATAAATCCTACCATTCTATGTTGATTCACTATAATCACTGAATCTATATTTGCTTAAAACATTAAATGTCTACTAAATGACTTTAACCTACTAGCTACTAACCATATTCACACCTCTTCCCAACTTACAAATTTTAATTTAAACCCACACCCAAATTTCTTATCACCTACAAAACTATATTAATACCAATCATCTTACTAATCTAGCTATTACCATTTTCATATACTTATCCATCTACTAATACCTATATATAAGTTAGTTACTTTATAATTACTATATTTATCCTACAATCCCATGCTTATTCACTATAACATAATTACTTTATAATTTAATCAATAAATCCTAATAATCCTAATTAATAGGAAGCATTCACATTTATTCCTTTTAAATAAAATTCATTATTAGATAATCAACCCCCTCAACATAACTACACCAAACATAAGAAAATTAAAACACCTAAAAAAAAGTAACATACTTTAATATTACACTACCCATCAACCCCTAACACCGATAACCATCTTAATCTGAATTTTCTCTCCCCAAGTGAAATTATAATATTCAAATCTCTAGACTCATTTGCCCTTGTCTCTTCTACCAAGAAATTAGCAATAATGTTTCTACCTTTCCCATAAAACACCTATCTACAAGGGAAAACCACATGGATCCCAAGATGTCATACACTGGCATGGCTAAGTTTTCTAACCTTTATTTCCTTCCCCACTTTTCCCAATGCCTAACTACTTCTCCACTTCCCCAAGTGCCTATCTCCTCCTCTTTAGGTGTGATGAGGTGGGATGTCAATCAAGATTTAAAGCTTTTCTTCATGTTAAGTACTACATGCCTAGGAAAAAGGTCATTTTCACTAACTTTGTCTTGCCTTAACCTCTTACTTGCTTTCTCCCAAATCCATATGCTAGGTAGATGTGCCTAGGTTTTTTGAGTGAGGGCTCCATCCCACATGGGAGGTGGAGATGTTGTGGGCTGTTATCAAGGTGGAATCAGCCTTGGGGAGGGTTCCCAAGGGAATTAATGTTTTCTTTTAAAAGATGGAACATGTGGGTATTCTCCCACATAATATCTTTATATATATATATATATATATATATATTTAAATTAGACAATACTATGTACTAATATAATTATTACATACATCTCTCATAAGTATTAATTTTGTTACTATATTTTTATTTTTTTTAGATTGTGACTTGTAGTCACATGACTAACATTTGCATAACATGCCTTCAAGTCTTATATTCTAATCCTTATTTTATGTGTCCATTTAGTTGATAGGACAAGGTACTTGAGTTAATATTATGATTATTCTATTGTATTTAATTGGGGGAGAGGAATTATTTTTCCTTCCCATACATTTTCCAGAGAGCATAATATACACCTACAGGATTGTATTCCTTATACATTGCACTAAGTATTCTTTTCAAGCCAATTTTATTTTATTCCTACCTTAGTATTTTAATGTACGTGTTTGATGTTGTGATGGTATTATCTAGCCAATGAATTTATTAGAACTTGTAAAAAAAAAATGGACTAATTTTGACACATATGGAATGAACTATCAAATATGAAATCTTTCTCCCATTGTATTGATTTCCTAGATATATATTTACAATACAACCATTTATATATTGAATTAAATCAGCTACATCAAACGGGATGTAACCACTATGAAATCTTTACACTAATGGAATTATAAGAAGTTTTTCAATTACATGATTTGCCACATTACATCAAATCACCAAATATGAAAACTTACAATGCATATTTCCTTGCAAGTAACTGTATACAATCTCTCAACTTTTCCTTACACATTTTCAACAATATAAAATGATAAACACATCTCTTTTACATCATAATGGAAATAACCATGGAGTTTTGACATCTTAACAAATTTGTAATGACATAGAAGATTTGTATCTCTACACACACTTGGTTTCCAATATTGCCAAGAAATAACCCTAATATCTTCAAGGGATCCATCATCACAAAACCTGCAACACAACACAAAATTTGGAACCATTGAGGCTCACCTACCATCCTAGGCTTCTATGAAGCCACCCACTAAGTAGGGGAAACAAGCCCAAATGGGATACACACATGCAACACTAGCCAATGCGTAAAACATATACATAACACAACACAATCCCTCTCATGGCTTACACATTGATTCACCATTGGAACCATTGAACATAGGGTGAATGTGTTCTTTCAAAAGGAGGTTTTCCATATCATCACACATCTATAATAAATAATTTTTATGCCCTTTTGTGTCTTTCACAATTTAAAAATTGCATGCCCTTTTGGGGCTTTCACGAAAATCCTCCAACATACTACCATTAACCATAACATCCTTGAATACCCATACTCCAAAATCTTCCTTTCTACACCATCATTTCCCTTATCACCCCCAAAGAAAGATATGAATGAATATGGCATACAATGGAACCCATACTCCAAGGTCCATAACTATATTTCAACCCCAACTAAGCCCTTCACCCTAGACTTCTCTTCCCTCCCCAAAGGGTGAGTGAAGGCCTCACACCCATGACAACTCTTGACATTCAAATCAAACCCAAAATGATCAAGAAAGTAAAACCAAGAAATTTCATGAAATATAATGCACATTCATACCGCCATAACATGTGAGGCCTCGCCCCCGACCCATCGTAGCATAGTGATACATTACTCTTATTTTGTTATCCGCGACTCGAGATGTCGAGACATTATCTGATGCTTAGAACATATTTTTTTATTTCATGTTGTGTGATGTTATTTTTAGATATATTTGATGATTGTCATTTAAAGTTCATGTATATGTATGTTGACGAAATCAGTAGATGTAGGATTGAGATGTGATTTAAGATATTTCAAATGGTTAAGAATTATAAAGGATGAAGAAACTTTATTGATATATGTTTTAAATTATGAAAAAATTCTGATAAATATATGTTTATATACATGTGATTTTACGGGACTACTGATGGGTGCAATGAGTGTGCAGATATTTAGCCGAGGAACCCTACGAAGGAACAAAACTGATCTCCATGTGCTAAAATTTGGAAACCCTATTGTTCGTAATTGTGCTCTTTCAGTGTCGCTTGACACTCATAAAATGTTTATGTACTTAATTTGCTAATTAGAGTTTTTAGATGGACCTATTTTATTTCTATATTTTTATTTTGGCTCTAACCTCTTCCCTAAGGCTTTAAAACATGTTTTTTTTCTAACCTATGGGTGTGGGTATGGGTTAGGGGTCTTTTCCAAACCCTAAGCCCCTAGCTTTGACTTTTGAGGGCACTCAAAAAGTCCCTTTTTGCCTTTGTGCGAAAATTACAAGTGGTTGTCATGAGTTGTCTTACCCCACCTCCTTTCTAGGGTTTAACCATGGTGTAGGTTGTGTTAGGAGTTTCTAGAGTGGCTAAGTGGGTGAAGATAGTTATTGCTATTTTTGGGTGGTTGAGTTGGAGGCTTATTAGAGGCATTCCTTTGTTTAGTGGTGGGGTTAACCAATCTCTACTTTGAGAGAGGATTTCTTTAAGCTTGAAGGAAGGAGGGATACTCTACTCAAATTGGTTCATTGCCATTACCTCTTTGTGAAGGTAGGAAACTCCCATTTTCCCTTATTCAATTTTTATGATTGGTTTCATGTTCTTGTTACCTTGTTATTGTTTTACTGTTGTATGGTTGTGGGTATGTTGGGAAGTTTTGCAAACCTTGTTATTTTGGTTGCTTTCCTTTCTTGTTTATGTTTGAAATTTTGAGTTTCCTTGCATGGGTGTTTTGGTATTACTCACCCTAGGAGAGGGCAGAAGTGACCAATTTTGGGAGAGGTCTGTTTAGTTGGACTCCAACCTATGTAGAGTCTCTTCTCAGGATGAGAAGAGGGATAAAGGGTAGGGTGTTATGGGCCCCTACCCGTCAGCACAAGCCTGGTATGAGTATGGCAAATTTAAATGGAAGAACGGAAGTTCTTGGTTATTGGCCTCGATTGGGCATCTAAATTGGTGTTGTGCTTGACTTCTCCAGTTGGAAGAATCCACCTCTCCCTAGTCTTGATTCATTGTGAATCCTATTTTGTAAACCATGTATGATTATGCATGCTTGATGTTCTTTTGGTTCTGCTTGGTTGTCACCCGATCATATATTGGTTTCCTCCAGGGTACTTGAAATGAGATTCAGTAAACATTACACACTCCTTGTTTATGATCATGAATAAAATGGGATAAAATTGTTGTAATTGGGATTGCTATCCTATGAAATTGTATTTTCAAACCTTATTGTAAATGGCAACGAAGCCGGGTTTTCTTCCTGATTCTTTCCCGGCTGAGCCTTGAATCAGGTTTGCAAATAAAATTGGTGGTTTTGAGCATAATCGTTGGTCATGTGATTAATTTTGTAACACATTATTTTTGGATGGATGCACATCAAAAATTAAGATGAAATGATGATAGTTTAGTAGGAAAAATTTTCCAGTTCTTTTTATGTTCAAAATGAAAATTATGATTGAGGAAAGAAAACAATGGCTATGGTTGATTTATTGCAATTCAAGTTATTTAGGGGATCAAGTTTACCATGCATTATTGTGACCACCACCTTTGTGTAGTATAAGAACATCAAGGAAGAGAAGTCCATTGCCAAAATTTGGTTGTCTCATGGTCTTGGATAGAAACATCTCTCAAGAATTTAGAATACTTGATGTTTGAGTGGTAAAAAAAAAGTATGTTCCAAACTAAATTTGATATCATAGCAGAGATAGTATTCATAGAAATGATTATCCTTGTTGATTATTATTATCATTTTGATTCTAGTATATAGTAGCTGTGAATGTACATTCAAATTTAAATTTTCAGGAGAATATAATGTCAATCTTTGAGAAAGTGTTTTTTTTAAAAACTTCATAATGCATAGATAAGAACAATTCAGATAGTTTCATATCAAGCCTTATCATGGAATATATATATATATATATCCATTGTATTAAGTTTAATGTTTGCATTATGTAGCTATTCAATTTTGACCTAATTTGAAAAGGATTAAATCTACTTTTAACACCATTCAAAAAAAAAAATTTCAAAACATCCAGCTATAGGATGCTGGAAATTGTATTGAAGAAATTGTTCATTCTCTTGGTTGAACAGAGAATATTCCTTTAAATATCCTCTTTTAAATTATATGATGAATCTTGTAAAATTAAAATAGAATAATAATGATATTTGAAAGTTTTGTATAACAAAATTTAAATCAATATATAAACTAATATCCTTCCTCACCCATAAAACTTTAATAACTTCAATGCCTTGTCTTCTCCTTTAGCCGTCAGTACATAAGGAAGAATTAAAAATGGTTGAAATTTTGTTTTGTCATCATAGCAATGACGTCGCCCTTTCACATCACCCATCTCCTCCATTTCCTCCTTGTAGGCTCCTTCTTCCTTCTCCTTTGTGGAGGACTTGGGCATGAATTGCCTTTCCTTACACCTGTGCTGGACATTACTGACGCAGGTCAGTTCTCTCGTGCATCGCGCAGGTTGAAGTGCTTGGAGAAGCGCGTGCCTTGGGGAATGGGGTTGATGTGTTTGGGGGGGGTGGGGGGTAGGATAAAGGGTAGTGGTTAGGTTTGGGGCTGGTTGGAGTTAGGGGGTTGGTAGGGTTAGTAGGTGTGTAAGGGGGGGGGGGGGGAAGCTTAGACTAGGGGGGGGGGGGCTAGTTGTAGGTGGTTTCTTATTTAAGTTTTCTTTTAGTGTGTAATTAGTATGTTTAGTTAGTTTATTAATTATGTTAAGATGTGTTTTATTTAAATATTGTTAAATGTGTTAGAGTGTTAAGAGTTGTAGTTTAGTGGTAGTTAGATTAGGTGATAGTGTTAGGTTAGTTTTAAACCTTAGGTTTAGTTTTAGATTAGTTAGTTATTTTATTATTTGATCTTAGTTTCTTTATTAACATTATTATTTCATATATATATATATATCTAGTTAGTTTAGAATGAAATTTTAAATTGTTAAAGAATAATTAGTTGAATTAATAAAGTTTAAGGTTATCTTATGTTTGATTAAGGGCATTGTTTGTAATTGATAATATTTCTTTTGTTACTTAGTTATGTTTAAATACTAATTAGCTAGTTTTAATTTAAATGTACTCCAATGGTTGATCATTAAGTAGATTAAATTATCGATTAATTGGCTATTTGAATAAATTCTAAAGTAGTTTTTGATTGTTTTGTTATTGCAAGAAAATTTAGATCCGAATTCATGTACAATGTTATGTAAGTAAATTTGATCGCATATCATTGCAAATTGATGTAAATGTTAAAACCAATAGAGAATTTTGGATTGTTTCCTTTATCTTTTGGTCAAAATTAAGTGTAACTTACATCTCTAATATCTTTTGATATATTTAATTCTAAAATAGCATAACTTAAGATTGATACCAATCTAGTAACAAAAGTTTCAAAATCTTAACAATATAATCGCCTTCATGTTTATAACCTTAAGACATAAAGTAAGGAACCTATACTAAAACTATTATCAATCTTTTCAAACCTAGGGCATGTTTAATTATTAAGTCAAAAAAAAAATTGTGTGTGTGTGTTTTTGCCTTCAAGTTTTGGGCATGACATAACACAATACAAAATTTTACAATGGCACAACACAATACCAAAATCTACCATCGGAAGATTCACAATGCAATGTAAGATCCCATAACAAATGCTCCATACTTGTAGACTTACTATGTAATACTAAAATAAAGGAAATGCACATGGTTTGGAACACTAACCTTGTTCCAAGCTAAGGCAATGATTTTTTTTGTAGAGCTCCCTTAGTCCTTCTACAAACCTCAACTATCTCTAAACTTAGAAAGTGGGTGAACACCCATTGATTTGACCAAGACTCTCTAATCAAGACTTCCCACTAACTATTTTTAGCAAGAACATCAAGCTAGTTTCTCTTACAAACTCGTCTCCCTCTAAGTTTTCTATATTTGGCTTAGTGGAAACATGGGAGAAACACATGTGACAACTCAAATTTTGAATTGGTAGAAGAATGTGTTTGAGTACTTTCTTGTAATGAACATATCATGTAGACTTGAACCTAATACTAGGAAACAAAGATAGGGACAAGCATTAGGATGAGTTAAATCCTATATTCAACAAGGTTAAATCTCAATTCTGGGCTAACATTAATAGAGTCATCAGGACTCACTTCACTTTTGGCTCTACTAAGCCAAGGCAAGCAAACCTAAGGGATTTATCTTATTAAGTTGATTATTCTCCTCTACAAGACTATCCCCTATAGCAGAAATGGTCAATAATCTTCTATAATTTTGTAACAAACTTCCTAATTGTAGTAGCTAATTACAACTGAAGAAAGTAGTAGCAAATAAGCAATGACCAGAAGTTGTAGCTCTTTAATACATAAAAATGGAAATTGATATTTGATTAAAGTTTTGATATCTCAACATAACTTGAGTATGCAATAGCAGATAACATGCAACCTTTAAGCTAACTAGTCCCTTATCCATTGGGCATCAACCAAACCTTAATGCACAGATTGGTATGTGAAGTATACTCATATATTCAGACACCTAATCCATCTATTTGACTTGCAAATAGATATTAATCTTCATAAAAACTCTAATACTTATGGTAATATCCTCCTGGTGTAACACACAATCCTATCAATGTAAACAAGCATTTACTTGGCTTCTTTCTTCCAATAGCAAGTTTATTCTAACATAGAACCATAAGGGATTGAAAATGAGTTTAAGCTCTTAGTTCTTAAACACAAAACATTGCAAGTAATAGAAGTAGGAGATGAGAATCAAAATGAAACTAAAGAAAATCAAACTCTTGCATTAATTTCCTTGAAAACAATACATCGTCTGTAGGTCAAAATTTAGTAAATACAAAATGAATGACTGCATAATATGAAATGCCTCACAAGAAATATACTACTATTGTTCATAATAGAAGAAAACTGAGAAAATGGCATCACAACTATGAGAAAAATCTCAAAAAATTGGAACCCTTACAAAGAGCAGAGAAGGGAGATATATAGAAGAGAAGATATTTTCAAGCTCTGGAAGCTAAACTTGACATTTGTCCCACTGAAAATGTCTTCAATCTAAAGTTTTTGAAACTAAACTTCCTTCAACTACCTAAAATTGAAATCATAAATGATTCCACAAAAATATTTGATATATCTCATTAAAACAATTAACAAAATATTCTCTTTGAGAAATATCAAGAATTCCTCATAAACTGTGCTGAGCTTGAAATGTGATCTTGGCCTACCACTTTTTCTTTTTCCCATGAAATCAACTTGTGCTTTTGCCAGAACACTTGATTACTTCCAATTGCATTTAAAACCAATCAAATCATCCTCATAATTGATGATGAAGTCAAATTTGATATAATCTAATCAAAATCTGATATCAAATAATGTTGGAACATAATTCTACATTTTTCACTAAGAAGCCCCCAGAAACACAAATCTACCTATAGCTGCTCATGGTTAATACTTGCTCAAAATATGACCCTAGAAATTAAAAATTTTCTTCTTCCTGGTTCTGACAGTATATTACACTATACATTTTGGACAAAAATGTTGCCCCTGAGACCAATATGAAAATCTGGCTCCCAAGCTATGAACAGAGCATAAGAATGAAAAAAATTAAAAATCTATATAGTTGAACTATATAAAACTTTAAAATTTCATTTAAATTTTTCAACCTTGAAAATCATGTGTTGAAATCTCTGAATTTTGATTTTTTTATTCATTATCTTTACTCCACTAATGCCACTTTCCAGATTCCTATTTACTCATCATCACCCAGTAGGTCCTGCTTCACATAAGCATTTGACTTATTTTAATTTGAAATTTATGCACCATGAAATCATAATATTGTAGGCCTCATATTTCTTACTCCTAATCCCAATATATAGTCATAACATCTTGGCATGAATATTTTACCCTTCTGATGCTATGATAACCTCATAATATCTTACATTTAAAAACTTTTTTTTACGATCTCACAAACTCATGAGATTTTATTTCTCCATCTTACCCATTATAGCATATTATATCTCCATTCTTGGCCCTTCAACCATATGACAAAGTCCCTTTTTCAATCACATGACAAAGGAAATTTCATAACATTAGTGCATTTTGATACTACATCTTTGATCTCCTGACTGGACATACAAGGTGTGGGGATTTAAAAACCGTTGACTTCTACATGCCAACTAGCCAGGTGAGCCCCTTCATAAACAAAGATGTGTCTTGAAGAAAATTCACTACCGCATGCCCATGCATTTAAAAATCAATAGGAATTTGAACATAGGTCATGTGGCATTTTGTTACATCCCATGTTGTCAAAGTAATAGCTTCTCTACCTAGTGCAAGTTTAGCAAATCTATTGGTGTTCAGCCTTAGAGCTCCTCCCTCCTTACGTTTGGCTACATTTTACATGCCTCCCTTGCCAAAGTGTGGAGACCTTGTTCTTCAATTTAGCGTGAGCTTCCCCTTTGCATGGGCTATTTCTCTAGTATTTCTCCTCTTCACAAGCTGCATTTTTATGCATGGGTGGCTCCCCTATGTAGAACTAGCTTCAAATCTAACTATATACTAGTTGTGGGTACTCTTCTTTCTATGGCATGGAGATGGTTGTATGTTGTGGAGTGCTTTAGATGTGAATAAGAAGTTTTGTTCAATGTGTTGTGTTGGGGATCCACAAAATGCTCCCATACCCATCTTATGAGACACATCTTGCTTATGTTGAAAGGGGCAGCCAAAAATTGGTGCAACAACAAGGCAAGTATAGGCAGAAAAAGGTGGCTTTTTGAAATTAATCCATAAGTCTTTGCATTAGTAAATATGTCAAACTAAATTATAAGAAATTTCAATATTCATGTTGAATCTACACCTTTGTATAATCTCATGACAATCCAAAAATAAAATTTTCACTTGCTTCATTGAAGATGCTTATGCTAAGTCCCTTTTATTCAATGGAATCCCAACACATTGCCAGTTTTGAAATAAGAAAGAAAGACCTTTCTTTTGAGGAAAAACCCCTACATATGACATGATGGAGAAGCAATGAAAATAATATCCATATTTATAATCACAAAAATAGGAACCCCTTGTGTTCAACAATCACAACCTGAGCAACTTCAATCCATACATAATTCCATCCATCTGATGTAATCAGTTGGGCCTCAAAGTGGGTTTGACTAAAAAAAAATTCATTTTTGAATAACTGACAAGCAAATAAAATCCATTAATCATCTTGAAATGACTAGAATCAAATTTGAACAAAAATTCACCATTGAAAACTCATTTTAAATCATTTTAGCCCCACTGTGAAATCTGTGTCAAGAGGCATGTTGCCTAGCTTTAAAAACTAATGATAACACCTAGCCGAGCTCTGAACTTTGGATATCCTACCTCTCTAAAATATTCAATAGTCTTTCTAAATCTCATCACATGATGACATCAGAGTCAATAGATATCAACCTCCAAAGTTGCCTACTTCAAATTACCTACAAATAAACATGTCAAAAAACAAGAAAATGTGTTTGGTTTTGGCTTTGCAAACTAGGAAAATGGGCACTCGAGTTTCCAAAAACTAAGGCATTCGTAGACACTAACATAGAGAATATGAACCTCCAATTTTGGCTTATGATGAATAATTGGGTGAAATTAGCATTGAGACAAACGTAGGCTTTTTAGAATTGCAAAACTAGGAAATTGGGTAAAACAATAATTTTTGCCAACAAAATAGATATGAGAAAGTGTGTAAACAGATCCATCAGGATTTAAGAATTGACATATTTGGAGTATTTTTAAAATAAAATATAAGGGGGTAAACCATTTGATCCAGGAAATCACAAATTCAAAGTTATGACATCCCGAATAGGGCTCCTGATAAATCTGCATTTTTGATTACCAATGTAACTTCATAAATTGCAAACGGAATCACGTTTGAAAACTGATCAAATAGACTCCTCATAAGCTCAAATCAGGAATGTAGCAAGTCTCTTACCCCTAGAATATTATTCAAAAGGAAATTTTTTATTTGGGTGAACTAGTCAAAAGTTATAACTTGTCAAACAAGGCTACCCAGATTATGAACAATATGCAGATTTACAACAAAGGAAACAACCAACTTTGGGACAATCAAAACCTAGGCAAAATATGTCAAAACAACTTGAAACTTGGAAGATAGGTTCTTTGATATGCATGTTAAACATCCTCAAAGTTATGAATCATGAAACATAACTGAGTACCAGATATTCAAAGGAAAATTGGGCCTTCTGTCATTATTTGACACTTTGACAAGAAAATGTAGAACTGTAAACTACTCAAAATGGGAGTTCGCAGAATGGCTCAAAATGTTAATTTATCATTGCAAAAAACATGTAAAAGATGAATTAAGGGTGTTAGAAACATAAAACACCACTTAGGCATTAATACAACAGTCGAGTACTCAAGCATGAAAAGAATTCATAGGGCTCAAAATGACTCAAAATTTGGAATGGACACTCAAAACAAGAATACAATTTTGAGTGACATCTGAATGCATGGGTAAAGGGCCCCCCTAGGATTTCTAGGTACTCACATGGTCAAATTTAGGTCCCTAATATGATATACTATCATATGGGTAACTTATTTTCACCTAAAAGACACTTTGGTACCACCTAATGACCCCTCAAAACCTTGGCCAAGTATAATTTCGAATTTCCTTTGATTGTGACCCATCCTACACTTAGTCAAGTGGGTTTACTTACTCATTAAAAAAGTAATTAGTTTTAGGGTAAAATGTCACCATGACCAAAACCCTAAATGACATGTCAATTACACACAAAGTTTACAAGTGTTAAGTGACACATAAAAACACAATCCACATCACCATGACATGTCCCTAATGCATCTTTATAATTAACATTTACACTTACAAGAACACTTATATTTATGAAGCAAAATACTTTCACAATGAGGCTTTTGAATCTTCTAGAGATTCACCTTGATTAAACTATATTCACATAGGTTTGAATCTTGTTTCCCAAAAATTTCCATGGTTCCACTTCATGTACATTAAAATCAAGCATCAGTGGTCCAAGGAGGTCATCTAAAACTTATATCATAAATGCATATAATTTCAAATGTTACATAACCCATATTAACATAATTCAATTAAATCTCCTATCCCAATCATTCAAAATGTTAGAATGCCAAAATTTGCATATCATAAATCATCATAATCAGATTAACATTTATTTGCATATCACAAATCATCATAATCCAATTAAAATTTATCTCCATATCATAATTTATCATATCCAAATTAACATTTCACATCACTTCATTATTTAATTCTATCATGTCATAAAGTTGCATCCATATGTGTTCAATTACCCCATTCACAATATTAGGTTCTATTGCATAACAAAAATCTATCCTTTAACACTAATATTATAATTTTACATTCCAATCATTTCTACAAATCAAGTTTCTATTTGAAATAATTTAGAACATGAAATGGAATCATTAATTATATCAATTAAGTCCTAATGTGTGGATCATCAAAATGCAGATATTAAATGAAAAAACATTATAGTCTCAAAAGTGTATCAAAACATTGAATTAGAAGTATCATAATGAAAATATGTCATCTATATTGTGACAATCTGGGTGAGGCCTCATAGGTTGAAAGTTTGAAGTGCTGATTCACTCACCCCCCTCAAATTTTAGCTTCCTATTATATTTCCAATAGAAAAATGTGTTGGGGACAACACCCACAAATCCATCACTACTATAGTAAGAGGTTGCCTAGTTAGAGCTGTTGGAAATATTCAAGATATAACAGTTTACTGAGAGGGGAGGGGTGAATCAGTAAACATAAAATCTTAAATCAATTCATATTAACCAGTAAAATATTTAATCACCTAATCTGCAGTATGTAGACATTCATAACACATAAGCACAGAGATTTTGGTGACCCAGAAACCTTCCAAAATAGAAAGTAAAACTGGGGTGGGGATGAAACCCACAAATCTTCTTTACTGCAGTAGGAAGTTAGCCGGTTAAGGCATACAATGATCACTTCTGGTGATCTGCCCTGTTAGGAGCATAAAGGATTGTTATATCCACCTTGTTAAAGGATTTGAAACATACTTCATAAGTATGCACTCTGTTAGGAGATTTAGTACAAAGACTGTTAAGTCTACCTTGTTAAAGGATTTATAAAAACTGATTCACCTGTTAGAATGAAACAATGGATCTGAATACAACTGATTGCTGATAAGATCCGCTATGCTCTGATTGTCCTTGATATGACAGATAAAACATTTCTGCTCCAATGTTGACCTTGCTGAAAACCTTCAAAATTCAGCTTACATGCTTTCGCACACATTCTTCACATTACATTTAGAATGATACAATACATTACATATATATACCATCCAAGTTAAAATTACATGCAATGGTCAGCTGAATAAAAGTAGACAAAATTTAACTGAGTCGGCCAAATAGCAAAACAAACTCGGTAGAACAAACTTCTTTGTTTACCGACTGAGCTCGGTTAACACTGAGTCCTATGTTAACCGACCGAACTCGGTTAACACTGCATCCGTCTTTACTCGGTTAATATTGAGTTCTTAATTAACCGACCGAACTCGGTTAATGCTGAGTTCTTAGTTAACCGACTGAACTCGGTTAATACTAAGTTCTATGTTAACCGACTGAACTCGGTTAACACTGAGTTCTTCTTTACTCGGTTAATACTATGAGAAAAGTGTTGTCACTAATGGAAAATAACTTTATGCCAACAATCTCCCCCTTTGGCATTAGTGACAAAAACAATTATGTATCAACGTTTATGTACAGAAATTGACATACATTTCAAAAAGTTTCCAAAATTGTAGATCTTATTAGATGTATGTCTCCCCCATACAATATGCACAGTATTTACAGATCAATACATATATCTTTGCACAGATAGCTCTAAAGTTCTGAAGTTCTGTCTCCCCCTTTTTGACAATAATGCCAAATAACATATATTTACACTGAGATTTCAAAATGAGAGAGAAATTCTGAATGTACCTTGAGAATAAGAGCCAAAGTCTTATCCCAATTTTCTTGCAAAATTTTGCTGGAGGAGAGTGCAATTTGAATTTCTGCAAAAAGTTCAATCATATGATCTGCAACTGAGAAATTTTTGTCATGAATCAATGTTCTGGAATGAGCAATATGATTTTGCATTGAAGTCATGACAGGAAGAATCATATTCTGGATATCTATGAGAGTAGACCTGATTCTTGCTTCCTCTTTCAGCAATTCTACCTATTTCTCCGACAAAAATCTTATTTTATGATGATGGGATGAACTTGTACTGAGGTCAGATTGCAACACTTGGGCACTGACCTTCATATCCTCATCAATTTTATTCAACTTTTCTTTTATATCCTTGGTATACTTAGTAACATCACAGAGTTTTCCAAAAAGTGAAGTTACATTATTAAAAGAATTCTCAAAATTATTCAAAATTGTAGACAATTCTACCTGATTTAATGCAATATGCTGAGCAATGTGCTCAAGCACCTTATTGTCAAATTTCTTCTCTGCCTTTTCAATCAACTTTTCTTGGCCGGAGGTATCCTCATTGAATTTGTTTACAGCCTCTTCCAACTGAATCAAAATGTGTTGAGTAGAATCTACTTCAACACCTATAGCCTCTGTTATAATATTTTTAGCACTCTCAATGATGCTATATTCCAGATCTCTTTCATGCCATAGCTGTTTCTGCCTAGCCTTCTGCTCTAATAGATGACTGAGCATTCTCATTTCATCAACTGATGCTGTATCAAGATCTATTTTAGGAAGGATAATGTCCTTATCCAAATCAATTTCCTCATCCAGTGTCTTGCTGGAAAACATGTATCTTTTTGCTTTTCCAGCGAAGACTCCATCTTGACCCTTGTGAACTGAGACTATAGTTGATGAGGCAGGGCTGGCTGATAAGACTGGAATAGGACTATGTAAAGGAAGACTAAGAGATGTGCAAATGGTATCAAAAATTGATGTTGCTGTACAGGATGGAGTGGAATAGCTAATAGTTGCCAAAATTTGATTAAGAGAAGTCAAAATTGTAGTAACTGTAGGTACACTTATTATACATTCTGCAGTAGAGGTTGATGTGCATGATGAACTTACTGCAAAGACTGATGGAGACTCGGTTAATGAAGGTGGCTGCAGCTCGGTTAATGAAGTGATTGGCACTTGCATAGATGGTACACGGAGCTGAGAGGACTTACCAGTAGAAGCTATTTCCATAGTTGATGTAACTGTTTTGGATGGAGAGTGTGGAAGAGATGCAATGACTTCAGCTACAATTTGTATTGGATCTTCTTCCACCTTTTCTTGTTCATCTTCTTTCTCCTCCATTTCTTTTTCAGCTTCTTCTTCCTCTAATTCTTTCTCAGCCTCTTCTTCCACTTCTAACATGATTGAATGAAGATCCCCTGGAATATCTTCAATATCATCATCATCTTCATCATCATCACTGTTGTCAATGTCCTTGATTTCAACAGTATCATCACTGGATTTGTGTAGATGATAGATGTTTTTCCACATGTTTTTTGTATCATTTACCACATGCTCAATGTCTTTGACAAGTATCAAACAAGTTTGGAATCTAATCATCATATTGCCTTCGTGATCTTTCAGTGATGCTTTCACTTCAGCATTAGTGAAACTCGGCAGGAGATTTTTCAGTGTCTGCTCATAGATGTCTTTTACAGTCTTGGTTGTAGCTTCCCATCTGATTTGCAACCTCTCCAATAGTTCTTTGGAGATCTGGGAGGCTATCTGGTCCGGTGAGTATTTCCATTTACCCATCTTGTTCAGTACCAGTTCCTCAATCTGCATCTTTTCTTGTTCTGTTCTGGTTTCAAACTTCAATGCTTTGAAGTTTGTGAAGCTAGCACCTGCTTCTAATTGCTTCAATCTATCCTCAAATGTGAGTAGAGGCTTAACAAGTACAGGTTCTTTCTTTCCTTGTCTTGTTCTCCTGGAGAAGATTGCAGAGGCTTGCCTTTTAGGTTTGGTGATGATCACCTTGCCTTTCTTTTGTTGAGGCTCCTTTTCCTTGTCTGACTTGGTTTCCTCTTCTTCTTCTTCGTCTTCTCCTTTGCCTTCTGTTATCATAAGAGAGCCAACTTCCGTCTTCAGTTGGGCTATCCTTCTCTTTCCTTTGCTAATGGCCTGAGGGATTTTAATTTGGAGCTCAATTCTGGCCTTAGCTTGATCATATGTTCCAAAAATTGGTTGCCTTGGGTCTACTGGTTCATTCACCAGTGCTTCTATGATATCCCTGGCCTCGTCAATTTTTACCTCATAGGGAAGAGGTTTCACCCATGCTATTCGAGGCCTGGCTGCCTGAATGTATACCTTGTCGCAATCTACCATGAAGCATATGTCTTCCTTGTATTCTTCAACTAGTTTGGGTGGAATTTGGAACCTATGATTCATCTTTTCCTTAAATTCTTCAAAATAGTTATCCAAAATACTATCAAAATTTTCAGCTAGTTCTGCAATGAACTCGTTTATCTGATAAAGAATTGGTATATCTTTTCTCCATACTACTGATCCCTTTGATGGAAAAGATTTTTGAATATAGAAGAATAAACAAATCAAAAGTGAACCGAATTTGCAGGGATTGTTCTTGGAGGTTCTAATGCTTTCCATATTCTTATTGAATTGGGATAAAAGTAATTCTGATAAATCAAATTCTAAATTCTTCTTCACTATTTTGTACGCCAGATCCACAGCTTCACAGGTTACACTATTTGGACAGCTTGAACTATAGATTTTGTGAGCAATGACGTGAATGCCAAATCTCAATTCGACGTCAGCTACAGTATTCAGCTTAAGTCCCCTACCATCCCATTCTGCTTGGGTCAGTTTCTGCAATTCCTCCCGACCTAGGGTTTTGGTAGACTTGGCTTTGCTTAGCATGGGGAGTCCAGTAATTTTGTTAATCATTTTCTTTGTGATGAGCACTGGTTGCTCTAACCACAATTGGCCATTGTGAACTCGACTGAGTACATACCTAACCCATTTAACTTGAAATTTCCTTGGCAAGTGCGAAATGTGGGTTAACCCTTTTGTTTCAAGATGCTTATGTTCGGGTTTTAGGTTTCCATCTATGCTCATTTCACCTAGGGCATTATCAATTTCTAGGTTTCCAAGTTCTTGAATAGAGCATTTAAAATGAGATCTTATATCATTGACAAGAAGTACCTTTGAAGGAATTTGAGATTGGGCACCATTAGGGTCCAGTGATTCTGCAATAGCTGGTGCTAATTTGAAGTTCGACGCCTTCCATTCCTCTCCTCTAACAAGCATTTCTGAGCCTTTCTTAGTCTTAGAGCTTCCACTTCCGGATGTCATTGTTACTTGGTAGGTGTAGAAAAATTCTGAATTGATTCTTTCGCTCTTTTGAAAAATTCGCTCGGAAATGTCTTAAGCTCGCTCTGAAATTGCAGAAAATACCTTAGCTCTTTGTTCGCAGTAAAAATTTAGATCAAATTTTGCCCCTTTTGATAACAAATTTTCCATAAATGTTTGGGTACGATGGCAGAAGAAATGACAGGTTGTCATCCACTAGCTCGGTAGATATTATCAACTCGGCGATCAAAAGAAAATATTGAAGTACTGACCTTACTCGGTTAGGTCACGAACCGACCTTGCTCGGTTGACACAACATGGTCAATGAAACTTAGTTGTGACCGACCGAACTCGGCAAAGTCTCTTACCGACTCAACTCGGTAACTGCTACTCGGTTAATGAAGCTTTGTTACATCCAACCAAACTTGGTAAAGTAGTGAACCGTCCTGGAGTCAGAGTGTATCTACAATACTAATTTGATCCATCTTCTTCCTTTGGAGCTGCATAGGATAAATCTTGGAAGATGCAGTTCCAATGTTTCTTATATGAATACTAATTGGAAATGGTAGAGTCACCCACCTCTTGAGTGACACTCCTATCTGACTTATCTTGTTCGGTAGATTTTGGAATCCATTGCTGCTTCATTTGCTTTCGAATGTTATCTGCTTTGATTTTCTTTTCATCTTCAATTCTTTTGATATTCATACAATTTTTGGCTATATGACCGAGTTCTGTACATGTATAGCACCTTACAATTGTGTCCTTTTTCCTTAGGTGATGTCTGGCACAATTCATGCCAGTATGTCCATACTCTCCACAATAGTGACATCTGCACCAGGTGTTGTAGTCCCATCCGAATATGGCTTTGACAAGTTGTTCAGCTAGATTGAATGATTTGGATTTGCACTGGAATGCCTTGTGACCATGCTTTTTGCATTTGTAACAATTTCCTTCAAATTTTGGTATTTCTTTACACTCATTTGCCTAGTGACCATGCTGATTGCAGTTGAAGCACTTACCATTGAATCTTGCTTTCCCATTGCTCCAGCATTTGTTTGATGTATGACCTATCTTGCCACAATGATTACAAGTGGATCTTTTATTTCTTTGTTCACCTTGCTTGGAGGATTCACCAGCTTCCTTGTATCAAAGACCAGCTTTGCTTGTTTGTTTTTGAAGATTCTGCTCATTCAATTGATTTACGTCTACCTGAGATTTCATCATCCTTTCATTGACTTGCCTTTCAGAGATTAAGTCATTTTCCAAGCTTTCATTGATTTGTCTTTTTGATCTCAAGTCATTTTGTAGAATTTCATTGATTTGCTTTTCAATGTTCAAATCATTCCTTATTCTTTCATTTTGTGCTCTGAGAATCCTGATTTCTTCATTTGCATTGGTGAGTTGGTCTATGAGATCTTCATACTGATGAGTTTGATTGTGGATTTCATGACTTCTATCTTCCAGTTCTTCTTGTGCTTTGTTTCTTTGATCCAAAGCTTCACATAGCCTGATTGACTGTATTTCTTGTTCTCTCTTAAGCTTTCTTACCTCTTCTTGCAGAGATCCATTCTTTTCTAGAAGTTCTTTGATTGCTTGGTCAGCTTCTTCTGAATTGCTTGATGGTAACAGGTCTTCAATCTTCACTTCAACATACTGATGATCATTCATTTGTTTTGCAAGATCCTTTCTTCTTTTTAGGGATTGAGAAAGATGTTCCTTTGCTTCTTTAAGTTGAACCATGGCCATTTCAAGATCTAACTTTTCATTTTCTATAACTTTCTCCAATCTGAATATCTCCATTGACTTTGATCTTTGCTCAAGCTGTCAAGCTTTGTCCTGAGAACCAAGTAAGCTCTGATACCAATTGTTGGAAATATTCAAGATATAATAGTTTACTGAGAGGGGAGGGGTGAATCAGTAAACATAAAATCTTAAATCAATTCATATTAACCAGTAAAATATTTAATCACCTAATCTGCAGTATGTAGACATTCATAACACATAAGCACAGAGATTTTGGTGACCCAGAAACCTTCCAAAATAGAAAGTAAAATTGGGGTGGGGATGAAACCCACAAATCTTCTTTACTGCAGTAGGAAGTTAGCCGGTTAAGGCATACAATGATCACTTCTAGTGATCTGCCCTGTTAGGAGCATAAAGGATTGTTATATCCACCTTGTTAAAGGATTTGAAACATACTTCATAAGTATGCACTCTGTTAGGAGATTTAGTACAAAGACTGTTAAGTCTACCCTGTTAAAGGATTTATAAAAATTGATTCACCTGTTAGAATGAAATAGTGGATCTGAATACAACTGATTGCTGATAAGATCCGCTATGCTCTGATTGTCCTTGATATGACAGATAAAACATTTCTGCTCCAATGCTGACCTTGCTGAAAACCTTCAAAATTCAGCTTACATGCTTTCGCACACATTCTTCACATTACATTTAGAATGATACAATACATTACATATATATACCATCCAAGTTAAAATTACATGCAATGGTCGGCTAAATAAAAGTAGACAAAAATTAACTGAGTCGGCCAAATAGCAAAACAAACTCGGTAGAACAAACTTCTTTGTTTACCGACTGAGCTCGGTTAACACTGAGTCCTATGTTAACCGATCAAACTTGGTTAACACTGCATCCATCTTTACTCGGTTAATATTGAGTTCTTAATTAACTGACCGAACTCGGTTAATGCTGAGTTCTTAGTTAACCGACTGAACTCGGTTAATACTAAGTTCTATGTTAACCGACTGAACTCGGTTAACACTGAGTTCTTCTTTACTCAGTTAATACTGTGAGAAAAGTGTTGTCACTAATGGAAAATAACTTTATGCCAACAAGAGCTACAATTTTTAGTCACTTTTGATAACTTAATCAGTCAGGAGTATACAATAAGATTTACAAGGATCTATCCTTTATAAGGCCTTTACAACACTCATCAAGTGTGTACTCAGTTAAGAGATTTAAAAATTAGAATATCAAGTTTACCTTCTTCAAGGATTTAGGAAACTACTACAATGATTAAAATGTGGCAAAAAATGACCTATAGTAGAGGTTTACTTTTCTTGATTAGATTCCTCTTCTACTCAATGATTAACAACTTAGTATGATAGATTTGCAATTCCTTTCTTCTCTATCTTTAAGTTTAATCTCTAACCTCTTCTTTGTATTGTTTCCTCAAACCCTTACACTAAAATATTCATCTCCTTCACAAAAATATCTTATACCATACCATCAACAACAACAACTTCAAACTATCCACAATTGCTCCTTTATAGTACCATTTTTGCATTTTTACAGCTTGACCTAATTAGGTTTTTATAGCCTTCTAGGATCATTCTCTAATCATGATTAACAGTTCTAAAATCATTCATCATTTCCTTCCTTAACATCATTACTTTAACAATCACTTCACATTCTCTAAGAAAATCTTTTCAAGTCTATACCTCGATTCATGTAAAATGTTTTCCCTGGTTAGTAGAATTGTATTAAATTAGAATATATGAAAACTAAAAATTTGAAGTTAGTTTTGTGTCACTTGGTAAGCATGCTAATCTTCTTTATTGATACTCACTTGTCCTTTTCTTAGTTTTCTTTGTATAGCTCAATTAACTCTAAGTTTTACATAGCATGTAACTTGACTTGAGTAAAAATTATGGTTGGTAGATATAGTATCAATTGGTCTTTACTAGAGCTTAAGTACAACTATGATGTTCTTCTATTTTCTCTTCATTTCTTGGAGAACATAATGACTTGGTTATTAAGCATATTTTAATACTAATAGGAAACATAGTACTCTATAGGAGTAACATTCTCCTCCTTTGACATTAGTGTCCAAATCATTATGTATACAGATAACTAAACTTTATACAAAGTTCTCAACTCAACTCCCCTATACATATGCTTCCCCTTGATATAGCTTTTTATTTTTCAAGATTTTTTTTAAAGTATGCATATAATATCACCTTATAACTCCTAAATACATATAAACAAACATATGTACTGAGAAACATACATATATATTTCCTCCCTTTTTTGACACTTCTGTCAAAAGAATTTTCAACATGGAACAATACTTACTTTGGGGATAATCTAAAATGTTCCAAGAATTGTTTGTGATTTTTCAATATAATTTCTAGAGTAGAATCCCAATTTTACCTTATCAATTGTAAACTCTTCTTTTAAATCTTCAACTTGGCTACAAGACCAATAATATGATCAGAAATAGAAAGACTTGGGGCATCTATGAGAGCTTTGGCATCTTTGATATGTGTTTGCATAACCTCTATATGAGGTAGTATCAAAGCTTGAGTCTCAGTAATTTCTGCTCTCAGAGTGCTCTCCTCCTATAGAAATTCATGATGAAGTCTTGTGAGGAATCTCACTTGAATATAGTGCAATGAAGACATTCTCAAGTCTTTAGTCATATCATTTGCACTAGACTTCATATATTCATCAATCTTTCTCAGTTTATCTTTGACCTATCTTGTAATAAAAGGAATATCACATGATTTTTGAAATAATGATAAAACATTTTGAACTATAGTTTCTAATGTTGTGACAATAGTAGAAAAGTCCACCTTCCCAATGACAATCTTAGTTGAAACTTTCTCCAACACTTTATTCTCAAATTTCTTCTCACTCCTCCACATCAACAATGAATGTGCATCAATATTAGCATCATTGATTTTGTCAAAAATTTGAACTAATTTATCCAAAATAGACACTTTCTCACTCAAAACTATATCTAATGTGGCTTCTAGAAGTATATCTTTGACATCATAAAGAAATTTCTTCTACTTGATCCCTTTTCTCACCCCTTCTTGTTCCTTCTTCCTTTCACATAACTCTAGATAAATATCTATTTTTTCATCATCTAGGGTGTTCAGGTCACAACTTGGTATAATGATCCCTTCTTCTAAAGTTATCAGGTTTGACTAAAATAAATGTTATTCTTTCTTCTTCCACTTTAGAATTTTTCTGTTATTGGTGCTTAGTGAGACTAGTTATGGAACATGAACTTGGATGTCCAAATATTGTAGTGCAATAGTTGTTTATCTTTGAGACATGTCATCTTGTTTTACTTGTTCACCAAAAGAAAACTGTGGGAATAAATATACAAGTGTCATGTTTAGTGATGGTTTTCTTCCTCCATTTTTCTCTTCCTCAACACTATGTATCTCATCAACTTTAACATAAAGTACTATCAAGGTTGGTGTCTATAAGAATATAAGATCAATACAAATACTTAGCACAGTACTCAAGAATGTAAATCCTCAAGTATTTAATGATTTTATAATTATAAGTTGGCCTTTCCCAATTATTCCCTCACTTGGATATCTATAAACTGGTGCTAGATCACCTGTAATAGAAATATCAACATTCTAATCCATGGAGTCACTTATAGTTTGAGCATGTTTAGCGATATTTGTATCTCTAGTATTACTTGTATCACTTGATTGTTGTCCCTTGGTTTGATTTATGGTATTTTCTAACACATATAAAAAAACAAACTAGTATGTCTACAATATATTATTCTTTTGGCTTTAGAAAATCTCTTTTTTTTTCAATGGTTGGCTGAAATTTATGTATATGTGCATGTATGGGTTTGATTAATATAGTTATAGTTACATCTTCATCTTTCATGTTTAGCTTGATTGACACTATATTTTTCAAATCTTCAAATGTTTTTCCACTTTTAGTCTATGCCTTTTAAGTTTGTAGTTTTTGGAATTCATTGCAATTTTGTCCAGTTTCTTGTCAAGATAGCCCCTAGGTTACTCACTTCTGATCAAGTTTCCAAGACTCCCACTTTGTGTCTTTTTTAGGTCTCCCTTGCTTCACTTTTCCTTATTTCTCCATGTAGGATTCTTTTCATTCCAATGCATTTGGGGCTTAGGTGATTTAAGTTTGGTTTGCATATGGTTTGAGCTTCTTCTTGATGAGAAGTGAGTCCTTCTTGTTTCTATGACATTTTTCTTGCTCTAGCATTCTCATTTCCTTCAAATTATAAATCATTTGGCTAGCTATCTTCCTTGTCAAACTCCATTGAGTAGGGACCTAAAGATCAAAGCCATGATAGCATTAAGAAATATACACCTTCTTTAATTATGATGAAAGGATATACAAAAGTGATAGTTACAACTAAGAAAGTCTTGAGTTAAAATTCTGAGGTCAAAATCCATTATTGTACAAAGAAGTGGATCTACATATTTTTTTTTGCTCACCTAATGGAAACAAACCCATTCTATTCTATTTCTAGAGACAATAAGGCTTGTGCTCCATTAAAATATTTTATTCATCAATGGGACCCAAGTGTGATGCAAAAAAGGAATAAATCTGAGCCCATGATGGTGAATCCATGCTCAAATTTTCATCTCAAGGGTATACAAGGTAACCAACCAAAACAAATGAAAATGTTTTAAATTGGTTCTTATTCTTGAAAGTGTTGGTCTTAGAGGAGTTTTTTGTCCTCTAGAAATATAAAAGGATACTTCTCTGAAAGACTAGAAATATAAATAACTATGCAAGTATAGTATGAGAATATTCCTTGGAGATGCTGGAAAGATTTTTTGGTAAAGTTAGTCATAAAGGTACATTCCTAATATAAAGGAGATTAAGTGTTCAATTTCTTGATGTAGAGAATAAGAAGATGAAGAGGTATCAAAGGATTATTGCTCACACTATGATCCTGAATCAAACGAAAGATAATCTTATGGAAAGATATATCTATGGTTTCCCCTCCATATATAATAAGTTATTGTGTGAATCCTTATTTTGAAACTTGAAGTAGACAAGGGACTTTCCACTAAACTAAAATCGCTTGGTTTGATAAGTGGCTATTCACACTATTATATCACATTAAGGTAGTAATATGGTTTCTAGATTTGTGAATCCTTATATACATAGAAATAGAAAGTTTTAAATAGTTGTTGATTACCAAATTTTTTCCAAATCCTATCATTATGATCCTTGGTTGTGCTTAATTTTATTCATGTGGTGTCAACATTAAGATTTCTACATCGATTTGACTAGAATTGTCTCAAACTTGCTTGGAAAGTGAATTGAAAGATCTTACCAATAATTCATTCAAATTCTATGTCTTAGGTGATCTCCATAGAAGGCTTAATTCTTAGCTTTTCCACTCAATCACCTAGAAATTGAAGGAATGTGGTTGGTGGAAGCTATCAAATTTACCATGGCTATGCAGGCTCTAAAAATAGTGAGAGAATGCATCGAGAGATATAATCTACAAACAAACAAAATCTTTCTACCTAATCAATCTATTCTTCTATCGATAAATAAGTCCTTGATGCAATCTATATTTAGTGTGTCAATAAAGGAGAAATATTGTGACATTGATTTTGGGTCCTCTACATATAAGTTCAATGAAAAGAAGACTTTGAGAAGAGAGGATATATAGAGAACCTAGTCTTGAACACCTCATTCCAAGAAGAGTAAAATGCCAAAAACTCTTTTCAAGACCAATTTGAAAAGAGAAATTGTCGACATCCTAGAACTACTACTGAGATTGAAAGGAAAGAAAGAAATTCTAGATTTCATTGAACATCACTTCTTCTTGGTGCAAGCCATATGTGCAGAAGGACTCTTGATTGATTGGGCCAAAATCATATGTGATGAGCTTGCCTCATGGTTAAATTTAGCTAAGGCATTCAAACAATTCTATATGTTCGAGCATATTTAATAAATGCCTTAGCCACACCTATAGTTGGGTCTTCCCAACATCAAAGACTATGATGAGAATACAAGGGTTTATGATTTCTACCCTCACTTTCAACTACAAAGGAGCTTTGAAGAGTACTTGAAAGTGAATGATGTCTTCACTATGAGATTGTGTCAGGAATTACAAGGCTACCCTGATAGAAGATTTTCACCAGAAGTTGTTTTGGCTATAGCCTAGCCTGGATGCTCTTTCATCCAATTCCTAAGCTTCTCCTAGCTATAGATTAGTTCTTTTTATGGTTTCCCAAAATGATCCCTAGGTACCCTAAGGACAAGGTTGTCCTTGTTGAATTATGTTGAAAAATACTAGAAGTGAACACCTTATGTTCTAATGTAAAGAAAATATGTAGAATTTCCATCCAAGTAGTAGTTCTACCCTATTCCTATGCTTCTAGATCTGATGTCTAGAATCTAGTTAAAATAGTTCAGAGAAAGATCAAACTTGTTGATTATGAGGTACTCAGGCCTCAATATGACCTATTGAATTTCATGATATCATTTGAAGCTAGGAGATGCTCATAGAGATGTTCTAGAGATTGAAGATTATTGAGTTAGATGTCATGATGAATACCAAAATAGGGAGAGGTATTGGTCTAGGCTAATAATTGATAAAATTATGTTATTTAATGACTCTATTGATATTTCTAATATTGTAGATGTTGGCTCCTATATGCATCCATCATCATTCGATAAGATCAAAGGAACTCCCATTCTGTCAACCTTGTGTAAAGGCCTTATTATCAATACAATGGAGATCCTAATGCATGGGATCATTAAAAGGATGGAAAAAAGGGTGGAGTGGACTACAATGAAAAAAAAATGAATAGGAAGTATAAGCTCTTCAGGTGGAGTAGCTTTTGAAACTACTCAATTAACTATAGTTACCTCCACCACTGCTACCACTTTAACATCAACAAGCCCAACCCATTCCATCAATTAGGGTGGAGATCAACCTTTAGAGAAGAATATGTTAGAGTGGGGTTTTAATTTCACCAAAAGATTAATCTATTAGTGTCTGATAAAAACACTTAACTTATAGTACACAAGAGGTGGTTAAGCCCTTGTCATGAATCTTGTGGGGAGTACTAAACAAATTTCCAACAATCTCCCCTTTAGTGTTACCCAAGGGTCTAAGGATTTGAACCTATGACAAAGCTATGATACCATTTGTTAGAGTAGGGTTGTTGTTGCACCAAAAGATAGATCTATCAATGTTTGATACAACCACTCAACTTATAGTACATAGGAGGTGGTTAAGCCCTTGTCATGAATCCCAAGGGGAGATCTAAACAAATTTTCAATAGAATGTCCAAATTACCCCTACTTGTGGAGGAGGATCTCTCTTAGATAGATGAAAGGTTGGGGATAATGGGAAGGATAAAGAGCAAGAGAAAGATGAATTAGTGGCCAAGCCTTTCTCCCTTATCCAAGTCACCAATCCTATGGATGGTCAAGAGTAATATGCATCTCAACATGATGAAACCTTATCCCTCTTAGTTACTAAAGTGACTACTTTTTCCACTGCCACTCGAAAAAAGGACACACCCCTAGTGACAAGGAAACTCTTTGATCTTACAACCCTTCAATCAACAATTAATTTCTTCTTAACTGAATCATGGTTGGAAGAGACAATTGATTAGAAAAAATGAAGATATGAGGAAGCTACCCCATCCAAGGACCTCATCACTTAAGAAACTTCCTCTCAGACACAATCAAAGAAGATAAAGAAGAAAAAGTCTATAGAAACATTGTCCATTGATCCCTCTACTACTCATATGTTGATGGAGATAGAAAACCTCAGAAAGATTCCATGAGCTCACTATCAATGACTTTCAGATTAGAATGGTAAAAATTGGTATTCATGTACATGATTCCATGGTTAATATATGAAAATCAACCAATGAATAGATAGATGATAGATAAGAAGAACTAAGGGTGGAGAAAGAGGTACTCAAGACCTTGAATAAAGAACTAATGGCTATACTAGAGCTACACTTGGGAGCGCTTCTACTAGTTATTTGATTCAAGTGTAGAAGAGAATAAGAACTTGCTTTTAAAGCCACAATAGGAAATGAAATTTGGTCAAATTGGCCACTCATGGATTGATCAAATGAAGGCCCAAGGTTTCCCTCTCATCAAGAATCTTGGAAATCTATTATTAGATACTAATAAGTTGAGGGAAATAGTTTCTAGTCATGAAACTACCATATAAAAAAGTATTAGATAGATAGATGAAGAAATTGGCCTTATTGCAAAAGGTGATTGGTATGAAGACTAACATTTCCATGACCCACAGGATCCTCAAAATTGATAGAAGAAGTCTTGCATGGTTTCAATCTTCTATCTAAGATAAAATAGACTGTATTTTAGGAGTTAGATTTGAAGGTCTCCTAGATTATTTGAAGTTTAAAGTAATCTTGTTCTGCCTCTTTTGCTCTCTAGTTAAGAGCATACCCCAAAAAATTTGTAAAAACCACATTCATTGCAAATCTTTCCTTTTAAGGGAGTTATACTTTTCATTTTAGTGGTCTTTGATAGATTACTACACTAACCCATTGTGTTGTTAACTACTTTTTCTTAGTTAGGCTACAAGCCATTGAAATTAAGGAAGACAAATTGTTAACCAATAGTTTTTGGCAACTCTGTAGAGGAAATCCTTGCCTATCCTAAGTTTTTCTTAGTAAGTCTATTTGTGGCTTTACTGGGATAGCTTAGAGATCCATCTAAATTTATTGATTCATCCCTATTAGCTCATGAGGAACTATGGTATTGTGTCATGAAGGTCAAATCCAAGTAATGCAACCCAACATCAAATTCCAAGGTGAACAAGAAGATATAATAAACTAGCTGAATATACTTGCCTAGAAAAATTTAAAATCCATTGATGAGTATCAAAAAGTGAAATTTGCAATAGAAAGAGAGGAAGTCAATTTTAAGTATTGGGAAGGTGTATTATGGCAAAGATGATCAAAATATAGTCGAGGAAGATGCAGAAGATGTTGGCACAAGCAAAAATGAGAAAATACCAAAATCTATTTTTTTGTTATTTCCTATGTTCTATTATTTTGCATTTTTGGAGGCCTCTAGGGCATTTTTGGGCTTCAGTAGGGGCAAGAAGTCATAGTAGTACACTTAAGACTTCAAACAAAAAATGTAGAACTTTAGAAAATCTTTCCAAAAAATTTGACAGTTTGTGTTTTCAAGCTATGAGTAGAAAGTTATGACCTCTACAAGTAGTGAAATGTCCCTTTTCTGATTTTATATGATATTTCAAGCCTCTAATCAGATCTCTAAGATCAAACAACCAATATTTCAAAGATCCACCAATTTCTCAATAAATCCCAAATCGGGTATGCCGAAAATAGTGCCAAAAACTTCACAACTTCACATATTATTAATAAATTTGAAAGTGGAAATTTTTTATAGAAATTTCAACAGCATAAAAACCTACAACATGAAATTTATAGATCTTTATAAAATTTACACAACAGCTCCCAAACGAAGGACAAAAACAATGCTCATCGGGCTCTCAAAATTAGCACAAAAATGCCCGAAAACACCACAAAAACACTAATAATCTATCTCAAAAGTTTAACCACATCCCAATAAATATATTAAAATTTATTTAAACATCTTAAAGTCTGAAATATAGCAGCAACTCAAAATGATATGAAATACTCAACCTGAAACACCAAACTCTTACAAAAAACACACTTGGAAACTCACAAATCTGCACTGTTCAACACAAAGGCAAACTTTGTATGAGCATGAACATGGAATGGCTTAAAAATCCCATCCTTAGCCTTCCTAAAAACCTACAAACTCTCATTTTTGGGTCTCCTTCTCCACATATTTGGCAGCCTCTGAAGAACAACAAAGAAATGAGCAAAAATCAAGTTCTGGAATTAGCACAAAATGCCTCCAAACCCCTTAAAAGAGGGCATAACCCTAACTCACGTCCAATAGGGGTTAATAAAATATAATTTAATAATAATTTTTATTTATTAGTCCATTGGTTTCCAAAGATTAGCCCCTTTTGCCGAAACTTCACTTTTTTGGAGCCTGCCTGCCTTAGCAAAGTTTATTATTTTTAATTATTTGAAAAGGGGACATGACAAGTCCTCCCATCCCAAATATTTCTTTTCCTCAAGCAATGAAGGTTGGAATTCTCAAGAATATTTGCTCCTTCCCAAGTTACATCCTCTAGTGGTAATCCTTTCCATTTGACCAAATGCTCTATGACGCTCTTGTTTCTCAATCTTTTCTCTCTTGTATCCAAAATCTCTTCTGGTATCAAAACTAATTTCCCTTCATCATCAAGAGGTGGTAATTCTATAGATACTATGGTTTTCTGGCCTAGAACCTTCTTCAGGCAAGATACATGGAAAATATTATGTATTTTGCTATTTGGTGGGAGCTCCATTTCATAAGCTACCTCTCCTACCTTCTTGATGATCTTATAAGGCCCTAGAACCTTGGCTTGAGTTTCTCTGCCCCACTCCTCTTTAAGGTGCTTTGCTTATATGGCTAAAACCTAACAAATACCAAATATCCCACCTCAAAAGATCTTTTAGTCCTTTTCCTATCAGCATATAACTTTTGTTGGTTCTGTGCATGTTGTAGATTATCCTTGAGGAACCTTATTATGTCTTGACTTTGCTTGACGAAATCACTTGCTGCAGGTACTCTGTTATCGAAAAGTATTAGATCAACAAAGGAAAGGGCATCATAAACATAAAGAGAATGAAAAGGAGGCATACCAATAGACATGTGATGAGATTTATTGTAACAATAATCCCCTAGGTGTAACCATTTCACCCAAGCATGTTGTTGATTTGAAACATAGTTCCTCAAATATCCCTCTATCCATTTGTTAACTATCTCTATTTGTCCATCTGTTTGAGGGTGATAGCTAGTACTGGGAGTGAGTTCAGTTCCTACCAAATGAAAGAGCTCCTTCCAAAAAGAGCTAAGGAATCTACTATCTCGGTCACTAACAATGTTTCTAGGCAAGCCATGTAATCTAAAAATTTCCTTGAAGAACAATTTGGCCACTTGTGATGCCTTGAAATCAGATGTGATAGGAAAGAAATGTGCATACTTAGTTAGTCTATATACCACCACATATATGCAATCCTTACCTTGAGCCTTGGGCCACCCAGTGATGAAGTCCATGGAAATACTTTTCCATTTTTGTTCAGGAATAGGAAGTGGTTGCAACAACCCTGCAGGAAAATTTTGCTCACTCTTGCTTTGTTGGCATACCATACATTCTTTAATGTGTTTAAGTACATCCTCCTTCATACCCTTCCATGAAAACTACTCTCAAATTTTCCTGTATGTCTTGAAGTATCCCCGATGACCAGCCAAAGGTGTGTCATGAAAGGCCCTCAATATCCTCTCCTTAGTTTTTGATCCTGGCACTAAGAAGATCCTGTTCTTATAATAAATCAATTCATCAACAACTTTGTACCTGTTATCATCCACTAACTTATCCAAAATGTTGGTGGCAAAGGAATCTTTAGCATACTCTGAAATTATGGAGACTTTCCAATCAACAGAGATAGATGTTAAGGAACACAAAGTGAGCTTTCTTGAGAGAGCATCATCAACCACATTATTCTTTCCTTTCATGTATTCAATATCAAAATCATAAGCTTGTAATTTTCTTACCCATTTTTGTTGACGATCATTCAAATCCCTTTGGTTCAAGAAGAACCTGAGGCTATTATGGTCTATCTTTACAATGAATCTCCCACATACCAAATATTGTCTAAATTTATGAGGTCCATGCATGATTGCCAACATTTCCTTATCATAGATGGAGTAATCTTTCTCTGATTGATTTAATTTTCTACTCTCAAATACTTTTGGATGCCCCCTTTGAGTTAGGACAGCCCCTATACCTTCTTCAAAAGAATCACATTCAACAACAAAAGGTAAAAAGAAATCTAGAATTACAAGCACACGGCATGAACTCATTACCTCCTTAAGCTTATCAAATGTTTTTTGTGCCTCTTCTATCTAAACAAAAGCTCCTTTCTTTGTCAAATTAGTCAAGGGGGCAGCAAGCTGAGAAAATCCCTTGACAAATCTCCTATAGTAACTACACAACCTGAAGAAACCTCTCAACTGTGTAATATTAGTGGGTGGAGGCCAATCCAAAATTGCCTGGATTTTTTGTTGATCAACCTATACTCCTTTAAAACTTATAATATGTCCCAAATATAGGATCTCTGTCAAACCAAACTCACATTTAGATAGCTTAGCACAGAAGGATTGCTGCTCCAAGATTCCCAAAACAGTGTCTATGTGCTTTAGATGCTCTTCCGATGTTTTACTGTAAATCAAGATATCATCAAAAAATACCAAAACAAATTTTTGAAGATGTTGGCTGAATACCTTATTCATACAAGATTGGAATGTTGCAGGTGCATTAGTGAGGCCAAATGGCATAACAAGAAATTCAAAGTGCCCATAGTGACATCTGAAAGTAGTCTTTTCCACATCTTCACTCCTCATTCGGATTTGATGGTACCTTGATTTTAAGTCAATTTTTGAGAAGTATACAGCACCATGTAACTCATCAATGAGTTCATCTATGCATGGCATGGGATACCTATTTTTTATGGTCTTCTTTTTTAGAGCCCTGTAGTCTATACATATTCTCATTGTGCCATCTTTTTTCTTGACAAGTACCACAGATGATGCAAATGGACTAGAGCTAGGCCTTATGAATCCCATGTCTAGGAGTTCTTTAATAGTTTTTTCAATTTCTTCCTTATAACCTCTTGGATGGCAGTATGGGGATGTTATAACTAGTTTGGCACCCTGTTCTAACTCTATAACATGCTCAAAACCTCTATCTGGTGGTAATCCTTGAGGCAAGTCATTGAAAACTATACTATGCTTATCAAGAATATTTTGAATTTCAAAATGAAAATTACCTTGATTCTTTGGAGAGCTTGTTGGATGGATTATGACTCTTGTTTCCCATGCTACTTGTCCTCTTCGAAAAGTCCTCTCCATCCTCTTTGCAAAGACTACCTTAGGTGCTCCATTTGATAAGCCTCTCAATATGACTTCTTTCCCATTGGAATGAAATTTAAACTCCATAGTTTGATGGTTCATTTAATAGCCTCCAATAGAGTGCAACCATTTAACACCCAATACTAGATCTGTCTCCCCAATACCAACCACATAGAAGTCATCACATAACTCATAATCTCCTAAGGACATCTTGAGTTGTTTCACCACCCGTGTGCAAGGCATAGTGAATCCATCAACTACAGTAACATTGAATCCCTCAAAATCTTCTTCTTTAAGCCCTCTTTTCATGACAAATCCCTCATCAATAAAATTGTGAGTTACCCTAATATCAAGAAGAACTGTCAACCTTTTCCCTACTAGTACCCCTCGAATTCGAAAGGGATGGTATCTTGAGACTTCTGATAATGCTGCTAAGGTGCCATCCTTGCTGATTTCTTTTTCTTTCTCTTCTTCTACCTCCTCCTTAGTGTCATGAAATTCCTCATGCTCATTTGAATCAAATTATAAAGAAACTTCAATATAGTGCACTTGACCTTTCCCCAAACATCTATGTCCTGGAACCCATGGTTCTCTACAAGTAAAACAAAGCTTTTTCCTTTGTAATTCACTCCTAGTTTCTTCATCTACCTTCTTTTTTTCCACATTTATCACATCTTTTGGTGGTAGTGTTGGGAAAGTCTTTTTCTAAAATTTTTCCTTATGTTGCCAAAGATTTGGGGTTCTTTGATTAGTAACTAGTTTCATAGGCACGCAAGTTTCAAGTTGCAAGCTTCTTTTGATAGCTTCTTGTAAGGTTGAGGGTGAGAAAGCCTTAACCAAACCCTTAACATAATCTTCTAAACGGTCAAGAAAAAGATAAACAATCCTCTTTTCACTCATATCAGGTACCATAACAGACACTTTTTGAAACTTTTCTATATACTCATTAACTGATTTGGTTTGCTTGAACTTTGACAATTCTTTAAAGTACTCTTCATCATCCTTGAGGTCAAATCTATCTATCACTCTTTGACTGAAATCATCAAATGTAGTTACCTGATCATGACCTTGAGTAGTCATTCCATGATACCACCAATCATAGGCTACATCTTCCAAGTGTAGACTTGCAAATTGAATAGCATCACTCTCCTTCATGGGGTTAAGTGTGAAGAAAGTCTGTAATTTTTGTAGCCATGCTCTAGCTGAAATTTTATTTGTTCCATCAAAAGTAGGTGCTATAAACTTGCTTATTTTATTTTTGAGCTCTCTTCTGCTTATGTCATGTTCCCTCCTATTCTCTTTCTTGGGCATCAAAGTGTTCATCAAATCCACATATTCTCTAAAAGGAACCAAACTATGAAAGTCATCATCTAAGCCATTGTAAGTAGCTCTTAATGCAATCAAGTTACCTATAACCTCTTCCATGGGATTAAGGGCTAGATTCGGTACTAGTGGCTCATTTGCAGGCAAAAAAATAGTTTTGGTTGATTTAGATGGTGTGGATTTCAGATTCCTTGGCTCCTCTGAAGTGCTCCTTTTCTCATTAATAGATGCAACTCCTTGCAGTTTTTCTGTCAATATTCGCAAAGCCTCTCTTGTTTCTGCCAAACTATCCACTGTTTGCTTCTGAGTATTTTGGATATCTTGGAAGAATTTCTTTGCCATCTCATCTGGATCAGCCATACCTTTTCCTTCCTTGGATTTTGTACTTTTACTTTCAACTGGAGGTTTGATAAAAAATTCTTTATTCTTTTCTCGCTACAAATATCTTTTTTCTCTTTCACTTAGTTTCATGTAACCATAAATTTTGACATGCAACTGATTAGAAGCAACATAAAACCACAAAATTCACCAAGAACTAACATGAAAATGATTAAAAGTAGCACGCAACAATAAATTTTTACATGTAGCTGATTAGAAGCAACATGCAACCATAAATTATGACATGCAAGATTTGGGTAGTTGTCAAAACTGACATGCAAACTTCTACAAACCCTCAGGCTAGCAACATCATAGCTCTGATACCACTGTAATGTTCCTTTATTGATTTTATATGATATTTCAAGCCTCTAATAAGATCTCTAAGATCAAAAAACCAATATTTCAAAGATCCACCAATTTCTCATAAACCCCAAATCGGGTATGCCGAAAATAGTGCCAAAAACTTCACAGCTTCACATATTATTAATAAATATGAAAGTGGACATTTTTTATAGAAATTTTAGCAGCATAATAGCCTACAACATGAAATTTCTAGATCTGTATAACATTTATACAACAACTCCCAAATGGAGGACAAAAATAATGCTCATCGGGCTCTCGAAATTAGCACAAAAATGCCCGAAAACACCACAAAAATACTAATAATCTATCTCAAAAGTTTAACCACATCCCAATACATATATTCACCTTTATTTTAACATCTTCAATTCTTAAATACAGCAGCAACCCAAACTGATATGAAATACTCAACCTGAAACACCAAACTCTTACAAAAAACACACTCGAAAACTCACAAATCCGCACTGTTCAGCACAAAGGAAAACTTTGTATGAGCATGCACATGGAATGGCTTCAAACTCCCATCCTTAGCCTTCCTAAAAACCTAAAAAATCCCATTCTTGGGTCTCCTTCTCCACAGGTTTGGCAGCCTCTGAAGAACAACAAAGAAATGAGCAAAAATCAAGTTCTGGAATTAGCACAAAATGCCTCCAAACCCCTTAAAGAGGGCATAACCCTAACTCACGTCCAAGAGGGGTTAATAAAATATAATTTAATAATAATTTTTATTTATTAGTCCATTGGTTTTCAAAGATTAGCCCCTTTTGCTTAAACTTCACTTTTTTGGAGCTTGCCTGCCTTAGCAAAGTTTATTATTTTTAATTATTTGAAAAGGGGACATGACAAGTAGACATATTTTTTAATATAGATTTTTGTAGTTTTTTTAAATTTTTTTTCAGATTTGTTTTGTAATTAATTATCTTTTCGACTCTTCATTTTCATTTCTAAGGGATAGTGATGATCCTTGGGATCCATCATACTTGTATAAACTCTATTTTTGAATGGAATTGATCACTTTTGGCTTACAAATCATCTATTGTGGCATTTCAATGATTTTTCAATTAATTCATAATACTAAAAGTTCTACACAAGGTATTGTAATTTGAATTCTTCATGTAGATCAAAAGAAGATTGAGTCAATTCTAAATTAAGTCAGTTCACCCTAGATCCTAAGTATACAATAAGTGCTTATGGAAAGGGCAAGTTGACCCAATGTTTGAGGAATTAAAGAAAGTTGATTTCCGAATATTAGAATATTCTCTAAGATGAAGTAGAACCTACACACGAGATTTAGTGTTTCAAGGTATTTGTAGAGTTCTATTTCTACCACCCCTTCCCATTTCCCAGAGACACAGTCATTCCTCTTCCTCTCCTATCTCCGCACTCAAATCCCATCACTATATAATGCTTTCACCTTACATGGAGTGGTAGCCTCTACTTTTTGGAAATCTCATTGAAAAGATCATTGTTGAAGATAAAAGAGGGAGATTGTTGTTTTCAATCATTGTTTTGTCATTGATGTCAAACTTGCTATTTGTAGGAATTACATTTGCTTATAAGATCCAAGCACTATCACTTAGTTGATTGATGAAGAGGATTTAATCAACAAGATGTAACAAGAGTACCTAAGGGAAAGGTTGAGTTATGGTTTTGTAATGAAGTGCAAGGATCAACTAAGACAATGATTAAATGGTATATTAATAACATATTCAAAGATACAAAGGTTGGTCATACTTAGAAACATTAGAAGTATAAGTTGTAATAAAGTTGACTGCAAAGCTTAAACTAAGTTCATCAGTGAGTGTCAAGAAAGCTAATTGAAGCCAAGAAAATTCTTAGTTGGAGCTGAGCAAAAGGAAAATCTAGTGTGTGCTGAGTGAAGTTCAAGTGCCAAGTAAAGTGTCAAGTAACACAATATGTGTCGAGCACCAAAATTTCAATAGTGTTGAGATGCTACATTATTGGAAATGACAAAGATTCACCAAATCTGAGCCAATAAAGTTGATACTTTGAATTTTGTGAACCACTTGGAAGATAAGGATGATGAGTTGGTGGCACATAATTCTATGTAAATCATTTTTGAGTGAATTCAAGAATATTATTCATGATATTTCTAGAAGAAATAAAGTATGAGTTAGATTCAATGAACCCTACCTAATCCATACGAATTAAAATTAAAAGAGGGAAGAATTGAGCAGAAAAAGAAACTCCAAGACATCTATTTAAGGAGTCACAAACCAAGAAGCAAGAGTTTTTGGTGTGCCAAATTGTGAAGTGGTTAGAAGGGTATCAAGGAGAAGACATCTAGGAGAAGGAAGAATAGATTACAGAGACTCTACTTTGACAAGTGGTCAGAGAGAGATGATTGCATTAGTACATTAAGCATGGAGACTCAAGGAGATCAAGCTTGAAAGGAGGGTAAGCTATCAAGATTTGCAAAGACTAAAAACTAGGAAATGTTATGAACTTAAAAGTAATATGAGATCTACAAGTTGAGTTGTATTATGTAATTAGGTCAAAACCTCTTATTGTTACTCTCTAGCAATTGTATCAATTAGGGTAGAAGAAAATCCTATGGAATTAGGTTGGATTAATAGCCATTTGTAAATCATTTAATAGGGTGGTATTCCAAGTGAATGTTCTAAAGTCCTCTAACTAGGCCCACTTTTATAACAAGGTGGTTAAATCCTTTAACTAGGTCACATTTAATAGTGTGTTATAGCATTTAACAGGGCAGGCCTTTTATAGGGCATCACTTCAAAAGAGTGAAAATTGAGTAGCATGTTACTAGTGGTTTTTTCCAAATTGGGTTTCCACATAAATCACTGTGTTATGTGTTGATCTTTTCATGTGTTATGCTTGCTTGTTGATTTATAATAACTTTGTCAATAGAAAAGTTAAAGCTAGGATGAATGAATAAGTTTGATAGGCACACTTTACTTGTTGAAAAGTTTGAATAAAAAATTTGGACCTTGAATAACTAGTTCACTGCCACCCACTCAATATGATGGAAATAGTGTTAGATTTGGTAATGATGCTCCAAATTAAATCAAAGGAAAAGGCTTAATTAAACTTATAGAGAGAATTCCATGTGATAATGCATACTATATTGAAGGACTAAACTACAATCTATTGAGTGTATCATAGTTAGGCAATGTAGGTTGCAAAGTAGAATTTGGAAATAAAACTATCAAGATCTATGACACTGATGGAAATCTGATAGGAAAATGTGAACAGACTAGGAGTAACTTGTTCTATCTAGATATGGAAGATGTGACTTGTCTTGTAGTATAAAACATTGTGTCATGTTAACTTTGATGATTTGATTAGCATTAGCAAGAAGAAGAAAGTCGAAGGTTTTCCTAAATTGAAGAAGCCTAAAAACACAATGTGAAAACAATGTCAACTAGGGAAGATGAATAAGTATATTTTCAAAAGCAAAACATATACTTCCAAATAAGTACTAGAGTTAGTCCATACAGACTTAGGTGGTCCAATAGAAGTGTAAAGCTACCTAGGAAATAGATACATAATATTATTTGTAGATGACTATTCCAGGATGATGACTACAATGTTCTTAAAGAAAAAATATGATGCATTTCAAATGTTTAAGTGGTATTTGGCTAGAGTTGAGAAGGAAATAGAAAAGAGTTTGAAGTGCCTAAGATCATATAGAGGAGGAGAGTTTACATCAAAAGAATTTGAGATATTCTGCAATGAAAAAGGTATCAAAAGGTAAACATCAACACCAAGAACTCCACCTCGGAATGGCATTACTGAAAGAAGAAATAGATCAGTGATGGACTATGCAAGGACCTTGATGATAGAGAAAAATGTTGCTCTAAAGTACTGGAGAGAAGTTGTAAGCATTTTTGTTTACACCCTGAATAGAGTCCAAGTAAAGAAAGGTACAAATGCAACACCTTTTGAATTATGGTATGGTCACTCACCTAATGTAAAACATTTTAAAGTATTTGGTTGTAAATGCTATAATCTTAAGGATACTAGAAATGGCAAGTTTGATGCAAAGAGTGATGAAGGAATATTCCTTGGATACTCCACTAGAAGTAAGGTATGTAAGTTTTTGAATACTAACACTAACAAGATAGTGGAAAGTGAAAATGTAAATTTTGATGAACATGTTGAAGTCCAAGTTGATGATCCTAGGAAGTCAAAAGATTATAGATCTTTTGTATACTCTTATGAAGGAATGACTATTAAAGACAATATTTCCAATCAAGTTGGAGATCAATGAAAAATCTCAGTATTAGTTGAGTCACATCTAGTGAATGTCGAGCTTCATTTAGAAGCTGAGTTGCAAAATGAAGAAAATGCACATTTTGTCTCTAAAATTAGTGCACATGAAAGAGATGATGAAATATCAGATGGAGAAGAACAAAATGACTTTGAAGCTAACAGATCAAACATGGAAAAAATAACAAAACCAAGATTAGCCAAGTATGTAAGAAGACATCACCCTATAGATCAAATCATTGGTGACAAAGATGTCAGGCTAATGATAAGGAATAGACTAAGAAATGAATCATGTCTACTGAGAAAGGTTAAGCCTGAAATAGTGAAAGATATGCTACAAGATGATGACTGGTATAAAGCTATGGAAGAGGAGATAGATCAAATTGAGAAGAGAAAAACCTAGACCCTAGTCCCTAGACTAGTTGATAAGAATGTAATTGGTACCAAATGGGTGTTTAGGAACAAACTTGATGAGAATGATGAAAGCTAGATTAGTTTGCAAAGACTATGCACAAGAAGAAGGACTGGATTTTGGGGAAACATTTGCCCCTGTTGCAAGCATGGGAGTAAGAACACTACTTGCATATCTTTCATACAAAGGTTTCAAAGTCTACCAAATGGATATGAAGTCTACTTTTCTAAATAGTGTACTGGAAGAGGAAATCTACATAGAACAACTAGAGTGATTTGTTGATGACAAGAACAAAGATATGGTCTAAAAATTACATAAGGCACTTTATGATTTGAAGCAAGCACCTAGAGCATGGTATGAGAGACTGCACAAATATCTTGTGAAGATAGGATTTGAGAGAACAGATGACAACAACAACCTATATATAAAGGTAGAAAAAGGTAAAGACATTTTGATATCTAAAATCTTTGTTGATGATATAATATTTGGAGGAAAAGATGCTCTATGCAAAGATTTTGATGATCAAATGAAACATGAGTTTGAAATGTCAATGTTTGAAGAAATCAAGTTCTTTGTTGGATTGCAAGTACATCAATTGAAGTATGGCATATTTGTAACCCAATCAAAATACATCAAGGATATACTCAAAAAATTTGGATTAGAAGATTCAAAACTAGTCAGCACACCAATGGTAATGGGACACAAGTTACCCAAGAATGATGACTCAACTAAAGTGAATCAGACACTATATAGATCAATGTTTGGAAAGTTGCAATATGTTGTACATAGTAGACCAGAAATTGCATTAGCTATTGGAATAGTGGCAAGATTTTCTACAAATCCAAGAGAAGATCATCTGATGGGAGTAAAGAGAATAATGAGGTACTTAAAAGGAACTGATGAATTTTGATAGTACTATAAGAGGAGTGAAAATTTTGAACTAAGAGCCTACACTAATGTAGATTGGGAAGGTAATATTGATGATAGAAAAAGCACCAGTGGAGGGGCACTTTTCTTGGGAAAAAGATTGATTACATGGAATAGAAAAAAGCAAAGTTGTACCTCACAGTCCACAGCAGAAGCTAAATATGTTGTAACTACTATAAATTGTACCAATATTGTATAGTTCAAACATTTCTTGCAAGGTACAAAGGAATAGGGAATTGAGCCTATGATACTTTATTGTGATAATACAAGTGCTATCAACATATCAAAGAACCCTATAATGCATGTTAAAACCAAGCATATTGCAATCAAGTATCATTATGTAAGAGAATTGGTGGAAGAAAAACAAGTGAAGATAGAGTATGTTAGCTTAACAGAGTAGATTACTAACATATTCAAAAAAGCACTACCTAAAGATGCTTTTGAGTATCTTAGAGGTAACTTAGGGGAAATACCCCTAGCCAAGGCTACTTAAGAAAAAGGCAAGACTACCCTACATCAGAGGAATTAATTGTTGAAATATTACACATTGATGCAAAGGATACTTATTTTAGGATTACTCCTAAAGTAATTAAAGTGATAAAGTTCCAAATCAGTCACAAGCAAGGTGATAGAGGGAGAAATTGAGAGAACCTACAAAACCTACACTTACATATTAAGATGCTGAAATAGTATGTCTTTGGCATCATTGTCAAAGAGCGAGAAATAATAAGAAACTAATCAACAAAATTTGATCAATAGTATGAGGGAGAAGATGAAGAAGTTGATTAGACCAGAGAATAGAAGAAGATAAGAAATGCATACAGAGGGAGAAAATGTAAGAAGGAAGAAAGAAAATTAAAGGATATAGTAGCTAAGAGGGAGAAGTTGAAATGAAGCAATCATGATAGTAGATCAAAAGAGGGAGATGTGGAAAACTGATGGTAACACAATTACTTTTTCACATTTGGCTTGTTGTTCTAACCTAGTTAGCACTTTGATAACATGGTTGAATAGTTTGGTTTGATGGTTGATCAGTTTGGTTTGCCATCAATGCCAGAAAGGGAGATTTGTGGAAATCTGATTGAAAAGATAATTGTTGAAGATCAAAGAGGGAGATTGTTGTTTTCAATATTTTTTTTTCATTGATGTCAAGCCTACTATTTGTAGGAATGAAATTTTCTTATAAGGTCCAATCACTATCACTTAGTTGATTGATGAAGAGGATTTAATCAACAAGATGTAACAAGAGTACCTAAGGGAAAGGTTGAGTTATGGTTTTGTAATGAAGTGCAAGGATCGGCTAAGACAGTGGTTAAATGATGTATTGATAACATATTTAAACATTCTAAATTTGGTCACACTTAAAAACATTAGAAGTACAAGTTGTAACAAGGTTGATTACAAAGCTTAAACTAAGTTCATCAGTGGGTGCTGAGCAAGCTAGTTGAATTTGAGAAAATTCTTAGTTGGAGCTGAGAAAAAGGAAAATCTAGTGTGTGCCAAGTGAAGTTCAAGTGCTAAGAAAAGTAATAGGTGTTGAGCATCACAAAATATTAGTAGGTGTTGAGTGAACTTTAGGTGTTGAGCATCAATAAAATGTAGTTGATGCTAAGTAATATAGTATGTGCCAAGCACCAAAATTTCAATAGTGCTAAGCTACTACATTATTGGAAATGATGAAGATTCACCAAATAAGAGCTAAAAAAGTTGCTAACCTTGAATTTTGTGAACTAGTTGAAAGATAAGGATGATGAGCTGGTGGTATATAATTCTATGTAAACCATTTTTGAGTGAATTCAAGAGGATTCTTCATGATATTTCTAGAAGAAAAAAACTATGGGTTAGATTCAATGAACCCTAGCTAATCCATAAAAATTGAAATTAAAAGAGGGAAGAATCAAGTGGGAAAAGAAACTCCAAGACTTATATTTAAGGAGTCACAAACCAAGAAGCAAGAGCTACTAGTGTGCCAAATTGTGAAGTGGTTAGAAGGATGCCAAGGAGAAGACATCTAGGAGAAAGAAGAACAGAGCATAAAGACTCTACTTTGACAAGTGGTCAAAGAGAGATGATTGTACTGGTATGTTGAGCATGGAGACTCAAGGAGATCAAGATTGGAAAGAGGGAAAGTTGTCAAGATTTGTAGAGACTAAAAGCCATGCAATGTTATGAGATAAAAAGTGCTATGAGATCTGCAAGTTGAGTTGTATTCTATAATTAGATCAAAAATCCTTATTATTACTCTCTAGCAATTGTATCAGTTAGGGTAGAAAAAAATCCTATGGACTTAGGTTGGTTTAATAGCCATTTGTAAATCCTTTAATAGAGTGACATTCCAAGTGAATGTTCTAAAGTCCTCTAACAGGCCCACTTCTAACAAGGTGGTTAAATCCTTTAACCAGATCACATTTAATAGTGTGTTATAGTCTTTAACAGGGTAGGCCTTTCATAGGGCATCAATTTAGAAAAGAGAGAATTGAGTAGCATGTTACTGGTAGTTTTTCCCAAATTGGGTTTCCACATAAATCACTATGTTATATGTTGATTCATGTGTTATGTTTGCATGTTGATTTACAGTAACTTGCTAAAGAGGAAAGTTAAAGCCAAGATGAATGAATAAGTTTGATGGGCACACTTTACTTGTTGGAAATTTTGAATAGGACATTTGAAATTTGAATAAGTGATTCACCCCCCCTTCACCACACCCCCCTCTCAATTATTCTAAAGCATTTATAACACTACTATCATACTTTTCAGCCAATACTAATAATTCTTCTTGCTTCAATGGTTGTGCCTTGGGGTAATGGTATTGGCCCACTTTGGCTTGCAGCTAATAGTTACCTACCAAGACCTTTCTAAAAGAAATTCCCCAGATTCAATGGTAATGGGAAAGTCTCTGATGATGAGCACATTGCTACTTTCCTTGCAACATGTAGTATTGTTTGTCCTCACCATGAAGATGTAGTGGTAAGTATATTTATAGAGACTCTTATTGAAAACACAAATGATTGGTTTCAACATCTTATGGTTGGATGCATTATGACAAGGGACAACATGCAAAATTTATTCAAGGTGTGCTACAAGATTACAAAAGATGAGAATACTCTATTGTCTCAACTCACACAAATTAAAAAGGAACCTACTATTCCCATGAGAGATTTCATCACAAGATTTAACAAATTGGTCAACCAAATCTCTGTTGTGAGTAGGATGACTATATATAATAAAAAAATATTTTTCATTAGTTTGATGCCTCTAGATATCAATTTTCAAATCAGAAGAACACATGTGGTTAATCTTTAAGATTTTTAGACCTTGGCAAAGTTGGAGGATGACCTGATAATAGCTAGAAAATGGAAGAGAGAACTTCAAAGCAGAACTTTGACAAACTTTGCTGCTAGTACAACCAATGGCATAGAAGCTATGCTTCAAAAATTATCAAATGAGATGATTTCCATGAAAGGGTAAATGGGTTAAACAATTACTTCCTTCCAACAACCTTACTAGGACATCCCTAGAAGGAAACATGAAGGGAAACCCTTACAATTATTGTCCACTCAAAAAAGATTTCCATAGAGACAACTCCTAAGAAGAAATATATGTGAAAACTTCACTTAAGAGCTGATCACAATGGTGATTCTTGTCCAAAGATGAATAGGTACAAGTAGCTTAGTGCTAGTAAAGAGTTAATAGTGGAATATCTTGAAAGTGAGGGTTATTCTGCTCCCCCTAGCAACTATGGAACATTTTTCTAGAGTATGAATGAGATTCAAACTTAGGAGGTGATTGCTTCATGACCTTGAATGGAGTAAAAATGATTATAGCAATGAGAAGTCAAAGAGATAAGAATCTAATGAACTTTTTTCCTACATGAAATATGACTCCTGGCTCTTCACTAGCTATGACTAGTGCATCTACTTCATCTTCTTGAAGGAAAGAACAAGAAAAATTTGAGCCAAATGGTAAGCCCCATCCTTCATTTGATATCATTCAATATTTAAAAGATGCTCGTATCAAATTTTCTCCCCTAGATTACTTGAAAACTCACCCTGTTGAATTGTAAAAAATAGTAGATTATTGCAAAGGAAAAGCTAATTGTAAAACTCACCTTAATGTCAATACTACTATTAGAAATGATCAACCTCATTTTAGTAATGGGCCTCTTGATGATGAAGAACAAATCCTACCTATGCTATTTAAAGAAGAAGAGTCCTTAGTTTTAGCTACCTTTCCTGGCCAAAAACTTGATCCATTTTATATGTCCTTATATGTAAATGGTCACAAACTAAGTAATTGTATAATTGACTCAGGAGCCTCTAACAATATCATACCTTCTACTATTTCTCATGCCTCAGGATTACCTCTATCCAAGACCTTCAAACATTATTATTCCATGGATGAAAAACAAGTTCCCTTATTAGGTCAATTAAAAGATGCATAAGTAGCCTTAGCTACACATCCTGGAAAAAGAATGAAATTAACCATCTTGGTAGCTGATATCCAAGCTAGTCATGGTATGATTTTGAGTAGGAGATTTTTTAGAGATATGGGAGGAGAAATTAAACTAGATTGGTCTCATGCCATAATCCCTATTGGCAATAAAAAGATCAAGCTAGGACCAAGAAAGAAGGGTAAATGTACTATCATGAAATTTGATGATCCCAAGACCCAAACTTTATATCAAGAAATGGATTTTAGGAACTATATGATGTTCTCCAACTTCAACATTTTAGAATAACAATAAAATCCTCTTGATGATAAAAATATTTGGACCTTAGAATTTGATGGAAGTTGTGCAATTTTTGGATCGAGAGTAGTTGTGGTGCTCATTTCCCTTGATAAGGATTTGACACAACTTACATATAAGCTATAATTCAACAAAAATAATACTACAAATTATGAAGCATTGTTGTGGTGTATCACTAATGCAAAGAAAAGAGGGGTGAAAATCCTAAAAGCCCAAGGAGATCTAGAGCTCATGGTAAAGGAAGTCTGAGGACAATATACTGTGAAGAACACAAAACTTTGAACTATAGGATCATGGTCTAGGATGAAATTGAAGACCTGACACCTTTTCAATACAATCCATTCCTAGTTAATAGAACATGAGGGTAGATATGCTAGCTTCCTCCTATTCTCCTTTGCTTCCACACCCATATTTCAAAGATAATCAATACAATACTACCTTTAGAACTAATGTGCCTGACAATGCTGAATCATAGAAAGTCTTCACTAGTGATAAACAAATTCAATATTTTCTAGAAGGGTTTGAACCTTTCAAAGACCAATACTTTGAATGAAGTAAAAATGTCTTCCAAGAGTTTTCCTCTACAAGAAAGAAATATTTGGACCTTGGTGTTGAGTAGTTTAAACGTAAAAAAATCCCTAGATACCTCATTTCTCTAAAAAAGTTGTTTGATAAATATGATGCATATATTAGAAGGGAAAGGGGTAGGAAAGGTGGAACCTCTAGAGAATTTTAGGGGATGAATATATGCACTTAGTCCAAACCTCAGATGATTAATACTTGTAGTAGTTTCTCAAATGAAGAAAGGACTAGGGCAAAAGGCTTCCTTTTTGAACACCAAGATGTATTTACATGGGGTTACGAGGATTTGAAAACTAGAAGGAATGGTGAGTTTAAAAAAAACATTCCCTTTAAGCCTAAAGAAACTCCTTTTAGATAGAAGCAACATAATTATAATCCAATGATCTCAAATTCCATCTTTAGAGAAGTCCACAAGATGTTAGAAACAAGAATCATATAGATTTTATGCAAGTATAGCTAAGTGTGCTTAGCTTAGTTTTTGTGTGCTATAGTATTTCATTCTAGTTGTGTGAAACTAGAGATTTTGGACCCCTTCTTAGACATTTACATTTCCTAAGTCCTCACTTAGAGCTAGCTATTGCCAACTTTCAGTCTATCCCTTTCAAGTTTGTAGTTTTTGGAATTCATTGCACTTCTGTCCAGTTTCTTATTGAAGTAACCCCTAAGTGACTTGCTTCTCATCAACTTTTCAAGACTACCACTTGTGTCTTTTCTAAGTCTCCTTTGCTTCACTTTTCCTTATTTCTACATGTGAAATTATTTTCATTCCAATGCATGTGTCTTTTCTAAGTCTCCCTTGCTTCAATTTTCCTTGTTTCTCCATATGGGATTCTTGTCATTCCAATGAATTTGGGGATTAGGGGATTTAGGTTATGTGGGGATATGGTTTGTGAATCTTTTTTATGAGAACTGAGTCCTTATTTTTGTGACATTTCTCTTGCTCCAACATTCTCATTTCCTTTAGATTCTGAATCATCTGGCTAGCTATCTACCTTGGAGAACTTCATTGAGTAGGAACCCAAAGATTAGAGTCATGATAGCATTCAAAAATATACACTTACTTGAATTATTATGAAAGGATTTAGAGAAGTGAAAGCTACAACTAAGAAAGTCTTGAGTTAAATTTTTGAGGTCAAAATCCATTATTTTGCAAAGAAATAGGTTTGCATGTTTTCTATTGCTTGCCTAATGGAAAAAAAAAGTTGTTTTGTTATGTTTATGAAGACAATAGGGCTCATGCTCTGTTAAAATATTTTATCCATCAATAGCACCTAGGCGTGATGCTAAAAAGGAAAAAATATGAGCCCGTGATGGTGAATCCATGCTCAAAATTTCATCTCGAGCATACACAAGGTAACTAGCCAAAACAAAAAAAAATTCTTGAAAGTGGTTCTCCCCCCAAAAAGTGTTGTTGTCAAAGGAGCTTTCCATCCTTCAAAAATATAAAAGGTTACTTGTAATGAACAATTTTTTGGGGCCCATCATTTATCTACGACTTTCCTTTTATTTATATTATTCTTATGATGATTTTGATAATCTTCTTGTCATTGATCGGAGTCACCTCTTGAACTATTCATTTTCCATATTTCTGAATTCAAATCACCTCCTCTAATATAGTTCAATTGGTCTAAAAAATAAATAAATTTTGCATTGTCTATGAATGTGAGGTATCTTCCTCCATTTGAAGTTTCCATTTATCTCTGCACTAATGCTATGGTCTCTCCTTATTACCATTGAAGATATTAGTTGGTTATTTATTTCTGAATGTTGGCTTACCTTGTTCCACAGTAGATCTTTCTTGATGTAATGTATTTCTCTATCCATGATTTTTTTACTACCCATGGAAAAAATATGTTATGTTGTTCTTCGTATCTTTTTTTTTATACATGTTGCTCGGTATTGGCCAATAGTCACATCCGTAGGTGTCAACTAATTAATTATATCATATATTATTATTATTATATGTTATTAAATATTATGGTTATCATATTAAATATGTTATATAAACATATATAATACCATATTGTATTATCATTAATTCTTGTATCATTATATATATAATATTATATTAAATAGTTTATTAATCAACTTATTATCATTAGCTATCAATATGATATTTATTCAAAGTTGATAATATTTTAATATATTATAATCTTCATTGATTTATAATGTAATTATAATATTTATTATTATTTGTTTATTATTAAAATATATGTCAAAATCAAGGATATTAAAAATGATATCATAACATTATTCTGGAGTATGATCATCTCATAATATTTCATTATAAAGTTATTATTGTTATTATGAATAATATCAATTTAGGAATAATTAAATAGGATTATTTATATTAAATAATTAAATAAATATTGGTCTATATAATTTATCATTATTATTCTTTTTGTGAGAAATCAATAAGAATATAGGAATTATTATAGTTTATCTAATTATAAGATTATCTTTAGGAGGGATCATGACAATCCATCCCTCTCAAATTTTCTTGTCCTCAAGCAATAAACATTTTCATATTTGTTTCACCTTATATAACGAAATGTATTACTACATCCCATTCAAATTTTTACTTGTAATATTACTTCATTCTATTCTTTAAAAGAGCCACACATGTAGGATATACATTAATACAATGAAGCACATAGAACATGAATTCACTCAAATCATGAAGTACATATAACACATAAACATATAGACGGTTTTTTATTTAGTCATAAACAAATTAAATACACGTAGCATACAAATTACAATATGTACATATAAATCATGAGTAATGATACATGAATACACATGGAACATGAATCATATATTTAGAATCAAGCTAAGAATTTAAATATTAAACATGGAGTAAACATGTCAAACATAAGGAAATAAATTCATGGTGAACACAAAAGATATGAAGCAATACATTCAAATACACACCAAACATGTAATGCATGGAATAGTGCTCATATACATTGGACACATAAATCATAAGTACATGTTATGCATGTGAGTCATGAAGCAACAATTAAGAATACATGAGTACATGTAAGGCATGGGTAATGAAAATGAATGCACCTAGCATGTACATAACATAATGTACAAAGCATACTTAGGAATTCATACAAATAATGAGGTAGACATTGGCGTATATCATGCACATGAGCTTACTTAAGTCAAGGAGCATACATGTGAATAAAGCATGCACATTAGTTCACTTAAGTCGTTGAGTATATATGTAGACACATCTAGAACATAAGGGATTAAAGCATACAAATGAGATTTATGAAGTATTCATAGAGGCATCTACGAAGAGTGTGAAGGATATATTCAAGGCACAAAGCATACATATAAGCATGAGGTGGACATATGAAAAGAGTATATATTAAGCTCAGAATAACATATATAGTCATGGGTCTTATACACATAAAGCGCATAAAGAATGAAGTATACTTAAAACATAAAGAAGATTCATGAAACCATATAAATGCACACAAGACAATACATATATGTCATACACCCAGCATAAAGACACGAAGTAGTGCATAAGTACAATCAAAACATCACAAATAAAGATATAAATACACATGAAATTTTTAAAGACATGAAGAAATACATAGGTATATGTCAAACACATAAGGAAAGAAGCACACAAACAATACACAAAACATACATGGGGAATGTACTCATGAGTTACTCCTACACAATATTGCAACCACAACGTATACATATGAACATATGAGGACATGAGGAATACATGTGTTTGTATAAAGACATGAGGTAGACACATTGAAAACACAAAGCATACACATTGATGCATGAAGACACAAAGTAGACACAAAGTATACGCATTGATGCAAGAAGACACAGAGCAAGCATGAAGTAGAAACATGAATGCATGAAAACACAAAGCATACACGATGAAGACAAATGATGCATGAAGGCACAAAGCATACATGATGTAGACACATCATACATCCTTTGTTGATTAGATCCTAAAGTTAACAATGCACAATGACTATATTTCTTCTTTAGGCTTATGAACCCTGCAACCACAAAATAAGCATTAGTACATATATATAAACGTTAAAGAAATTTGAATAATAATAAGTTAATCTAAGCCAGTTCCACACTAAGCCCAAGAGCAGAACTTTGACGCCCTTGGCCCCAGTGGTAGTTGTTAGGAATCCACACAAGGTGGTCTACTTAGTGGATTGCTTGTTTGGCTAGGAAGATTCTTGTGAAAAGGAGCCATTACTATCTTTCCCTTAACTAGTACTACAATGGGGTATCATAGTACCTCTTACCCTGCCCTTATAGTCTTTCCTTTAACTAGTACTACAATAAGGTGTCTTAACAGACCTCCATTAATTGCAGACTCCATAGGAAAGTTAAATATGGCCTAAGTTAGGGAGTCATTTAAATTAAACAAGCCTATGATCCTCATCACTTATTAAAATATTTGAGGAGTGAGCATTGTTAAAAAAATAAAAAAATAAATTATTATGTATTGGTTTGTTGGAAGATTTCTCCTCATAGTGTTAGATCATCTTCTCTCATCCTGGTTATGACCATCTTGAGATGGTAGAATGATGGTGCAGAGGGTGCATGAAACAAGCTCCAAGCGATTCTGACAAGTGCTCAAAATTACTTCGCCTCTCCCTCCACCAACTCCCTATCTTAAGATATCATAATGTGGATGAGAAGATGAGTGTTAAATTTAATTTACTTAGTTCATTTGAAAGATTTCTTCTTATAGTACACAAACAACTTTCTCTCTCCTTGTTACGATCATCTTGATGGTAGAATGACAATGTAGAGGGTGCTTGAAACAAGCTCCAAGTGTGTCTGACAAGTGCTCAAAATTACTCCACCTTCCCCCTACCAACTCCCTATCTAAGATTATGTAATTTGGATGAGAGATAGACTCTCTGTACTATAATTGAAATATATTCTAATTACTTTGTTTTCCTTAAATCAACATATTTATATTTCTTTTTTTTTCATTTTTCATATATTCTGATTTCATTTCTTTGTAACTAGAATTATTGATAGATTATTCAATATTCTTCACAATAAAAAATGTGTCAGTAATAAGAAAGTTACTAATAATGATATTTCATATTAATAATTTTTTCAAAATAACAATATAAAGAAAATATCTAACTTACATCATACCTTGTGTGATAGGGTGATTATTTAGGAATGCATGACGGTCTTGCTCTCTCATTCCACATTAAGGTGTTTATCCCTTAATCATATACCATTTTACCATTGTTAATATTAATATGATTTTGATTTCCTCACAAATGATCATATGTTGTTCACAAATAGGATCTTCTTTTTGCTCTCAAATTAAAATATGGTAGATGACTAATGAATGTGTTCAAAATTTCTTATATTCCTTCATAGCTTCATAGAGGTTAGCTTCCTCACATTTTCCTTTATATTTTTCTGATGTAATTGTTGGTTAATAAATTTTGGTGTTGTTGAATATATTCCCTCCATAAGACTTTCATTCCTTTATTTGGTCCCATGTCATTCGGATTGTTATATCCAAGATGCTTTGATAGAATCAAACAAATATTTGAATATAAATAATTTTAATTTCCTATATGTTGTGTCAGTCATTTTAACTCTTGTGAGTGATCTCAATCAAATATCAAATATATGTGAGATTTCTCTTCCTCTGTGTCATTCTAGACTATAATGGCATGTGCTACTCATGGCCTCTTTTGTTCAAAACATTTTTACTAATTCTCATGACTCTATACTATGCATTCCATAATGGATCAGATTATCATCCACCATGATGGGCATGTATGGTAGGAATCTTCAATCTATCCATGCTTTATCCCATCTCCAAGGGCTACGTTACTGAGATCTTTCCCTCTACTAATTTTATCTTTTTAATTCAGATTTGAATTCATTTTCTCATGGGCACATATATTACTATTGTTGTCTTATGTTGAGTAATATTGACTATGCTCTCTTTTCTCCCACAAGTTTGTTACAATGTTCACTGTCTCTTCATTTTCCCATGTCCAGTTCCTAGGGATACATTCACCTTTTGTTGCCATGTAAATTCTTAGCAAGTGCCTTGATAAGTATCATTGCTGATTGGAGTGTGATGTACTTCAATGGGATCCACATGGTATATTAATTGGGTCCCATCCTTGGCTTGATCACCTTTATTTTTCTTACTAGAACAATATCTTCTGTATGAGGCTACTATTTAATTATGTGGTGGTGTTAGTCTCCATGTACCCCATGGTTCCCATTCACGCGGTCTTCCACATATGATGTTTGTTAAAACCTTTGATGTGAACTATCACGTCAAATTGGTACAAATATTCTCCTTTATTTTATTTTCAACTAGACTCAGCCTAGTCATGCTTTATCTCCATCTCAATGAGGGTTTACATAGCAAATGATTTGATTCCACCACTCTTCACGAGTATGTTTACAGCCTCCACGATTGAAATAGAGAAATATCTGGCCACCTCATCAAATGTGAGAGGTGATCATTCGAAGCACTAGTGTCTCCAACTTAGCCATGTAACAAATGCTCTCTCTCCCCTCAGCTATGATGACATGAGCTTCTATAAATCAACTACTATCCAATTCAAGTTACAAATTTTCACACAAATTAGAAAAATGATGGAAGCTTGACCATGATCTGGATCTGGATTGAAGGTTTCAAAAATATCTCTAAAAAAATGTTATCCATATCCAACAATGGAGATGGAGCTTTCCTTGCAATGGTATTATCAATGTCTATAAGCAATGTATAATCTGTGATATACTGTAGGATTATGAATAATAGTATTACCAACAACCATAGTAATTATTGTCAAGAATATGCTCCAAAGTAGGGCTCAACCTAATAATTATTGGAGGAAAGTATTAAGGCATTTTTACACTTTCTACTAGATGAATTGTGCCTCCCCAATGTTCATCTTTAGCGGCAGCATTGGCAGTGTGCAAGAGATTTTTTCTCATGAATGGAGATTAAGAAACTAAGATGTTTTCTCCCTGCATGTTTGCCAATTTTGATGCATGATTTGGTTAGATGTTTAATCTTGTTGACTTTGTTTCACCATGTGATGAGAAATTGAATCTTACTATAGAGGTTTGTCTTTCGATAATGTAGAAGAGATTGGCAATATTTTCCATTATATTTTTACGAAGTATTTCCATTTTGATTGTTAGTACTTCCAAGATAATTGTACATAATCTAGATTAGCTACAGGTTTAATGAATTATCATTTGATATATAGTTTTTCATTATTATACATAGGTTGGCAAGATCATGGCTCTGATACCATTTGCAATGAACCCTTGTTTGGGGCCCATCATTTATCTATGACTTTCCTTTTATTTATATTATTCTCATGATGATTTTGATAATATTCTTCTCATTGATCGGAGTTGCCTCTTGAACTATACATTTTCCATATTTTTGAATTCAAATCACCTCCTCTAATATATTTTGATTGGTCTCAAAAAAAAAAATGTTCACATTGTCTATGAATGTGAGGTATCTTCCTCCACTTGAAGTTTCCATTTATCTCTGCACTAATCCTATGGTCTGTCCTTATTACTGGTGAAGATATCGGTTGGTTATTTATTTATGAATGTTGGCTTACCTTGTTCCACAATAGATCTTGCTTGATGTAATGTATTTGTCTATCCATGATTTTTTGACTACCCATGGAAAAAATATGTTATGTTGTTCTTCGTATCTTTGTTTTATACATGTTGCTTAGTATTGGCCAATAGTCACATCTGTAGGTGTTAACTAATTAATTATATCATATATTATTATTATTATTATTATTATATGTTGTTAAATATTATGGTTATCATATTAAATATGTTATATAAACATATATAATACCATATTGTATTATCATTAATTCTTGTATCATTATATATATAATTTTATATTGAATAGTTTATTAATCAACTTATTATCATTAGCTATCAATATGATATATATTCAAATTTGATAATATTTGAATATATTATAATCTTCATTGATTTATAATGTAATTATAATATTTATTATTATTTGTTTATTATTAAAATATGTGTCAAAATCAGGGATATTAAAAATGATATCATAACATTATTCTGGAGTATGATCATCTCATAATATTTCATTATAAAGTTATTATTGTTATTATGAATAATATCAATTTAGGAATAATTAAATAGGATTATTTATATTACATAATTAAATAAATATTGGTCTATATAGTTTATCATTATTATTCTTTTTTTGAGAAATCAATAAGAATATAGGAATTATTATAGTTTATCTAATTATAAGATTCTCTTTAGGAGGGGTCATGACATTACTTCTTCAAAAGACTAGAAAGATAAAGAATGATGTAGGAGAATCCTAGGTTACATTTCTATCATGCATGTTTGTTAAGTTTCTTAGTTTTTTCTAAGTTTCAATGACTTGAATTACCAATTTCTTGATTTTTTTTGAGTTTTTAGTTGCAACCAAGTTCCTTTGGTTGTCAAGTTCCTTTGTTTACCAAATTCATAGTTACTGCTGAGTTCCTTTGGTTTCCAAGTTTCTTTGGTTGCCGAGTTTATTTATTTATTGAGTTCCTTTGGTTGCTGAGTTCCTTTGGTTTCTAAGTTCATTGAGCTATAGCATTTTGTTCGGTCCTTTCTTTACCAAGTGATCTATATACGATTTCTAGTTGAAGCTGATCTTTGTATTTAATTTTGTGATAGGTATTTGCTAAGAGCTAACTTGTGACTTATTTTGGCATTTAATGTAAGGGTTTAATTATTTGGTATTTGTATCAGGTTGACTTGTAGTTGTGCGTGTATTTAAAGGGGTCTTGGGTAGATTTTTATCAAGAAGGTAGAGGAAAGTAGCATAGGAAGAGCATAAGAAAGCTTGGAATGTGAAGTTTGTCATTGTGTATCAAAGTTGAGTTGTAATGTTGGTCGTAACCCATAAGGCCTTATAGTTGGGCATGCATTTGATATTTTGATGAATCTATAAAGCATTTTTGTCTCTTCTATCTCCTTTAGTTGATGTTATTTGTGTTGTTGATGCAAGAGAATCATATGCTTGCTTGCAATCTTGCATCGTTGGAGGTATTTTTGATAAGTGTTGTGGACTCAATCACCAAAAAATGGTGCTCAGTCACTGAAGGGATTTATTTTGGCCAAGGAGATTGGCATACACTATATTCCTCAGCATGCACTATGGAACTTGACATGGTCTTGGAGCTTAGTAAGGTCTTAGAGCTCGACATTGTCTATGGGGCTTAGCAATGCTTATGAATTTACTAGTGCTCAGCTTGGTCTTCCTGATGCTCAACATGGTCTTGGTTTCTATTCATGCCAAGTTGTCTATAAACTAACTTTTGGAATTGAATTTGTGTAGGGGTATTTAGTTTGTGTTGTATTTGACTTGTGGCTCAATGTATATTTAATATAAGGGATTTAATTTAGTTTGTAATGAACTAGGCTAACTTGTGGCTTAGTTAGGTATAAGTAGGGTATCTTGTGGAGTATTTAGGCATGATGATTGTGATAGGGAATCTATCTTGAAGAAGAGGATGCAAATTGTGAAGAGCTAGTAGTTGTAATTTAGGATCTAGAGGATTCCTTGGTAGGCCTAAGGGTACAAATGTGGATTCTTCCTAGTGTTCATATCTAGTTGTGGATCTGGACTAGCTAGGTTTGTAATTGTAAGTTGGATCTTGTGGGATTTTTTAGAACTGATATTGTAATTGATGTTTGTATTTAACCCTAACTCAGAAGGCCGCATAGCTGGCTATATTACATTTAATTAGTTATATCTATGAATAAAGAGTTATGATTTGGTATAAGATCTAACATTCTTCTTGCTTTTTGTGTTTTTGCTACGTGGTTATTTGTTGAGGGTTTGGACATCTCCTTTTGGGATTCTCCTACCTTGCACTATGTCAAGTGGTATTAGAGAGAAGGTTTTCCTAAGTGTGTGGATAGATCAACAAAGTTGTGGTAGTTTGCACTAGGATCTTGGGTTGGAGAAGGTTGTTCTTGTGGAGATAATTGATCTTCTGGATTGGTGGATCTATTGTTTAGTGTTTACAAATTTTTTGGAAGATGCCTCCAAGAAGATTGGACCCTAGGGAAATTGAGAATCTTAGTGATGTTATGGAGGAAAGGATCTCAAAGAAGATTACAAAAGATTTTAGATCTCAGATTGCATTGATGAGGAGTGACATGATTATCGAAATTGTGAGTACTTTAGGTGGTGTACCTAGGCATGTAGATACTGAAGGTAGTTATAAGGAAGTTACTTGTGAGGCCTCACCTGATCTTCCCTAGAATAGATGACATATCTACATTATGATACTTCTAATTTGATGTTTTGATACACTTTTGATTATAGGGTTATGTTATTTTAATATCTATATTTTGATGATCCACACTTATGTCTGCACATTAGGACCTAAATGATATATTTAATGATTTCATTCATTTTCTAATATTTTGCAATTACTTTGATAGAAACAGAATTATAAAAATGCTCATAACATGAAATTGTAATTTTTAAGTGGAAATTAGAGTTAAAGGATAGATTGTGATATGCATTAGGACCTAATCCACATGCCTAGCTACTCAATATTTGTGGATTCAATATTTTTTCAGTATGATAGAAAATAGATTATGAAGTTATTTTGAATATTAATTTTATCATGTTGAGTAAATTTTAATGTTGATAAGTAGAATTTAACATTTTAATATTTTGAATGTTTTATGTGAAAATGATTTGAAAAAGTAAGCTAATTGGAAATGATGAAGTATGAGACCCAACTGTTGAATGTGATAATTATTTATTACACATATTTACATATTTCTTATATTATTTTCTTTGAGTATTGATGTTCGATTTTAGTGTGCAAGAATTTAACCATGGGGTTTAATGGGGAACCAAGGTTCAAGCCCATGTGAACATGACATAGCCAAGGAAAATCTTTGGAAGATTCAAATCCTCATTGTGATGTATTTATTTTGTAAATGTAAGATTTTATGTGTAGTAAATTTAAATTCATGAATACATTAGAGACATGTCATTATGAATTGTGATGCATTTTAATGTGTCACATGAAACTTTTGTTTTCCATGTGGAGAAGTAACCTAACCTAAACCTAACCCTAGTGTAGTACCCAAGTTAACCTCATATGGAGAAATGTTATGAGAAGTCTCCATCAAGGGAAATTTGAATTCTAACTTCCTATTAACTTATATAGATAAAAAAGTGATCATAGGGGGTTACTCTGGTGCAAAATAAGTGCTCGCATGATAGTAGTATGGGTTCAGGGTCTAAATTTAACCTTTAATGGACCTAGATTATTTTAGAGACCCTCCTAACAAGTCACTTTCATAGAATTTTGAATTATAAGAGGTCACATTTTTTCTCCCACTTGGTCAATATTACAATTTTAGAAAGGGGCAAGGATGTAAGAAAAGGGAGGCTTCTTGTTTGGGCTATTTTTAGCTAAGTGAGAAGTTAGACACTTTTTATAGGGCTTAGGGGGGAATTAGTGGGTTGTCTACCCACTATCTAATTTTAGAGACTCTTAGGGTTTGGAAGCTTGGAGGGGGTTCTTCTACAACCTTTCATAGCCATTTTCCAAAAGGATTCAAGGTTGTTGTTTCTTGCCATGTAGTTATGTTCTTCTATTTTTAAGTTGAATCATGGTATTGCATTCATGAGCATGTAGGAAGTGACTTGTGAGAATTTGATTGTAAGAAAAATATGTGGTATCATCTTGTATCAAGTTGTGTTATTTTGTGATGATCATGAAGTTTGTATTCTCATTATTTTCTTGCTTTGTTTTTTCATAATTTTGTGCATGAGTGTTGTTATGGGTGTGAGGACTTCATTCACCCATTGAGAAGGGAAGAGAAGTCTTTGGTGAAGGGGTTAGTTGGGCTTGAAATATTTAGTTGAGAACCTTGGAGTATGGGCTCCATTATATGACACAGTCATTCATATTTTTCATTGGGGACGATAAGGGAAGTATGGTGTGGAAAGGAATTTTATGGAGTATGGGTTCCAAGGAAGATATAGCTAAAGGTAGTGTGTTTGGAGGATGATTGTAAAAGCCCCAAAAAGGCATAAATTGTACAGTTTGTGAAAGCCTATAATGGGCAGCTCTGATACCACTATAATGAGCACCCCACTGGATGACAGAACTTATGGCTCTGATACCACTATAATGGGCACCTACAGTTATAACTTCATAAAACACTTTGCAAATAAGCTTTGATACCACTTTCTAGATAACCCTAGAAATGACTTTGATACCACTGTAATGGGCGCCCTAGAAATGCCCAAGAACTAAACCAATTCTTGAAAGTGATTTAAATTTCTTTGCATAGGTTTCAATCCACACAACATGAGCAAGAAGGAATTTATGCAAATTGAAGATTGGTCTGCTACTGAAATAATATTAGTTCTCACAATGATAAAGTCAAGTACATAGCAATGTATTCCAAAGCCCAAACCCCAAGGGAATAACATCTAGAATGTTACAAGAGAGGATGAATGTCCTCTAATGCCAAGAAAGATATGTGACTCACACATCCAAGCTCTTATCAAATGCAATTCACAATCATACCATGCTAAACAATGAGACTCTCACCCCTATTTATCCTTTTCCTTCACCCTTCTAGAAGGAACTAAAACATTAATTAATTGCATTTACTTGAGTCTTCCCCCTTCCAATAATTAATGCATTCTCTAGAAACTCCTCCCTAACAATATAGTAATTGATTGTGCTTCTAGAAAATTAAATTACTAGAGGTTTCCCCCTTTCCAATTAATACACAATCTAGAAGCTTCCCCCTTGTAATACAATAATTAATTATATTAATTAAAATTTAAAGTCACCTTTTAATTTTTAATTTATTTAATGATTTTATAAGAAATTAATTTAATTTCCTCTTATGCTCCACTTAACATTTGGAGAACGTGAAGGCTAAAAGATGAGGTCATTATAGAGCCCCAAAAGGGCATGAAAATTGTTTATTGTAGATCTTTTTAATATCGAAAGTCTCCTATTTGAAAAGCACAACTTCATCCTATTTTCATGGTTCCATTAGTGAACCATTGTGAAATATCCTTGGGATGGAATTGTCCAAGTGATGTAATTTGATGTGTGTGCATTGTAAGAAAGGAATGAAACATAGTTTGAGCCTTGTTCCCCTAGGTTGGTGGTGGTCTCTTTGTAGGCCTATGGTTGGGTGGAGACTACCCATAGTCCTTGTTGTTTTTTTTGTAGATCTTGGGCTCAAGAGAGCAACAAAGAGAGCTTGGAATGATCATCTTATGGATATTTATTGAAGAGAAAAATTGTCAATGTGCATTGTGCTTGTAATGGAGAATTCTCCATCTTGTTCATGTTGTTTTGATACATTATTTCATGGTAGAAAGGAAGGAATTGTTAAGGAATTATATGTAATTGTGCCAATTTTTTAATTGGTATGCATTTGGATGTAATGAGGTTGCAAGTTGAAACTTTATTGTAGATAAAGTTCAAAATGTTTCATGGAATCATTTTAGGCAACTATTAAATAGTAGATAATGTCCAATGAAATTCATAGGAATATGTTTTGGGGTATGCGCAATTAAGTTATAAAATGGGATGAGAAGATTGCACTCATACCATGGATAACAATGTATATGATTTTAATAGTGTAACTAGTTCAATATGCAAAGTTTCATTTGTAGAAAGGGAAGAATGAATTAGTAGATTTCATAATTGATCTTGTTCAAATGAAATATGGAAATTCGATGGAATGAAGCAAGTGGATTGTATGAAAAAAATTATTTAATTTTCAAGTTGCATACATTTCTATGAATTCAAGTGCGTTTAAAAGATTTATCATTTTAGACATATTCATTATGATATGGATATAAGAAATTAGGTTATTATCAAATTAATATCTACACACAAACGCGCACACGCACACACACACACACACACACACACACACACACACACACACACACACACACACACACACACACACACACACACACACACACACACACACACACACACACACACACACACACAATGTCTTACTAGTTGAATACGGAAGATCAAACCAAGTAGAAAATATAGTACCAAAAGAAAATGCATAGAAAATAAATCTTTAGGTGTGTATTTTTTCCCTGGAATTTGTATGGGAAGTGGAAAAATATTCCACTCCCTATTATAGAGAATTAAAATAATCCCTTTCATCTAGTAGACAAAATAATAATAAAATCATATTAATTAATGATATTAAGAAACATCATATAATAGGGATGAGGATAGATCATGGGATCATGTGACCTGATGGAAACACCATCACCCTCAAGGCATAGAGGAAATCACATGAGAGTAATAAAGAAGGGGTGCACACATATAAAGGAATGTGGAAGGTGGAAGTGGACCCCACCTTCCCAAATGGTCCTACCAAACCATGCCTTCTTACAGTGAAGCGCATGTCTCAAGGGATGTACAACTAGCATACTGCCCACCTCCATGTTGGTAGTAGGGAGATCTTAGGTCACATGGAGTGTGGGAAGGGAGAGGTATGAATAGTAGAGGTTGACTTGGAGGACCCACATGACATGAGATTAAGGCTTAGGAAATAGTGGATGTCAAATAGTATGTAAGATAGAGGTAGTCAGTAAGTAATATTATTAGTACGCATGTGTTGTGGTATAGCTAGTGTTAGGATTAGGATAATAGTGTGTTATTCATAATATATGAATTTAAAATAGAAAGGGAATTAATAAAGTTATGGGGTAGGTATGAGGAGGGGGGGGGGGCACACTATGGGGTATGTGATTGAGATAATAATCATAGGAAATAACAATATACGTATTGTGGTGTTATAATAGTAATAAGATAGTTTGGGTAGTATGTGGTATTAGGAAATTTGATGATTAGTTAGTATAATAGTTAGGTTTAAATATGAAATTAGTTCATGAGTAATGTTTAATAAGGAAAAGTAAGGAATGCAGAATGTTGCTTAGTTGATATAAGTAGGATTTTATTTATTGATTAAGTTGTTAGTATTTAAGTAATGGTGATTAGTTAGTAGGATTTTATTTATTGGTTAAGTTGTTAGCTATTAGAGTTGTTAATTTATTTAATTGGTAGGTTAACTCATCTATGTGACTTTAGTAGTGTTATTGTTAAAGTGATATAAGTAATTTTTAAAGAGTAAAAGAAGTAGTATAACAATGTAGTTAAATTGGTTGGCATGTAACTAGTTATAATTTAGAGGTATGTTAGTAAGATAGCTTTTACTACAATATGAAAATTAGTTGTAGTATAATTTGTGAATTTTATTTTGTAACAAAATTATGATTAAAGAGTATTCCTATGATTCTACATGAGTTTATTTGATAATTTAAGCTTAATTTCAACAAAAGAGTTTATTGTTAGTTTAAATAAAGATTTTAATCTAGTTGGATTAAATATTTTATACATAGTCCATTTCTTAAGAATGATTAGTTTTATTATATGTGTTTAGTAAAGGGAAGAATTTAGTGCTTGACTTTATGGAGAATGTTAGGCTATTCATGAAACTACACAGTAGTTGCATTTTATTTTTACTACTATCTTCATATAGGGCCTCGATATATAGGGGATATGACACTAAAAAACAATCCATTGAGAAACCATCATGTTGCATAATTAAATTTGTAAGTGTGAAGATGTAATTACTCTCTATATAGGCATAATTAGATATTTGAGGTAATTGATAGTTGGTTTTATTAATTCAACCATTTAGTTCCCACTTATGATCATAAACTTGACATAAGATTAAATGGAATATGTTGAGCCACCCATTCTTTGGTACACATATCAATTTTCCATATTTACATTACTATACAAAGGTCTCTTTTAAATATCGATTGTAAATCCTAATAGTATTTCAAGCGAAAGTATTAGACAAACCTATTTTCCTACCATTCAATATAAATTAGTGTGACATAAAATTGGATGTTAATGGATGCTAGCCTTGGAAACATGTTCCTTGGTAACTAGGACATTGATCATTACTGAGATATTTAAAAAATAAAATAATAATAATTTTAAAAAATTGTAGTTGTGTTTTTTCCTATAAATTTTGGGCATGACATTGCTAAATTCTTTGAAGTTGTTGGATCTAGTGGTGAGAACATAATTGATCATGTGGATAGACCTATTCAAACTAAGGATGGTCAGTTTGCTAGACCTGGATCTCACTTGAAGCTAAAGCATAAGAATGAGGTTTCTAATTTCTCAAGTAATTTGACTCCTAAAGACCTAATTAATTGGATTGGTGAATGGGAAGGCTACTTTGGGTTAGAGGATATTGAGGATCCACTCAGAGTGAGGTTGGTGCAAACTAAGATGAAAGGACATGTTTCTCTTTGGTGGAAATAATTGCAAAGAGATAGAGAAGAAGAAGGTGAAATGAAGATCACTAGATAGAGGTTTATGGTGACTAAGTTAAATCCTAAGTTCATCCTTGCTAATAATTAACTTGAGTTGTTTAAGAGGTTGTAGAATCTCAAGTAGAAAGATAGGACTATGAAATATTATATTGAGGAATTCTACAAGTTGACTATTTGGTCTGGTCATAGAGATTTTTCAAAGGAAAAGTTATCTTAGTACATTAATGGTTTGAAATTCAATATTGGTATATTGAATATTTATTTAGTTGAGGATGCTTATCAGTATGCCCTGAAGGAAGAGGATAAGTTGAAGAGGAAAAGTCAAGGTAATGCTAGAGAGAAGGAGAAGTAGGATAGCTTAACACAATCTAAACTAAGTCTTGAAGGTGAACCAAAACCTATTGATCAGAAAAGGAGGATAGGTGGAGGTGGGTTTAGAGGTATTTGTTTCAGATGTGGTCAAGAAGAGCATAGATATTTTGAATGTATGCATGGTATGGACTTGCATTTGTGAATGAGGCTATAGTCTAGGATAGTCAACCTAAGCAAGCAAAGAGTTTGTTGGGTCAACAAGTAATGGTTGGTCAGAGGACATTGGATTCTTGTCAAAAGAATAGTTTGTTTAGGATTCATTGTAAGTTTAGTGGTAAAGTCTACAAAGTGATTGTGGATAGTGGTAGTATGGATAAAATTGTTGCTAAGGAGATGGTTTAGAAAATTGGTTTGAAGAGGGTGAGACAACCTTATCCTTATAGGATTGGTTGGTTGCAAGGTGAGCATGCTTTGGAAGTAAGGGAACAATGCCTTGTTGATTTCCAAATTGGGCAGTTTAAGGATCAAGTATTGTGTGATATTATGAACATGAATAGTTGTCATGTGTTTCTTGGTAGACCTTTGCAACATGATTTTAGAATATGCATGATTGTGTCAAGGATGTGTTTACTATTGAGAAATGTGGCAGGAACTTTCCCCTAATTCCTTTACAAAATGAAGAGCTCAATAGAAGAAACTTGAGTATTGGTAGCCAAGTCAACTTAGAATATTTTGAGAAGGTTAGAGATTAGTATGGAAAGAAGGCCCGCGGAACACTAAAGATGGACATGAAGAACATGGGAAAGAGTGTACAAGTTGTGGACTTGGAAGATATGTATGTGAAGAACCAATTTGAGATTTATGTGTTGAATCCAAAAAGATGTTCTTCCATCTACTAAGAACATCTTTTCAAACTTAGGTTTTTTGATGTAGGAGCATCCTAGGCTTTCTTACAATCTTACATCGTTGGAGGTATTTTGGCTAGGTGTTGTGGACTTGGTCACCAAATAGTGGTGCTTGATTACTAAAGGGTTTGGTTTTGGCTGAGGATCTTGACATACACTTGGTAGTACATTTCCCATTTTTTTTTACCAAAGCCCATATTGGCCTATGATTTCTTTTCTTTTTTGTTTTTATGCCTGTATTGGTCAAAATTATGACCAAATCGGGTTCATAATGACGAAAAAGAAAATTGTATTCATCATTTTGTCATTTGGAAATTTTGTTTGGTGGGTTTTTTTTGGCAATGAGAGTTTGTTGTTTAGTCTATGCTTGGACTGTATAGGAACAATTTCTTGGCATAACAAGACCCAAAGGTAAATTCCCATTGCTCAAAGCTAATGAATGTTTATAGGTTGGAATGATATATATGTAGCATTTTCATTTCACAAAACTACATAAATTTTGCATAGAAAAAATGTATGCAAAAATATTTAGGGTTGAAGCAATTATTTATCCCCCTGGTGAGTATGAGATTTAAATTAGATATTGTTGTGGATTGGGATATTTGGTACGGCTGCTACAAGCACAAGAGGAGGCTCCATATCAGCTATGTTGTGTCCATGTAACCAATCATGTATTTGGACTTGCTAACCTTTTTTGTAGGCTTATGCATTGTAACATGTTCTTTTTGGGTTTACATGGCTCATTTGTTAGTGTATTGAGTATATGCTCTTGGTAGATTCTAAATGCTTGTAATATATGAGTCTATTATCATGTTTTTGAGTTTAGTAGGTATCTACTTGTAACTATGATATCTAACATATATTTTAGAATTACTAAAGAGAATAAGAAAAATGCCCTCCTCTTCAGTCTTAGGAACATGGTGAACTTAGGCATTGCATGATTGAATCCTTCCATAGAAACTTTCCATAGATCTAAGCTTATGCATCACAACTTTTTCTCTTTAGGTGTCCATGGCTCTTTGTCATTGTATCACTATATTGTGTATATTCTATTGGTAGATTTTGAATGCCTATAATGTATAATATTATCATGTTTTATAGTTTAGAAGGTATCTGCTTGTTACTATGATATTTAACATAGATTTTAGAATTGCTAAAGAGAATAAGAAAAATGAAAACCTCTTTATGTTGGAAATACAAAAGGGAAATGTATACTTCGGGGGGGGGGGGGAGTGTGAATCAGAAGTACTAGTCTCTAACCAATAAAACTTTTAACTTTAAAACAATGCATGCATTAATGTATTGAAATAACATGTAAAGTAAATGCATCTAGATAAACAATTGACACTAGATATAATTACCTAGAAACCCTCCAATGACAAGGTAAAAATGGGGTGGGGATGACACTAACAATTCTTCACTACTGTAGCAATAAAGTTCACCTATTAAGGTTACATAGTTTGACCATTTTCATCATCTGCCCTATTAAAGGCTTACAAAGGATTGTTACATCTTACCCTATTAAATTATTTTACCACCCTATTAGAAGCGTGTCTGGTTAAAGGACTTTAAAAAACTCACTTGGAATGTCACCCTATTAAAGGATTTTGCAATGATTGTTAAATCAACCTTACTCCAAAGGATTTTACCCTACTGATACAGTTGTTAGAAAGTAATAGTAGAATGTTTGAACTAATAACTTACAACTTTTCCTTGCTGATTTCAAATTGCAATTTTGTCAATCTTGATCCTCTTGTTCTGTTATATCAATGTTGTATAGCTTCTCCTCTATTCTAAAAATAGATTCTACAATTCTTTTAGACTTCTAAGTCACCTTGAATGTTTTATGATAAATTCACCCCTTTCACATCCTTCAATTCTTTGCTCACATCACTTCCTCACATACGCATACATACACATTGAAATATGGGGCTTCATCTCCCTTTAAAAAGACTTTGGTGGCTTGGGGTTAGGTATGAATCTATGACTGAGATTCATTCATTTTCTCACTTAATTTCTTCCATTTTTCTGATTGGTTTCATGTTAATCGCATAGGGAATCTAAATAGATTAAATCTTATCTTCAAAGCTTCGAGATCTATCCATAAGTTTGCTCAAAAATGGCTTACATAGTTATTTGTGCCATTATAAACAACTAGGTCCATTCTATGCTACTCGACACTTGATAATATTGATGCTTGACACTTATTGTAATTCTATCTTGCTTGGCTTGGCACTTGAACTTGCTCAACATCAACTATTCATTTGCCAATAATTGTTTACATGGCACATGAGTGACTCGGTGCTCATTGCAACTTGACATCTATACATATTATACTCAGCATGTGTTACTAGCTTGACATGAACTTAGTAAATATCTTAAGTGTGTTGACACTCAATTGTTAAAACCAATCTGAGATCAACAATCTCCCCCTTTGACATGAGTGTCAAAAATAGTTAATTGTACATAAAAAATATAATTTCCTTGAGTATAATATATACATAGTTCATCATATATACACAAGACTTCAAAATTCTAAAAAATTTGTAATAGACCCATATACCTCAAAAATTTCTCAAAAATTTTGTCTAACTTTCCTTGAGTTAATATGCCCATTTTGTGTCCAAAATTTCTTCTCTTCTTTGAGTAGATTTGCTTCATGCTGATACTCTTTATATTCAAATTACTAACACTCTATTTCTATCTAATATACTCTATTTTTGCTAGTTGCTCCCCCTTTGCTTGTTCTCCCCCTTTTTTGGGTTTTTTTAAATTTATTATCTCCTTTAATATTTGTCTCCTTCTTGATTTGGTAACATCTCCCTCTTTTTGACACTGATGTCAAAGGGTTTGTACAGTGATTGTGTATTTGTCCAAAAAGTTCTTATGGATTTCCATTATGATCTTCAAAGTAGCATCCCAGTTGTCTAATGCAACATCTAAGGACTTGATCTAGATGGTTGTCTCTGCTACAAGATGAACTAGTTTGTCCAATGTTGAAAGATTGTGATCCTTCTTTAACATTATTTCTACATATGCTAGTTCTTTTTGGAGTATTTCCATATGAGGGATAAGGGAGGCTTGTATAGTAATCAACTTGGCTCTAATTTTAATCGCTTTTACTATTAACATAGCTAGTTGATTTTTTGTATGAAGCACTGAATGAAAGTGCTTCTCACTTTGAACTATATTTTGGGGTAGTTGCATACCTAAAATATTCAAGTTTCTTTCCAGACTCAAAATTTTGTGGCTCATTTTTTGTGTGAAGAATGTGGGATCACACAATTTTGTGTACAATGAGAATATGTTTTCAAGTACTTTCTTCACTTTTTCAATTTTGTTAGCCAATTAAATTTATGATAGTGCTATTCCACTAGATATCTTCTTTTTGACTTTCCCTTGAAATTTATTTTTAGACCATTCCATTAGTTTAACATTAGTATCCTAGTATTCATATGTCACCTATTCAACAATTTTTGATAGTTGTTCTAATATAGGTTTAGATTCATTAGGTGTTTGCAAGATAAAAGCATATGGAAAGATGTCTTTGATCTATTGAAGTGCTTGCCTTTGTTTATACTCTTTTCTGAGTAGTTCTTGATTCTTCTTTCTTTCCAATGCTTCTTGCATGATATTGATATGCTCTAATGTCATTGTTGCATAATCATATTTTGGTATCACTATGTCTTCATCACCATAGTGAAATACCTTAGCAACCATTGTTGAGCTAGATCCTAGTGCTAAAATATGCAATGGTATTGCATCAGTGCTCAGCCTCTGATGAACTTTAGTAGCAGTGCTAGATTTTGGTAAGTTTACCAATGTTTGTATGGATTCTTGCTCCTTCTCCTTGGGTATGTCCTTTTCTTCATCAAATCTACCTTGATCAATTATAATCAATTTTGGTGCACCTTATGTTTGTGTAGTAGAAACAGAAACATCTTTTTGTTCTACTTGTTCTTTTGTAGGCTCCTTTATTTTTGCAGTCTAAGTTGTATCAACTACATCAACTTTTTTAGTAGTGTCAACCTTTGTAGATTTATCCTCTATTTTTATTAATGGTTGAGCACTACTAGTTACAGGGATGGTAGTAGGTGGTTCTTGTTTGTTCACCTTGTCCCTTCTTATGTCAGCTACTACTTTTTGAAGTTCATCTATGCTGACCAATATAGGATTTTCACATAACCTTGCTTGTAATGTTGATTGGTCAAGTATCTTTTTCAAATCCTCTACAATTAATGGATTGATGTTCTAAGGTGATTTATCAAAAAAATCTTTTACATTATGGTCTCTGTAGTTGTGTTTGTGTCATGTGGAGGGCTTATGGCTGGCAATTGTGAGTCTTCCACACTCTATTCTACTTTTTACTCATTAGTTGTTGCCATCTCATCTTTCTTTTGTTGTGTCTCCTCCATAGTAGTGTCTTCTTTCTCTTTTGCTATTTCTTCTTCTTTTTTCTCACCTTCTTCCTCATTATTAATGATGGGCCACACCACCCGTACCAACTCACAACCAAGAATGCAATAATATGGAGACAAGAGAGATGACAAAATGCTTCATAAAACTTCCATTAATACTTGAAATTTATTAGAATATTCTCCAAATGGAAAAACTCCAAATTCTTACAATATAAGAGAGATTGCTCGCTAAGAGCTTGTACAAGAAATTACATCCGAAGAGCTTCTACTTGAAGAGCTTGTCTTGAAGAGCTTCTATTTCTCCAACTTCCATTAGAAGAGCTTCCATTTCTTGAACTTTTCTTTAGAAGAGCTTCCATTTCTTGAACTTCCTTTAGAAGAGCTTCCATTTCTTGAACTTTTTTTACAAATGATAATAGGCCTTTCTTAAATAGGCACTTACCACCCAAGGCATGATTTATCCACAACATTCTAGAATCTCCACAACCTTCTACAATATCTACAACCTTCTAGAATTTCCACCTAAATACAACTAAGCACCACTATGTGGCCCAATTAGAAAATTACATTTCTTTTGTGGATCACAACAAATATTAAATGCATGATGCCACCTACACACCTCAATTAATGGAATAACAACTATTTTTTTTTTTTTTCTATGCATGATGCCACCTACACACCTCAATTAATGGAATAACAACTATTTTTATTATTTTTCTATTTATACCACCCATGCACCTTGAAAATAGAGATTCCTCTTTTCTCCACTTTTCTTATTTCCTATTTTTAATTATTTTCCTTCCATTTTTGTCACTTTCTCTCTCCTCCACAATTTTATTTATTTATTTATTTTTTCTCCTTTTTTTTTCTCTTTTTTTTTTTCTAATAATTTAATTTTTCCATGCAAGATGCTCCTGCATCAGACTCCCCTAGTAGATAGAAAAGTGTGTCCCACACTTTGATGTCAAAAGAAAGATATAGAACCATCTTCATCTTCACCACAAGCTTCTACCTCAAAAGGGACAAGAAAACCAACATACAAATCTTCCACATTTTTTTTTGTTGCTGATGCATGATGCTCCTACATCCAACTCCCATGGTAGGAAAAATTTTGTGAATATGGATTCACAAAATGAAGTAGCCATTATTGAAAGTTTTTTTTTTTTTTTTCTCTTCCTCCAACACATAGCTGCAACAAGTATCTGGTGCCGATATATTTCCTTCTTTCTTCTTTTCCAACAACTGGCTAGAACAAGTGTCTGTTGCTGAAATTTCTCCTTTGCAATGAACTTTGTCCAAGTATAACTCTCATCCTCATCCAATCTTGTTAAATTAATCACACCTGTAATAAATCCAGCAATACTATACCAATCTTCCTTTGCATGCCATACATCACGAACAAGATCCTCATGCAAACCATCATCAATATCTTTTAAACTCATATCAAAGACAACATCTCGTGATTCATAAAAATTTACTTGTTTGAAATTCTCATCTTTGCTTGCCTCTTTCATGTTGTCAAAAATGCATGTAACTTCTTCACTTGCTTGATCTCCAAAAAAGGCACTATATGTTTCCTCCATTGCTACAATCTTCAAATCATCTTGATCTATTTCAGATTCATAAATCTTGCCATCTTCATGCTCTTCCTCTTCTCATTCATCTTCTTCAACTTCTAGTTTGCAAATAATTTTCTCTTCATCCACTGGATCATCTTCCTTTTCCACATCCAAGGAATTATCATCATCTCTTTTCTGGTAATGTGCTCTTTGTTTCCGCAACTCGGCTTATAATTCATTTACTTGCTTCTGCAAATCAACTAGCAATGATTGTTGATTTCTTGCTCTAAATTTCTTAAGTCGAGGAATCCTCAGAATCCATCCAATCACAAAAGTCATCTTCTTCTTTCTCTTCTCCAAAATCAAGTCTTCAGAAGAAAAATCTTGTCCAAAATAAGAACCTCGTGCAAATTGCCTCATAGTTGGCGATTTGTCTACACAATCAAGAACTTCTGGACAAACTTCAACCAACCCAAGGGCCTGGTGCAAACTGCCTCACGTTCAGTGATCTGTCCGCACGCTCAGGAACTCCTGCTCTGATACCACTGATGACGGGCCACACCACCCGTACCAACTCACAACCAAGAATGCAATAATATGGAGACAAGAGAGATGACAAAATGCTTCATAAAACTTCCATTAATACTTGAAATTCATTAGAATATTCTCCAAATGGAAAAACTCCAAATTCTTACAATATAAGAGAGATTTCTCACTAAGAGCTTCTACAAGAAATTACATCCGAAGAGCTTCTACTTGAAGAGCTTGTCTTGAAGAGCTTCTATTTCTCCAACTTCCATTAGAAGAGCTTCCATTTCTTGAACTTTTCTTTAGAAGAGCTTCCATTTCTTGAACTTCCTTTAGAAGAGCTTCCATTTCTTGAACTTTTTTACAAATGATAATAGGCCTTTCTTAAATAGGCACTTACAACCCAAGGCATGATTCATCCACAACATTCTAGAATCCCCACAACCTTCTACAATATCTACAACCTTCTAGAATTTCCACCTAAATATAACTAAGCACCACTATGTGGCCCAATTAGAAAATTACATTTCTTTTGTGGATCACAACAAATATTAAATGCATGATGCCACCTACACACCTCAATTAATGGAATAACAACTATTTTTATTTGTTTTCTATGCATGATGCCACTTACACACCTCAATTAATGGAATAACAACTATTTTTATTATTTTTCTATTTATGCCACCCATGCACCTTGAAAATAGAGATTCCTCTTTTCTCCACTTTTCTTATTTCCTATTTTTAATTATTTTCCTTCCATTTTCGTTACTTTCTCTCTCCTCCACAATTTTTATTTATTTATTTATTTTTTCTCCCTTTTTTTTTCCTCTTTTTTTTCTCTAATAATTTAATTTTTCCATGCAAGATGCTCCTGCATCAATTATTTTTTCCCTCAAAGGGACCTACTTTTCCTTCTTTTATAGTTTTCAAACTATATATTAATCTCCACGTTTGTGTGGATTTCTTCACAACCTCCTCAATTTTTTTCTATAAAATGTTGAATGCCCTATACTTTGGTGCACATCTACTACCATATTTCTTATTTGTCTTAGTTATTTTTCCTTTTGATAACTCTAGCATCACTTGTGCTAATGTAGATTCTCTTATTTCTTTTTACATGTTTAGGAAATAGTGTCATTTATTGTCAAAAATTGTATAAAAATCTTTTAGCATCGTGTTATCAAATTCAAGAGGAGTGTTCTTGAATTTTGCCATCATGGCATATATAGACTCTTTAATCATGTTCTGGTCTTCTCTACTAAGTTCACCAAATCCAATGTTTTTCAAACCTATCAAATTTGTATTACTCCTAATATTATTAGAAATATTTTCAAGATTTGATTTGGAAGCATGAATACCATTCTAAATTGGCTTGTGTCCTCTAACTCTGTCTTCTCATCATTTGTCTCTAGTTGTGCTACATATTTTCTTCTTAGTTTCTTCTACATAGGACCAGTCTACTCAATAGCCTTAGTTTTCTCTTTGGCTTGCTCATTATTCTTTTGAGTAGTTGCCCTTGTAGTGGCTCTTGTTGCTGGAGTTGTAGGCTTTGTTGCACTAGGTTTTGCAATCTTCTTTGCCTTTGGTTGTGCAATAGGATGTGTCTTGGATTTTCTTTTATTTTCTTGTGGTTTTTCTAGTGCTTCCTTGGCAACATCTCCCTCATCACCTTCTTCTTCTTCCTAATCCTCACCCATTCCTTGGGTCAAAGGAAGAGGTTCTTGACCTAGTACCTCTTCTTCATCTTCTTCTTCATCATCTTCTCCATCATTATCTTCTACTCTCCAAACTTAGCTTTTAGTTTCTTCACCATTTTATATTTCTTCTTCAAAGTTGAGGCTATTTTTAATTCCACCTCTATTTTTGACTTAATGACATCATAATTACCAAAAAAATTGGTAGTCTGATCAACTTCTTTAGCAAGAAGTGTAGTGATAGTAGCTGAAGCTTCATCAATATTTATTTGGTATCCTAGAGGCCTTAACCATCTAACTCTAGGTAATGCGGTTTGGATGAAAGTGTAGTCAACATCTACAAGAAAGAAAATATCATTGTAATGTTGCTCTACTAGAGAAACAAGAATTATTAACCTTTATTTCATGGACTGCTTGAAATCTTTAAAATAGCTAGTCATTACTGACTCAAAATTCTCTCCCATTTGCTCAATATACTCATTGATTTGTAAAGCAACTAACCTATTGGTCTTCCATCCTACTCTACAAAATATGGGAATTCATTTTGTACATAGAAAAATATGCATATCAGTATTGAATCAAACTTACATTAAGCACTTTTTGACTTCCTTATTGCTCCTAGGTTCTCCATTATCTGCTACAATTGGAGTTCTGGAAGATCATAGGTATGATCTTTCTTGACAATTTTATAGCCTACATCAGCTACTATACATGGAACATTGTTCATTTTCTTTACTAATAAAATTTATGTGAAATGAAGCTAATAGAAATTTCAAGAAATGGATTTGTAATAGTGTCAATTGTCATTCCTCACTTGTTCCACTTAGCTCCTATATTTTTCTCAATTAGCTCTTTTGAATCACTTGTCAATGTCTTGGGCCAATCTAGGGTTGGGTATCCAATAACCCTATGTACAATTCTTATTGAAATTTTGATGATTTGACCATCTAGAAATAGAAATCTATCATGTATTCTACTTAGAAGAATTTTGATCCATTCAATTTTGAAGATTGTTGGAAAATCTAGGGCATGGGTTAAGCCCTTCCTCTCTACAATTTTATATTCCTCCTTCAACACTCTATTTTCACATAATTTTTCATATTCTTGTCTAATTTCCATGTCTCCAATGTCTCTTACCTTGCATTTATAACATTTCCTTACATCTTGGACCATGATAACCTTAAGCAAAATGATAGATAATGTGCATGTTGTGTCATTCTTATATGCAACTCCTAGTATGGCCCTGAAATCTGGTTGTTTGACCTCATTGCTAACTAATTGAACTTCAAACGATTTCTTCTCCTTTACATTATTTGAACTTGAGGCCATTATGCTAACTAGGGTTTTAACAAATATGTAAATTGCATAGCTCGGTAGGTGAAGAATACATTTTGGAATTGATGAACTCACACTCAATCTTCACTATGATATGTGCAAATGTTTTGATCTTGCTTGTAAATTTATTCTTTGCTCTACTCACTCTTGCTTTGTATTCATGATGACAAAAAATATGCGAAATTTTCCCTTATACCCTTTCAAAATATCCCATTTATTACATGGTACATGTATAGCTATAAACTTGGCTTCAATTCAATTTATGTTTCAAGAGTATTCATTGATTTTACCATCACTTGGTAGCTATAAGAATTAACCTTACTTGGCACCTATAGAAGTTTCCCTCACTTGATAGCTACTACTAACTCAACTTCAACTGACTTTGGCTGATAGCTTAGCACACACTAGTACTTTACTTGGCAATTGAAGAGGACTTTTCACACTCAACAGTAAGGTGAAAACTTAAAGATTTGACCTTGGATTTTCCTTATTATCTTGCATCTTTTTCATGCTAATATATCTCTTTTAGTACTAAATTCTTTTGGAACTAATGTATGATAAAACATTTTAAATATCAGTCCCACATACCTCTTTTTAGTTTGATGGGATGTGACCACTTGACCTATCAGGTGAAGTGATCCCTTCATTTGATGTGTTGCATCCATCTTTCTTCCTCCATGATTTTTTCATCTCTCCTCTGATGTGTTCAACATCTACCTTTTCTTTTCCTTTGTTGAACTATGAGTTGGGTTCCTTTGTCCTTGTTGGACAATGCATGCTAATATAACCAGTCTTCAAATAGCTAATGCAAGTAGTTTCACTCAACCATCTATTATAGTTACCACTGAAGTGTGTTCTTATGCAATTCTCAAGGATTTTTCCATATTCTTGACAATAATGATAGCTATGAATTGTATTGTAATCCTAGTCATAGAAGTTTTTGTAGCTTCTTCCCTTTGTTGGCTTGTTTAATGACCATGTGGAATTTTTACAATTATAGTAGTGTCCTTCAAATTTTGGTGCATGCATGGTTCTGGTTCTACATTCATGTGCCTAATGACCTTGCTTTTTGCACTTGTGACAATGAGTCATATTCTTTGGCTTAGCATTCTTATTCCTACAAATATTAGTTGTATGCCCTTTCTTACCAAAATGATAAAAAGTAGGTTTAGAATTCTTACCTTTATTATTTCTTTCCTTAGCAGCTGTGGATGATTCTCCTTCTTTAGTGCTTACGTAGCCCAATCTAGTTGTGTCTTTACTTGATCTTAGGGATTTTAGTAGTTGCACAAAGTACTTGATGGATTCATTTGTCTTGTTGAAACTTTCAGAAAACTCTTTTTCTCTTTTCAAGTCATTATGTAGTTGTTCATTCTAAAACTTCAATGTAGTTATCTCAAGGTCCTTGACATTCAACTCATGATGAGCATTCATTATTTTTCTTAAGGTGTCCAATTTCATGTTTGAGATCCTAGATAGCTTTGTTGACTTTTCTTCTAATCTATTTGTCAAAACTCTTTTGTCTTCTTCAATCATGACCTTGTCTTCTATAGCTTTCTTCTTTTGTTTAGTCACCTCACATAGCAGTATAGCTTGTGATTCTTGTTCCAACTTAAGATTTCAAATTTCCTCAGCTTGTGCTCTATTATTTTCCATGAGATCTAAAATTTCTAGATCAAATTCAAATTTTTTATCATTGGAAAATAACTTTTTGGTTCCAATCTCTTTGTATTGTGTATCATTTTTTCCCATATAAATCTCTACCCTTCTCTTTAGCAAACTTCTCAAGGCATCTCTGGCTTCATTCAATTGTTGTAGTATGAGATATATCTCAATCTCCCAATTTTCAATAGTCTTTCCCACTTATAAAATTCTATTTCATGATCTTTTCTCCAAGCCATAAGGCTTCTCCTAATGAGAACTTAGCTCTAGTACTAATTGTTGGAAATACAAATGGGAAATGTATACTTCTGAGAGGGGGGGGTGGGTGAATTAGAAGTACTAGTCTTTAACCAATAAAACTTTTAACTTTAAAAAATGCATGCATTAACATATTGAAATAACATGTAAAGTAAATGCATCCACATAAACACTTGACACCACTCATTATTACCCAAAAACCCTCCAATGAGAAGGTAAAACTAGGGTGGGGTTGACACCTACAATTCTTCACTACTATAGCAATAAAGTTCACCAATTAAGTTTACATAGTTTGGCCATTTTCATGATCAGCCCTATTAAAGGCTTACAAAGGATTGTTATATCCTACCCTATTAAAGGATTTTAACACCCTATTAGAAGTGTGCCTAGTTAAAGGACTTTAAAACACTCACTTGGAATGTCACCCTATTAAAGAATTTTATAATGACTGTTAAATCAACCTTAGTCCAAAGGATTTTACTATGCTAATATAGTTGTTAGAAAGTAATAGTAGAATGTTTGATCTAATAACTTGCAATGTTTCCTTGTTGATTTTAGATCACAATTTTACCCATCTTGATCCTCTTGATCTATTATATCAATGTTGTAAAGCTTCTCCTCTATTCTACAAACTGATTTTGTAATTCTTTCACACTTCTAAGTCACCTTGAACATTTTCTAATCAATTCACCCCTTTCACTTCCTTCAATTCTTTTCTTGCATTACTTCCTCACATACACACTAAATTATGGGGCTTCATCTCCCTCTAAAAAGACTTTCATGGGATAGGGTTAGGTATGACTCTACGATTGAGATTCATTCATTTTCCCACTTAATTACTTTCATTTTTATGATTGGTTGCATGTTTATTTTATAGGGAATCCAAATAGATTCGATCTTATCTTCAAAGCTTTGAGATCTATCCATAATTCATCTAAAAAATGGCTTACATATTTGTTTGTGTCATTACAAACAACTAAGTCCATTTAGTGTTACTTAGCACTTGATAATACTGATGCTCAACACTTACTACAATTCTATCTTGCTTGGCACTTGAACTTTCTTGGCATCAACTATTCACTCAATAATAACTGTTCACTTAGCACATGAGTGAATTAGCACTCATTGCAACTTGATATCTATACATATTATACTTGGCATGTGTTACTAGCTTGGTATGAACTTAGTAAATATCTTAGTGTGTTGACACTTTAGTGTTTGGAGCATGGTGAACCTAGGTATGATGTGATAGAATCCTCTCACTAAAACTTACTGTAGATCCTTTCCCATGCTAAATATTGCCAAGATGAGCATCATGAAGGTATGGCCTTTAGAGTATAGACATAATGTTGATTTGAAGCATGGTGTTACTATTGAATATATAGATTCCATTGGGAGGAATGATGAGGAATGAAAAGCTACACAAAAAATTTATAAATTCTATGATCTACTACCACTCAATGAATGAGTACACTCACCAATTGGCAGGAGAGAAGTTGAATGAATGTAATAGTTTAAATACACTAAGATTGTTTTACTCTTGAATAACTACGACATGTGTTCAAGAAATATAGATAAATGCAATATTGCTAAGGATAATCTTTTAGTTTGGTCCATTTAGCATCATCAGTAACCTCTAATACCTAGGTCACATCTCTAAGAACAATTTCTCTTGGCAGATAATATGGGTGAATTTGAGCGAGGTGACAAAATTTTTCTTTAAAAACTATATGTGTGGATATAAACATTAAGTAAAACATGTCCAATAATTTAATAGATATATTTTCCTATGAAGAAAGACCATGCTTGGCAATATGAACCTAGAACAAAATAACGAGACAATTTCTAGATTGTGGTCTTAGTTCTGAAGAAAATTTGATAAATATAATTGTCCATGAAAAAAGTGTAAGGGATTAAAGAATCGAAGAATTCTAATCATAACAGCCTAGAGTCATTGTAGGCAACATGGTCACATTGGAGGGGGGCATGATTTTCATCAATTGGTGAATGTGGATTTCTAACTAGAGGAACATGGAGGTGTGAATATCCAAGCTAAGGATAATACTCCCATGGAAGAAGATGATAATGTTCTAGAGGACATGATTGAAGAAGATGGTATTGGTGTAGCTAATCAAGATGCTCGTGATGATGGTACTAGTGCATCTAATAATGACTATGAAGATTGTCTTGAAATAGGTATACTTGAGAAGGAACATGAGCCCCTATACCAAGTCTCCTAAACAACTCCTCTATTTGCTATAGTGTTTTTGGTGAACTTGAAGATTATGAATGGTTTATCCAATGTACCAACATCATGTATGCTAAGGTATGCCATTTTTGTCATTTTCAATGTTAGCATACCATTACTATTCACTATATTAAAAATTCATATTTGTTGTTGTAGGTTGATGGTGATTTTTGTTACCACCATTAAACATTCTGCCTCATTTGTACCAAGAATTATCTACCATTATGAAACAAATTGGAATAAAGTATTCAAAAATACATGCATGTCCCAATGATCATATTCTATATCATAAATAACATGAATTTGCAATAGAATTCTCTGATTGTCATATTAATAGATATCAGTTAGATCAAATAACAAAAAAGGTGCCTCATAAGGTTCTTTGGTACATTCTCATTATTCCACATCTTGAATGATCATTCAAGTGCACTAGCTTGGCACAATTTATGGATTATTGTGCATGTAATAAAAGTCAAGATGACATTATGAAATTTTTTATAGATGGTTCTGCATTTAAAGAGATAGAAGAAACATGGCTACACTTTAAAGAAGAACATCATAATCTCAGGCTTGCATTGATAGGGGATGGTGCTAATCCATTTGGAGATATGTGATCTATTTACTCAGTGTGACCTTTTTTTTATTATTAAAAATAGCATTCCTCCTTGAATGTCTATAAAGAGGGAGTACACAATGTTGTTAATGATTATATCAGGTATTTTTTTCATTTAATGGTTATCTAAATTAATTTATAAATAGTGCATCAAAATGGTCATATTAATTACGTAATGTTTATGTTTATATAGTTACTAGGTAAGTACCAAGTTAAAGATATGAACATGTATATTGAGCCCCTTATTGACAAGTTGTTGAAGCTATGGAATGGAGTCACTATGTATGACATCTCTAGATCAATAGGATAAAGATAGTTTTAATTTCATGCAATGCTTGTATGGACAATACATGATGCCCTTGGGCTAACTCATTTTTGTGGTATATTATATTGTTAAGGTCACATATTTTTGGTTTGTTATAGTGCTTAAAAATTATTGTTTTATGATTAAGTTGTGCATAACAATTGTACATGATCTTTTAGGTCTTTAGACAAATAATTTTTTTGAATATCTATTTTGAGGTCTAAAGATGAAATCTCATTATTCAAGAAGTTTAGAAAACTAGGTGTCCCATGAGTTTAGGAACTTTCTCCACAATAATCATAAGTATCAAATTACTAAAAAATATATTTGTAATGGGAAAGAAGAGACAACATCAAGGCCACAAAGAATGAAACCTCATATATGAAAGTTAGAATATGATCGACAAAATCACCAAGGTAATGCCCATTTTTTGGTCCGAAGTTTGAAATTTATATTTTGATATTGTCTTTTATTTAGTAATGTTGTAATTGATGCTTGTGAAGGTTGTCAAGGCATCAATGACTAACTTCCTAGAGGAATAAAAATTTATTCTACTCAATTTAGTAGGCTATTGTACTACAAGGATCTCCCAATAATGCATTTTTTTTATGCTATGCATATTGGAAAAAAATTAACAAAGACACTATGAAAAATATTGGATGGAAGATGTGATAGAGAAAAAATTGCCAAAATTTGTAATGACATTTATGAATCCAATCATGCACTGAAATATTTCATTGAATCAAATATCAATAGAGGTTGCATAAATATGAGTGACCTTCCTTGGTTAGTAATGGAGCAACAAAGTGATGCATTAAAAGAAGTCATAATTTTTTTTTTTTTTTTTAAATCCAGCAAATTTTTCTTCAAATATAAGCAATCTTGTATCAAAGAAAGGTGATTTTAGGTCAGGGTTGAAAACACATGATTGGCATACCTTCATAAAGGTCTGATGCAGGAGCATCTTACATGGGAAAATTAAATTATTAGAAAAAAAAAAAAAAAAGAGGAAAGAAAAAAAAAAAAAAAAAAAAATTGTGGAGGAGAGAGAAAGTGACGAAAATTAGAGGAGAAATAATAAAAAAATAAAAAGGAGAAAAGAAAGGAAAAGGAGATTTCTATTTTCGAGGCGCATAGGTGGCATAAAAAGAAAAATAATAAAAATAGTTGTCATTCTATTAATCAATGTGTATAGGTGGCAATTTAGAAGTTTGTGGAAAGATCCTTAAATCATGTATTTAATATTTGTTGGGTGCTTAGTTGTATTTGGGTGGGAATTTAATATTTATTTAAAGGTAGTTGTATTTACCTTTTATCCCACATTGGTTGTGTTTGTAATGTCTTGGGTTAGAAGTGCCTATTTAAGAAAGTCCTATTATCATTTGTAATCAAGTTCAAGAAATGGAAGCTCTCAAGGTGTAGCTCTTCAAGTAGAAGTAGAAGTTTGAGAAATAGGAGTTCAAGAAATGGAAGCTCTTCTAATGGAAGTTGGAGAAATAGAAGCTCTTCAAGACAAGCTCTTCAAGTAGAAGCTCTTCGGATGTAATTTCTTGTAGAAGCTCTTAGCGAGCAATCTCTCTTATATTGTAAGAATTTGGAGTTTTTCCATTTGGAGAATATTCTAATGAATTTCAAGTATTAATGGAAGTTTTATGAAGCATTTTGTCATCTCTCTTGTCTCCATCTTATTGCATTTTTGGTTGTGAGTTGGTACGGGTGTTGTGGCCCATCATCAGTGGTATCAGAGCAGGAGTTCTTGAGTGTGCGGATAGATCGCCGAACGTGAGGCAGTTTGCACCAGGACCTTGAGTGGGTGAAGTTTGTCAAGAAGTTCTTGATTGTGTAGAAAGATCGCCGACTGTGAGGTAGTTTGCACGAGGTTCTTGTGTTGCATGAGATTTGTCTTCTAAAGACTTGATTATGGAGAAGAGAAAGAAGAAGATGAATTTTGTGATTGGATGGATTCTGAGGATTCCTCGACTTGAGAAATTTAGAGCAAGAAATCAACAATTATTGCTAGTTGATTTGCAGAAGCAAGTGAATGAATTAGAACCTGAGTTACGGAAACAAAGAGCATGTCACCAGAAAAGAGATGTTGATAATTCCTTGGATGTGGAAAAGAAAGATGATCTAGTGGAAGAGCAAGCGGATGAAGAGAAAATTATTTGCGAACCAGAAGTTGAAGAAGATGAAAGAGAAGAGGAAGAGCATGAAGATAACCAGATTTGTATGCCAAAAGTAGATGAAGGTGATTGGAAGACTAAAACAATGGAGTAAGAATATAGTGCCTTAGTTGGAGATCAAGCAAGTGAAGTAGTTACGTGCATTGTTGACGACATAAAAGAGGCAAGCAAAGATCAAGATGTCAAACAGGTAAATTCTTATGAATCATGGGATGTTGTCTTTGATATGAGTTTAAAAGATATTAATGATGGTTTGCATGAGGATCTTGTTTGTGATGTATGGTATGCAAAGGAAGATTGGTATGGTGTTGCTGGATTTATTACAGCTGTGATTAATTCAACAAGATTGGACGAGAATGAGAGTTATACTTGGATAGAGTTCATTGCGAAGGAGTATTTTCAGCAGCAAACAGTTGTTCCGACTAGGTGTTGGAAAAGAAGAAAGAAGGAAATATATCGACATCGGATACTTGTTCCAGCTATGTGTTGGAGGAAGAGGAAAAAAATCTATCAACAGTGGCTACTTCATTTTGTGAATCCATACTCACAAAATTTTTCCTACCATGGGAGTCGGATGCAGGAGCATCATGCATCAGCAAAAAAAAAAAATGTGGAAGATTTGCATGTTGGTTTTTTCTTGTCCCTATTGAGGTTGTAGCTTGTGGTGAAGATGAAGATGGTGGTATATCATTCTTTTGGCATCAAAGTGTGGGACACACTTTTCTATCTACCAAGGGAGTCTGATGCAGGAGCATCTTACATGGGAAAATTAAATTATTAGAAAAAAAAAAAAAAAAAAAAAAAAGAGGAAATAAAAAAAAAAAAAAAAAAAAAAATTGTGGAGGAGAGAGAAAGTGACGAAAATTAGAGGAGAAATAATAAAAAAATAAAAAGGAGAAAAAAAAGGAAAAGGAGATTTCTATTTTTGAGGCGCATATGTGGCGTAAAAAGAAAAATAATAAAAATAGTTGTCATTCCATTAATCAAGGTGTATAGGTGGCAATTTAGAAGTTTGTGGAAAGATCCTTAAATCATGTATTTAATATTTGTTGGGTGCTTAGTTGTATTTGGGTGGGAATTTAATATTTATTTAAAGGTAGTTGTATTTACCTTTTATCCCACATTGGTTGTGTTTGTAATGTCTTGGCTTAGAAGTGCCTATTTAAGAAAGGCCTATTATCATTTGTAATCAAGTTCAAGAAATGGAAGCTCTCAAGGTGTAGCTCTTCAAGTAGAAGTAGAAGTTCGAGAAATAGGAGTTCAAGAAATGGAAGCTCTTCTAATGGAAGTTGGAGAAATAGAAGCTCTTCAAGACAAGCTCTTCAAGTAGAAGCTCTTCAGATGTAATTTCTTGTAGAAGCTCTTAGCGAGCAATCTCTCTTATATTGTAAGAATTTGGAGTTTTTCCATTTGGAGAATATTCTAATGAATTTCAAGTATTAATGGAAGTTTTATGAAGCATTTTGTCATCTCTCTTGTCTCCATCTTATTGCATTTTTGGTTGTGAGTTGGTATGGGTGTTGTGGCCCATCATCAGTCATGTTCTCTATTTATAATATATTTGTAAAATTGCATGTAATACCTATTGTATTATTTCATAATAAATTAAAAAAAAAAAATTTTAATGATTGCAATACATCCTACCTCTATCCCTTCCACACCAGTTTGACAACAGTATTAAATAAGTTATATATGATCTTAAAAAATACATGAGGTTAGAAGTGTTATTTCTTATATTTGTTGTAAACATATTATATTTATGACTTGATTTACTTTTTATGTAATCTATTGTATATTTTTACATGAAATCTTATTTATATGTTCTTGTGTGTTTAATCTCTTTTATGTGGTTATCATCTAGAGAAATTATAAAATATATTTAAATATTGGAAGAGAAAAATTCCATAGCTTATGTGTGAAATGTAGAAGTCTCCACCTTCAACTTTTTTTAGTGCTCAAGAACACTACCTCATACATCAAGTTGAGGAGATTTAATTGTCTAGACCTGTACAAACTAGGTCAATCTAGATGGTTGAGAGGCACTTGGAATTTCTGGAGGGCTTGGTTAAAAAAAGAATATGTCCTGAGGGTTCTATGGTAGAGGAATATATGGTATACCATACCATAGTGTATATTAGTGAATATCTTCCAAATTTTGTAACAAATGTTTATGTAGATCGCATTTGGGATCCCACCTCTATTAAAAAATTTGAAGTGGACTATCTAATGGGGAAAGGTAGATTGAGGAGAGTGAGAGTTAATTATAAGATGTTATTATAGTTAGTTAATTTTTATCTATCATTAATATATGTTGTTTCTAACTGGTCTAGTTGTTTTCTTTATAGTTTGTCATGATTGGGATGCACTATATTTTTAAATTGCAAACAATCTTGATTGAATGATAGTATATGTAGTGCCTCTCCCATTTGACTTCTATGAGTCATCCTTATGGATGAAACCTTCCTGATCTTTTGTTGTGATGGGATCATGATTGTCACCCTGAGTGGTCCACACCATCAAGGTGTTTGGATTTATGTTTTTGTATCAGTTGCTCTGTTTATGGTTGACTGATTTATGAGATTATGATTTGATTTTTGGTTTACTAAGGTTTGTGCCAATGCTTACCAGGATCAATGTGGTATTATGAGGTTTTTCTGTGATTACCCTAAGATGTGTGCAGAGATTGCCCTATGTACTATTACCATGCTACTCTAGACTAGGTTCCTGTAACAATGGGTAGTCATGGTTATGACTGTGTTTGCTTTTGTGTTTTAAGTGCCTTATTAATGTTGTTTAAAAAATCATTATTAAATGCTTAAGTAATTAAAATGGATTGTTCATGTTGGATTCTTTGGTTCTGCGCTGCAGACATTTACCTTGTTATATTTTGATCTGTGAGATATCTGTTAGTTATGTGATGTTTTACATTTGAGACAACCCGAGGGTCAGATGTTATACCTTGATTTTAGTATCATAGATATTAGACTTCTATGCTATTTAGTTAATCATATTGCATGATGATGCCATTTTGGGATGATAGTGTGTTTTATGATGATATATGGTTATCTAGTATTTGGACATACCTCTGATTATGTTAGGTGATGGATTTAATGATATGGTTATTTACTTCATTCCTGCATTGATATGCTTTATGCAAATGTGAGTGATGTAAATATATTATTTTAATATAATTAAATAAATGGTTAAATTAGGCGATTTAATGCATTTATTGCTTCGGCTATGTTATTATATGCAATTTCACTTGATCGTGTTGTTTAGTGTGCAAGATTTATATCGCTAGTAGTGGCACATGGAGTTATTGATTCAACCATTCATATTTTACCAATGTTGTCCTTATATGGTCAACGTATCCTTAATTAAATTTTTTAATTAAACCTTTTGTTGATTATTAAATCCAAACTCATTTGCATTATGTGATTAGACCAGTAAGCATGTTTGTGCATTTAGAGCTTCACATTGTCGTGAAAGTTATTAAGAAATTTATGTGTTTTTGGGTTTTTGGGGTTTTTAATTGATTTATTTTAATTTATGGCAGCTTTTCCATAGATGAATTCCTATTTATAGGAATAGCCTATTTTTGTTTGGGTCAATTCAAGATTTAACTAGGTTGGCTGGTTATTTGCCCTAATCAATTATTCACTCGAAAAGTGAATAAGTATCCAAAAAGGAATTTAATTCCTCACTTCTCACTTTTGAATCAGAAAGTTGGAGAGTAAAACTCAAAATTCTCTTCATGAGGATTTATTATTTTGTTCATTGTGGGAGCTATGGGCATGGGATTGTCGCGAGGTTGGGTTCTTTGGATCCAGCTCGAGAAAACCTTAGATTTCCATGATTTTCAGCTACTTCTGTGAGATATTTATTTTATGGTTCATATTTTTATTTTTTCCCTTTTGGCTGTGAGGTAGGGCTTTCCTATTTTATTATTTTTGCTCCATTTTTGCTTCTATTTTTGGTAGCCGTTCATTTAGAGGCTGAGAACTAGTGTTCCCCTCTGTTTCTATATGTTAGTTCTACCCGGTTGGGTGGGTATGAACATTTCCTTATTTTTTGAGATGAGGGTTTGGGGTTTTACACCATTATGCTAGCCATTTTTGCATACGGTGTTCAAATTTTATTATTTTTAGATTTTTGGGGTTTTAGTGCCCAAAGGCCAAATGGGTTTTTATTTTGCATTTTTTCCAAAATTTGGAGTTTTTACCTCATTTTGTGTTCTGCCCTATTTTCTCAAGTTTTCTTGGCACAATGTGGGTCGTGGACCTTGATGATCCATTTGGATATCTGTCAGACCACTATTGCACTTTTATGTTGCATTGGGATGCATGTTGCATCCGTACTCCCAACGTTGTATACGGTTGAGTGATTTTATTTTTGGTGTTATTATTTCTTTTAATCCTTTGCTTTTGTTTCATGAGCGCTAGGATTCATGTAGAATTAATACTCTCAAATTGAGGCCAGTTGAGTGAGTTCATGATGTTTGATCTTGTTACATCATTGGGATTCATGTAGAATCCATACTCTCAGATTGAGGCCAGTTGAGTGATTTCATGATGTATGCTTTTATTGGCTTTGGGATTCATGTAGAATCCATCATTCCTGTGTTTCTTTTAGTTGGGTGTTTTCTTTACATTGTGTTCTCATTCCTATCCTTATGTTTTGATCTTCATGATGGTGGTGTGCCACACATGAGTATGTGCACGTATATTTGTTGGGTGACTTGCAAGGCTCAATCTTTCATGGTACTTCCAGAAGTTATGATCATTGGGGTTGGGATGAGAGTATGCATGCCCACGGGCACTTGTCATAGGATGAGCATGGGTAGGGTAGGGTAGCATATGGAGGGGCTTCTATCTTGCAACCTAGTGACTATTCCCCAATTGGTAGAGGAATTTTTACATAAGTGATAATTAAATCAAAAAATTGGGTGGTAATAAATACAAGATAATAAAATGTGTGGGTTGTGCACCTTATGTCATGAAGAGTTATTGCCCTAGGTTGTGCGCCTTCTATTGAGAAGAATAGCTGCCTATACTATCTTGGGCTTTTGGATGCCAAGCAACTCTCCATGATGTTAGCCCCTACTTAGTAGCCTATTGAGTGTCTAACCAAGACCTGTACTCCTTGCATTGTCTTAGGTTCTTGATTACAACCATCATAATATCTGGCGTGAGTGTTAGCCATGGATGTTATTTTTGTGTGTTTATGGTTGGATCTTTATCTCCATCAACATGGTGGGTGTGGACCTACAGGTGCTAAGTGGTTGGGAGGCATAGCTACCTTCACCACTACTAGGGACCAATGTACAGAGATGGTCTCTTATCCTAGTGCAACCTTTGCTGGACGTTTTCACTTGATGCTTCTAGTTTCAGAGTATTCTTTCTTGTGATTTATGCTTTCATTGGAATGCTTGGATATCATTTTTAGATGATGTTAGTTTATTTTACACATTCCCATATTATGATGTTTAGCATATGCCTAGATGATGTGAATTGTTGTATTAGTTTATCTATTGCTTATTGGTTTAGCATGTTAGATTTCCTTATGCTTATGTCGGTAGCATTGTGTAGTTGTGACATCCTTATTATGATAGTATTGACAATCTGATTGGTGGCTTGGGATGTTATGCATGGGGGATGGCTAGGATCCATGATGGTCTTATGATGTTATTGACAATTGGGAGGAACCACGTACTTAATTTGGTTGTTTTGTTATTGGGATATTATCTATTTACATTGCAATGTTTCTTATGTTCACTGTGATGTTGCTTTCAGTACGATCTTTTCTGTTGTAGGTTTAGATGGATAGATGTATCTCCTTCTTGATCATTGCATCTTGTTGATTATGCACTTGAGTGTTTGCTTCTCCATCTATTTGGATCTGGTACTCCCTAGTGTGGAGGTTTTTATCTATGTTTTAGCTTGTTCTTTGTCCCTAGAGTTTTATTTCTTTTTCCCTAGGTGACCATGTGTCAGTATGGTGCGATACAATATAGTGTCACATGCCCATTTAAGGAATGTCATATGATACTTTAAAGTATCGCATACTCTTAGAAGAAATGTCATATGATACACTTCTAGTATTGCATTCCCTTTGGAGAAGTATCGCTCAACCATTGATTGTGTCACCCTCCTTCTAGAAAAATGTCATGCAATACTAGTAAAGTATCGCACAGTGCTGATAAAGTGTCACAGAATTTTTATGAAACTTGTGCGGGTGGGCAGCGGGCACTTTTTAGTCTGATCCAAACTTTTCGGGGATGGTTCAAGATACCCTCTTAGGTGTTCTTCAATCCCTTGGTGTTGCTTTTTTATTTTTGTTGTGTGTATTTTTGTAGTCAGTCTCTTAGGGTTTAAAATATATCGTTTAAGTTTCTTATACATAAGATATATTTTAACATATGTGACAAATATTTTGAGATAGGTTTCAGACCTCTCAGAGATAAGTTAAAGATTCTAAGAAATTTTAGGGCTTCAAAAATCCAAACTTAGCCAATTTGCAGGGCTTCAAGATATCAAGCTTAGCCAAATTTTAGGTTTCTGCATTCTACCCCAACTTGGTGATTTGTTGATGAGTGGTCATTTCTTGAGCCCTCATCATGTGCATTTGTTGTTGTTGGCTTTTCTTGTGTGTGTCAGTTTAGTAGTGGCGTTTAGAGATTCGTTGGTTGCCGAGATTGTGGTGAAGTCTTTCGTTGCAATCGTTGTGATCCTTGTATGATGTTGTCATGTGCATTCATACTTGTAAAGAAAAAAATTCTTGGCTTGTATTTCATCCTTGTTTCCAAGGATCTTCGGGCGGAGCATTACAGTATAGATTCAATAGTCTCAAGAAAATGGTTGCTCATTAATGTGGGATGGTGTTGCATTGTTGGTTAAAGAAGTTGATCATAACAGAGACCCCAATGTTACGCCAATAGTACTTGATCTAGCATATGGCTTAAGAGATAGAAAAGTATCCAAAAGATTACTGATGATGACCCATAAGTTTAATATCAACTCATAGATCAATGTAAATAATCTTGACATATTTGAATAATTGTAGATCCAACACCATAGAGCTACATACTACCATGACCATAAATTTTGTATAAAAAAGTTAGACAAAATGAAGAAAACTTGTGATTCTAGGATAAATTTAGTCTTTGAGGTCACTAATCTTTGATCTAGAAATGACATACATCCTCAAAAATCTAAAAAATTGATACTATAGTATTTTGGATGATATACTTGAATGCAACTTTAATTCAATCAAACTAGTTCTATTTGTTTCCAAATGGTATAGGCTATGACTGAATCAAATAATTCTTATAGGACTATTATTGAACGTGATAGTGGATTTACAATGATTAATACAAGGTCATTTTAGGTAGTTGGAGATGGGCCCTATGATCTTCTAACCCAATGCGAGCAAGCTTTTTACTTTGGCATTCCAAATAAATTAGGTTAGTAATTTGTTGTTAGACATGATCCAAGAGGAAGGTCAGTAAAGTATAATGTGATGGAAGAAGAATATACTAAAGAATTAGAAGATGAAGTAAATGATGATCATGAACAACTATTACACAATTATGATGATGAAGAAGAATAAGATGTTGATTCTAGTGATGTTGATGATGATGGTGATGATGGTGGTGATGATGATGATGAAAATCATGATTATGTTGATGAAGATGGTGATGATCAATGCGATGATGGTCAAGATAATTTGATGAAGATGATGATGATGTCGATGAAGATGTTGGTGGTGACAATGATGATGGTGATGATGATGATGACATGGATGAAGATGATAATCAATGACTCCCTTGAGAAATCCAATAAGGATAAATAGATGATAATAAATGCTCGATGATGTCTTTCAGAATGGGATTGATTCTTATAATAGATCTCATTGTTATTGGATACTTGCACTCCTAGGTTGGGATAACACCTTTCTTTTTCGAAAATGGGCATTTAATGGTTAATCATTTTCTTTGCATAGTTATTAATAATGTTTATTGATTAGTTTGTTCACTTCACTTGTCATTATTTGATTAATCTTCCATAGTTGGTGATAAAGACAATACCATGTTGATTGTTGATAATGTGACTATCTATTTTCTAATAGGAAACTATATACATATGTACGCACACACACACACACAACTATGGTTGCATTTATGTTGTTTGATGTAAACATGGGAACACTTGAATGGTGTCTAATAAATACCTCTTGTAATGGCTATAATTGATGGGTGATTATGATGATCATTTGAGAAATACATAAGGTGACAATCCTGACATGCTTGCTAACTAAAATTTCATGTAGATACAAAAAAAATTCCATGTCATGGGACTAGTAAGTATAGCATTTAAACCGATTGCCTCCAATTAATATGACTCAAATATACAATCTATTGTTTTATTAATAAGTGCATTCCTAAGTCTATTAATTTCATTTCACTATTGATTGCTAAGAATTACTAATCCTTTTCATAGGAAAACATGGATACACCAGAAGGCATAGGCAGGGACGCACCAGCTCACACACCTTCTTTAGAGAAGGTAAACCTTAATTACTATAATTTTACAAATTATATAGAAAAAATATCGTATTATTATGATCTTTTCTTTATGGATTTCTAGTTATTTTGATATATTTTTACTGATATTGATATCACAACTTGATACTTATTGATAGGGAAAAGCAAAAATGACAGTGGATCAAATGCTCTTTAAAACATGAGCATCATTTCTAGATGGCATCACCTATAGTGTTGACCCCATATTCATGGCCCACCAATTCAACAAAGATGCAATGATGAAATTATTAACATTATCCTCAAGAGATACCTAACCAAGGAGATAGAGGAACTAAAAGAATAATTGATACTTAGAGTCAATTCTTTGAAAGTAAGTAGTAATTAATCTTAAGAATAATAGAAGTTGAATAGATGTTTACATTTTATAGTGTCTTATAGATCATGATCTAAAACATGGTGAGGTTTGTAACACAAAACCTTCATGTAAGTAACACTTCCTCTTTACAAATTTTTTGAAAATTATAGTATAATTGCACCATTGAGTTTATTTAAGATAGATTTAGTTATGAATGAGTGTTATTCCATACTTGGGTCTTTGTTTGAACTAGTAAGATATAAGCCAACTTGGTATATATATTTAATCCATCTATTCGACATTAATGAAAATTATAGTATTATTAAACTTTCTCTTTAATTAATACTTTCTCATATTCCTATGAGAAGAAAGAATGTAGCAGTTGTATACATTGTGAAATAATATGAGAAATAGCAAAAGAATGTGGCTCTACTAGTGCAACATTTTTTGTTTTCATCAGCATTATAACTCTTAACTTTTATTTTCGAATGCTTCTAGCTAGCATCCTATTTGATCTTTATCCATTGAAAATGACTTTGCTAACAATGTATTCTTCAACTCATGATGAAGTGTAGACACCTCCTTCATTTATCGCTCTAATATTACTGAATGCATTTATGACAAAAATGAGCTTGTAAACATCTTTGACTATGCCAAGTACAACTGGTAAAACCTTATTTTTCTATATTTTGTAATGTGTTAATCATGCATTGATTTTTTTGTTGGGTGGATTTTATACTCATGGGCCTATTTTTTGAACTAATAGATAGAAGTATAGTTGATAGAACAATAGAGAACAATACTACTGAAGTTGTACCATTTCTTGGAGCAACCCATGTGACTAGTATTGGTTCATTGTGGGGACACTGTTGCTAAACAAGAAAACTATGTTTTTGTTAAAATTATGAAAGATTCCAAGTGCTTTAAAATTGTTATTATTTATAGTGAAATTGTAGTTTATTTGTAAATAACTCATTCTAGACTGATAATCCCATGATGTTTTTGTAGGAAATGATGTTTTCTATTACCATCTTTTTCAAATGACATTGAAGCTATTTTGATCCACCATATGTAAAAGGTACGTAGTTTCATATGATTGCTACAATAGTTATATTTTCTTCCATTTATTGTACTTTATTAAAGTTATTGATCTAACATTTTTTTTTTAAAAGGTGGAGTGAACAAGATCCTAATTTAGAAAATCATCTCATTACATCTTTTGAGAACCTTTTTGGAAAAAACATTTTTGATACTACCCTACTTTATAAAAGAGCATCTAGACATATAAAGAATATAAGCAACTAATATAGAAGGGTTCTAAAGGATAACAAAAGTATGGCTATCCTCTTATGATTCAACTGATTGAGTGGAATGAAATAACAGAAGATGCAAAAGAGAAAAGGCTACATAGTAAAATAAATGAGCCAGAAAAGGGCAAAAGAAGGTATGTCATGATAGTACTAAGTAGAATGTAATCATGCACTAATTAGTGATCTTTGTAAATATATAATCTAACATGTTTCAAAATGTCCATAGACTACAAAACACATTAGTGGCTACATAGGCGAAACTAGAAAAGGTTTGTAAACACAAACTTGGCTTTGGTGGCTATATGAATCTTCAGTCTTGACTTGTAAGTAGTAGAAATGGAATTGTTGGCATGAATTTTGATGATATGACTTTGGGGGTGTACCCTAAGCATTGAAGAGTATTGATATGTTGCATTCAAAACTATATTTGTCATTGATGTCAACATAGCAACTTAAATCTATTAAGACTAGAAGAATAGAAGTCAATGATCTTAAGATACACATAAGTAGGGGAAGTTTTAGATGATGCATAGTGGAGGACATATTCCACAAGTTTTTTCAATGATGTGGTTTAAAGGACTAAGTTTTATTCAATGTTGTATGGAGTTACACTTGTTTTGCTACAAGTAGTGCAAAAATAGAGCATTGGAAAACAAAATTATGATGGTCTATCGATATCTTTCATCTGAGATGTAATGAAGATGATGCACATATAATAGTAATAGAGGATGACTATTTGGTGAAACTATAGTGTGTGCAAGACATGGTTTCACATGTATAAAGTTTTGTATAGAATGTGAGCTGACAGTGTTGTTACAATTGTCAACTAATTAATTATCTTATTTTAATTAATTGGAAAAACCTCAAGGCTGAATCAAGGAATAATTATGAATATATGGTATAAAGAGAATATTTCTTTTCCTTATTTGTAAGTAGACTTGGATTTAAAGGATCAAGTGGAATGCAAAGTACTAGTGCATAGTACAAGGAGCATAATGCTTGTTGAATGCATGTAAGTGATCCAAGGGATCATTGGATGTGAAGTATGAGATCTGGTTACAAGATCTAAAGGAGGATATGTCTAGTTGATAGGATAGAGATAGAGGAAGGAAGTATTATTCAGTTCTATTAGTCTACAAGAAATAATATAAAGATCATTTGAATAGTGGGTTCTTTGATCTTAACCTTGAACGTTTGGGTAGTAGGTATAGTTGTCTTCCACAATTCCTAATAGGGTTGGAATCTCTTAACAGGGATTAAAAGTCTCCTAGTAGGGACTTATATGTACTGAATGTTGTAACAAACTCCTAATAGGGTCTATCATCTAACAAGGGATATTTATATTAGTATATCATCTTGTGGGTACCATCCCCATCAAGGTTTTCCCTCTGATCAAGTGTTTCCCTAGTTAAAATATTTGGTGTTAATTGTGTATGAATATCTTGTTGCAGTTTCAGTTTATATTAATCACATGGTTCATTTTGTTTAAGGTTAATGTTGTTGATGATAGTTAGATAACTTATTCAACCCACCCCTCTCAGTTATATTGGTGGAATATATAATATTAAAATTTGTATCAAAGCATTAGGTCCTTGACAATAAGGCTTAATAGCTTTGGGAGATCAATGGTGAATATGTTCAAAAAAGATGGTCTGAGATTTGGTGAGGCCAACTATGATAGTTGGAAGGAAAAATTGAAGACTCATATTTTGTGCATGGGTTTGAGTTATTGGATCTTGAAAAATAGTGAAAAGATAATTGCGAAAGAAGGAAAGCTTGAAGAATGCATTAAAGCAGAGAGATCTATTCATGTGTAACATGAGAGCCAGAGAAGCCCTACTATCAGCTCTTTTAGAGAATGAATACAATCAGGGAAAGACATTCCAAACTTCTTTTGAAATTTGGAAATCATTACAAGTTACTTTTGAAGGTGATGAAAATGTGCACATAATAAAATTGTAAAGTTGGTTTTGTGCTTTTCAAGATGATGATGGAAGATGAATTCATCAGAAATTATGTAGGATGAATATCAAAAATTGTTGCAGGTATTCAATCTATTGGTTGAACTAAACAAGATGATGAGGTTATATGGAAGATCTTGAAAATTTTATCACCAGCATTCAAGAAAAAAATCACACAATTTATCTAGTAATTCCCTACACCAAAGATTTCACAAAGGAAACTTACTTGGAAGATTAGAATTCGTAGAAACAAGAATGAGATAGTCAAGAGAATTAACCAAAGTTGAGATAGCTTTTAGTGCTATAAACATTCGACCTAATCCATCAAGAAGTAAAAGTGTAAGAGGAGACTTTACTAGTAGTAGCCGATTTGAAGAACACAAAAAGATTGAAGAAGGAATAGCCCTTTTGGTAAGAAGAGAAGAAGATGGTAAGAAAATCTTTAAATGTTGGCCTTGTGATGAATATGATCATTATGCATCTAAATGTCCTAAACTAGAGAAAAAATTTAGAAGAAAATTTAATCCTAGACGAGATAAGGATAGAAATTGTTTATATGCTAATGAGGATGAAGAATTTGATGAAAAGGATCAAAGTGAAAGTGATTATGAACTAGGATTTGTGGTTACTAAGGAAGATAACCTTGATAGAGAAATCAAAGAAGAGATAGCTCTAGTTACCCAAGTTGAGAAGAAATCATATTGGATAATTGATAGTGGATATTCACATCACATGACTAGTGATATGAAAAAATTGTTTAAGTTTAGAAATCATAATGGAGGAATTCTTAGAGTTGGTACCAATGCATCCTATCATATTACATAGATTGGATCTATTACTCTTGATGGTAAAACTAAGACTAATGATGTTTACTTTGTTGATGGTTTGAAACATAATTTGTTAAGTGTTGGAAAGTTGGTAGACAAGGGATATCTATTGTAATTCATAGAGAAGACTCGCATTATCAAAGAGAAAGATGGTAAGATGATTGGTACTCGAACTAGATCTATAGGTAATGTATTTCATTTGAATACTACTAAAGTAGCATGTTTGGTTGCAAAGGTTGATAATAGTTGATTATGACATAGAAGGTTTTGTCATATAAACTTTGATAATATTGTGAAAGTTAGTTGTACATTTGTAGTGAGAGATCTTCCTAAGATTATTAAGCCTACTAATGTTGTCTACAAGGAATGCATTTTGGCTAAGTAGAGGAAGGTGTCTTTTCCTAGCAAGAAATTCTCTACTATAGATAAATTGGAGATTGTTCACACAGATCTAAGTGGTCCTGCAAGAACCATAGGATTCTATGGTGAAAGGTGTTTTATGATTTTTGTTGATGATCTCACTAAGATGATGTGGGCAGAATTTATTAAAGAGAAGTTTGAAGCTTTTGAGAAATTTAAGATATTCAAGAATAGAGTTAAAAATGAATTTGGTGTTAAGATTAAGTGTTTAAGATCAAATAGAGGAGGAGAGTTCAACATGTTCTATGAAGATAATGGAATCAAAAGATAGTTATTTTCACTTAGAACACCTAAACAAAATGGATTACTCAAAGAAGGAACAAGTCAGTAGTAGAAGCAACAAGAGCGATGTTATTTGAGAAAGATGTTTCAAACACATTTTGGAGAGAAACAGTTAACACTATGGTATATAATTTGAATATAGAAAAAAATAGAAAAGGTATGAGAAACAGACCCTATGAGTTATGGTTTGGTCACTCACCATCAATTAAGTATCTTAAAATATTTGGAAGTAAGTGTTACATAAAGAGAGATGATGATATTGGTAAGTTTGATCCTAGAAGCAATGAAGGTATGTTTCTTGGTTACTCATTGAAAATCAAAGCATATAGATGTTTCAACTATAGAACTAAGACAAAATTTGAGTGTGCAAATGTAAGGATTGATGAAGATTTTAGTACTAAAGAGAATATGATAGATTATAATTATAATGAAGAAGAGGATAATTCTAGATTTGTTAGAAAAAATGCTAAAGTTATTTTTTAGACTACTAATGACTTACATAATGATGTATCTATTGAGCATAGAAAAGATTAGAGATCTGAACCTAGCGAAGAGATCAAAGTTGAGATATCAACTCCTACTTCTAGTAGAAGCATGACAAAGAATCACCCTACAAAGCATATAATTGGAAGCAAGGATTAAGGTGTGATGAAAAGGAATAGAGTGAATGAGGAATTATGCCTAATTTCTTAAGTGGAACCTAAGAGCATAGATGAGGCATCTAAGGATGATCACAAGATGTGAGCTATGAAATAAGAACTAGATCAGATTGTAAAGAATGAGCCATGGGAATTAATTCCTAGACCTAAAGACAAGAATGTGATAGTAACCAAATGGGTATTGAAAAATAAGATGAATGAGCAAGGAAAAGTTGTGAGAAACAAGGCTAGACTTGTTTGCAAAGGTTACTCACAACAAGAAGGCATAGATTATGAAGAAACCTATGCACCTATGGAAAGAATGGAAGGAGTAAGGATGTTCTTGGATTATGTAGCAAGAAAGGACTTCAAGGTTTATTAGATGGATGTCAATTTGGCTTTTCTTAATGGAGAAATTGAAGAATAAGTCTACACTAAGCAAGCTGATGGATTCCCTCTAACAAAAGATGATGATTTTGTATGCAAACTAAAGAAAGCACTAAATGGCCTAAAGAAAGGACCTAGAACCTAGTATGCAAGGTTGGATAGGTATTTATCAAAGCCTAGATTTATCAACAGAACAAAAAATGGTAATTTGTATTTGAGGAAAACTAATGATGGTATATTTATGATTGTAATATTTGTGGATGACATAATATTTGGAGGAAATGATGAAGAAAGTGACAAATTTTCTAAAGAGATAAAAAATGAATTTGAAATGAGCATGATAGGAAAAATGAAATTATTCCTAAGATTGTAGATTGCGTAGAACAAAGATGGGATATTTATTTCACAAACTAAGTATCTAAAAGTTTTGTTGAAAATATTTGGTTTAGAAATGATGGACACACAATCAAAGACTAGAATGAACACATAGGAAAAGGGAAATATTATTATAAATGAAAACTGCCCTATATATGGGCTTACAATAGTATGATTCTGGAGAAAGAAATCCTCCACATAGTGCTTTCTCTTTAACTCCATTAGAAACTGCCTTTATAATGCCAAAAATGTTCTTAAATAAACCCCAATTCATTTAGGATTAGGAATACATTCTAGAATTAGTTCCCATCCATTTCCAAAATAGAAGGTTCCAGAAGTCACGTTAGAAGTTAGTGTAAAATTAAAAGAATCCAAAAATGGTAGTCCAACTTCTAGGAGGCATTACTTTTGAACTAGGACTCCAATTGATGAATTGTTTACATTTTCAAAAAGTTCTTGAAGCACTCTACATCCTTGTGGACCAGCTTTGCTCATCCCCCATTTTTTGGCCCTGTAAGAGGCCATTTAGTGCCCCATATCTAACTTTGAAGCACTCTTAGGAGGTCTCTAGGAAACTTAAAACTATAATAACTTTCTAATCGTAAAGTCTTTTTTTTTTTGGAGCATTTTAAATTACAAGTATAATCATGCCTAAAAATTACACCCTCTAACTCATCATAATTTTGGATCTATTAAAAAATAACCCATTTTCTACATTTACACATATCCAAGGTGCTTGAAATCTCTAACCTAGAAAACTAATAGTGGAATTGTGAGAGTTTGAAACTTTATTTGACCCAAATGGGTATCCAAAAATAAAAACATGTTAAATAGAAACTATCCCTAAGCATTTTTTTTGGGTGATATAGGTTTTCTCTTACACCACTGGATGCTCCTGCTTTAATAAATTTGTAAGCCTATTGGTACACCTATGATAACTAGTTAGAAGTCATCCAATAGAGATGAGACACCTATAGTTGAGCAAAAAAAGCATAGATATATGATTGGAGGATTGCAATATCTGACTCACACTAGACTAGATATAGCAAATGTAGTTGAGATTATAGCAAGATTTCAAGATGATCTTAAAGAGTATCATTATGCAATAGCAAAAAGGATATTCAAATATTTGAAGGGTACATCTAATTATGGAATATGGTATGATAGAGTAGGTGATTTTACCTTGTGCACATATACTGATGCATATTGGGTAGGCAGTATAGATGAAAAAAAGAGCATTAGTGGTAGAGAATTCTTTCTCAAAGAAAAATTGGTTTCTTGCTTGAGAAAGAAATGAGACTATATATCTCAAGTATAGCTGAGGCAGAGTATGTTGCAATAGAAAATAATTATAATCAAGTTTTATGGATGAAACAAATGTTGAAAGATATTGGAATTGAGTTTACAAAACTTGTTATCATTTATTGTGATAACATAAGTACTATATATATGTCAAAGAATCCAATACTATATTCTAAGAAAAAGCACATAACCATAAAGTATCATGTTTTAAGAGAAAAGAAAATAGAGAAGGAAATAAGGTTGGAGTATGTAAGCACTAGATATTAGATTGCAGATAACTTGATGAAGCCTTTGCCTAAAGATACTTTTGAGTACCTAAGAGGTATGCTAGAAGTTATGCCCCTACCTACTTTAGAGCAGTTGATGCAAGGAATACATCAATCCAGTGGTATAAAGCACTATGGTAAGACTAGATTGAATATTGATGCTTCTATTATGGGGGAGTATATGATATGTACTGATTCATGAAGGACTCTTGGTAATTGGCATTTGGTATTGAATAATGTCTTTGGACACTCGAGTTGATTATCAATTGATTAGAAATTGGTATTATGATTGACACATTTGACAATGATTTCAATGGGGTGGAGATTTTACATGAAAAACATATTGAGTGAGTGTACATAAGCAATGAGAAGAGAAGCACTTGTTAAGATGGCAATGGGGGAATGTTATCTCTTTAAGGAGATTTAGAAAGATTCATGTAAGAGCATAGAAGAATAAATAAGTGCACAGAAGGATGTGTAACTATGAAAATGTAGCCATAAAGTATTGTAATTTTTTTACTTTAAACAACTATTGCTGATCTTAAAAGAAGAAGAAGAACAATACAATGTTCTAGAAGGTGTCAGATTGATGAAGAGGATTTGAGAATATGACAACAATAGAGTAAAGTTTGGAATTCTTGGAACTTAGATTTTTTTCACCTATGTTACCATCAATGCCAAAGGGGGAGATTTTTAGTATTAATGTTGATGGTACTACATTGGGGGAGTGCCTTAAGAATTGAAGACTATCAATATGTTGCATTTGTGACTGTATTTGTCATTGATGTCAACATTCTAGTAATAATGTCAAGACTAGAAGAATAATAGTCAGTAATCCTAAGATGCATAGAAGTAGAGGAAGTTTTAGTTGATGCAAAGTGGAGGACATGTTCTTGAGGTTGTCTTAATGATATGGTTTAAAAGACTAAGTATGATTTAATGTTGTATAGAAGTTACACTTGTTTTACTAGAAGTAGTGTAGAAATAAAGCATTGGAAAATAGAGTTATGATGATCTATCATTATCTTTCATCTAAGATTTAATGAAGGTGATGTGTAGATTATAGTAATAGAGGATTATTGTGTGGTGACACTAGAGTTTATGCAAGACATGGTTTCATATGTGTAAAGTTTCGTATAGAATGTGAGCTGATAGTGTTGTTACAATTGTGAATTAATTAATTATCTTATTTTAATTAATTGGGAAAACCTCAAGGCTGGCTCAAGGAATTATTATGAAGATATGGTGTAAAGAGAAGATGTTTTCCTTATTTGTAAGTAGACTTGGATTTATAGGATCAACTGGAATGTGAAATATTAGTGCATAGTGTAAGAAAGAGAATAATGCATGCTAAATGCATGTAAGTGATCAAAGGGATCATTAGATGTGTAGTATGAGATCTGGTTACAAGATGTGAAGGAGAAAAAGTCTAGTTGACAAGATAGACACAAAGAAAGGAAGTACTTTTCAGTTCTATTATTCTGCAAGGAATAATACAAAGATCATTTGGATAGTGGCTTCTTTGATCTTAACCTTGAATCTATTTGGATAGTGGGTCTAGCTATCTTCCACAACTCCTAACAGGGTTGGAATCTACTAACATGGATTCAAAGTCTCCTAATATGGACTCATATGTACTGAATGTTGTAACAAAATCCTTATAGGGTCTATCCTCTAACAAGAAATATTTATATTAGTATATTATCTTGTGGGTACCATCCCATTGGGGTTTTCCCTCTCATCAATGGTTTCCCTAGTTAACATGTTTGGTGTTAATTTTTTATGAGTATCTTGTTGTGGTTTCAATTTATATTAATCACATGGTTAAGTTTGTTTAATGTTAATATTTGTGATGATAGTTGGATAAATGATTCACCCCACCCCCCCTCCCCTCTCAATTATATTAGTGGACTATATATTCTAATAGGAATTTCGTATAATTTTTTTAATATAATGTTGCAAACAATTTTGTTTAATCAAATCATACATGCAAAATTAATCATGTTAAGAAAAAAATATAGGGCACAAAATTCAATGTAAAGCCCACAGATGAAGATTAAAAAAATATCCTTCAAGGAAGGCTATAAATTCATGGCTACACACCTACGCCAAGAATCTAAAAGCCATACCCAAGAATCTGGTGTGCCAAATGAGACACAAGTAAATTGGTCAATGAAATGTAAATCAAATTGAATGGTTGATAAATTTGTTTTTTGATCCTAGTTTCCAACATAAATTGATTGTATAACAATGAGCAAAACATTTCATTGCAACCTTCAAATCCTATTACAAAACCTACACCTAATGAAGGCCATGCTATGAATCATAGTGGTGGAGGTATTAATTTTCTATTGGAAATTAATTATGCAATTATGAATACAATTTAACATCTTCAATTTCAATTTGATGTGTAATCTTTTTTTGAATATTTTAGAGCATTTTGAACATCATAGTGAAGGAGAGGAGCACATTCCAAGTGTTCAGCATGTTGAGATGGTAGTGAGTCAAAATGTTATTGTACACGATGTGGCATTGCCAAGTAAGACAAATAAAATAGTTTTAAAAAGAAAATGTGTATGCCAATTTAACCCAGTTACTTATTATTGCAATAAAGCCCCCTTTAGTATAGAAACCTCCTACTCCTCAAAATGGGATGAGGCATCATAATTTTGCATTACATGTGCCACGAGAGGAGGAGAATGAGGAATATATTGATGCTCCTATCAGTCTTTACCTTAAGAAAGCTAAGAAAAAATAAAAGAAGAAATGATTTTTTTAAAATGCTCTTTGATTGAATGTTATAGTTGATAAATGGATGAATGAATGAATAAAGTATGTAATTGGATGATAATGATGAGTTTAGATGGATGTTAGGGGGAAGGGGGTGAGGCTAGATGAGATTTCACCTTCACATGGTTGGCCTTGTTAAGTATCAAATATTAAAGTATTCTCAAAACCAAGTGAAGCTCAAACTAACATTCCCTCATTAATTAATCAATTTCATTCAACAACTTTATCACTTGCCTCATTTTCGGTCTTGTAGTTGGATCTAGGGCTGACACTAAAACAATAGGTTTAAATGTAGGATGTAGTTGTTCACAATAATCAAATGACAATAACATTGAGTAGATCAATATGAATTCAACTTTATTTGATTGTTTTGATTAAGGTTTCATTTTATTTATAGCTAGTGTAAATACAAGGTCTATATAGAAAATTTAAAATATAGTATTGTTCAAGAAATACATTAAATTTTGATGAGCAGATTAGTATGAATTTTACTCTATTTGATTGTTTCATTTTATTTATAGTTGGTGCAAATACAAGATCCACATAGAATAAGTACAAATATAGTATTTTTGTTCTTTCTTTGTAATAGTTTTAAATTGTTTTCTCTAAAGAATATTTCTCAATCCTTTTTATATTCCTCAGGTAAGAATCCATATCTCCCTATTAAAACAAAGTATTAAAAGAAAATAACCATTGAGAAAAGAAGGGTTGTATTGTAAATTATACAGACTCTGAACCCTCACTCCACATCCCAGAAATTCTTATATAGAGGATTGCAACAAGCTTCAGATGTGAGCATAGATGTCAAAATTTTATTTTACATGAAAAACATTCTTTGTACTTAATCAAAAATTTGGATGCAATTACAAAACTGGTAGGTTGCACTTTCAACAGGTATCCTTGCAGTCTTCATGCTCCTATCACTTACTTTCCTTTATCATATTTCCTCTACCTCTAACTATATTCTTGCATTTCCTAATCATTATCAATAGATGGTAAAGCCTTTATAAAATTAATCACTTCCTAGATGGCAATATTAGTATCCACATCTAGCCATGAGGCATCCTTAACTACATCCAACTCTTCAAGGTATTTATTAAATTTAGTATTAGTTACCACTTTCAATTCTTCAATTACCTTTTTCATGTCTAATTCAATTCTAAATAGAAAGTCAATCATGTCATAGACAATTGTTACATCTATCTCATTATAGAAATAGGCCAAAAATCATGGATTTCTCAAAATATCCTCAAAAGAGGAAGACCACTACTTCCATTCCTTTATAAAACCATTAGCATATAGAATATTAGGAATAAAATTTGGAACCCCCATGGAAATTTTCTTCATCTTACCTTGTATTAATTATATTTTTCTTGAGAAAAACTGATGCAATTCTTTCACCCTATTAATCATCTTCCTTGCATTAATAAGTACTACCTTGGTTACTTCCTTCTTTTCAAGTAATTGATGAACCAAGCTATCAAAGAATTGTGTATATGGTTCCCTTGTTGATAGAAGGGCTAATTCTTCTGAGCATTGGAATTCAACTCCTTATAGAGAAATGTAGTTGCTATACACATTTTGTGATACAATTTGTAGGGCACCTATCTTGTGTATCATCAAGCTCTTAATTTTCTTGATCTTTACCTCCTTGGCACCATCCCATTCATCTATATCTTTCTTCTAACCCTCTCCTACATTTACTACATCAACTTCTATTTGGGGTTCCTCGTCTCTCACCTCTATGATGGGCCTTGTAATAGTTCTAAGGCTTCTTGTATCTTCTTCTAGGGTAGCCACCCTCTATTCTAGGACATAAGTCCTCTTTGGTTCTTCCTCATACTTCTTCCTAGAATCAATGGATATGTTGTATGTTTGATAAAACTACTCTTCTAGCATATTCATTTTTCTCTTCTCCATCAATGATGTTGTATTTTGCAGATTATGGATTTGACCACTATATATAATAGTGACATTCCAAAATATTACATTTCCTTGGGGGGAATCCTTTATCTCCATGAGGGTTGGCTTATTTCCCTTAGGAACCATGCTCCATAAAACCATTGTCTTACTATCAATGTTGAATCTAGACCCCTACATCTCACCGACAATATTGGTTTCTTCAAAAGAGACTAACTTATCTTGTCTTTTGATCTAGTCTAGCATGAAAGATGGACTCAACTCCTATCTTAGAAAGAGAAGCATCCCACTTCTTATTAAAATCTCTCTCACTTCTTCTACTATGAGGATATCATTTCTAGGATCATATTCCTACAACCTTTATACTATCTCCATTGTCTTCTCAAGGGAATCTCCTAGTTGTAGTTGTAAGGTAAGCTCACTTTGCTTTACCTTGTATAAGAATGTATTGAATTCATCTAACTTGATGAATTCATCATCCTTCATGAACTCTTGATCTTGAATTATTTTCTCACCTAGCATTTGAATCTATAATTCAATTTTATTGGGGATATTCTAATTCTCCCATGCTTGCTTCAACAAGAAATTGTGTGTTATGATGTTAAAAAAATTGGATCCCTTAGGCAAAATTTAAAGTTATTTTCCTATTACCTTGTTAGGAATCTCAATCATTTTCCATTTCTTCCAATCTTGTGACCATGAGGAACTTTCTATTTTATTATCATCAACCTCAATGCCTATACATCCTCCTGTTGAAGGGATTGAGGCTCTACCTTGTCTTTGATTTTAGCAGGCACCTGTACCATTATTTGATCAAAATTATCAAGGAACCTATTATATCTATCTAGGTATTTTTCCTCATGGTAGAAAACATGAAATCATGGATTAGCTCTCTACATGTCTTCTTCAAATTTTTATTATCTTACTCCATCTTTGGGTTCTATCCCTACAAACCTCTATTTCTAAATAATTCATTATCCAGTCCTCTTCCCAATTTGGTTTGTTTCTAGGGAGGGTGTATTTTCTCATCTATTTAATAGCATGCCTCACCAAATAATTTTTATCATAGGTCCTAGTAGAGGCTAAGGGAAGCTTTAACACTCCCATGAACTAATAAATCCATTCTATAGAATCTTTTCCTATTAGAAAATCACCTAGCTTTATATTCCTTGCTACAAAAGAGATTTTCTTAATAGTAGGACCTAAATATTCTTTATTCATCATTAAAAATTTCCAAAAGAATTGTAAGTGGTCTAACCTTTCTAGGATATATTTTGGTAGTACATGAGGGGGCTGATGACACTCAAAAACCCTTATAATTGAAAAAAAAAATTCAAAGAGAAATAAACTACCCCAATCATGACTTAGTACCCTATCCCCATTTGGGCAAGAAGATGGTCTTATTATCATCCTTACCCCTCTACATACTCTTTCAATAATATCCACTAACATGTTTGTAATAGGAAAAAAAAAATCATTGTAAAAAGAAATAGCAGTAGAATATGGATAAAACCTTTGCCAAAAGCAAGTCCATATTTGCACAGGCAAGTTCTCTCCATTATCCTCAATGGCTTCAATGAATTCTATATTGATATGCCCTATGTTCTTGTATAGAATGATTTTCATCAACAATGAGTAATTGAAGAATCTGAAGTTCCCAAGTTCTCCATTTTGAGCCGCAACAACTTCATCATGCATCCTATTGATGATATACTCCACAAAATCACACCCAACATTGTGATTTGGATCTTGAATATCCAAAACAATGATATATATATAGCTTGGGACATTATTTGATCTATCAATTCCTATCACCTTGTTTATCCCAAAAATGATGTACCTAAAATATTTGCAAAAAAACTCAAGTTGCATCAAGTCTCCTAGCTTCTTTGGCATCTCATCCTTCTCTAACTTTGAGTTGGGAATGTGCCTCTTCATGAATCTTCTAGTAAATAAACTCTTGGACTTGTTATTGAGTTTATACCAATAATGTATTAGTTTCAAAGAATATTAATACAAGGCGAGAGTTTTGAATTTTTGTGTCTCTATTGGAAATCTGATTGAAAAGCTCATTGTTGAAGATCAAAGAGGGAGATTGTTGGAAAGAAGGAAGATTGTATTTAAGAGAATGTTTTTCAATAATTGTTTTATCATTGATGTCAAACTTTCTATTGTAGGAATGAAATTTTATTCTAAGATCCAAATACTATCACTTAGTTGATTGATGAAGAGGATTTGATCAACAAGATGTAACAAGAGAACCTAAGGGAAAGGTTGAGTTATGATTTTGTAATGAAGTGCAAGGATTAGTTAAGACAATGGTTAAATGATGTATTGATAGAATACTAAAAAATATAGAGTTTAGTCACACTTAGACACATTGGAAGAAGAAGTTGTAACGAGGTTGATTGCAAAGCTTAAACTAAGATCTATAGTGGGTGCCAAGCAAGTCAGTTGAAGCTAAGAAAATTCCTAGTTAGAGAAGAGTAACAAAAAATTCTAGTGTATGTTGAGAGATCTTTAGGTACCAAGTGAAGATCAGGTGCTGAGTAATAGAAAATTCTTAGTTAATGCCGAGTGATCTTCATGTGCCAAGCATTAGGAAAAACACAATTGATGCCGAGGAACATAGTATGTGTCTAGCACTAGTATTTCAATAGTGTCAAGTTACTACATTATTTCAAATGGTGAAGATTAGCCAAAGCTAAGCTAACATAGTGGTTACATTGAATTTTGTGAACGATTTGGAAGATAAGGGTGATGAGCTGGTGGCATAGAATCCTATGTAAATAATTTTTGTGTGAATTCTAAAGGATTATTCGAGAAGTTTCTAGAGAAAAAAAAAATATGAGTTAGATGCAATGAGTCCTACTTAATACATATGAATTGAAATTAAAGAATAGAAGAATTGAGTAGGAAAAGGAACTCCAAGACTTCTATTTAAGGAGTCATAGACAAAGAAGCAAAGAGCTACTAATATTGTTGTTGCTAAAGAGCCAAACTTGTGAAGTGGTTAGAAGGGTGTCAAGGAGGAGACATCTAGGAGAAGGAAGAGCACAAAGGATACACTTCTATGAGTGGTCATGAAGAGATGATTGTACTAGTACATTGGGCAAGGAGACTCAAGGAAACTAAGATTGAAAGGAGGGAAATCTATTAGAGTTATAGATATTGAAGGCCAGGCAAGGGTATGAGCTGAGAAGTGATTTGAGATCTACAAGATAATTTGTATGTTGTAGTCATGTCAAAGATTTTCTAATACTCTCTAGCAATTGTATTAGATCTAAAAATCCTATGGACTTAGGTTATTTTAATAGCCATTTATAAATCCTTTAATAGGGTGGCATTTCAAGTGAATGTTCTAAATTCCTCTAACTAGGCCCACTTCTAATAGGATGGTTAAATCCTCTAACAATGTCATATTTGACAGTGTGTTGTAAGCCTTTAATAGGGCAGGCCTTTCACAAGGCATCATTTTAGAAGAGTGAAAATTGAGTAGCATTTTATTGGTGATTTTTTCCAAATTGGGTTTCCACATAAATCACTATGTTATGTGTTGATTTCTTATGTGTTATACTTGCATGTTGATTTACAGTAACTTTCTGATTAGTAAAGTTAAAGCTTGGATGAATGAATAGTTGAATGGGATCACTATACTTAGTAAAAAGTTTGAATAGGACATTTGGACCTTAAATAATTGATTCACCCCTCAGCCTTAGTTATTCTAAAGAAATTATGACAATTGCTATTAGAGCCATCTTCTAATTTAGTTTCAAGGTACTAGAAGGAAGAAAATCAAGATATCCAAGAGAGAAGTTTCCAAGCTCAACAAAGAAAACTTTGCTACATGGTAGAGTCTGATGAAATTGCACCTTGGATCAATAGGTGACTATGCGCAAACCTTAATTCGAATAGAGCATGTGAATCTAGTGAGACTTCTTACTATAGATGATTTGAACAAAAAGGAGCACAATCAAGCAATGTTGGAGATTACCTCTGCACTTAATTGTGTAGAATATGATGACATCAAAGACTGTGGCACTACATTCAAAATGTGGAAAACCTTATCAAAAATCTATGGAGGAGTTTAGAATGTCTAGAGAGGAAATAGGGAAAGCCTAAGAGGAAAGTTTGATGACATGAAAATGGAGGAAGGTGAAAATGTTGCCCAGTATGCTACAAGAATGAAAGAAGTGGTAAGTTCAATAAGAATTCTAGGTGGTCAATTGGAAGAAGAAACTGCAATCAAGAAATACTTAAGAACTCTACTCCCTATCTATGCTATTGGAGTTTCAGCCATCCAAGACTTAAGGTGTTTACAAGGAAACACACTAACCTTTGAAGGAATAGTGGGAAGACTTACTACATTTGAATTGTCCAATTTTGACAACTACAGACTTGAGAACATTGAATTTACTTTCAAGGCTGAAATTTCCCTTTTCTAATTTTATATGATATTTCACACCTCTAATCAGATTTTCAAAATCAAACAACTAATATCACAAAGATCCACCAAATTTCTCAAGAAACCCCAAATCGGGTATGCCAGAAATAGTGCCAAAAGCTTCACAGCTTCACCTATTATTAATAAATCTGAAAGTGGAAATTTTTAAAGAAATTTGAGCAGCATAACAGCCTATAAAATGAAATTTCTAGATCTGTATAACATGCACACAATAGCTCCCAAATAGAGGACAAAAACAATGCTCATCGGGCTCCCGAAAATAGCACAAAATAGCTCGAAATCACCACAAAAACTTAATAATCTATCACAGAATTATAATCATATCCAAGTACATATTTTCAGCTCTATTTTAACATTTAAAATTATGATATACAACAGCAACCCAAACTGATATGAAATACTCAACCAGAAACACCAAACTCTTACAAAAAATACACCCGAAAACTCACAAATCTGCATTGTTCAGCACAAAGGCAAACTCTGCATGAGCATGCACATGGAATGGCTTCAAAATCCCATCCTTAGCCTTCCTAGAAACTTGCAAACTCCTTTTCTTGGGTCTCCCTAGAAACTTGCAAACTCCCATTCTTGGGTCTCCTTCTCCATAGGTTTGGCAGCCTCTGAAGAATAACAAAGAAATGAGCAAAAATCAAGTTCTGGAATGAGCCTAGAATGCCTCCAAACCCCTTAAAAGAGGGCATAACCCCAACTCACGTCCAAGAGGGGTTAATAAAACATATTTTAATAATAATTTTTATTTATTAGTCCATTTACTTCCAAAGATTATCCAATAATTTTTATTTATTAGTCCATTTGCTTCCAAAGATTATCCCCTTTTGCTGAAACTTCGCCTTTTTGGGCCTGCCTGCCTTAGCAAAGATTATTATTTTTAATTATTTGAAAAGGAGACATGACAAGTCCTCCTCTCCCAAGTGTTGCTTGTCCTCAAGAAATGGCTAAACAATAAACCAATCAATCCACCTGGATCCCAAATGTAGTCATGAACTATACTACTGCCAATTAACACAAGCTCCTGCAATATCCTCTGCAATATGACTAAGAGGAATCCATAATCAAACTGACAATTATAGCTCAACCAAACTCCAAAATCACCACTGCCATAGTCAAAAACCCATGAGACACAAACTCTTAGAACATCAAAACCCAAGTAAAGTGGACAAATCAAACTACCAACATAGTAAATACCATCAACGCATCCCACTAGCCTATATGGAATGTACAATCCAACTCTGCAACAATGGTGAATGCTCTCGAATGAAACTGTACCAAGTATGGAGAATCCACACACTATACAACTCCTGCAGTCAACACAACTCTACAAATCACCAGCCACTATCTCATAACCATAACTCCCATGCACATGAACAAGTGATACAACCCACTATGACTGATCACTAGCTAAGTCAGGAGATGTCATAGCCAAAGGAGTAGAATCAATAACAACCTCCGCTGAAGTATCACTCCCAAACTCTTGCTCTAAGTCACATATTATCAAGCTATCAATTGTAGAACCTATCACCATGTCATGCCCATCACAACTCTCATCTTGAGGTATCAAATTGTCCCATAACTGATGATAAGCACTAGGAACCAAAGTACATCTTTGTATCATCATCTCATCAAAATGGTCATCAAAGGTAAATTGATGAGTGTACCTCACAGTGTAATGCCAATCTTAGTCAGTGGCCCAGACTGTAATCTAGATGAAACTAATTGCAATTGATCATTAACCATGTTGGAACTAACTACTACCTTTGAAGATATCACCAAGGGAGTAGTATTACTAGTAGGAACCATGCCAACTGCTAACTCACCAACATCACACATGATCTTTGATACATCTCTAGTCTCCATGCCATTAGTACTAGAGGCCACCACCATGTCAAGCATACAACAATCTACTACAACACTCAACTCAACTGAACCTGAATCTAGTGGGAATGAACCTAATATGCCAATGTTAGTATCAAGGATGGATACATCCCCATCTCCATTGTCTCTGACAATCTCGGCCATGGACATCCTCGGATCACCAAGCACCATAGCTTGTGACTGTATAGAATTAGGTAAAGACTGTAGTCACTCTAACTCCATGGTCACCTTAGCCAAATGAAATTGTGACTCCTTGAAAGCCAATTATGTACTCTCAAGAATCTTAGAAGTCACCTCAAGCTGCTGATTAAGCTCACTCACCTCATCTTCCTTGGCCAACAATGCATCATATGCTGTACTGCCCCACTCCATAAGATAATCTCTATTGGCTACCAACTGCATATAATCCTATCTCAAAATTTAGATAGCCTCCCATAAGGAGTGGAACTCTGTCAAGGAAAGATAACTACCTTCCTGCTCATCACTAGTAGGAGAACCCCATCCATAAACTGCTAACAACTGATGAGCAGCATCGAAATGCTGGCAAGTGATAGAAATGTCTTGGTCACTAACTCTCAACTGATTAGACACATGATGGCACTGGCTTGACTGTCTCCTACAAACCTCCTTTGATGCACTGTCTAAAGGAGTATCCTCAAAGTTACTAGTCTCTAGAGTATTACCATCCATGTCTTGTGAATCAACTCTAAAGCTCATATAAACATACGGAGTATCAAAAACTGTAGCACTACTATCCAACTCCTTTGTACCCAAGGAAACTAAGTCTTCACAACTGCCCACTACATCCTCCTATATGTCATCAATTCCAATATGATCCTGGGACTCATCTATACACACTACCAAATATGAAAGATCATCAACACATTCCAGCAAGTATGGTCGACTAGATATATGAAAAAAGCCCAACACCAGTGTATAAAAACTAATACCAACATCAAATAAACTCTTGGCACAAGAAAAGACAACACCATGCAATCTACTAATCAAATCCATGATATCACCCAAACAATCATTGCTACCAAAAAGTGTTAAAGATTTTCAGTCAACTGAATCCCAAATGCTAATATAACAATCTCGAGTCCATATCTGTAAACTAGAATCAGTTGGTAACTCAAGAAAAATCCCCACTTGAGTAATATGACCAATACCAACTAACTCCACATACCTGTCATGATGAGATAATGTAGTCACAATACTGTCTTCACTCACCTTCAGCTGGTAGGATAAATCATGTGAAGTACTACTAGCCTCAACCTCATGTGACAAAGCACCTAACTGTGCCTGGTACTCTCTCTCAAAAAAATCATGAATGCTCAATGTCTGCTCATCTCTACCAGCTATCTCACCATCATGCACAACAACATCCTCATAATCATCATCCTTGAGGTCGAATCTATCTATCACTCTTTAACTAAAATCATCAAATGTAGTTACCTAATCATGACCTTGAGTAGTCATTCCATGATACCACCAATCATAGGCTGCATCTTCCAAGTGTAGACTTGCAATTTGAACAGCATCACTCTCTTTCATGGGTTTAAGTGTGAAGAAGGTTTGTAATTTTTGTAGCCATGCTCTAGCTGAAATTTTATTTGTTCCATCAAAAGTAGGTGCTATGAACTTGCTTATTTTATTTTTGAGCTCTCTTCCACTTATGTCATGCTCCCTTATGTACTCTTTCTTGGGCATCAAAGTGTTCATCATATGCACATATTCTCTAAAAGGAACTAAACTGCAAAAGTCATCATCTAAACCATTGTAAGTAGCTCTTAATGCAATCAAGTTACCTATAACCTCTTCCATGGGATTAAGGGTTGGATTTGGCACTGGTGGCTCATCTGCATGTAGAAAAATAGTTTTTGTTGATTGAGAGGGTGTGAGTTTCAAATTTCTTGACTCCTCTGAAGTGCTCCCTTTCTCATTAATAGATGCAACTCCTTGCAATTTTTCTTTCAATATTCACAAAGCCTCTCTAGTTTCTGCCAAACTATCCACTATTTGCTTCTGAGTATTTTGGATGTCTTGGAAGAATTTCTTTGCCATCTCATCTAGATTAGCCATACTTTTTCCTTCCTTGGATTTTATACTTTTACTTTCAATTGGAGGTTTCACCAAAATTTCTTTATTCTTTTCTCACTGTAAATATCTCTTTTCTCTTTCACTTAGTTGCATGCAACCATAAATTTTGACATGCAGCTGATTAGAAGCAACATGCAACCACCAAATTCACAAAGAACTAACATGCAAATGATTAGAAGTAGAATGCAACCATAAATTTTGACATTTAGCTGATTGAAAGAAACATGCAACCATAAATTATAACATGAAAGATTTGTGTAGTTATCAAAACTGACATGCAAGATCTGGGTAGTTGTCAAAATTTACATGCAAGATCTGGGTAGTTGTCAAAACTGACATGCAAGATCTGGGTAGTTGTCAAAACTGACATGCAAGATTTGGGTAGTGTCAAAACTAACATGCAAGATCTGAGTAGTTGTCAAAACTGACATGCAAGATTTGGGTAGTGTCAAAACTAACATGCAAGATTTGGGTAGTTGTCAAAACTGACACGCAAGATCTGGGTAGTTGTCAAAACTAACATACAAACTTCTACAAACCCTCAGGCTAGCAAGATCATGGCTTTGATACCACTGAAATGTCCCTTGTCTAATTTTATATGATATTTTCCACCTCTAATCATATTTTCAAAATCAAACAACTAATATCACAAAGATCCACCAAATTTCTCAAGAAACCCCAAATCGAGTATGCCAGAAATAGTGCCAAAAGCTTCACAGCTTCACCTATTGTTAATAAATCTGAAAGTGGACATTTTTACAAAAAATTTAGCAGCATAAAAGCCTATAAAATGACATTTCCATATCTGTATAACATGCACACAATAGCTCCCAAATGAAGGACAAAAACAATGCTCGTCGAGCTCCCGAAAATAGCACAAAATAGCCCGGAATCACCACAAAAACTTAATAATCTATCACAGAAATATAATCATATCCAAATACATATTTTCGGATCTATTTTAAAATTTAAAAGGCTGATATATAGAAAAAACCCAAACTGATATGAAATACTCAACCGGAAACACCAAACTCTTACAAAAAATACACCCAAAAACTCACAAATCTGCACTGTTCAGCACAAAGGCAAACTTTGCATGAGCATGCACATGGAATGGCTTCAAAATACCATCCTTAGCCTTCCTAGAAACCTAAAAACTCTTATTCTTGGGTCTCCCTAAAAACTTGCAAACTCCCGTTCTTGGGTCTCCTTCTCCACAGGTTTGGCAGCCTCTGAAGAATAACAAAAAAATGAGCAAAAATCAAGTTTTGGAATGAGCCCAGAATGCCTCCAAACCCCTTAAAAGAGGGAATAACCCCAACTCACATCTAAGAGGGGTTAACAAAATATATTTTAATAATAATTTTTATTTATTAGTCCATTCACTTTCAAAGATTATCTCCTTTTGCTGAAACTTCGCCTTTTTGGGCCTGCCTGCCTTAGCAAAGATTATTATTTTTAATTATTTGAAAAAGGGACATGAAAAATGCCTAGATTATAATAAAAGACACTGAGGAGAAAACATAAAGCAAGAAGAGAAGAAAAGGAAAACATGCATCCAGTGATAGTAGCATAGATGAGGAAGATGTGGAATAGTTAGAAGCACTATTGGCTAGGAGATTCCATAGAGGCAAAGGTAAATTCAAAGGTAAGCTCCCTATCATATGTTTCATTTGCAATGAAGTAGGTCATATTGCTACAAGATGTACAGAGAAGAAGAACTACAAAGAAGGAAACAAGTACAAGAACAAGAGAGAAGATGATCTAGCAAAGATGACAAGGAGAAAGGAAAAGGATGCTACATTGTTGAAGAAGATTCTGATGAAAATGATGATGAAGTAGTCTATGTGGCCATGAAGGATGAATTGGATAAAGAAGAAGATTAAGCAACAACATTGGTTACCTGTGTGAACAAGAATGACAAGTGGATCATAGACAATAGATGCTCACATCACATGATAGGAGATAAAAGTAAGTTCATTACCTTTACTCAATATGATGGAAATAGTGTTAGATTTGGTAATGATGCCCCATGTCAAATCAAAGGAAAAGGATCTATGAAGCTCATAGAGAAAATTTCATGTGATAATGCATACTATGTTGAAGGATTGAACTACAATTTTTTGAGAGTATCACAGTTAGGCAATGTAGGTTGTAAAGTTGAATTTGGAAATAAAACTACTAAGATCTATGGCATTGATGGAAATCTGATAGGAAAAGGTGAAAAAACTAGGAGTAATATGTTTTACCTAGATATGGAAGATGCAACATGTCTTGTTGTTAGATTTGATGATGTGTGGTTGTGGCATAAAAGGTTGTTTCATATTAACTTTGATAATCTGATCAGCATTAGCAAGAAGAGCAAAGTTAGAGGGTTGCCCAAGTTGAAGAAACTTGAAAACCCAATATGCAAACAATGTCAATTAGGGAAGATGACTAGGTCTAGTTTTAAAAGAAAAAAATACACCTCCAAGGAAGTGCTAGAGTTAGTCCATATAGACTTATGTGGTCCAATAGAAGTGCAAAGCTACCTAGGAGATAGACACATAATACTATTTGTAGATGACTATTCTAAGATGATGACTGCTATATTTTTTAAAGAAAAAATATGATGCATTTCAAATGTTTAAGTATTATTTGGCTAAAGTTGAGAAGGAAACAAGAAAGAACCTAAAATGCCTAAGATCAAACAGAGGAGGTGAGTTTACATCAAAAGAGTTTGAAATATTTTTCCATGACAAAGGTATCAAAAGGAAAACATTAGCACCAAAAACTCCACCATATAATGGTATTGTTGAAAGAATAAATAGGTTAGTGATTGATTGTGTTAGAACTTTGATGATGGAGAAAAATCTTACACTAAAGTATTGGAGAGAAGTTGTAAAAACTACAATCTACACACTAAATAGAGTTCAAGTAAAGAAAGGTACAAATACAACACCTTTTGAATTATGGTATGGTCACTCACCTAATGTAAAACATTTCAAAGTATTTGGTTGTAAATGCTATATTCTTAAAGATACTAGAAATGGCAATTTTTTTGTAAAAAGTGATGAAGGCATATTCCTTGTATGCTCCACTAGAAGTAAAGCATATAAGTGCTTGAATACTAAAACTAACAAGATTGTGGAGAGTGCAAATGTAAGTTTTGATGAGCATGCATAAGTCCAAGTTGATGAGTCCAAGCAATCAGAGGATTACAGATCCTTTGTATACTTCTATGAAGGAATGATTGTTGAAGACAATGCTGCAAATCAAGTTGAGAATCAACAATAAGTTTTAATATTTGTCGAGTCTTAGCCTATGAATCCTGAGCTGCATTTAGAAGTGGAGCTATAGAATGTAGAAAATGCACATTCTGACTCTAAAAATAGTACACATGAAAGAAATGATGAAGTGCCTGATGAAAAAGAAAAAAATGACTCTAAAGATGAATGATCAAACATGGAAAGAAGGATAGAACAAAGGTTAGCCAAGTATGTGAGAAGACATCACCCTATAGGTAAAATCATTGGTGACAAAGATTACATACCAATGACAAGGAATAGGCTCAAGAATGAATCATGTCTACTGAGCAAGGTTAAACCTAAAATAGTGAAAGATGCGCTGCAAGATGATGACTGGTATAAAGCCATGGAAGAAGAAATAAATCAAATTGAGAAGAAGAAAAACATGGTCTCTAGTTCCTAGACTAGTTGATAAGAATGTGATTGGTACCAAATGGGTGTTTAGAAACAAACTTGATGAGAATGGAGAGATAACAAGAAACAAAGCCAAACTAGTTTGCAAAGGCTATGCACAAGAAGAAGGACTGGACTATGGAGAAAAATTTGCTCCTATTGCAAGTATGGAAGGAGTAAGAACATTACTTGCATATGTTACATACAAAGGTTTCAAAGTGTACCAAATGGATGTACAGTTAGCTTTTTTGAATGGTATATTAGAAGATGAAGTCTACATAGAACAACCAGAGAGATTTGTTGATGAGAAAAATAAGGACATGGTTTGCAAATTGCACAAGGCACTTTATGGATTGAAGTAAGCACCTAGAGCATGGTATGAAAGACTGGACAAATATCTTGTGAATATAGGATTTGAGAGAATAGATAACAATAGCAACTTGTACATCAAATTTGAAAAAGGTAAAGACATTTTGATAATAGAATCTTTGTTGATGATATAATATTTGGAGGAAAAGATGTACTTTGCAAATATTTTACTGATCAAATGAAGCATGAATTTGAGATGTCAATGTTTGTAGAAATCAAGTTCTTTATTGGATTAAAAGTACATCAATTGAAGCATGGCATATTTATGACCCAATCCAAATACATCAAGGAAATAATCAAAATATTTGGGTTACAAGACTCAAAACTAGTTAGCACACTAATGGCAATAGGCCATAAGCTATCCAAGAATGATGAGTCATCTAAAATGAATCAAACATTGTATAGGTCAATGATTGGAAGCTGTAATATGTTGTACATAGTAGACTAGACATTACATTAGCTGTTGGAATAGTGGCAAGACTTTTTGCAAATCCAAGAGAAAATCACTTAATGGCAATGAAGAGAATACTAAGGTATCTAAAAGGAACTGATGAATTTGGTTTGTACTACAAGAAGAGTGAGAAATTTGAACTGAGAGCCTACACTAATGTAGATTGGGGAGGTAACATTGATGATGGAAAAAGAACTAGTGGAGGAGCACTTTTCTTAGGAAAAATCTTGATTACATGGACTAGCAAAAAGGAAAGTTACACCTCACAATCCACTGCTGAAGCTGAATATGTTGCAGCTGCTATAAATTGCACCAATATTATATGGATCAAACATTTGTTTCAAGGTATGATGGAAGATGTAACTGAGCTTGTGATACTTTATTGTGATAATACAAGTTCTTTTAACATATCAAAGAACCCTATAATGCATGCTAAAACCAAGCATATTGCAATCAAGTATCACTATGTAAGAGAGTTGGTGGAAGACAAAAAAGTGAAGATGGAATATGTTAGCTCAAAGGAACAAATTGCTAACATCTTCACAAAGGCACTACCTAAGGATGCTTTTGAGTATCTTAGAGGTAAGTTAGGGGTGATACCCCTAGCTAAGGCTACTTGAAGCACAAGTAAGTATGCCCTACATCAAAGAAGCTGATTAATGAATATTTCACACATTGATGTAAAGGATATGTACTTTAGGATTCATGCCTAAAGTAGTAGACATGCTGAAATTCCTAATCAGTCACAAGCAAGGTGATAGAGGAAGATATTGAATGAACCTGTAAAAGCTACACTTGCATACTAAGATGCTTATATGTCTTTGGAATTGTTTTCAAAGAGGGAGAAAAAAACAAAGAGAAAATGGACCAACAGGAGAAAGATAAAGAGGGAGAAATAGTAGAAAACTTATCAACAATTGTCGAAGATAAAGAATCAAAAAAGAAGGAGAAGTTGTGAGAAACTAATTTTATGCTAATGATTTGGTGATTAAATGAAGATAGAGGGAGATGTTGATCAAAAAAATAGAAGATGAGCAATATAGAGGGAAAAAGACAAAGAACATGGAGGCATCAACAAAGAGGGAGAAGCAAAAATGAAATAATCAAAATAGTAGAAGGAGATGTGGAACTAAAACTTACTTTTTGGAATTTGACTTACTATTCTAACCTAGCTAGCATTTGGTTGAATAGTTTAGTCTAATGGTTGATCAGTTTGGTTTGCCATCAATGTCAAAGAGGGAGATTGTTGTTAATCTGATTGAAAAGCTCATTGTTGAAGATCAAAGAGGGAGATTGTTGGAAAGAAGGAAGATTTTTGTTAAGAGAATTTTTTTCAATCATTGTTTTATCATTGATGTCAAACCTGCTACTTGTAGGAATGAAATTTTCTTATAAGATCCAAGTACTATCAGTTAGTTGATTGATGATGAGGATTTGATCAACAAGATGTAACAAAAGCACCTAAGGAAAAGGTTGAGTTATGATCTTGTAATGAAGTGCAAGGATTAGTTAAGACAATGGTTAAATGATGTATTGATAGCATACTCAAAAATATAGAGGTTGGTCACATTTAGACATATTGGAGGAAGAAGTTGTAACAAGGTTGATTGCAAAGCTTAAACTAAGATCTTTAGTGGGTGCCAAGCAAGTTAGTTGAAGCTGAGAAAAATTCGAGTCGGAGCTGAGTAACAAAAAATTCTAGTGTATGTTGAGTGATCTTCAGGTGTTGAGTGAAGATTAGGTGCTAAAAAATAGAAAAATCTTAATTGATGTCGAGTGATCTTCAGGTGTCAAGCATCAATAAAAACATAGTTAATGTCGAGTAACGCAGTATGTGTTGAACACCAGTATTTCAATAGTGCCGAGCTACTACATTATTTCAAATGACAAAGATTACCCAAATCTAAGCTAACATAGTGGTTACATTGAATTTTGTGAATGATTTGGGAGATAAGGATGATGAGCTAGTGGTATAGAATCCTATGTAAACCATTTTTGTTGAATTCTAAAGGATTATTTAAGAAGTTTCTAGAGAAAATAAAATATGAGTTAGATGCAATTAATCCTACCTAATCCATATGAATTGAAATTAAAGAATGGAATAATTGAGCAAGAAAAGGAACTCCAAGACTTCTATTTAAGGAGTCATAGACTAAGAAGCAAAGAGCTATTGATATTGTTGCTACTAAAGAGCCGAATCTACAAAGTGGTTGGAAGGGTGTCAAGGAGGAGACATCTAGGAGAAGGAAGAGCATAGAGGCTCTACTTCTATGAGTGTTCATGAAGAGATGATTGCACTACTACATTGAGTAAGTAGACTCAAGGAGACTAAGCTTGAAAGGAGGCCAAGTTGTCAGAGTTGCAGTTATTGAAGGCCAAGCAAGGGTATGCATTGAGAAGTGATTTGAGATCTACAAGATAAGTTGTATGTTGTAGTCAAGTCAAATATTTTCTAATACTCTCTAGTAATTGTATTAGATCTAATAATCCTATGGACTTAGGTTGGTTTAATAGCCATTTGTAAATCCTTTAACAGGGTGGCATTCCAAGTGAATGTTCTAAAGTCCTCTAACTAGGCCCACTTCTAATAGGGTAGTTAAATCCTTTAACAAGGTCACATTTGATAGTGTTTTGTAAGCCTTTAATAGGGTAGGTCTTTCATAGGGCATCACTTCAGAAGAGTGAAAATTGAGTAGCATGTTACTGGTGGTTTTTCCCAAATTAGGTTTCCATGTAAATCACTCTGTTATGTGTTGATTTCTTATGTTTTATGCTTGCATGTTTATTTATAGTAACTTGCTAATTAGTAAAGTTAAATCTTGGATGAATGAATAGTTGAATGGGCTCACTATGCTTTAGTGAAAAGTTTAAATAGGACATTTGGACCTTGAATAACTAATTCACCCCCCACCACCCCACCCCCCTGAACCTCTCAGTTATTCTAAAGAAATTCTAATAGTCTCTAAATTTTGTCTACATTTTTATAAGCTTGTTACTTTTGGATTGAGTGAGCAAAGTTCATGAAATTTAATGCAACTTAGATAGGTTGTATGTCAATTTATTGTTTCTTTTAATTCAAGGAATTAAGTAATTTCTTCCATAAATAAGGTTTTAAAGAATTTAAGAGGGATATCATAAGAATAGGGTTTAGGGTTAACAATTGATAATTATAATTGCAAGATAATTATATAGGTCAAGTATTTACTAGTGTGACTCTATACAACAAATGGATAAGGTATTGATCATAAGTTGTGATGCAAATTGATGCAATTGTTTGGTTACACAAAGTACATATAAATCAAATTAATTTTACTTTTCTATAATGAAGAATCAAACTATTGGTCTTCACTTACTTGTAATAATATTTCTCTAAATTATAGGTAGCTTATAATCAAGGAGTTATTAAAAATCTAAGAAGAATTGTGAGCATTATCTACTATAGGGGATAGATCTAGAGAGAAAAGTGTGAATGAATGAACAATGAAAAAGAATATAAGAAAATATCCAGTCATTCTCATCCCTAACGTGCACTAGCCTTGTCCCTACATAGCCTAAAGTGTAGAGTCCCTATGATATTGTTGAAGTTGGTCTAGATCTAAAGAGAATTTAGTTGAATATAGGAATTAGCTAACCCTTGGATTGAGTCTTCTCTTCTGCATTTAGTCATCATTTGTTGTCATGAAAACTTGATAGAGATATGTAAAAACCTTATTCATTCATTATATCCCTAAGTCCTTTTCCTTCACTTTTAATGAAGATTTTTAAGTTGTGGCAATGTGATTACTTCTTTTCACTTCGTCACCCCAATTCATTACTTAACTGTTAGAGGGGTTGCGAAGGTATGATAGGGTCATATCAAGAGTCAATGCAACTTCATAGCTTAGAAGGATAGCATCTAGTTTCAAGCCATGAAGTTGCAACTAACCATACATTGCATGGTCATAGGTCAAGTTTTGCCTTAAGAATACCTCAGGGGGCCCACAATTTTCATAATTGCCAGATCTTGTTAGATCAATGGCTAGTGTATTCATGCTTTATAAAGATGTGAAAAGTTTAGCCAATGTGGGAATATGATCTTTTGACATGTGTCTTGGTGGGCTAGGTTCATATGAGGTCCTCATCTCATTGTCACAAGGGTTAACAACAAGTTAGGGCTTTAAATAATTAAGTCAAAAAATCTTTAAAATTAAGTAGGAAAACTCTTGTGCATTCTTAAAAATAAAAACAATGTAAACACATTCTTAAAAATGCAAACATTTTAAACAAGGTGAAAAACCAAGCCAACACCCTAAATATGGATGACCTTTGAAAGCACCTTGCATCCATATTTTTGTCCATGATGACCACTATATGTGCTATCAAGTCTCCTTGCAATTAGCAACCTCTAAAATCACCTTCAATTTAATCTATAGATATACATATACAAAAACTAATTCCATATAACTAGCTAAATTCTATATATGAATAATGCAAGGAGCCATGACAAGATTTGTTGGATTCACAAATAATGATCTTGCAAGCCTTGTAAAGAAAATTGCAATGCTTAGTCCTATTGATTATCTAGATCATGTTACTTCTCCCCTATCAAGAACTACAACAAGAATCAACCTTGATTACATACCAATAAGACCACAATAATGGTTACCACTTTTCATCTTGAAGAAATTAGATGAAAATTGGGAAAATCATCTTTTAGGGGCTTTGAATGAAGCCTATGCTTCAAATAAATCCCCCTAGGGGATTTTTTCTAAGCTCCTATAGAAATTGGCACAAGGGGCTTAAACGAAGCCTTAGGGCTACAATTGAAGACCCTAGTGCCAATAGGTTGGAAAAAAGTGGACTAGGGGGCTTCATTTAAACCCTCTGGGGCTAATAGCGGGCTGAAAAGTGGTCCAAGGGGCTTCATTCAAAACCCCCTAGGGCCATCACGTGGCCAAAAAGTGGGGCATGAGGGATTCATTTGACCCCCCTAGGGCCACCCAAACAACCCCTTATGATGCTTCAAATGAAGCCTCTTCATGTGAAGCTTCTCCAAGGGATTCATTCAAAGGTCCCAAAGTTGGAAATTTGACAAACATACTCAAATTTCTATCCTTTTTTCCCTTTTTTGAGCTTAAACAAGGGTTGAATAGGTCCAAATTCTAATATTAAATATAGAAAATTGTTGTACACTAAATAATCTTTCCAATGACTATGTTTTTAGTATATATTATGTTTATCATAATGTTTACTTTTTATTTTATTAAATATAGGTTGTTTGGCCATTTCACAAATTTGGATTTGAAGCTTTAGGAAAAATAGATAATGGGAAAACAAAAAAAATAAAAAAATATTTGCATTAAAGGTATGTGTGTTACCTTTCTAGAAAATCAACAAAAAAATCATTTTAATAAATACAACTCAAATTATATTGATAAAAAATAATCTATGTCTAAGTTATCGTTAGCGTCACTTTTCCACTAAATAAAATCTATATTTTTTAATGAAAATTGAATGAAATCAACTAAACTTGTTGGATATTGATGTTACTATTCTATCCTTGAAAGATTTTTTTCATTATCATTTTTTAAAAAATGTTATCATGATTAGACAACTTGTCACTCTTTGAAAATATTGATTTTCATATAAACCACTTCTCAAAGGAGATGGAAAAATGGACTTCAACTAATTTTAAAAAAAAAATAACTACTCTACATAATCATCACATTCTTTATGGTTTTGTAGAAATATGCATTTAAAATTCAAGTTTTTGTTAAAAATATCTACTTTAGTGTCAAACTTGGCCAATAAGTGGGAACCATTACAATGGCCTTACCCTACTTTTTTGTAATTATTTGTTAACTACATTTCTATAATTTAGTTCATATGTATACAAATTTTCTTTAATGCTCACCATTTGCACTGACAAGTATACTTGGCTCTAGGCATCTACGAATAAAATACATCAATGTAAGTTGTAGAATCATCTAGATTAAATATCAATACAAATTTATAAATACAATACAATACAAAAATTTATCAATATCAATATTTCATTTTACTTTCTCTCTTTTACATTGTTTTAATGATTCTTTAAATCACATTTTGTCATGCCCAAAAACTAAGGACAAAAACACACACACAAATTTTTTTTTGACTAATAAAGATAATGGGGGGGGGTCGATAGGTGTTCTGGTGATTAACTAAGATTAAGCAAGACAACATGGCTGAAAATTTTAAGGGTTTAACTATAATGAAACTAATCGTGATCAATTGTTACAACCTTAAGGATGGTTTAATAACTAACCCCCTTTTTTTTTTTCGCTAGCTTGAAACGTCATTATGGTTTTTTAATCATTTACTTCAGGCTTAGTATCATTAATTAACTTAAAATTTATCTCCAACGTACTAATAACAATTTAATTTATATTAATCTATCATTACAATAAAATCGAAGACTAAGGTTAATTCTATAGATCTATAGGTCAAACTACACTTTATTTAAAACTATGATAAATTCAGGTCCAACATTTAAATGCCAATATAAAGTTCAATCTAACTATTCTCACAATCTACAGAACTAAATAATAACATAAAATAAAATACAACATATAACAAATGATGCTAAATTAAGAACCAACTAATTAAGATCTATCTTAATTAGTACTAACTTAGAACACTTACTACTGTCTAATGAGATCAAACAACTACTAATCTAACCATTAACTAATATCCAAAAAACGTATTAATAACTACTTAAAAAAAAATGGAACTAACTTAAATCCTATCTACCTAACAATTACATTAAAAAGTTCTAACTTTAAATACTACTAAGCATTTTAAGACAAACAATGAACTATCTAAATTCTAATATTTAGCTTCAAACTTTTACTAATCGAATTTTAAATAAGAAAAAAAATTAAATAAATAATTAAACATTAAACATTCCTAACTTATATATCAATTTATAACTATTAACATTACTAAAGAAATTACTAACATTTACATTACAATAAGGAACTTGCATTACATTAAACTATACTATCCTAAATCTTCCTCTAAAAAAAATATTACCTTCAAACTAATAGTAAACCACACTAACAAATATATAATTTAATATCAATAAACATTAACCCAACTATACACCATCCTAAGCTAACCCACATCAAACAATAATTAAAACAAAATGCTAAAACCACTATCCCAAACCCCCAAGGGCAAGTGGCCTATCCTGCCACGCGTGGGCCCCATTTATCCATAGAAACTCCCCTAAACCTCACCCCATGTGGAATCAACCTAGCCCTAACCCGACCGCACCTACCCTGTGCTAAACCTAGGCTACGCCTACCCACCCTGGGCCAGTCCCTTGTGGGGTCCAAAGCCTACACGTGATAGGCCTGTCCCCCTGTCCCGCGCGGGAAGGACGTTACGTAGGGATGGCTTGCGTTGGGAGGACGTTAAGGGTAGTGACGGGAGAGGACATACATCCTTCCTATTAACTAAAACATTTTTTTTTGCCCTCCCTCATGAAAATGAGGTCAGTGCAATCATGGAGAAGGAAAATATGGGGGATGGTTGTTGAGTTTCCATCCTCCCCCTTAAATGCTTTATTTTTTTAACAAGAAAACTATCTTCTGCCCTCCTTCAAGAGATTCGACCCCTATACTTGCTGACAGGTGGTTGGAGAGTTTTATATTTTTTTTTGAAATTCTTATATGATTCGACTTGTATCCAGTCTTATGGAATTAAATGCCAAAAGATTTATAGTTGAGGGATGGATTTTAAAAGTATTAACATATATCATTGTAGGTGCTTTATATTCAAACTTATTAAAGTTATATTATTAAATGAAATAACAATTATACTTAATTTGCAAGGCAAGTGGGAATATTTGATAAAATATTCTGTGTGACAAGGAAGTGGGAAATAAAAACTTTCCCATACATTTTCCAGAGAGGTCTTTTAGGCCTGGGGGTGCACATTTTGTTAGAAACCCAATTTTGATTAAGTGTTGGCATAGTATTTTCTCTACTATAAATTAATTTTTATCTTAAGAGTGCAAAGGGATATAACTTGTCTTACATCAAATAAATTATTTCTTATTTTCTCATTATGCCACAAGGCGAAACTTCCTTCCTTTTTGAATTCAAGGAATACATGATTTCTAGTTCAATTGATTATATTCAAAATGACACTTAGCAATGAAGGCGTTAAATTTTTGATTGCAAAGTAGGATTTCTAATTCATCTAATTACTTCACCATATATTAAAACTTCAACATCTCAATTTGCATTGTAATAACATAATTGGAAACTTGGAGATTTATAATTTGGTGTCAATATCTATCAATCTATTTTCTCACAACATATGCAAAATTTGAAACCACATATGATCAATACAAGGAGGTATTCATGATCAATTTCTTTCTCTATTATTCATCCTAGTTCAAGGCTCCATCGGGAAAGAACCAGTAAGAAAACCTGATGTCTTTGCCGCTACATCAAATTCAATTACAATTTACATAATATCACAATTCATTGAGTTTTCTTCAAGGCTTCCACAAGAGACTTTTATCAAATGACTTTATTGCATCAAGAGTAAACATGGAAGATACAAGAAACAACATGGAGATAACAACACAAGGAGATAATCAAATTAAACATGCATTCCCACTCAATTGCACAATAGGTTCAACAATGAATCGATATAGGGGAAAGGTGGATTTTCTCAATAGGAGAAGTCAATCACCATACCTTCACTTATCCCTTTCGGGGCTATATCCATAAGGATTTTCATTCTTTTCCACATTCAAGAATTCTCAATAACAACAAGGTATGGGATGACAAGTAGGGGCCCATACACCCTACCCTTTCTCCCTCCTCTCTCCATGAGAGGAGACTCTACACTATTGAGGTCCAACTAATGCCCTTTCCCCAAGCATGGCCACTTCTTCCCTATCCAAGGGTGAGTGTTGCCAAATACATCCCCATTGAAATCTCTCAAAAAAACAATCAACACACCAAGAAGGCATATGAATAACATCAAAAGAAAGCAAGATAAAATCCCTCCCAATCCACCCCAACACACAACAAGAATGCAAAATTACATAATGTCTCCAACATGATTCAATCAAGATTCAAAACATGAACACACATAAAGAACCATTCATGGAGTGAAGATCTCCTACCTTCATAAAAGAGTTATGGCAATGGTGGTTTGAGAAGAGCTCCCCTTTTTTTTCTTTCTTCAATCTTCAAGGCTTCCTCCAAAACTAGAGGATTGGGTGACAAAACTAAAACTCCCCCAAAAGGCCTCTAAGTATGGTCCTTAACTCCACTAAGCTTCAAGTAACTCAAGATGGAGGTTGGTTTTACTAACCCAAGTAAAGAACAACCCATTTTCGAAATCAGCCTATAATTTGGTTTTTAAGAGACCCTAAGAGTCAACCTAGGAGGCTAAAGGGTTGGAAAGTACCCCCACCCATACCCTTACCCATAGGGGTACTTAAATTTAATGTTTCTAAGCCTTTAAAGGCTTATTAGGAACAATTAAAAGTTAGGAGAATAACAAGATCAAATTACAACCTTTAAAGAATTACAATACAAGGTTAGCACAAAATTAACAAGTAGTTTAGCTCCGCTTTTCCATCGAGTTGTCTCGGCTAATTTTCCTGCACACTCATTGCACACATCAGTAGGTCCAAAACCACATGCATACTGTGAATTGCATATTAGAGGAATTATATAAATTAAAGCATCCATTTCTTAATAAATAGTTGTTTATCTAATTCTACTCATATTTCTAACCTTTCGACTTGCATAACCAAATGTGTTAGCATTGCATACATTTTATTTCATCATTATACATATTTATAAGCATTAAATGGATTAATCAAATAACTAAAGTAAGCATCACACATCACAAAATAGCATAACAATGTTCAGTGTATCCAATAATCTTCTGACATGTCAGCATGAGTATCAAAATAACAATGTATCATCGGTGCTAGGATGGGTCGGGGTGAGGCCTCACATCCTCCCCCACTAGGCATGAACTTCCTCCTGGAGTTCATCAAAATGATAAGGGTACTATGCTCGCATCTGTGCTGCATCCTCCCAAGAAGCTGTAACCTCATCGTAGCAATCCCACTGGACTGTAACCTGGTCCAGCTCTCAACCTCAGAGTGCTAGGGTCTGTCGGCCAATAATACAGATGGGTTGTAGCGTTAACTGGCCATCTGACTCCACCTGCAAAGCATCCCAATCTATAATATGAGACTCATCATAAATATATCCTCTGAGTACGAAAATGTGAAACACATCGTGGATGCATGACAGGCTAGGTGGCAGGGCTAAACGGTAGGCAACTGGTCCTATCCTCTCTAGGATTTTGAACGGTCCAACGAATTGGGGCACCAACTTAGAGCCCTTTCAAAATTGAATCAAACTCTTATGTGGCCACATCCTCAAGAAAACTCTATCACCAACCTAATATTCTTGATCTATCCTCTTCGCATCTGCACACTTCTTCTGTCGATCATGTGCCTCTCTCAAGCATTGTCTAATCAAAGTCACCTGCTGCTCCATCTCCTTAAACAACTGAGGGCCAATAGATACTCGGTCCTTGATCCTATCCCAACTCAACAACGTCCTGCAAGGTGTCCATACAAGGCCTCATAAGGCATCATACCTATGGAAGAATGGTGCCCATTGTTATAGGCAAACTTGACAAGATGTAGGTATTCCTCCCACTTGACCTGGCGATCCATCATGTACATACGCAACATGTCCTCCAAAACTTGATTCACTTACTTGGTCTCCCCATCAGTCTAAGGATGGTACATTGTACTAAAATTAAGCTTAGTGCCCAATGCCAACTGCAACTCTCTCCAAAAAGATGAGGTGAACAATGAGTCCCTATCGGAGATGATCTTGCGGGGAATGCCATGAAGTCTAACAATATCCCATAGAAACACCTGCGCTATGTTTCATGTTGTATATGTAGTACGCATGGGAGAGAAGTGGGCAACCTTGGTCAATGTGTCAACTGTCACCAAAATGGCATCATGGTGATGAGACAATAAGGGGAGGCCAATAATAAAGTCCATAGATATAACATCCTACTTCCATTCAGTAATCTCGTGAGGCTGAAGGAGCCCACTGGGATGCCGATGCTCTACCTTCACCCTTTGACACTCAAGGCATCTCACAACTATGTTAGCAATATGCACTCTCATGCTTGGCCAATGATATAAGTACCTCAAATATGCATGTAACTTCTTAACATCGGGGTGCGCTACATAAGGTGCTTTGTGAGCCTCAAGTATAATGAACTCATGCAATTCCCCAGTGAGGGGTACATACATATGTCCTTTATGGCACAAGAGTCCATCAGACTCCAAGGAATACTCTAAATACTTCCCTTCTAAGGGTCTTTGAGAACGCACCACCTGTCTAACCTCTGTATAAAACTCATCTGCTAGCAAGTGCAGGAGAATCCTTTCCCTCAAATCAGTACAAGTAGTCATAGATGATAACTCATGGCGCCTTCTACTTAGGGCATCTGCAACCACATTTTCCTTCCCCTTGATGTAATGGACATCAAAATTTTATTCACAAAGGAACTCCATCCACCTTCTCTGCCTAGCATTAAGGTTCGACTGCATGAATATGTACTATAAGCTCTGGTGGTCAGAATGAAGCTCAAATCTATGACCCAGTAGAAAGTGTCGCCATCTCACTAAGGCATGAACTATTGCCACAAGCTCTAGGTCATGTGTAGGGTATTTGAGCTCATGAGTCTTCAACTTCCTAGAATCAAAGGAAATGGGTCAGTCATCCTACATAAGAACTGCCCTTATACCATCCAAAGATGCATCAGTGCACACCACGAAGTCCACGGATGGATCTGGTACTGCAAGAATCGGTGCACTCGTGAGTGCTCTCTTGAGTTCTTGAAAATCTCTATCACACTTCTCTGTCCACTCATACTCTTTTCCCTTCCTTTGAAGAGATGTGATGAGATGTGCCAATCTGGAGAATCCTGCAACGAAGCATCGATAATACCCTACTAATCCCATAAAGCTCCTCACCTCAGTGACACTGGTGGGTGTCGGCCAATCCATGATGGCCCTAATCTTTGATGGGTCTACTGAGACTCCATCACCTGATATGACATGACCCAAATAATGTATCTCAGGTCTAAAGAATGCACACTTCGACAAGCTGCCAAACAATTGGTTCTCCCTCAATTTTTGCAATACCTATCTCAAGTGCTCTTCGTACTCCTGCTCATTATGAGAATATACCAAGATGTCATCCAAGAAAACAATCACAAACTTATCCAAAAAGGTATGAAATACTCCATTCATGAGGCTTATGAATACAGCTGGAGCATTCGTGAGGCCAAATGGTACCACAGTGAACTCGTAGTGGCCATACCTAGTATGAAATGCAGTCTTAGGAATATCACTATCCATAATCCTCAACTGATGATAGCCTGACTTGAGATCAATCTTCGAAAATACTCTAGCGCCCTACAACTAATCAAAGAGGTCATCAATCCTAGGAAGAGGGTATTAGTTCTTGATGGTTACTTTGTTCAATTGTCGATAATCAATACACAACCTAAGTGATCCATCCTTCTTCTTAATGAAGATCACTGGTGCACCCCAAGGTGACACACTAGGTTGAATATGCCCCTTCTCTAATAGTTCCTCCAACTAAATCTTAAGTTCACTAAGCTCATGGGTAGTCATCCTGTACGGTGCTCTCGACACTGGCTCTGCTCCTGGCACAAGATCAATATGAAAATCCACTGCTCTAGGTGGAGGCCTACCAGGAAGCTCTGAAGGAAAGACATCTGCAAACTCCTGCAATATAGGAAAATCATCAAGGGATGGCTCCCCCTCAGGATCTTCCTCCCTGTCGCTGATGGTGATAGCAAACAACTGACATCCCTTTCGCATGCACCGTCTAAGCTACATAGCAGAAATCATACGAAGGGATATGGATCTCTTAACCCCAAGGATCACTCTAGAGATACCATACTCATCCACACATTCCACTCTCTTTTGTTGATAGTCCATCTTGGCGCTGTGGGCATATAGCCAGTCCATGCCAAGGACAACATCATAAGAACCTAGAGGGGTAATACATAGATCAAACATCATGGACATGTCTCCAATCTGAATCGTGCAACTATGCACCATGGAACTAACTGACACTCTAGCTCCTGAGGCTAACTCTACCTCCCAGCTGACATCCTGACTAACTGCCACTAGCCCACAATGCTCCAAAATGAAAGGAGATATAAATGAATTAGTAGCACTAGAATCAAATAAAATAGTAACCATGCTACCTTGTATACTACCTGTAGCCTCAATAACTGTGGCCTGATGCTCGACCTAGTAGTTTTCAATCGCTACAAAGAGTCTGTGAGATCTGCCTATGTCGCCAACTATCGGCTCTGAAAAAGCTCCTCTCTGACCACTAGAGGACTGTCCCTAAGAACACTCTCTAGCAATATGCCCCATGCCTCCACAAGTGTAACATGGACCTCATGTATAGGATTGGGCACCTTGTGACCCAGACTGTTGTGGGCCTCCTGACCTGCTAGATCCATTGAATCCACCCCTAGAAGACTGCTGAGTCTTCGCTGGCTGTGACTATGGAACCTGTACTTTTTGATCCTGCCTCAGATCTTGTAAATGTCACTGCTTGGGCTTGGAGCCTTGATAACCCTATGAGGGTTTCTACTGCTGCTGCTACTGGGGTTTCTGCGGCTAAGGCTATTGGCCTTTGGAGGACCCTGTTGTGTAGTTCTAATTCCCTTTCCAAGGGAGTCTCTACTGGGTAGAGTTTTGGTTCTGAGACAGATCCCGTGACTCCTGTCTACCCCGAGTGTCCTCTGCCACTAGTGCCATCTCAACAACCTGTCTGAAGGTGGCAAGAAAGGCCATGCGAACTGGACCCTAAAGTGAGAAATTTAGGCCCATGATAAATCAGTGCACTTGCAGTTTCTTGTCCTTCATGTACTCGACATAAGGAAGGAGCTCGAGAAACCTGCTCTCATACTGAGCCACGGTGAGACCCCTCTAATGTAGTGAATGAAATTCCTCTATTTGCTTTTGCCTGAAATGCTCAAACAGGTACCTCTCCCTGAACCTCTCTAGAAATGACTCCCAGGTGAGGGTATCCATGCTCACTCCTCCAATGGTCTTCTTCTGATGCCACCAATTGGAGGCATCACCTCTCAACTGATGAACTGCTAGTCGTGCCTTCAAATTACTCCCATATGGACATAATCCAAAGCACCGATGTAGGCTTTATAACCATGCCTCTACTACTGTCCCCTCGGTGGAACCTGTAAATAAAGGTGGCTCGAGTCGAATCATCTCCTATATGTCTAGGAGGTCTGTCATGTGGGGGTCCTCTCTGGTGTATTGACTCTTCCTCGTGCTCACCCTGTTGCTCTAACTATCTCGATGGGGGACTCCTAGTCCTCTCTCTTACTCTGGGTCTGCCTCCTCCAGGTCCCTCTACTTCCACAACTGGAATATACTGACCTGGCTGAACTACAGGTACTACTCTCTATTGAACTACACCGATCAAAGTCTGAAGTGCATCTATAATGTCCTAGTTCGGGTTCGGTGGTGGTGGCGGTGGAGATGGTGGTGGAGGTGGAGGTGGTGGTGGAGGTGGAGGTCCATCCTCCTATCCTACTCTACCATCTCTCGCCCTACGACCCCTACCTCATTGGTTGCTCTGTGTAACAGGAGGCATCCTACACAATTGAAGTTTTTAGTTAAGTTTAGAAGCATAATGGTTTTAGGTTCCTAGTGTTAAAACACAGGCTCTAATACCAAAATGTCATGCCAAAAAAGTAAGGACAAAAACACACACACATTTTTTTTTTTTTGACTAATAAAGATAATGGGGGGGGGGAGGGGTCGACAGGTGTTCTGGTGATTAACTAAGATTAAGCAAGACAACATGGCCAAAATTTTTTAGGGTTTAACTATAATGGAACTAATCGTGATCAATTGTTACAACCTTAAGGATGGTTTAATAACTAACCCCCTTTTTTTTTGATAACTTGAAACGTCATTATGGGTTTTTAATCATTTACTTCAGGCTTAGTATCATTAATTAACTTAAAATTTATCTCCAACGTACTAATAACAATTTAATTTATATTAATCTATCATTACAATAAAATTGAAGACTAAGGTTAATTCTATAGATCTATAGGTCAAACTACACTTTATTTAAAACTATGATAAATTCAGGTCCAACATTTAAATGCCAATATAAAGTTCAATCTAACTATTCTCACAATCTACAAAACTAAATAATAACATAAAATAAAACACAACTTATAACAAATGATGCTAAATTAAGAACCAACTAATTAAGATCTATCTTAATTAGTACTAACTTAGAACACTAACTACTGTCTAATGAGATAAAACAACTACTGATCTAACCATTAACTAATATCCAAAAAAACGTATTAATAACTACTTTAAAAAAATGGAACTAACTTAAATCCTATCTACCTAACCATTACATTAACAAGTTCTAACTTTAAATACTACTAAGCATTTTAGGACAAACAGTGAACTATCTAAATTCTAATATTTAGCTTAAAATGTTTGCTAATCGAATTTTAAATAAGAAAAAAAATTAAATAAATAATTAAACATTAAACATTCCTAACTCGTATATCAATTTATAACTATTAACATTAATAAAAGAAATTACTAACATTTATATTACAATAAGGTACTTGCATTACATTAAACTATACTATCCTAAATCTTCCTCTAAAACAAATATTACCTTCAAACTAATAGTAAACCACACTAAAAAATATACAATTTAATATCAATAAACATTAACCCAACTATACACCATCCTAAGCAAACCCACATCAAACAATAATTAAAACAAAATGCTAAAACCACTATCCCAAACCCCCAAGGGCAAGTGGCCTATCCTGCCATGCGTGGGCCCCATTTCTCCATAGAAACTCCCCTAAACTTCACCCACATGGACTCAACCTAGCCCTTACCCGACCGCACCTACCCTGCACTAAACCTAGGCTACGCCTACCCACCCTAGGCCGGTCCCTTGTGGGGTCCAAAGCCTACACATGGCAGGCCTGTCCCCCTGTCCTGTGCAGGAAGGATGTTACGCAGGGATGGCTTGCGTTGGGAGGAGGTTAAGGGCAGTGACGGGAGAGGACGTACGTCCTTCCTGTTAACTAAAACTCTCTTGTTTTTGCCCTCCCTCATGAAAACAAGGTCGGTGCAAGCGTGGAGAAGGAAAATATGGGGGATGGTTGTTGAGTTTCCATCCTCCCCCTTAAATACATTTTTTTTTAAACAAGAAAACTATCTTCTGCCCTCCTTCAAGAGATTCGACCCTTGTACTTTCTGACAGGTGGTTGGAGAGTTTTATATTTTTTTTTGAAATTCTTATATGATTCGACTTGTATCTAGTCTTATGGAATTAAATTCCTAAATATTTATAGTTGAGGGATGGATTTTAAAAGTATTAACATATATCATTGTAGGTGCTTTATATTCAAACTTATTAAAGTTATATGATTAAATGAAATAACAATTATACTTAATTTGCAAGGCAAGTGGGAATATTTGATAGAATATTCTCTGTGACAATGAAGTGAGAAATAAAAACATTCCCATACATTTTTCAGAGAGGTCTTTTAGGCCTACGGGTGTACATTTTGTTAGAAAACCAATTTTGATTAAGTGTTGGCATAGTATTTTCTCTACTATAAATTCATTTTTATCTTAAGAGTGCAAAGGGATATAACTTGTCTTACATCAAATAAATTATGTCTTATTTTCTCATTATGCCACAAGGTGAAACTTCCTTCCTTTCTGAATTCAAGGAATACATGATTTTGAGTTCAATTGATTATATTCAAAATGGCACTTAGCAATGAAGGTGTTAACTTTGTGATTGCAAAGTAGGATTTCTAATTCATCTAATTACTTCACCATATATTGAAACTTCAACATCTCAATTTGAATTGTAATAACATAATTGGAAGCTTGGAGATTTATAATTTGGTGTCAATATCTATCAATCTATTTTCTCACAACATATGCAAAATTTGAAACCACATATGATCAATACAAGGAGGTATTCATGATCAATTTCTTTCTCTATTATTCATCCTAGTTCAAGGCTCCATCGGGAAGAACCAGTATGAAAACCTGATGTCTTTGCCACTACATCAAAGTCAATTACAATTTACATAATATCACAATTCATTGAGTTTTCTTCAAGGATTCCATAAGAGACTTTTATCAAATGACTTCATTCCATCAAGATTAAACATGGAAGATACAAGAAATGACATGGAGATAACAACACAATGAGATAAGAAAATTAAACATGCATTCCCACCCGGTTGCACAATAGGTTCAACAATGAACCAATATAGGGGAAAGGTGGATTTTCTCAATAGGAGAAGTCAATCACCATACCTTCACTTAGCCCTTTCGAGGCTTAAAACTTCAAGAATTTACATTCTTTCTTAAGGCTCTTTCGGGGCTATATCCACAAGGATTTTCATTCTTTTCCACATTCAAGAATTATCAATAACAACAAGGTATGGGATGAAAAGTAGGGGCCCATACACCCTACCCTTTCTCCCTCCTCTCTCCATGAGAGGAGACTCTACACTATTGAGGTCCAACTAATGCCCTTTCCCCAAGCATGGACACTTCTTCCCTATCCAAGGGTGAGTGTTGCCAAATACATCCCCATTGAAATCTCTCAAAAAAACAACCAACACACCAAGAAGGCATATGAATAACATCAAAAGAAAGCAAGATAAAATCCCTCCCAATCCAACCCAACACACAACAAGAATGCAACATTACATAATGTCTCCAACATTATTCAAGCAAGATTCAAAACATGAACACACATAAAGAACCATTCATGGAGTGAAGATCTCCTACCTTCATAAAAGAGTTATGGCAATGGTGGTTTGAGAAGAGCTCCCCTTTTCTTTCTTTCTTCAATCTTCAAGGCTTCCTCCAGAACTAGAGGATTGGGTGACAAAACTAAAACTCCCCCAAAAGGCCTCTAAGTATGGTCCTTAACTCCACTAAGCTTCAAGTAACTCAAGATGGACGTTGGTTTTACTAACCCAAGTAAAGAACAACCCATTTTCGAAATCAGCCTATAATAGGGTTTTTAAGAGACCCTGAGAGTCAACCTAGGAGGCTAAAGGGTTGGAATTTACCCCCGCCCATACCCTTACCCATAGGGGTACTTAAATTTAATGTTTCTAAGCCTTTAAAGGCTTATTAGGAACAATTAAAAGTTAGGAGAATAGCAAGATCAAATTACAACCTTTAAAGAATTACAATATAAGGTTAGCACAAAATTAACAAGTAGTTTAGCTCCACTTTTTCATCGAGTTGTCTCGGCTAATTTTTCTACACACTCATTGCACACATCGGTAGGTCAAAAACCACATGCATAATGCAAATTACATATTAGAGGAATTATATAAATTAAAGAATCCATTTCTTAATAAATAGTTGTTTATCTAATTTTACTCATATTTCTAACCTTTCGACTTGCATAACCAAATGTGTTAGCATTGCGTACATTTTCTTTCATCATTATACATATTTATAATCATTAAATGGAAAAATCAAATAACTGAAGTAAGCATCACACATCACAAAATAGCATAACAATGTTCAGTGTATCCAATAATGTTCTGACATGTCAGCATGAGTATCAAAATAACAATGTATCATCTGTGCTAGGATGGGTTGGGGTGAGGCCTCACACATTTGGCATTTTTCATTTATTTTAGGGGGAGTAGTAGCTAGGAATTTGAGGCTATGGATCTATAGATTCTTCTAGGAGTACAAAAGATGTTGATCTTTAATTACTAGTGAGCATATAATAAGTTTTGATATATATTTCTTGTCTTTTAGACTATATATGTCTAAGCTTATGAGTGCACTACTTTATAGGTTGGGGAGCTAAAAGATGGGAGCCAAAGAGTGGAGTGATTGGAAGTTATTGTCTTTTTCATTCTTTTTTAAAAAAATCATTTGAAAAATAATTCTTTACTACATAACTTATTTTTGATGTATGGTTGTAGCACTACTAAAGAACCACCTTAAGTTAGCAATTATTTTTGATGTATGGTTGTAGCACTACTAAAGAACCACCTTAAGTTATCAATCATTGATGTTATCTTAATTTGAGATAGCTATTTTACTTGGTTATTAGAAAAAGTTTTCATATTCACTTTTCAAAGGAGTATGCCTTTAATAGATGTAGATTAGTTTAGATCAATACATTTTATCAAAATGAGCTTTATAGCTTAAATTGTGATGACACAAAAGATAACTAGAGAAGTCCATTTTGCACCATCACAAGTGATCAAGTTTAACCTAGGGTCAAGATGGAAATAATGTGGAATGCATTGTCTACATAGTTGAAAGACTTAAGTGAAAACCCTAGTCAAGGTTGCATAGTTGGGTAGTCATTATTCACACCATCATAGGGTTATTTTTTGAGTTAAGAACCTAAGTCACAATGATTCCATGGAAGATACTCTAGTGGTTATCATCATTTCACAATAGTCAATGGATATAAATACCAAGTAGTCATGATGGAGAAATCAATGGTTGAGAGTTATCTTCATAGGTCTACACGATCAATGAAGAAATGAAGTCGCAAAGCTACGATTGCAAAAAATAGTTCATTGCAAGATAGTTATCTTTTCCTTTTCATTGCTTTAGAATCGCTAGACATTTCATGTCTAGTAGTTGCAAAGCAGTGAATTTTTTTTAAAACAAAACAAGTTGGTCAAAATTTCTATCAATCTATCGACCAACATTGGTGGAACTTTTGATCTATTTTGGTGGCAAATTTAACCAAAATTTGTCAACTTTTTGACTAATACATCGACCAACACTAGTGGAACTTTTGACCAATGTTGGTTGTAATTTTGACCAAATATTTGTCAACATTTTGACCAATGCATTGACCAACACTAGTGGAACTTTAGATCAATCTTTGTGGCAATTTTGACCAATGTGTTCACCATGATGTAGTAACAAAATAGTTCAATTTTGACCAAATAAATCATTGAAATTTTGACCAATACAAAATTTGTCAAAATTTTAACTACAAAAATACCAACAAACCAATTGATCAAAAATTAGACCAACATGGGTTGAAAACTTGACCAATTTTTGTGGAAAAATGAGTCAAATTTTACTAGTGAGTATTGTATTTCTTGTTATGCACTATGGAACTTGACATGGTCTTGGAACTTGCCAAGGTCTTGGAGCTCGGCACTATCTATGGAGCTTGTTAATGTTTGTGAATTTACTAGTGCTGTGCTTGGTCTTTCTAATGCTCAGTGTGGTCTTGGTTTTTGTTGGTGTCGAGTTGTGTATGAATCAACTTTTGGCATTTAATTTGTATAGGGAAATTTAATTTTTTTTGTACCCAACTTGTGGCTCAACATATATTTAATATGAGGGATTTAATTTAGTTTGTAATGAACTAGGCCAACTTGTGGCTTAGTTGGGTATAAGTAGAGGGTCTTTTAGAGTCTTTAGCCATGATGATTATATGTAGGAATCCATCTTGAAGAATAGGATGCAAATTTTGAAGAGCTCATAGTTGTTGCTTAGGATCTAAAGGATTTCTTGGTGAGCCTATAGGCACAAGTGTGGATTCTTCTTGGTGTTCTTATCCTTTTGTGTATCTAGACTAGTTGGGATTGTGATTATAAGTTGAATCTTGTGGGATCTTATAGAACTGATATTGTAATTGTTGTTTGTATTTGACCCTAACCTTGAAGGCCTTATAGCTAGGCATATTGAATGTAGTTAGTTATATCTATGAATAAAGAGCTGTGATTTGGTATCACATCTAGCATTCTTCTTGTTTTGTTGTTGTGTTTCCACTATGTGGTTATTTGTTGGGGGTTTGGAAATATTTTTTGGGGTTTCTCCTACCTTGTACTGTGTCAATTATTTCTACTCAATTTACTCTTATAGGCAGCTTGAATAGTTGGGTGTGCCTTTTGCCCTTGTTATCTCATCCCTCCCTACATCAAAGAACTATGTAATTATAGTATGAGATCTATCATAATTCATGAAAATTTCCTTTGATAAAGTCAATAATAAAGGTGCATTCCTGATATAAAGGAGATCAAGTGTACAATTTCTCGATGTGGAGAATAAGAAGATGAAGTGCCCAAGGTATCAAAGGAAATATAAATTTAGATAAAGATTGATCTATGATTTCCCCTCTATATATAATGAGTTATCATGTGAATCCTAAAGTAAACAAAATAATTTCTACTAAACTAGAATCCCTTGGTTCGGTAAGTGGCTTTTCACACTAGTACATCACATTAAGAGAGTAATATGGTTTTTGGATTTGTGAATACTTATGTGCATAGAAATGGAAAGTTTTAAATAGCCATTGATTATAAAATTTATTGTGAATCCTATCATTATGATCATTGGTTGTGCTTAATTTCATTTGTGTGCTCTCAACATTTAGATTTTTGGATCTATTTGATTGGAATTGCCTTAAACTTACTTCCTCATTTTTTTAATGACTATTTATTGAGAAATTTCCCCCACTTTGAAAACATAAGCAAATGGTAATCAAAGAAGAAGGTTATAATTGAATCTAAGTCTTGGAAAGTGAATTGAAAGATCTCATCAATACTGCATTCAAATTCTATGATTAAGGTGATCTCCATAGGAGCCTTAATTCTCAACCCATCCACCCAATCACCCAAAAATTGAAGGAAAGTGGATTGGTGGAAGTTGTTAGATTTTCCATGGTTGTGAAGGCTAAAAAACTAGTGAGAAAATTCATTGAGAGATATAATCTAGAAACAAGGCAAATCTTGCTACCTGATCAATCTATTATTCTCTCAATAAATGAGGGCTTGATGAATATTCATTTAGTGTGCTAGTGCAGGTGGTATGAGATAAGAGGTTTGTCCTTATGGATATTGGATCTTATATAACCCTAAGTTAATTTGGTTTTAGGGTTTTAGATCTATAGATTTGACCTATAGCTTGCAGAGGGTTGCAATCTTGTAGGATCCTAGTTGTAAGGATGGTTTGAAGTAGAGGAAATGTTGACAATGTAGTGTTGGTGTTTTTCAAATATTGAATAATAAAGGCTCAATATCAAGATAATAATACTCAAAAATCTAAGGATTAACTACGTCCTATTAAAAATTATGCTTGCATATTATCTAGAACTAACTTCAACAAAATTGGGACTAGCTTTCTACTCTTTAGGCTCTACAAAATCAAGGTGGGTATACCTAAGGGATAATTCAAAATGAATTTTTTTGTATGAGAATTTTATTATTTTCATTCTAATTCTCATCTTATATCTCTAACAAATATATAGTTTACCTATTTCTTGTCACCTTCAAATGATATGTATCCCTTATAAGTAGATTTGGTCACAATTCTTCTCAGATTTGCAAATATTTCTAACCATAGCAGCCAACTAAAGCTAAAATGTTACATGAAAAAAAGTTATAACCATATTTGAAACTCTTCAAACAATAAAATAAAGGCAATTTTGATTTTACATTTGATTCTTATTCATGATCTACCTATCTATAGATTGGATTAATTAGATGAGTGCCTATTGCATTGGAATTTAGAATCTGCTACAATTTATAGATCTGATTTGGTGCATTATAACAAATATTATTATAAATTCTTACTAGAATTCTTTCTTACAAACATCCTTTCTATTACCATAGCAATCCCATTGAATTTAGTAAAGCAGTCACTTAATTCATTGAATTAATAACAATAATGGATTGACATATAACCTAAGTGAATTGCATTCAATTGGATAAGCTTTACTCACACAATATCAGAATAACCAGGTAATAACAAAGGAGACAAAATTCAGCAAGAATAGATATGGGGATAGCTCAATTTTGTATTAATTTTCCTTGAAAATTGTATACAATTGTAGTAAAACTCAAAATAACTCTAAAAAGACACAAGGATCATGTCATATCAATGTATTCTCAGAGAAATTTATAGAGAAGATACATCATGAAGTTTTATGCAATGACTAGACTGAAACATACTTAGTGTAGAACTAAAATTGCATTAGAAATCAGACCCTCTCTCTAGCCTTGGAATCTCATTTATAAAGTGTGAGATGCAACAAGCTTTAGGCATAGAGAATTGACATGTGTGCTATTACAAAAGGTATTTACATTTTGCTAACAACCACAAAAGGACAAAAACTTTATGTAACAAAAAATTAATGTATCTAGTAGGTTTTGGGTAGGCCCCTCTTCTCTTACATCTTCAAATGCTGAAAATCCCATGGTTGGCCTTTATTCACTCTGAATCCTTGGCATATGTAGCTATAAAACTTACCAATGATGTTTCAGGCTTTGATTCCTGCAACTTCACCTCTACTTTGGCATTTCCACTCATATCATCATGTACTACTAAGGTGATGGTTACAATTGGTTTCATTCCTGCCTCATCATCCAACTGATCCACTTTATCTTTTACTTGATATGGCTTCCCTTCTTTGTCTTCTTCTCTCCTAGGTGCTGGTGGAAGTGAGTCAATGATCTATAGTTCATCTTCATGTGTTTCATCATCATCACTTTTAGCCTCTTCTAACTATTCATCAGAAGTAATAATTGCCATCTACTTCTCAAAGAGTGTATCATCTGGTCAATCAAATTGCAAGATACCCGGTTGCTTCTTGATAACTCTTTGTCAATATCAATAAAATCTTGTTTCAAATAATCAAAGAATTTTTGGGCTTTTACCATTTTTCTATTGTGGTGGCCCACCATGCATGTCCTATTTCATTGATGATTTTTTTCATTCTCAAACAAAATAAATCATCTAATTCCTTAGCCCATTCAACTTTATTCTTTAATTTACTTTTTTTATCTAGAGCACGAGGGAATAAATCAAGTTTATGGTTCCTATATTTATCCAAGTAGCCAACTATTTTTCTTTGTAGGTGAACTCTTTTATTATCAAATTCTAGAAGATTATTAACAATATCATAGGTTTTTTCAACTTGATCGTGTGAAAACCTTATGATAGAGTAGCACAAAAATGTTATTTCTTTCCTCCTCTTTCCCCACTTATTCACAATAGGTTTCAAGGCCTCATTATTGGCTTTTATTTCATCCCATATGTTTATTGTTCTTACTAGCTGACCATAAAATAGTGGCCATTCAATTTTATCTCCTAGATACATGAGAGCTTTTCTCAAATTGTCTTCATATTGAACATTTAACTCTACATGAAAAGCCCAAATTTTCTCTTTTCTTCCTCAAAATCTTTAGCTATATAATCTTATGGCCTTTGTGGGGTATCTAGCATCTCTATAAGAGGAGTGGATTTAAAAGGTTCCATTGGAGGGTGAGGATATGTGATTCTTGGCCTAGAAGACCTCCCCATTACTCATATTGAACATTTAACTCTACATGAAAAGCCCAAATTTTCTCTTTTCTTCCTCAAAATCTTCAGTTGTATAATCTTATGGCCTTTGTGGGGTATCTAGCATCTCTATAAGAGGAGTGGATTTAAAAGTTTCCACTGGAGGGTGAGGATATGTGATTCTTGGCCTAGAAGACCTCCCTATTACTTTATTTTCAAGTTCAGTTCTTTTTTGAACTTCTTTATTATAGGCCTCCAAAACACTCTCAAACTTACTCTGTAGTTCAAATGTTGTGTTTTCTTCCTTTTATGTAGTAACCAAAACAAATTGGGATGTCTGAACACCCATGTGAGCTACTTCCACATGGGAGGTATCTACTACTCTTCCTACAATGATATTTCCCATCAATCCTGAGTCATCTAGCTATGATGAAATAGCCCTAGACCCTTTCCTTAGTGACCATATGACCAAAGCAGCATGGTCCTCACTAAAAGTAGTATGTATGAATTATTTCTTATTCTAGTCTTGTAAATCCAAATTATTTGAAACCGAAATTAAAATCAAAGAATTGGCTATATCCCAATTGAATAATAATAAAATATTTGATGCTTTTACCATCTATCTCCCCTCTTTAGGAGTTATACTTTTGAATTCTTGCATGATATTTTATTTTATTTGATTATGCAAGCCTACCTCCTCCAGCTCTAGATGCTCTATTCTTAGCTTATTACATCTTCCTTTGAACTTCCCTATATTAGTTCTCCATGCAAATTGGTGGAAAGCTCTAGACTAAACAAAACTATCATCTAACAAAAATTATTGACTAGCTTGTTCTATTACAAGGTCTAATTCCCTTCCTCTAAAATCTTCTACTATCAACTCTGAACTTGATATAGGAGGCTCCTAGGGATTTTCTTCATCTATTTATGCTTGGGTGATGAAAACTCCTACTTGGGACCCCAGTTGTTCAATTTTCTCCCCAATAAGTTGTTCCTCTTCAATCCTTAGAGTGGTATGTGAGGGTGAATATTCCTCAATGTGAGGATCTTATTCCCTTATTATTTTCTGCCACATAGGGGAGGGCTCAGGAGGTATCTCTTCCTAGACAACACTAGTGGGTCCAATTACTTGTTTGTCTTTGTCCACAGTGGTCTTCTTATTCTAAATAATAGTATACCCTAGCTTTTTCTAGACAATCAATTGTCCTACCCCTATATTGGGAGTAAAATCCAGTCTCCTCATCACCTCTTTTTCCTTATCTAGAAGAGAATTAATAAAAAATTTCTTCTTCTCATTCATAGTTTCCATTGTTTTAGGAAAAGTAAGCATGAGTTTATTTATTCTATTGACCTCTATAATGGCATTACCAAGAGGACTATAATTTACGTCAAAAAAATGAATGAAATCCAAAACTCTTGAGAATACTCTCCATTTTTCTTTCTTAGTTTCCTATTCTTGCAAGGAGTATTCATTTCTTACTATTTCTTCAGGAAAATAAAATTCATTATTAATTTACCAAGCTTAACTCTATGTCTAAAGGCCAAGTTATAAACTCCCTTAGTGTCACAAAAATGAGGGTAAGAAATAGCCATCTTATACTGATCTAATATTTTATGTAGAGAAACCCAACCTACTTTGGTGATCACAAATTGATGGGCTACAGTACAAGTGGGGAATATTGAGCCCCAACCCCTCTTCAACAAATAAGTTTCCTCTAATCCTCCTAACTTCCATAAAAATTCAGCTACTCCTACCTTTAAAGGCACTTGGTAAGGTAACACATGGGGAGTACCTCTGAAACCATAAATCCTAATGACAATTGAGACTGAATATGGGATAATGTCTCCGTAATTATGTGAAACTTTCAAACCAATAGGATTTTCCATGGGCCTAATAAGACCTGCCAATGCCTTGGGTACTCTGGGATTGTCACTTAATAATAGGCACCTTAACTTTGAAGCAAAGTACCTATCAAACCTAAAAAAAACTAGCTTTTTATACTTCCCAAGTCATATCCGCACTCCATAATTGGATTGGCAAAGCTTCCCCATCCTATTCCCTGTTCAGTTTCATCTCTTTACCAAAATACATTACTCCCTTGAACAAAAACATATGCATTAACAAAGAATAATGACCAAAAATATTCTACACCTTAACTTTCGCAATTCTGACCAGGCCATTATGAATCTCTTCCACTAAATAAAAGGAAAAACAAAAAATAATGTCCACACTAAAAGATGAAATCTAAGTGATCATGTACATAAAACCTACATCCATAAATTCCTCTTCATCTTCCCCAAAAACTCTACATAGAGTCTTGTGTGCCTCCACAGCCCTAGTATTGAAATATGCCCTTTTGAAGGGTTCCTTGGAGGATGTTGTAATCACTGGAAAAGTGCCAACTTTTCCTATGCGTGCCCTTAGTGAACCCTATCTAACTACATCCTTCTTTGACATATATATCTTTTCTAATTCTTTCAGGTTGATGGGCACATGATAGTCAATGAGAGGCCCTAAACCAAATACCTGCCAAATTTCCTTTAGGCTTATTATGATCAAAATTTCACCATCAATTCTTCTCACCACTCGAATTGCTTGGTCATAATTCTATGCCATAACCTTCATGAGGTTATAATCCATAAAAACACTTGGAACAACTAACTTTCCTAAATCAAAATTCTAAATATTGGCATGTGGGGCAAAAAGATTTCTTTCTGAAAAAACATTTCTTGAATAAAGTAAGACCAATTTGAGAATTTTTGGCATCCCAAACCCAATTCCTCTTATCATATAATCCATTTGTGATTTTAAGCCTAGGATTTAACAAAGTTAGTTTTATAACCTGCATAATTTCAGTGGTGGACTCAGGGAGCAATTCAAGTAGGTCATTGTGAATATTCCTAGCCAAATAATCCTCTTGCCCAATGAACACCTTCATTGGAGTAATATTGACTATGGTTTGTAGAAAACTAAATTTCTATAAAGGTTATAGAATACAAGCACTTACTTGACTTTCTTGTCTTTGTTTATAACTCTACAATGTCTCACAAACAAAGGGGAAACTGCTTCACATTTCTTGATCGAGCTCAGCACAAATTCTCACTAATTACTTTTTTTTAGAGATCTTGAAATCTTGTTTGTATGAGATGAAAATGGAAAAATCTTCTGTAATATACTATGTTTTTTTCTCACACGTAAAGCTTTCAATCTTCATAAATGAACTGTAAGGGAAACAGAGTGGCACTACCTTCTACATTTGAATCCAAACCATTGATCTCAAAAAATCCTATGATTCAAGAGTGAAAATAGGGATGAATCATTTTCCACTTGACATGTTGGTAGTCAAACCAATGAAAATTCTCCACTTATACCTTTTCTTCATTGGTGGCATTCCCAACTGGACCCACTAATCCTCGATGACACACGTCATTGAGTCATTACATTACTATACATAAAAAATGAGCATGTTTCCATAGCGACAAAGTGACAATCATTGATTTCATCTCAATCTAATGGTATTTATTTAATGTAGTATTATTACCAAAGTGGCGGGTCCCTCCTTTATTTACCCTATTCACTATGTCACTATCCTAAAAACCTGAGCAACTTCCCATGGCAACAAAGAAACAATCATTGATTCCATCTTGATCAAGTAAGGACATTTGATTCAGTACTTAATACAAATATGGTGGGGCCCCTTTCCATTTTCTTTACTTTCTATGTCACTATCCTTAACATTTGAGCAACTTACCATAGATATAAAGCAATTGTCACAGATCTAAACTTAATCTGATGTAGAGGAAATTGCATTATGTCCACACAACTTTGGTGGATCCCATAGTCACCATATCATATTGGGTAAGTAGTACACAATTTCTCATAGTGACTTGGTGAGGATTAGTGATCTAATCTTGATCCAATAATCAGAATCTTTCATCTAACTTTTGACTTGGGTGTGGGTCCATGTTACTACTAATGTGGGAATATCCTAGCAAGCTAGCATGTAATTTAATATTTGAATCCTAGCTATAGCACCACATGGTTTGGATCCCACTGTATACACATTTTTAGGCAAGGTGCTATGTTGCTACTGGTGAGATGCAACAATTTTCTAATCATGACATAGCAACCTCTGATGTTCTTTAAAATTTTAGGTGCATACATGTTTCTAGCAGAATGCCACTGTGTCCATGAGATGAAATGGTTTATTTTTGATGAAGCATTAGTTGTGACCCACCTTTTGGAACTATTGTCATGTTCTTATTTTACGTCAAGGCACTATGTCACTAATGGTGGAAATCTTTCATTTTTCAATTGCGACATAGCACCTCTTTAAGGCTTTAGAGATTCCAATGCTGAGAAAAAAATTTAGTTCCACCATCATCACCACAATCAATGCTTCTGACATAGTAATAAAGTCACAAGACTAATATTAATGATAGGAATTTAGGTGCCTATCTATTTCATAATCTCTCATCTTCCTCACTTTCTAACAAGGCACTGTCTCACTACCGACAAGATCCAGTATTTTTTTGGTCATGACGTAGCGACCTCATGGATACAGATGAAATTTGGCACCGGGTAAAATTTTCTAATCAATCATGATTACCATAAATAGTACTTTTGACACAGTAATAAAAATGCATGTCCTCAATGCCACTTGGGAGCTTTTATGGTCACCAAATTTTTCAAGAGCCATGATTTTCTATGTTTTTTGTTAAGATGTAATGTCAGTAATGGTGGGGTGTAAAATTTTTTTGATCGTGACATAGCGACTCATCATAAAAACTAGATTCTAGTGATGCCACCTACACTTCATTATATTTGGCTACTTTTCTAGTTCTAACAACTCTGACATGAAACACGTGACTGAAACCTTTTGAAACAATGCACTTTCCAGTTGCCATGTCTCCATTTCATGACACCACTAGTAAATTTTGTGGTATTTTCTATGTCGCTATAGTTAAAACACTTTCATCTTCACACAAAGATGATGTGACTTCAATAAATCTTATAAGATTAGATGTTGTTAAATAAAAAGGGAAAAGGCACTTGGGGGCACAAAACATTTAAATAGGACATGAAATATTTGAGATTTTAAAAGCTTAGCACCTGAATAAATTTAAAAGGAACACACAACTTAGGGTTTGACAAGTTTTTTTCAAAGGTTATTAAAATGCAAGGCCAAACAACCAAAAACCCTAGAAGGCAAACAAAGAATTCAATACTGATTTTTAACCTAGGATTTGGAAAAATTTACTCCATAAAATTTAGACCAAAATATCATATTGGATACATTGAGACAAATTGAAGCTAGATTATATGTTGTAGAGATAGACTAGAGAAGAGGAGTGCATCTTGATGATGTGAGTGATGATGAAGCAACAACACTAAACCATAATTTAGAACCTGAGGAAGATCAAGATAAGGAAAGATTATTGAAGGTATTATCTAGGGTAGATTCAAAATATATTGTAGAATTTGTTCCTTATGATGAAAAATTAGATACCAATGTTTTTTTGGATTGGATCTTTGAAATGGATAACTTATTTGAGTATGAAAACAATCTTGATAATAGGAAGGTGAAGATTGTGGTTACTAGGTTGAAAGGACATGCCTTACTATGGTGGGAGCATTTGTAAACTGATAGACAAAGGAGAGGAAAGGAGAAGATCAGGACTTGGCCAAAGATGGTGAACAAGGTTAAAAAAAAGTTCCTTCCTACTAATTACCAAGTTACCTTGTTGTGGAAGATGCAAAATTTGAGAGGAAGAGACATAACTATTAAGGACTATACTAAGGAATTATATAAATTTGACATCATATCTGAACATGTGGATGATGATGTTGAGAAAATTGTAAGGTGCATAAATGAATTGACATATGGGATTCAAGATGAGATAAGTGTTGTGAAATTGGAAATGTGGAGAAAGCATATCAATGTGCCTTGAAAGCTGAGTAGATCTTGAAAAAGAAGCATGAACAAAGACAAAGAGGTATAAGTGGTAGATTCCATAGAGGCAGAGGTAAATCTTATGGAGAAGGTGATAGATCTGATAGTTCTATGCAAGATAAGGGAAATTCTAGATAGAAGAATGATGATAAAGGAAAGATCAAGTGGAAAGGTGGTGATTCTTATTTGGGAGGTACTAGTTCTTATAGAGGAAGAGGTAATTCTTATTCTAGAGGTGGTTTTCATGGTAATTGTTTTAGATGTTGTAAAGAAGGGCATAGATCCTTTGAAAGTGGGGAAGATAACAGAAATGTTGTGATTCAAGGAGATGCTGAGGGTTCACCAAGTGGAATTGAGGCTATAGAAAATCTAATGGTGAGAAGAACCTTATGTAATAAGGGAAGTGATGAGGAACCTATCCTAAGGAGAATTCTTTTCAAGATCAGATGTAAGATGGCTCAAAAATGTTGCAAGGTGATAATTGATAGTGGAAGTTCTACAAATTAGGCATTGGAATAAATGGTTACAAAGTTATAGTTGCAAAGGTTCAAGCATCCTTAACCCGATCATGTTTCATGGATCAAAGATGAGCATTATATATTGGTAAGTAAACAATGTATTATGAAATTCAAGATTGGACATTATTTTGATGAAGTTTTATGTGATATTGTGCCTATGGACTATTGTCATACTCTATTGGTTACACCTTGGAAATATGGTAGATATTCTATACATGATGGAAGATTGAATCAATATACTCTTTAGGTGAATGGGAAAAAGAAAATATTGCTTCCTTTGATTGAAATTATAGATGAGGTTAACTGTACTACTATGAAAATTTTCATGGTTAATGGAAATAAATTTGAAAAGGAAATGAAGTAGAAACAAAACTATTTTTCCATAATTCCTAGGAGATTGAGTTATGCTAGTAGTAGCTAATCATCAAAAAATAGTTCTAGCTAAGTGTCAGTTAGTAGTGATCAAGTGATAGAAGCTAGTGGTAACTAAGTGATAGAATAAATTGGTAGTATTGACCGACTGCTAGTGGAAATCACTAAATTGATGAATGATTATAAGGATATTATTGTAGAGGATATATCTAATGGTTTACCTCCGATGAGAAGTATAATTCATTGCATGGATCTGACCCCTAGAGCTAGTTTTCCAAATAAAGAACCCTATAGATTGACACCTACTAAAAATAACAAACTTAACAAACAAGTGCATGAGTTGTTGTAGAAAGGTTTGATCGGAGAAATTTTTAGTCCATGTGTTCTACCTATTATATTAGCACCTAAGAAGAGGAGAATTGAGAATATGTATTGATTCCAAAGCTATTAACAAGATCATAGTGTAATATATGTAATATATTGGATTGTTTGAGTGGAGCAAAGTCATTTTAAAAAGATTGATTTGAAGAGTGTCTATCATCATATCAAAATTAGAGAAGGTGATGAATGTAAGACTAATTTGAAGAAAAAAGATCACTTGTACGAATGGTTGGTAATGCCTTTTCATTTGACTAATGCACCTAGTACTTTCATGAGGTTGATGAATGAGGTTCTAAAGAGATTTTTGGGTAAGTTTGTCATTGTTTATTTGGATGATATTCAATAATACTAGAGAATAACATCTTGAGCATGTTAGATAAATAATGCAGAGATTGAGAGAGGAAATTTTAATGATTAATCTAAAGCAGTGTTCTTTTATGCAAGAGGAGATTGTGTATTTGGGATTTTTAATTTTAGTTGATGGCTTGAAGATGGACCTTGAGAAGGTTAAAGAAATATTGGAATGGAATACACTTGAGAATGTGGTAGAGGTGAAATCATTTCATGGTTTAGCTAGTTTTTATAGGAAATTTATAAGAAATTTAAGTTCTATTTGTAATGCTATGACTAAGACAATGAGAGGAGATAAAAAGGAATTCAAATGGACACATGGAGCTGATAACACTTTTGAGACTTTGAAACAAAAGGTTGCTGAGTTAGCTATATCAGCTTTTCCTAATTTCAATAAGATATTTCAAGTTGAATGTGATGCAAGTGGTATTGTGATAGGAGCTATATTAAGTCAAGAAGGTAAACCTAATTCTTTCATTAGTGAGAAGTTGAATGATGCTAAAAGGAAATATTTTGTGTATGATCAAGAGTTTTATGCTATTGTTCAAGCCTTGAAGAATTAAAGACATTATTTGATTCCTCAGGAGTTTGTGTTGTATATTGATCATAAAGCCTTATAGTATTTGGGAAGTCAACATAAGTTGAATCAAAGATATATGAAGTGGGTTGAGTACTTGTAGAGTTTTACATTTGTGATTAAACATAAGTTAGGGGTCACTAACTGAGTTGTCAAGTCATTAGTAGAAGACATTCTTTTCTAACCAAGATGAAGGTTGAAGTTCTTGGTTTTGATGAGATGAAGGAGTTGTATGATACTATTCCTATTTTTTTTGAGATGTGGAGAGAGTGCACAACACATTGTTTGACAAAACAACTAGGTAAGTTTGATGAATATTTTATTCAAGAAGGTATGTTGTTTAAGGGTATTCAATTGTGTATTCCTAAGAGTTCTATGAGGTTGAATTTGTTTAAGGAAAACCATAGTGGTGGATTGGCTAGACATTTTGGAATTGATAAGACATTAAGTCTGCTAAAGGATAAGTATTATTGGCCTCAAATGTATAAGGATGTTCAAAAATTTGTAAAAAGTTGTGAAGTTTGTCAAGTTACAAAAGGAGTAAGTCAAAATACTAGTTTTTAAACACCTATTTATGTTCCTAAGAAACCTAAGAGTGGCATCAGTATGGATTTTGTTCTTGGATTGCCAAAGATAGTAAAGGGGTATGATTCTATATTTGTTGTTGTGGATAGATTTTCTAAGATGGCTCGTTTCATATCTTGTAAGAAGACATTATATGCCAAGCATGTTGATGAAATTTTCTTCAAATAGATTGTTAGATTTTATAGATTACCAAAAAGTATTATTTTTGACAAAGATAGTAAGCCTATTGGTTACTTTTGGAAGAATTTGTGGAAGAAGATGGGTACTGAGTTGAAGTTCAGTTCTACTTTCCATCCATAGATAGATGGATAGATAGAGGTTGTGAATAGAAGATTGGGTAAATTTTTGAGATGTTTAGTTGGATAAACCAAGTAATTGGGAGATGGTATTAGCATAAGCTGAATTTTCATATAATAGTTTTGTTAATAGGAGTACATGGAAAACACCTTTTGTTATTGTCACTGGAATGTAGCTTAAAGGGATATCATATTCAAGGAATTTTGCTAGTGAAGAGAAGAGAAATTCTACAGGAGAAGAGTTTTCTAATTTTATGAAGTCTTTGCATGAGGAAGTAAAGATAAGATTGGAAGAAAGTAATCTAAATTATAAGGAGAATGTTGATAAGTCTAGTAGAAATCATGTTTTTGAAGTTGGTGAAGAAATCTTGAAGAAGTTTGATAGAGGTAATGCTTATGAAGTTTACTTACCTAATGACATGTATATATCTCCTATATTCAATGTTGTTGATTTATATAATATTGAGTTAGATTATGAAGTTTTTGTATTAGATAATTATCCTAAGAATCAAATTGAATAGGTTGAACGGATACTAGATCATAGCGTTGGTAAGAGAACAAGAGGAAAATATTACTATGAGTATTTGGTAAAGTGGAAGAATAGACCAGTCAAGGATGCTACATGGATTCCCTAATCTTAGTTAGATTCAACTTAGGTTGTGACATCTCAATGATTCACAAGAATCATTTCTTTCAACCCTAGTTGTCTGATGTAGGAGCATCCTAGGTTGCATTGCTATCCTACATGTTTGCTGAGTTTTTTAGTTTTGGTTAAGTTGCAATGTCTTGCATTGTTGAGTTTTCTATGTTTGCCAAGTTCCTTTTTTTTTCAAGTTCCTTTGTTTTTTGACTTTGAAGTTTCTATCGAGTTCCTTTGGTTGTCAAGTTGCTTTGGTTGTTGAGTTCACATGGTTGCAACATTTTGTTTGGTCCTTCATTTAATAAGTTGTCTATGTGTGATTTCTAGTTGAAGTCAATCTTTTCATTTAATTTTGTGATAGGTATTTGTCGAGAACTCACTTATCACTTGCTTTGGCATTTAGTGTAAGGGTCTAATTAGTTGGTATTTTCATCAGGCCAACTTGTGGTCATCCATGTATTTAAAGGGGTCTTGGGTAGAGTTTTAGAAAGAAGGAAGAGGAAAGTAGCATAGGAAGAGTAGAAGAAATTTTGGAATACAAGGTTTATCATTGTGGATCGAAGTTGAATTATAATGTTGGATGTAACCCAAAAGGCCTCACGGTTGGGCATGTAGTTGATATTTTGATGAATCTATAAAGCATTTTTGGCTTTTCTATCTCCTTTGGTTGTTGTTATTTGTGTTATTTCTATTAGAAAAAAAAGTTTAGCATGTTTTTTGTTTTTATTCATGCATTATTGGATAAAGCTTCTTTTCTTAGTAAACAAGCTAACTAAGGAATACTTCTAATTTTTTCAATTTTATTCCTATTTTTCCTCTATTTTATGCTTTGAGGAAGCCTATATTATTGTAATTCTTTCATTGTAATTAATGAAAACTTCCATTTTTCATCTTCTTTTCTAAATTTTTTCTTTCTACAACTGCATATTTTGTTATATCATTATAGCTAGATTATTTTTTGGTTAAGCTAAAATTTTACATGGTATTAGAGCTTCAGATCTTCAGGCCCCTATTCTATTCATGAGAAATTTGACATCAATTTTTAGATCTAAGCTTTTAAATTTTTTTTATTAGATCTAGGGTGTCACTAATTTTTGAGGCACTTTGAGCAAAAATGGACATTGTCATTAAGCTCAGAGTGCTCAAAAACCCCCCATTTCCATATAAGATAAATCTAGTTTGGACATTGTTGAAATATGAGGAATTTTTTTTGCACCAAGCCCATATTGACCTAGGCACACAAATTGAGGCGAAGAATCATTTGGTCTCTGTGCACTCAATGGTCTCTACATGTACTTGATTTGTGGCTTGAAGATATGGTATACTCTTTTCATGCCCCCATGTTGTAGTGTTTCTTTATTTCTATGCCCCTCAAGATGTACATACAAACTTTATTTCTTTATTTTTGATATTGTATGCATGTTAAACTACTTCTTGACTTGCTTCAACTAAGGGAATTTCATGTGAAAAGATTGTTCTAAGGCCATAGCTTTTCTAAAGATGAGGGATATCTATAGACATTTTACGACAAGCTAGAGTTGGACTGGTGTTCCCAACTTGGAGAGTGGCATTTTATTGGTGGAGTGCAGTGACTTTTTTTGTGCCTTTAGCCAGGTGGAACAAGGGAAATGAGCTAATTAAAAGGATCTGTGTGGAGAGGAAGAGATCTCTCTAATTTCATTACAAATGGAATAGCTTAACTAGTCATCTAAAGAGGAAAGGGATGACTGACATTTAAGTAGAATCTTATTATGGTAATGTATTGGTGTCATCAAAAAAATTTCAGTTAAATCCTAAGTCACCAAAATTTTGTGAAGATCTAGAGTTTTTATGGGTATCATGTGATTATGTGCAAATGAAAATGTTAGAAATGCCAAATCCTATGGAGAGATTAGAATTTCATCAGCTAACTGAGCCTTCTACAATGGTTACAGAATCTTTACCATCATGTGGCTTGCATTAAAGCCATAATTCCTTTGGTTGATTATTTTTGGTGATTCTTTTCCAATCAATGGTAAATGACAAACCACTCCCTTCCAAAAGCTCATGAACTCTGGAAAACCATTGGCTTAAAAAATTTCTAATGTAGGGAACATAATTTTGTGTCACACAGAAGTCAAGGAATTCCCAAAAATTAGGGAAAACTAAACATTTTTGGTGCAACAGTATTCATCTTAGCATGATTTTTGGAGGATTGTGACATCCCCAAAAACTTTATGGCACAATTTTTACCTTCTATTTGGATAGCAGGCACATTTGTCTATCGATGGTTTGCATCTCTATCTATGATGAGCATTATAGAGTCTTCATTCGTAATTTGAAATTTGACATCTTTGGACATGCATGTGAATTGTCCTTTTTTGGCCCACTTATTTTTTTTTGTAGATGTTCTTCATATGCTTTTTTTTTGGTAGTTTCCCATGCTTTTCCAATTGGAGTAGTCTTCTTTTTTTATAGTTTAGGCCCATGCCTCACATGGCTTACTTATGAGCCAAAATTTGGTTGATTCAACAGTTTGAGGAAATCTATTAGTGATTCCCATTTATTCTAGCAATTTCAAGGAGGTATTAAATGCACATTTTTTCCTTATTTCATGGGTGGTTTTTTGCTTTCATGAGTTTTTTCACTAATTCCTCTACTCTCCTATCCAACTACCACATGGTCTTGTCGAAGATGTTTTATGGAATTTTGTGGATTACCACATGTGCTTTCTAATTTGGCCACCAAATTAATCTAGCACTAGCACTTTTTCCAGCTTTGTGTTTTCGGTGGTCGGATATTTTTTTTTTCTAAGAGGGGTCATTTTTCAGGCATTTTTTGTCTTGATGGCTATTTGACCATCAAATTTGGGATCATCACTTGCTGACATAAGTGCCACATCAGCACTGCATCATCATTTCCTATCACCTCCTCAGCCTATGTTTGGACCTATCTTAGCTTTTTCACTCATATCTTGGGCATACAAACTCCATTTTCCAAAAATGAATTTTTAGTTTTTATTCTTTTTAATGGGTTTTTATGCTATCAAAGTTAGAAGTTCTTTTTTGCACTCCTAGAGACATATCTTGAGCATCTAATCTCCACTTTGGAAATTTTTTATATCATTGGAAATATCTTTTTGAATCCTTTCCAATGATGCTTATTATTTTTCCAAATTTTGCTCCAAGAACATTTTATTCAATCTTTTGTATTTTTGCATTTCGGTTGGTATCTTGGTTGTTTTAGGTCTGAGGATCAATGTCATTACTTCGATGATTCATCCTGACTTTTACTATCTTCTATATTAGTTTTATGTCTCTTATGGTCTATTTAGACATATTTGTATGAATTCTTGCAAATTCACTAAGATAAAGTGCCATATTGCATATCTATATATATTTTTTAGTTGTTTTGCCTTGTTTTGCATTTTAATTCGAGCAATGTCATCTAAGGACACTCATGTAGATTATTATATTATTGGGATTCACTATGTCTTGTGATTTATTGTACATGCACTACTCTGATAAAGTGACATGGGGGGTTGATGTTTTTCCTTTATTTACCATCTTCCTTTGTCCAATGAGTCTCCCTTCCCTAACATTAGTCTCATGTCATGTCTAAAATTGATCACCTCGGTAAACACATATATACTCTTTTTCACATCTTGATCATGGCTCCTTGACTTGTAGTTCTTTTGGCCCACTTTTCTAGTTGCCTATTACCTTACCCTTTTCTACATTGGGGGGGTTCTTCTGTTGTTTCTCATGCTTGCTTAGTTTGATTGATCAACTCTTTAGGCTTTGGTGTTTTGTTCCATCTATATCTTTGAGTTTAGTTGCTTTCCTTTATGTGCCTCCTAATTCAATGTAGATTATAGTCTTGTCTACCTAGTCAAGTTCTATTCTAGTGGAGGTTTTTTAGATCAATAGTTACTTTTGACAAAGCTTTGCACCTACTAGATGCTTCAGTGGTGTTCTACATGATCATCTTTTGTTCCTATATTTTGGAACATTCCCTTGTTTGGAGGCTTCTTTAGTCCTTCACTAGTTTCTTTCAACATGTTTTCCATCTCTTTTTGGAGCAGGGTTTTTCCCATGTGGTTTTCTATATTTCTCCTATTTTCAGAGATTTGGTTGTTCTTGGGCACCTCATCAAGCCTTATTTTTGAAGACCCAAATCTACTTTTAGTAGTAGTTTCTAGGTTTTTAGCTACTCCCTAAGTTTATCTTAAGGGTGGGGGTGTTGTTAGAGTAATTAGATATTTCCTAAATAACTCTAGTTGCTTAAGCTAAAATTTGGGCATCTAATAATTAAATCTTTTGTTAATTATTTTGATGCAAGCTAAGTTAGACCTTTTTAGGGTTTTTATCTCCTTTACAAGGATGATCTCTCATTGTAAACATTCATTGAGAATTGATATTCATTCATTGTTGATAATAACAACCTCTTTTTTACTCATCAAGAATGTCTCATCTATGGATCTAGCAATTCTTGCCTCCATAGCTTTTTGCTTCTCTCTTCTATAATAGGTGTTTGCATGCAGGGGATTCTTTGGAGCTATAAGGTTGAGCTTTCATCAACTTCAACATGGTATCAAAGCTCATAGCCACTAGAAAGGAGAATGAATTTATTTGTCATAGGTATTGAAGAAACTTAGAGCTTTTGAAGAATGGAGTTTTCTGCCTTTGCTTGCTTGAAGCTATATTTCTATTTTAAATGGATGTTAAAGATTATGCTTCATCTTAGAAGCAGTGACTTGAATGGAATAGTAATGGAAATAGAGGTTGAACTGAATTTTGTTGGTCCACCATAGATAGGCCAAGATCCTACTCCTTTTGTATGGGTCTTACCTTTATCTTTTTCTTAGTGACATAAAATTTTAGTGGATCTATCATGCCTTTCATTTCAAGATTTTAGAGGTTTTTCTACTATTCGTGTTAATGCTTCCTTGGTTCCATAGTTGATCAATTTTGTAGACAATTGGCACCTGTATTTTTAACTAGCAATTTATTTTTGCATGGTTGAGTAGTGTCATTTGGGTCACTCATACAAATTTATGTGTCATCTACGTCCTTAATTGATAGACTTTTTTCCTTTATTTTACATCTATTTATTGGTTGGGGACTTCTATGTAGATTATTATCTTGTGTATCTTTAATTGATAGATGTTTTTGCTAGTATTCTATCTTCTCATTGTTCGAGCAGTGTTGTTGGAGGCACTCATGTAGATTGATCCTAATTTTCATCCTAGTTTCAAATGAGGCTTATTCAACACTATAACAGTTATCATTGGATAGTCATCCACCCTTTTCTCATGTATTAAAGATTCTTTTCTAATGCATATTTTGAGGGGTGGGGGGGGGTGTTATTCCTACTAGGTTTTCCCTCTTTCCTTTTTCCTATTCTTAGGTTTTTTTCTCCTTAGTTAGACTTAAGGGGGGTGTTATAAAATAAAGCTTAGCATGTTTTCTATTTTTATCCATTTTTTATTGAATAAAGCTTCTTTTCTTAGTATATACGCTAACTAAGGAATACTTCTAATTTTTTCAATTTTATTCCTAATTTTCCTTTGCTTTGTGCTTTGAGGAAGCCTATACTATTATAATTAATGAGAACTTCCATTTTTTCATCTTTTGTTCTAAATTTTTTCTTTCTACAACTGCATATTTGTTCTATCATTCTAGTTAGATTATTTGCTAGTTAAGCTAAAATTTTATAGTTTCCATTGAGTCTACTCTTGTAGGAAGATTGAATAGTTGGGTGTGCCTTTGGCCCTAGTTATCTCATTCCTCCTCACATAAAATAAATATACAAGTATAGTATGAGAATATTCTATAGAGATGCCATAAAAATGCTTTTAGTAAAGTTCATTGTAAAGGTGCATTCCCAATATAAAGAAATCAAGTGTTCAATTGCTTGATGCAAAGAATAAGAAGATGAAGTGCCTAAGGTATTGAAGGATTATTTCTTACACAATGATCTTGAATCAAAGGAAAGATAATCTTATGGAGAGATTGATCTACACTTTCCCCTTTGTATTTAATGAATTATCATGTGAATCCTTATTCTGGATCCTGAAGTAAACAAGGGACTTTCCACTAAACTGAAATCCCTTGGTTCAGTAAGTGGCTTTTTATACTATTATGTCACATTAAGAGAGTAATATGGTTTCTGGATTTGTGAATCCTTATATTCATAGAAATAGGAAGTTTTAAATAGTCGTTGATTGTCAAATTTAATGCAAATACTATCATTATGATCATTGATGGTGCTTAATTTCATTTGTATGGTGTCAACATTTGGATTTCTACATCTATTTGATTAGAATTTACTCAAACTTGCTTACTCATTGTTTTAATGACTATTTATTGAGAAATTGCCCCCTCTTTGAAATCATAAGCAAATGAAAATTAGAGCAATGAGTTATGATTGACTCCTAGGCTTGGAAAGAAAATTTAAAGATCTTATTGATACCTCATTCGAATTCTATGAGTTAGGTGATCTCTACAAAAGACTTAATTCTTAGCCCATCCACCTGATCACCTAGAAATTGAAGGAAAGTGGATTGGTGGAAGCTATAAAGTTTCCCATGGCTGTGAAGGCTCCAGAAATAGTGAGACAATGCATCAAGAGACATAATTTAAAAATAAAGAAAATATTGCTACCTTATTAATATATTCTTCTCTCGATAAATAAGGCTTTGATGCAATCTAAATTATAGTTTGCAATTAAAGGAGAAATACTACAACTTCAACTTTGGGTCCTCTACATCTATGTTCAATGAAAAGAAGACTTTGAGAAGAAAGGATATGTAGAGAACCTGGTTCCAAACACCTCATTCCAAGAAGAGTAAAATGTCAAAAATTATTTTCAAAACCAATTTGAAAAGTGAAATCATCAATATCTTGGCACTATTGCTAAGATTGAAAGGAAAGGAAGAAATTTTGGATTTCATTGACCATCACTTCTTCTTGGTGAAAGCCATATGAGCCAAATGACTACTGATCAACTGGGCCAAAATCATATGTGATGAGCTTGCCTCATGGTCAAATTTAGCTAAGGCATTTAATATATTCTATATGTCCTCATATTTAATATATTCCTTAGCCATGCATTAGCTTTGGTAGGGTCTTGCTAGCATCAAAGACTACAATGAGAATTTGAGGATTTATGAGTTCTACCCTCACCTTTAGCTGTAGGGGAGCTTTGAAGATTACATGAAAGTGAATGATGTCTTCTATATGAGATTGTGCTAGGAATTGCAAGGCTACCCCAAACAAAAAAGTTCACCAAAAGCTATTTTAGCTATAGTCTAGTTCAAATTCTCTTTCATCCAATTCTCAAGATTCTCCTACCTATGGATTAGTGCTTTTGATGGATTTTCCAAAAGGCTCACTAGGTAGCCTAATGACACAGTTGTTCTTGTTTAATTATGTTGACAAATACTAGAAGTTAACACCTTTTTTTCTAATGTAAGAAAAAAAAATCCAGAATTTCCTTCTCAATAGTAGTTGGACCTTATTCATGTGCTTCTAGATCTAATTTCTGGGATCTAATTAAGAGTTTTGAGAGCAAGATCAAACTAGTTGATTATGAGGTACTCAGGCCTCAATATGATCTAATGAATTTCATGAGAGGTCATTTTAAGTTGGGATATGCTCAAAGACATGTTCTAGACATTGAAGATTATTGGGCTGGATGTCATGATGAATAACAAACTAGGGAGAGGTATTGGTCTAGGATAGCAATTGATGAAATTAAGTTATATAATTACTTTGTTTATGTTTCTAATATTGTAGATGATGACTCCTATATTCATCCATCATACTTCAAGAAGATCATGGGAACTCCCATTGTGTCAACCCTACCTAAAGGTCCTATTATCAATAGATGGAGGTCCTAATGCATGGGATCATTAAAAGGATGGACAAATGGGTGGAGTGGACCAGGGAAAGAAAGAAATGAATAGGAAGTATAGGCTCTAGTGGTGGATTAGCTTCTAGAACTATTCAGTCAACTGCAACTACCTCCGCCACTACTGCCACTTCAACATCAATAGGTTGTGACTAGTCCATCGATCAGGGTGGGTATCAACCTCTATAGAAGAATGTCTAGATTACCCCTACTTGTGGAGGACCTCCACCACTACTACCACTTCAACATCAATAGGCTAAGACTAGTCCATCAGTCAGGGTGGATATCAACCTCTAGAGAAGAATGTCTAGATTACCCCTACTTGTGGAGGAGGATCTCTCTTGAACACATAAAATTTTAGGGATAAGGGGAAGGAAAAAGAGTTAGAGCAAGAGAAATTAGTGTCCAATCCTTCCTCTCCTATCTAATTCATCAATCTTTATGGTGACACCAATCCCGTGGATGCTAAAGAAAAAGGTGTATCTCAATATGATGACACCTTAGCCCTCTTAGTGACTACTTTCCCCACTGCCACTTATAGAAAGGAGACACCCCCAATGGAAAGGAAGCTCTTTGATCCTATACCCCTTTAAGTAGAGATCAATGTCCTCTCAACCAAGTTATGGTTGGATGAGATCATTGATTAGAAAAAAAAAAGATAGGAGGAGGCTTCCCCATCCAAGGCCTCATCTACTAAGAAAATTCCTCTCAACTACAATCAAAGAAGATGAATAAGTAGAATTCTATATAAATATTGGCCATTGATCCCTCTACTAGTCAGATAATGATTGAGATAGTAGAATCTCAGAAAGAGGGCAAGTTCCATGAGCTTATTGCCAATTACTTTTAGACCAAAATGGTTGAAATTAGTATTCCCATACATGATTCCATGGTTAATTTATGGAAATCAATCAATGAAAAGATAAAGGAAAAACTAGAAGAATTAAGGGTGGAGAAAGAGGTACTTAAGGCCTAAGAACTAATGGATTATATTAGAGCTACACTTGGGAGGACTTCTACTAGTACATTTGATCTAAGTGCAGATGAGAACAAAAAATTGCTTTTAAAGCTACTACAAGAAAGGAAATTTAGTCAAATTGGTCACTCATGGATTGATCAAATGAAGGCCCAAGGTCCCTCTCTCATCAAGAATCTTGGAAATATATTGTTAGATATAGAAAAGTTGAGGGAAGTAGTGTCCAATCATGAAAGTACCAAACAAAAAGTATTAGATACACTAATGGAACAATTGGCCCTATTGCAAGAGGTGGTTGATATGAAGACTAACATCATCATGACCCATAGGATCCTTAAAACATGTCAACAACAATTGTGTCATTGGAAGCAATCATTGGAGTTCATAGTGGAAATCTCTATAAGATCAAAAAATGAGCTTAAAGATGTGCATGATTTAGTGAAAAAGGTCATAGAAAAGATTTTTGAATATCTAAAGGTGTTGCATACAGAATCATATGTATCCAGTAATAGTCAATTGGTGGACACTGAGTGAATAAAAACCAAATTCCTAGCATTTTTCAATGAGGGCATTGATCTAGGTAACTTCTAGGTGTCAAAGATCTAGGAGCTTTCATTAGTAGATTCCATCTTAAGGTAAGCATCGAAAAAGTTCCAATCAAAGGTCCCCAAAGTGGAAGAGCTAATAGAGATGCATGACTACTGGATGATTTGAGCTAAGAACATCATAATCCTAGGTGTTAATGAATTGGATAAAGTAATGGATGTAATGAAAGCTTACAGAGCTAAGGTTGTGACCCCAAAGAAATTTTGATGCTCTAATATTCTCTTAGACAACTATCACTCTCTCTTGTTTTCTCAAATTCTCTTTTGTATCCATTTTTGGTAGTAGGCTTAAACTCTATAATGGAAAATGACCAGTCAAGTCCTATTTTTAGTTTCCTCTATTTAAAAATTCTCTATAATGTAATCACTAAATGTAACTGGCATTTTGGGAGAGGCCTATACATGTAACTTTTGGTGAAACTAATAAGATCAAAAAATTATTTTTTGGGCAAACCCCTTGTAGATAGGACTATTGTGTGTGACTCTAAGTCTACATTTTAATTTCATTTTTCATTTAGTTTTTGTATAGTACTTGGGATGAATATTTTGTAAATGAAAATGGAAAGATTACAAAGAAACTTGGTTTTATTTCTTTCATCTCATTGAACTATAAGCTTTACTTTCTTTTGTATAAGTAGTACTTTATTCCCCTATACTATGAATGTTATTTCATGTGTATTTTATGGATTATATGAGAAGCTTGGGATTCAATTAATTAAGTAGCTAAAATGGGTACAATCCAGGTATTGTCAAATCTCAATCATTCTAGCAATCTGGGCATTGCTAGATTAATTTCTCTTTCTCCTCTCATATTGTGGTAGGTAGTCTTGCATGGTTTCAATCTCCCATCTATGATAAAAATAGATTGCATTTTTAGGAGTTAGATTTGGAAGTTTCCTAGATTGTTTGAATCTTTAAGAAATATGGTTCTACCTCTTTTGCTCTCTAGTTAAGAGCATACCCCATAAAACCTAAAAAACCACATTCATTATAAATCTTTCATTTTAAGGGAGTTGTACCTTTTAATTTAGGGGTCTTTGATAGATTACTATACTGACCCATTTTTTTGTTAACTACTTTGTTTTCCATTTACTATTAGACACATTAAGATTCAAGCCATTGAAATTAAGGAAGACAAACTATTAACGAACTATTTTTGGTGACTTTGCTAGGGAAATCCTTTCTTTCTCTAAGTTTTTCTTAGTGAGTCTCTTTGTGGCTTTATTGGGATAACTTAGAGATCCATGTCAATTTATTGATTCATGCGTATTAGCTCATGAGGAAAAATGGTGTTGCCTCATGAAGATCAAATCCTAGTAATGCAACCCAACCTTGGTTTCCAAGATGAACACGAATATATAATAAACTAGTTGAATACACCTACCTGGAAAAATTAAAAATCCCTTAATGAGTATTGAAGAGTCATATTTTCACTAGAAAGAGAGGAAGCCAATTTTGAGTATTGGGAAGCTATATTGTGGCAAAAAAGAAGGAGACAAGCACACCCATTGTAAACTAAATCAATTAACCCTAGATCCTAAGTCTAGAAGTGCTCATGGAAAAGGAAAAGTTGACCCACTATTTTATCAATTAAACAAATTTTATTTCCCAATATTAGAAGATCTTGTAATAAAAGGGAGAATCTACTCATGGGATCCGATGTTTCAAGCTATCCTTGGAGCTCTATTTCTTCCATCTTTTCCTATTTCTTGGAGACACAATCATTCCTCTTCCTCTCCTATCTTTTTCACTTAGATCCCATCACTATGTAATGCTCTCACCTTAAATGGAGTGGTAGCCCCTGTTACCATCACCTTTTAGCCAATACCACTAATTCTTCCTACTTCCATGGTCGTGCCTTGGGGTAATTCTATTAGCCCTATTTGGCTTGCTACTAACAATGGCCTACCAATAGCTTCCCAAAATAACTTCCCCAAATTCAATGGTGATGGTAAAGTCTCTACTAATGAGCACATCCCTTCTTTATTTGTAGCATGTAGCATCGTTTGTCCTTAGCATGAAGATGTAGCGGTAAGGATGATTGTAGAGACTATTGTTGAAAATGTAGCTAATTGGTTTCAAAACCTTTTGGTGGGATGCATTACAACCTGGGACGGCATGTGGAATTGATTTGAGGTGCACTATAAGAGTACAAAAGATTCTCAACTAAAGTTAGGGAAATCCTAAACCTTTGGTTTACCCTTATCTTAAAATTCTCAAAATATTCATCCATAACACTCTTAAAGTAATCTCCTACTTCCCAAATAAATTCATTTATATGATAGATGATTGGAGTGTCTGACTTCTATTTGGCTTGATCAACTAATGGAAAATAGTTTTACATGTAAAATAAAATGGATAGAAAAAGTGGCCAAACTTGTAAGTATTTGATCTTGCAACTTAGATGGGTTTTAGATTATCTCTTAGTTACTTGTTTAACTTGACAATATCATATTTTTGGCCTTTATTTATAACCATGTAACCTAAAACAACATCACTATTATGCCAAATATATTGAAATATATTGTAAAAAATTGTGTATACACCAAACTTAATATCCAAATCCATGATGGTATCTACCTTCAAACCTCTTTTGTGCCATTTGACTTTTCTGTCTTCTTCAATCTCATTCTTCAAAGCCATTTTGATATTTTAAACCTTGTCAATGTCAGGGTTTCTCATGACCACACAAATAATATCCTTTGTTATTTTATGAGTTCATCCAACCACATGCACATACCATCCACTCTTCTCAATAGAGCCCTAATCCAACTTATTTTGATTTTTTTTAGAAAATGTGGCATATACAAGACTAGTATATTCCAAATGTTTGAACTCATCTTTCAACTTTCCATCAATACATATTTTACCATATACCCCTTTAATTTTATGATTTCCAACTTCTCCAATTGTATAATGATAGAATGAATGCATATCATTAAATATCAATACCATAGATGGTATCATAGATAGGGTTGCTACCTTTTCAGTTTGTGTTGTATTTTTAGGTTACAATTTATACTTTAGTTCTTCATAGTATTATTTTGAATCAATTTCACTATATTTACCCTAGGTTTAGTCTATATCTTTGCACTTATGGAGCTGGAGGCCATTTTCATTGTGTAAGGTTTTAGAAAATACTTTGACAGAAAGCTTCATTAATGTTCAACTTGGCTCTTGAATTCAATGATAGAATCTCACCTCAAAAGCTTTGAAAATAAATTATTCACTCATTTTTTTCTAAAATTCACTCTTAATTATTCAAAATTCAAGGTGAAAAAATGAAAATTGAAAACCCCATATATACACAATCAAGTTACCTTTTCTGACCATTAGGGTGTATTGAATGAATTATACTCCACTGTCTGTTGTATTTAATGAACTTAGCTACCTTTAGTAGCTTAGTAGAGACCTTCTTCCATCATCCCTTGGGTGACATACTAGACATGATTTAAACTTAGGTAAGATATCATCACATTTTTTTTTATTACCTGCTCATCTTCCATTATTAGCTCTAGTTATCGACACACTTAGTAATACTATCTAATTTGATCTTTTTTCAAATATCATATAATGTCCTTATACATCATATATTATGAAAATATGGATTTATTTCCAATTTATTATAAGAATTAATGTGGGATTTATTAATGATACTACAATTTCTTACCTTGTTCTATGATTTAATCATAGGTGGAGGTTTCACCTAATCCATTGGATGAGGTGTCCCTATTTTTTGCACTTGATGTCTCATTTTATTTTGTCTTATTTATCCACTTCTTGTTCACCTATTTATGAATTCCATCTACACCCAATTTTTATTTACCTTTAGAATTAACATCATTTGATTGTGCAACTCAGTTTCTATAGTTCCTTCTTAGATGACTAACCTTGTGACAATTATAACATTCCATGCAATGTTTCTTTGATTACCAAATCTTCCTCCAAAATATAATCTCATGCAATTTGCAGCATTATGTCCATACTTTTTGTATTCTATGCATGAATATCGTGTGTCATAATTCTAATTAATTGTATTACCTTTCATCCTTGATTTCCAATTGGTCTTCATTCCTAATCTACAATGTTGTGACTTATGTCCAAAATTTTTGTGAGTATAGCAATAACTAGTAAATGCACACCTCTTAGGTGTTTTGCTAGACTTGGATCTACATTTAAATGATTGATGTTCATACTTATTTAAATGACAATAATAACCATTGAATTAGGGAGTAACATTTCTCTTACCATTTTTTTCTCCTGGATATATTTTTGGTGTGTCTAGGCTTTCCACAATTATATCATGGTGGTTTCTTTGTCTTTGGGTTGGTGTTCTCATTCCTTTTCTTTTCCTACTTTAATGATCCAACTTGTTTGATAGTAGAGTGCTTGCAATATCCAAGGCCATAAGTCTCTCTCAATCTCCTTTGTGCTTTGAGTAGTTCATCCAGTAATTTAATACATTCTTGTGATTTTTTCATTATCTCCACTAGAGATTTCTAAAATTTTAGTTCACTCTTCAATCTTTTATTTTTAATCATCAATTCAACAATTTCTTCCATCTTCCTACCAATTTCATGATTGGCACCAAGTGGTTGGTCTTTCATATCAAAGTGATTTTGTGTCACTCTTGAGATGTCTTCATCTTTGTATCCAATCTTGTAGTTTTTTTTCTTCTACCTTTGACAATAATGTTCTTATCATCTTCATCTTCTCTCTTTTTTTCCATTACTTCACACATAATTATAGATATCATTTCTTGTTCCATTTTTAGTTATTTTACCTACTCATTAAGACTATGATTTTTTTATAGTATATTAATAGTAGCAACATCAAATTCATTAGAAATTTTTCCATTAGATATATAGGTCTCTTCTGATAGGTTGTCTCATTGGTTTGCTAGGGAATTTATTTTCTCCTATATAAGGACTACTTTAGGTTTTTCTTTAATTCACTAATTTGACTCATGGTCATTCAAAATTCCAATATCTAATTCTTAATAATCCTATTCAATATGTACTTCTCTATGACTTGGATCTTTACTCTCATGTAGTAGAACATTTTAACAAGAGAACAAAGCTCTAATACAAATTAGTAGAATACAGGATAGATAAGATGCTGATGGGAGTAATTAGTATCATCAAAAACTTTCACACTTAACAATTTTGACCTCTCCTTCTTCACCTACTATAACTTAGTAATAACTATTCTTTCATCACATACTTTTCAAATGAAACTAAAATAACATATTATTTTGAATTCATAATGCAAAACATATAAACTCATGAAATAAAACACATAACACAAGTATTTGGTATTATAGAAACCCTATTTTCTACAACAAAATAATATTCTACCGTACCATGAGAAACAACAACTTCAAATTATCCACAATTTCTCCTTTTATACTTATCTTTTTCCATTTCACAACTTGGCCTAATTAGAGTTAGAACCTTTTGGAATCATTATCTAATCATGATAAATGGTCTAAAATCATCCATCATTTTTTTCCTTAACATCTTTACTTCCATTATGTTATTCTTCCTTGTGATTAGTAATAATCAGTTCACATTCTCCAAGAAAATCCTTCAAGTCTTTATCTTGATTCACGTAAACTATTTTCCATGCTTGATAGAATTGTATTACATTAGAATCTATGCAAAATTAAACTTTGATGCTTTCCTATATTTCTTGGTAAACACATTGATATTCTTGATTGATAGTCACTTATTCTTTGCTCAACATCCTTTATTTAGCTCAATGAACTCTATGCTTAGTGTAGCTTGTAACTTGACATGGGTAAAACTTCTACTCAATTGATATAGTATCACTTAGTCTTCAATAGAGATCAGGTACAACTATGATGTTCCTCAATTTCCTCTTCTTTTCTTGGGAAAGATAATGACTCAGTTAATATGTACATTTTGAAACTAATAGGAAACATAATATTCTATAGGAGTAACATAAATTCCTAAGAGAACTAAAACACTCAAGGAAATGGCACAAGGCCCTAGAGCTAAGAAGGAAGAGACTATAACTAAGAGGTAAGGAAAGAAGAATCAAGAGGAGGAAGAATAAGAGATTCATACAAGTGAGAAACAAGAAACACAAGGACCAAATAAACCTACTGAAAAAATATCTGACAAGAAGAAGTCATGGAGGCCAAATCTTGGCAAGCTAAACACTAGAATATTAGAACAAGGTAACTTGGATCAGAAAAGTAAATTTTATGATAGATATGATGTAAATCAACAAAGGAAATTTGAAGTCATAGTAATAAAATTTGTTTTGAAATTCAAAACACTACTTATTGATTTAAATGGAACATCCCTAATGATCTTTTCAAGAAGTTAGAGGAAAGAAGATTAAATGAAGTAGAAGAAGATAAGAAGTTGAGAGAAGATACTATGATACGTTTTCCCTCAGTAATTAGTTGAGCTCAAATGAAGAGAATTCTTAAGAAGATAGAGCCACCATTAAGAAGAAAGATGAGACTTATTTGGATTATGGTAGGTGAATACATTGAGATAATTGATGAAATAGAGAAAGCAGTAGACCAATCTTTAAAAGACCCTAGGTAAGGTAATGAATATTTTACTAGATACAATTTAGATTGTTAGACCTACCATTCTAAAAAGTGATGATAAGTACATTTAGTAGTTTGTGAGAACTATGAATCAACCTAATGTATTCATAGGAGGAATGTCAGTTTGATTAGACACATCAGTTGAAGAACCCTTCAAAGACCAAAATTTTTTTGTTTGGGATTTAAATAATGAGGTAAAAATAAATGATCATAGTGTTACTAATCATGAGGATAATGTAGAGTAGCCAGATATAGATCAGATGGATGTGCAAGACCAAGTCATTGCAAAGGTAATAAATGAGCAAGGAAATGATGAATCACAAGGTCAACCATTTAGTGAAGTGAGGTTTCAAGGGAAAATTTAGAGTTAATAGCACCCACATTACAAGTTCCATCTCCATCATCAAAAGAAAAGAATGTTGACATAAAGTTATTTGTCATTAGTGACAACACTTTTTCACAGTATTAACCGAGTTCAGTCGGTTAACCAAAAACTCAGCATTAACCGAGTTCGGTCGGTTAACATAAAACTCAATATTAACCGAGTAAAGACAGATGCAGTGTTAACCGAGTTAGGTCGGTTAATATAGGACCCAGTGTTAACCGAGCTCAGTCGGTAAACAAAGAAGTTTGTTCTACCGAGTTTGTTTTGCTATTTGGCCGACTCAGTTAAATTTTGTCTACTTTTGTTCAGCCGACCATTGCATGTAATTTTAACTCGGATGGTATATATATGTAATGTATTGTATCATTCTAAGGATATATATGTGTGCGATGTATATGAAGTATGTGAAGAATGTGTGTGAAAGCATGTAAGCTGAATTTTGAAGGTTTTCAACAAGGTCAGCATTGGAGCAGAAATGTTTTATCTGTCATATCAAGGACAATCAGAGCATAGCGGATCTTATCAGCAATCAGTTGTATTCAGATCCACTGTTTCATTCTAACAGGTGAATCAGTTTTTATAAATCCTTTAACAGGGTAGACTTAACAGTCTTTGTACTAAATCTCCTAACAGAGTGCATACTTATGAAGTATGTTTCAAATCCTTTAACAAGGTGGATATAACAATCCTTTATGCTCCTAACAGGGCAGATCACCAGAAGTGATCATTGTATGCCTTAACTGGCTAACTTCCTACTGTAGTAAAGAAGATTTGTGGGTTTCATCCCCACCCCAGTTTTACTTTCTATTTTGGAAGGTTTCTGGGTCACCAAAATCTCTGTGCTTATGTGTTATGAATGTCTTCATACTGCAGATTAGATGATTAAATATTTTACTGGTTAATATGAATTGACTTAAGATTTTAAGTTTACTAATTCACCCCTCCCCTCTCAGTAAACTGTTATATCTTGAATATTTCCAACAAAGAAAGTGCAAGAATTTTTGCACATTCTTTGGAAACTCTATTTGAAACATTTCAAGTTTGATGAAAAGTGCAATGGATCCTAAAAGATACATGCAATTGTTAGCTTTTGCATTTTCAAAAGATGTTGAGGAATTAGTAAAGAAGGTAGAGAATACATAAAAGGTAATTGATCTTTCATTTAATAGATTATAGAAGTCTTTACCATTCCAAACTCAATTTGTAGAATAGAACAAGGAGAAGAAATTAAAGAAAATCATTGAGCAATTTGATGCGCATTTCACTTCTCTAGAGGAAAAAAGAAAGATAAAAGTTCAAATAGATCATGAAGCTAAGTTATTTAATCAAGTATTTAAAAATGTGAAAAATATTTTAGTTGTCTTAGACACTTTAATTAAAGCCTTAAGGAAGTGTATATCATAAGGAAAGCAAGTATATGTTGAATATTCTAAGACACATATTCAAACATCTGATATTACTAATGATATTAAGAAAGAGGAAACTGAGACATAAAATACAGAAGAATAAATTAAGTCTAAGGATTTGTTGAAATTTATCAGATAGTAAGAAAGTCTTATGATGAGATAAAAAAAAACTAGAACATGATAGAGATAAAATAATTAATGAGGAAACTTAGTCTATTAAGAGTCCATTTATCTCCAAGAATTGATTTATTGCATAAAAAATTGGACACACTCATCAAAGAAAATAAATCTTGTGAGAAATTTTCTTTCATGGTCTTGTATGGAGAAAAAAATACAGCTTATGGACTATGTGCAGTGATAAATGTTGGAGAAATAGTTAAGTCAACGTAGGATAAAGAGTTTACAGCTTTGAAGACCAATTTTTTAGATTGTATAAAACTTTTGGCTAAGAATAAAGCTTGAGGATGAAGGACATGAACATGATTCTAACATGTACATGCCAATTTTTTCTCACCTTTGTCATTGATGTCAAACGAAGAGAAGGTTAGGAAAAATTAAAGTAAGATCAACATAAAACCAAAAAAGAGATAAATATTAAAGGCATGTATAACTTACTAAGTATATAGGTAAGGGGGAGCATTTATATAAATACAATGAGCATAATCACACAGAGACTATAGAATAATATAAGAATGATTAAGATGGTTTATAACAATCATCCACAAATTTTGAATTTTCATTTTAGGCACAAATATTGAAGTTTTCTGAGAATGATATTATACTCAACCAATTTCTCTCATGTTGCAATCAATGCCAAAGGGGGAGATTGTTAGAAATTTTGCTAGCTTTGTGTGATTAGGGTTGTTAGTAATGGAAACATAATGCAATATTAAGATTGAAAAATTTAAAGGTTAAATTTTGTGTAAGGATGCTTAGAAAATTATCTATGGTAGAATTATAATGTACATGCAAATAATTTTGTTTGGCAAGATTTGTTAGAAATAGGAAATATTGAGGGAGTGAATCAATATTCCACAAACTTTTTCACAACTATGGATATCATTTACAATCTAACAACTTGCATAAATAAATAAACTAATTAAGCTAAAGAGTAAACACAACCATAAAGCAATGCAACACATAATACCATAATTTGTTAACTAAGAAAACCTTAGCCAAGGGAAAACCCTTATGGAGATGGTACCCACAATATGATCCACTAATAAGAAGTATCTTGTGAAATATATTGATCCTATTATTGTTGACCTTAAAGGAAATCTTAGTATTGTCTATTAGTGCAAAACACTTAGTCATTTTCTAGGCAATATTGGTTAGTCAACACTGTGACTAAACCACTATATAGGCTGATAAATTATAATGGTAAATTTTACATAATCAATTCATGTCAAGCACTAGTTATTTTTGAGTACACATAAGAGCTACTATGTAGTCTATTCAATGCAAAGTAATTCTAGACACAATGAATGGTGAGAAAGATAGAGACATTTAGTATAAGCCAAGCAGAGTTAGAGTGGGATGAAAACATGAAGAATGTGCATGACCAAGCATCAAAAGACTATAAGTTTCAAGTATGTAATAGCACAAAATCTTATGTAAACTATTTTTTGTCAAGTTGGAAGCATATTTTAAAAATTGAGGAGTTAATTAGTATCCAATTATGTATGTTGTTGAAGATCATCAATCCATATGAAATGAAATTCACCAATCAGAAAATTAGAAGGATCAAGAAGAAAAAGGGGTGCATCTAAATCATTTATCATGATCTAGAAGCTTCATTGAACAACTATTTCAAGAGGTTTTTATAACTAATTCAGAGAGGTTATGAATTAGAAGTTTGGATATGAAGTTTAAGGTGAATTAGAGAGGTGAAAGACAAAGGTGATCAAGAAGTAAAATGAGGTGTCATTGAAGATAAATCATAGAGAGGTGATATTATAGTGGATAGAGAAGATATATCATCAATATTGAATTGAAAACTAGAGGATCAGGTACTGATACATTCCAACGGGTGTTTCAAGATAAATCTCTTAATAGAGTGGTCCTAATAGGCCTTTGTAAATTTCCTAACAAAGTAATCACTTAGTTACAATGTTAAATCCTTTAAGAATAGTAGACTTAATAGTCTTATAATCTCTTAATAGGGTAGATCCCTTGTAGGGTAGATCAACATAAGTGATCAAACTTTGTAGCCTTAACAAGAACACTTTGTTGTTACAATAGTGAAGATGTTTGTGGGTGTCATCCCCACTAAAATTTTACCTTCACCTTGTAGGGTTTTTGCAATACCATATTTGGTTTTATATTTTGATCAATTACTTATATTTGTTATACATGTTATTAGATATTAGATATGATATTGCATTACAGTGAATAATTTTTTGATATAAGGTTTGTTGGTTTTTTTCAACTATTAATAAATAAGATACTTAATACCAAGATAATAAAGATCACAATAACCTAATGATCAGCTACTTCCCAGAAACAATTATATGTGCTTCATATCTAGACCCAATCTTCAACAAAATCAAGACAAATTTTCTACTCTTTAGGCTCTAGAGAACCAACTTGGGTATGCCTAAGGGATGGAAGATTTTCAATATGATACTACATACATATTTTATTCATTCCATGACACTTTGTAACAATATACATCCCTTCAAGAAGATTTGATCACAATTCTTCTTAGATTTATAAATACTTCCGACAATAGCAGCTAACTATGACTCAGAGGTTAAATGCAAACAAGTGCTGACCAACTTTGACATTGTCTAAATATGAAGTAAATTTGATTTTGATTTTCAAGGTTGATTCTTGTTCATGACTTCTCCATCTATAGACTAAATTAATAGATTAGTGCCTCATCCATTGGGATTTAGAGTCCATTCAATTTCTACATATAATTGACTACATTACAATCAATACTATCAACAATTCTCACTAAAAATCATTCTCATAGACATGATTCCTATTATCATGGAAACCCTATCAACTTCATTGAAGAATTTACTTAAACTATTGAATTAAAGGCAATAGTGAATTGACATGCAACTTGATTTGATTGCATTCAATTAAACAAGCTTTGCTCATACAACTTCAAAATGACTAGGTAATAAAATGGAGACAAGATTCAACAAGAATAGATATGGGGACAATTTATCATTATATTAATTTCCTTTGAAAATTGTATTAAATTGAAAGAAAACTCAAAATCACTCAAGATAAGACATCAAGATCTTGCAAGATTAATGTATTCTCTGATATTTGTAGAGAAACACATCATAAAGTTTACACCAAGAAACTAGTCTAAACAAACTTAGTAAAAAACTAAGATTATCCCTAGAATCTCACTCATATAGGGTGAGATGCAACAAGCTTCAGGCATAGAGAATTGATAGCTATCCTTTAGACAAAAGATATTTAAATTTTTTGCTATCATAAAAGACAAAAACCTGGTGTAATAGAAAAAATTTACATCATAACATTACTTTTGGTGGGCCTATTTTTTGTTACACTTTCAAATGCTACAAATTTCATGATTGGCTCTTTTACTATTCTAACTCCTTAGAATATGTAGCCATTAGGTTTGTTAATGATTAGTTTGGCTTTGATTCATGCAAATTCACTTCAACACAAGGATCTCTATTTTCATCACCATGCACTGTTAAAATAATATTTATATATGTGTCCTTAGTTGCCACATTATTAAATGGGACCACTATGCTTTCCATTGAAGTTGTTTGTTCTTCTTTTTCCTCTTCTACACATATTGATGTATCATTTGTTCGATCCTATTCCTAGCCCACACCCTCTTCTTCTATTTCCATTTCTTTTGAAGACACAAAATCTTCCCTCCATTTGTTGAAAATTGTATCATCAGGCCAATCAAAATTTAATATTTCATGCTGCTTTTTTATCACACAGCCTCCTTTTTTTCTATTTCAACAAATTCTTTTCTAATGGCATTATATAGCAGTTGTACTTTGACAAATTCTTCATTGGTCATTGCCCACAACACATGCCCCTTTTCATTAATGACTTCATTCATTCTGTGGCATAGTAGATCATCCAATTCTTTCCCCCACTCTTCCTTTTCTATTATTTTATCAATAATTTTTAGTGCACTAAGGAAAAGATCAAATTTTTCTCCTGTATATTTAGAAAGGCAAATCATTATTCTCTTTTGAACAACCCTTTTCTCATCAAATTCTATCAAATTTTCGGTTATATCAAAAGTCTTCTCTATTTATTCACAAGATAGATTGATAACTATGATACACATAAGAGTGATATCTTTATCTCTTTCACTCCATTTTTGCACAATGGGTTCAAGGTGTGTTTATTTCTTCTTATCTCATTCCATATATCTAGGATTCCCACCAATTGGTCATAAAATGTTGGCCAGTCAATCTTATCTACTAAGTATAAAATTATTTTTCTGAGTTTTTCTTCATATTGATTATTAAACTCAACTTGCAATTCCCACAACTTATTATTTTATTCTTCAAACTCCTCTATAGTATAAAATTTAGGCCTTTATGGAGTGTCAAGTAGGTCTACAATTGGAGTAGACTTGAATGGTGTAGGGACTCTTCCCCAGTACCATATTAAAAACCTTAAATAACACAAATATGGTCTGAACTAGGAAGCATAAGGAGGTGAGATGTCATATCTTTGTCTCTCATGCAAGGTATGTGAATTATAATTGTTACCACACACCTTATGATAGAATGATGATAATTAGGTTCTGGGATTTAGGTATGTCATGATTGGCATCCTTCTTATTAATATTGAGCTTGAAATCTTATTAAGCTTGATATACATTATAGCCATTATTGACATAAGTATTGTATTTGAAATTTTATTAGGTTGGTAAGCTAAGACCCTATGGGATAAGACTCAAGATGTTATAACTTAGAAAACTATGCCGATGGGTTCATAATATATTATGATCTATTAGGATAGTTATTTTAGGAGACCTTTGTGAAAAGAGGAATTAACATTGGCCCTTGTGAGTTCTAATAATACTTATAGATAGAAATTGTTATCAATTCAAATAAAGGTATACTTGGTAGAGCTTGACATGATGTAAATATAATAAGTCAATTTTGTAGTAGTATTAAGTGGATAGGCTATAGTGAATGATGATTAAGATGCAGATATAATATATTGACTAATATGTATAATGGGTTTACCTAATGACTAATTTTGAACCTATGCAGACATGATGATGAAAACATCCTAATTTCCTAACATTGGTGATTTTAGAGACATATGCCATGATATAAGACCTCATAATGATAATGAGATAGTGTTGGTAACCAAACTATATTTAATTGAATCAAATATACTAAGTTGTGATAATTACATTTTGGTGGTTTTGATCTAAGGTATGTAATCAGAACTAATTTTCATGTTGGATGATTTAGCAATATAGATTCACCATTTTTCAATTATGATAGGACATGGATTATGATGTGATGCAAGATGTTAAATTGATTATGATGATTAGTGATGTGTAGATTTTAATATTTTAACTTTTTGAATATTTGAAATGATTACCTAAAGGAATTACATTGAATTATGTTTATATGGATTATGTAACATTTAAATTTATATGCATTTATGATATGTATTTACTATGATCTCCTTGAACTACTGATGCTCAAGTTTAGTGTGCAGGAAGTGGAACCATGGAGAATCTTTGGGGAAAAAAGGTTCAAAGCTATGTGAACATAGTTTAGCCAAGGCAAATATTTAGAAAATTCAAAAGCCTCATTGTGATGTATTTTATTTCATAAATGTAAGCTTTCTTGTGTGTGAAATTTGTAATATCAAAATGCATTAGAGACATGTCATGATGATGTGTAATGTGCCTTAGTGTGTCACTTGACACTTGTAGGTTTTTGTGTGTTAATGACATTTCACCTAGGGTTGGTCATGGTAGCATTTTATCTTTAAACTAGTCACCTTGTTAATGACTAAGTAAACCCACTTGACAAGGGGAAGGATGGGTCACAATCAAAGGAAATTCGAATTTAGACTTGACTAGGGTTTTGAGGGGTCATTAGGTGGTCCTAAAGTGTCTTTTATGTAAAAATAAGCTACCCATATGATAGCATAACATGTTAGGCACCTAATTTTGACCATGATAGTGCCTAGATAGCCTAAGGGGCCCATTTACCCATGCATTCTTCCATCAATTCGAAAGTGGAGCTGTCACATGTGTTCTCTCCCATGTCTTCACTTAGTCAAATATATCAAACTTAGAGGGAGACAAGGTTGTAAGAAGAATTGGCTTGGTGTTTTTGCAAAAATAATTATTGGAAAAACCTTATTAGAGAGTCTTGGACAAACTATTAGGGTGCTCACCCACTCTCTAAGTTTAGAGATGGTTAGGGTTTTGGAGGAAGAGTAAGGGAGCCCTACAACAAATATCATTGCCTTAGCTTGGACCAAGGTTGGTGTTCATATCATGACCATGTTCTTTCTTTTTACATTGCATAATGAATCTAAAAGCATGGAGTATTTGTTATGGGATCATGCATTGTATTGTAAATCTTGGTATTGTAGAATTTGATATTGTTTTGTGATGGTGTGAATGTGCATTGTGTTCATGTAAGTTTCTTGGATTTCTTTCTTGATCTTTTTGTTTTGATTTGAATGCCATGTGTTTTTATGGGTGTAAGGGCTTCTTCACCCACCCTTTGGAGAAGAAAGTAACTTCTTTATACAAACATATATACATCAACAAAGAATATTAGAAAAAGGGCCTATTAACCTTAGCTTGAGCTATTCCAATCAAATCATTGTGAATTTCTTTAGCCAAGTAGGTGGCAAAATCAAGAATTGAGCTCATTCCAAATTGCAAAATTTGAGCTATGATGAGAACAATAGACCTTGAATATAATCTTTCTCATCCATTCCAAATATTTTTTAGAGAGAAAAATATAAGGCCTATGCCCTAGAATTAAAATATTTCTTTAGCAAGGGCTCAAGGGTATTCAGTGTGACCAAGGGTAGTGACTCAATTTTGACAAAATGTTGTTGTAATGGTCCTCCCCTTAGGTATACCCTCTATGCATCATACCTAGCTTGAAATTCTTCCATATCATTTTTTTCATGCACAGAATGGTTAGGACTGAGCTTGAAGACTTCTCTAATTAATTTGGGAGAAACCGTAAATAAATTGTCTCCTACATGGTTTTTCACAACTATAGTAATAGGATCAAATTTTTTAGCCATGTCTACTAATAGGTCACTATCAAAGAAGACTCCAGGGATAATTAGTTTCCACATATCAAATTACAAAATGTTGCTCATAGGAGTGTCCAAATTTTGCTCTGCAAACCATTTCTTGAAAAGCTCTAAACCCCCCACTAAAACCTTTGCATCCCTTAGATAGTTGCCTTACCATAAAAGCCCTCACAGACCACCAATGTAGGGTTTTTGGGAATGAAATCTCTACCCTTAGTTAACGCATTTATTGAGGGAGGCATCTATTCTAAAAAATTATCATGGATTGATCTTTTCAAGTAATATACCTTGCCAAGAAAATTCTTACGAGGAGGAATTTTCTCAATTTAACCTAGAACAATTATAATTTCTCAACTCTCAAAGATTTCAAACAACTTACCCATTCTTTTTTGCTTATTTTTTTGTGAATCACTCTACAAATCACTAGAAACCTTGGACATTTTTGTACCCTAGCTATAGAAACACTTGCACTCTAATAATTTTACAATTTTGTGCCTCAATAATAGCGAATTTTCAAATTATATTGTATCATTAAACTCACACAAAGTAGCATTAATCAGAAATAATACTGCATAGTCACAAATTTGTGCCATATTATGAAATTTGAATTCTACCTATTGATCCTCAAGCATCAGAAAATCTTCTTTAAAATCTAAAAGGCTACATTAAAACTTTATAAAAAATTCCATGCATCAAATAGGTGCATTCTTGCATTACTTAATCTTTGAGCATTTTCATAATGTAGTGAAGCGTTGATTGTCGATCTTCCAAAGATCGACGATTATGAAAGACCACTTAAACTTTACAAATAAAGCTTTTAGAATGTGGCCCCACTAGTACATTCAGCTCTAGTCTAGCAAGCACATGCAATATTTGACCAATTACTGCACTCCAATTCATGACATGCTTCCACCTAGACATGACTCAACAACTTCTTCATGATAGGTCCCACCTTGACACATGGTGAGTAGGCACTTCCCTACTTTGCTTAAAGTTCCTTCATTTTGATAATGCAATGAAGTGCCTTTTGTTGATCTTCTCAAGATCAAAAATGTTACAAAATCATGCCTTTTTAAAGTCTAGTTAGCTAGACTAAACAATAAAAATGTTTCCTTTTGCGCCAACTTGTCTAACAATTGCCAACAATATAGACTGTGTTATTACTTTTCAAAGAAGTGGGTCCATGACATCATCATATGCCACATGTCAAAGAGGTGTAGAGTAATATTTTTTTTTCTTACTACATAAATCATTTTGATTTAATTAGTTAAGTTATTACTCTTTAGTGCTTAAGCTTTCTCTTAGGTGCATTAATAATTAATCCTTTTATTAATTATTAAAGTGCAACCTAGCTTTCTTAGGCTTTAGGGTTTTGTTCACCTTTAAGGTTGAACTCTTGTAATTATTTTTTATTATCTTGGAATACATTTTTCTCTCACTCCATTGAGATTCCAAGCTGTGCTTTTTCCCTCTTTGGTTTCCTTTTAGCAACAAGTTATTTGCATGTAGGTGTTCTTGGCAAACTATGAAGTTGGTTTTTCTCAACTTCTACATGGTATTAGAGCTTCCCTACTACTACCTGGTCTAGATATCTTGAAGCCATGATTCAAAGATGGAAAACTTAACTTTTGGTGGTTTTTTCTCTTCAATCTAGAGGAGGCACCTTTTTCTAGTGCACTTTGGGAAAAAATAGACATTGCCATTGTGCTCAAAAGGCCTAGTATAGTCAGAATTCATATAAATTTCTCAATCTCGGACATAGTAGCCTTTAAAAAAAAAGGGCCTCTCGGGGTTGCACAGATTCCAAAAAAATCAAAAAACTTTGTTTTCTTGGGTGCACCACCTAGTGGCCATTGACATGTTGCCCATGTCTGGCTTGCACCCTACCTCAGCTGACGTGCCACTACAGCCCAACCCAGTGACTATTGCCATTGGTGAGCTATTATTCTACCACCACCACAAGCACACCTCTGTCTGGAAATTGTTGACACTACTAGCCACTACCACCACTAGCCTACCACTGTCACTAGTAGTGACATCACTTTCCCAGCAGTTGATGTCAGATCTCTAACTGGTGAAATTAGCATTTTTATCACCAAAAAAGATTTTGGCAGCCTATTTTTTTCAAGTATTGGCATCATCTTCCCAATTCTGACATCATCTTTCCAGTGACCAAATTTTTTTTGGTGACCAAATTTTTTTCTAATAGATGGTCATTTGATGGCCATATGGCCATCAAAAATTTTCTAGTGTCTGTAATTTTCCAAAGAGCGCATTCTTTGGAGTAGTAGTTGGTTTTTTTGTTGTAACTTGAGCATATAGAAGTCTTTTTTTGATAAGAAAGAAGGACTAAAAAGTTGGTTGCAAGATGGAGATGATAATGCTGATTTCATTTTATAAATTAGATGTTTGAGCTCTTTTTTATGGCATTGAAGTAGAGGCTTCAGTTTCCTCCCTCTCTGCATCTAGCATCTAGGTTTTCTTCTCAACTTTTGTGCTTTCCTTAGTTGTTTCATTTGGTTTATGAGGGATAATTTTATACACTGGGGGGGTTGGATTTTCCTTTCTATAATTTAATTTAGAAATGACCCTTCTACATTTGTCTACTTTCTCTCAATGGTAGACTCTTCCATCACTTGTCTTACACCTCATAACTGCCATACTTGGATAGGAAAAATGACTAGATTGCTTATGGAAAAGGGGTTATGGTCATGCCTTGATGTGGCTCTACTAGTTCTATAGAGGCCTTATGAGGTTCATATGTAGTGCAATAAGATGGATGAGACAATGGGCCTCATTGAAATAAATATTTTAGATGGGTTATTGTTTCACTTGGATGGTTTAACTACAACTAGGGCTATGTGGGACAAGTTTTCCACCTTGTTTGGCACAATGAATCAGTTTAGGGTTCTACATATAGATGTAGAGTTCACGTCCTTGATTCCTAAATCATTCACTAGCATTGAGAACTTCTTGATGAAGTTCAAGTCTCTTTGATCTATTTTATAGGTTCATGGAAAGAAAAAGTTAGATGATGAGTGTATCTTTTTTATACTCTCAAAGCTTCAAGGTCATTATCAAATTTTTACTTCTACCTTCTACTCCACTATGGATGTATTAGGTGCACAACATGTTATGCAATATTTTGAGATATTTTGTGATAGGCTAACTCATGAGTAGTCTAAGCTCACTTAGATGGATTCACTTACAGGTTCATAGTCATAGGCATTTCTTGCCAAGTCACCTTAGGATACACAAAAGAAAAAGTCAAAGCAGATATCAGATTCCTCTTCTCAACACTCTACTAGTCCATCATATTCTTCTAAGAAGGAGAAAAAGAAGACTAAGATTCCTACCTATTCCTATTATTGAAAGGGACCTCATGATGAGTCACATTTTCTTTAGAAGAGATTTGATGGCTATGAGAAACAGATTGTAGATTTACAAGCTCTTCTTTAGAAGAACATTGTTTCCTCTCCATCATCTTCTACCTCACAGGGGTCTACCTTTTAGTCTTCTTCCATCTCTTCAACATCTACACTAGATTTTTGGATAGGTTCATGCATTATGGGCATTCATTACATCCCCTTCCTAGGTCCCTTGGATATTGGATTTAGGTGTTTCTCACCATATGGCATCTTCTCACAGGGTCATCTCCACTATTGAGGCTTCTCCCATTCCTCATATTCTTATTGGGAATAAAACTACCCTAAAAATTTGTGGGAAAGGTTTAGTTGGAATTTAGGATGGCACATTCGATGATGTATTGTATGTTCCATCTCTCACTACAAACCTTCTCTCAATTTATTAGATTACACATAGTGGATCAGGGAAGATAGTTGAGTTCACTACAGATTTAGTCTTCACTTAGGATAGTGTGATAAGAGGCCTTATTTCTATAGGGACAGTTGATCATACCACCTATCTCTACACCTTCTCACACTTTGGTCCACCATCTCTATTGTTGGAGCACAACTCTTCTTTTTCATAAGAGCATCATATGGTGTAGCCAAGACACTTGAACCTTTGTATTGTTCGTAAGATCACCATTTTGACTACCACACCACATCTAGTTGAGGTCTTTTTTCTTTAGTAGGATTTTTTTTCAGCTCTTCTTGACCCTCCAACTCCATTTATTAAGCCTCTAGGTACACTTGTTGAGGATTCTATAGAGGACATTCATCTCCTCTTTCATTATAGTGTCAGCACACCTACATTGGGGATTCCCTTTTAGGATCCTCATGTTTTCTCCTTTGACCATTAGTTAGGCTTTCTAGTTTCACCTCTCATTTAGGGGTTTCCTTGTATTGTGCCCCTATTTCTTCTACATTGGAGTTCCATTGATTTGATCATTTCTATAGGGGCTTCATCATTTTGGGGGGTCTTTAGTGTCTCTTCTCTCTCTCATGGGGGGGTTGGTTGTACTTATGGTTATGAGAGAGTCTCTTGAGTCATTTCTTTTTGTTGTTTTTTTTCATCTCTTTTTTGAGAGGAGTTTTTCCCATTGGGTTTTCTCCTTTGTCTCTAACTTACAAATATTTTCTTATTTTTGGGTACCTGATTAGGCCTTACTATCGAGACTCATTTCCTACTTTCATTGTTGTGCTATGTTAGCTTATCCCCTTCTCTTAGCTTAAGGGGGGGTGTTACAGTAGTATTTTTTTTCTTACTACTTAAATCATTTTGATTTAATTAGTTAATTTATTACTCTTTAGTGCTTAAGCTTTCTCTTAGGTGCATTAATAATTAATCCTTTTATTAATTATTAATGTACAACCTAGATTTCTTAGGCTTTAGGGTTTCATTCACCTTTAAGGTTGAACTCTTGAAAAAAAAATTTCATTATCTTGGAATACATTTTTCTCTCACTCCATTAAGATTTACAAGCTGCACTTTTTCCCTCTTTGGTTTCCTTTCAACAATAGGTTATTTGCATGTAGGTGTTCTTAGCAAACTGTGAAGTTGGTTTTTTTCAACTTCTACAAGAGGCACTTTCCCACTTTAGTTAAAATCCTTGCATCCTCATGAAGTGGTAATACACCCACCATTGATCCTCCAAAGATCAATGGCTTAATGACATTATAGAAAAAAGGAAACCCCATTACTTATCTTTGACTAATGATATCATTGGAAAATCAAACATGCTCTGACTCTTACTAACAGCTTTGGAAAAGGTCTGACAAAGTACTGACAAGCCCTAGTCTTTACAATGAAATCAAGACCTAATGTCACCAAGTACTACATGGCAACAAGGCACTTGCTCACATTACTTAAACTTCTAGTAACTTTACATTTTAGGCATTTTCTCACCATTGATCCTAGGAAGATCAATGACTCTTCAAGCCAAACCATCACAGTTAAGATGTTTCACAGAAAATGCTAAATAAAACAACCATGGTTAGGATAGGTTAAAAATGAAGAAAGTTTATTTGGAGAAAAGTAATAAAATAATTTTGGAAAATGAGAACATAGGACAAGAGTATCTCTCTTAATTTATTTAAAATATTACTTTTGACCATTTTTTGAGGGTTAAGGAAAAATAAACAAGGTTTAATGGAATTAAACAAATTTCACCCATAGTCTTAACCAAATTTCACAAGATTTTAAAAATTAACATAGGATTTTTCACTACTGGGTGTAACAAAATATAAATGGTGAAAAACTAGGCCAACAAGGTTAATGTTTAAAGAGGGTTTATGATGAAGCTATCAAATATTGTTCATTTTTCAAATGTTAAAGTTTTGTAGATCCTACTCACCCCACCCCCTTCATGCATCTTACTTTCCCTATTAGATTTCCAAAAATTGGTATCAGAGAGGTGTTCTATTAGTATAATTCTAACCACTTGGGAGTTCAAAATTTTGGAAAATGGAAATTATGTAAGGTGACTAAATAAAAGAAGAAAGTTGAGGATGAAAATACAATGGCCAAGAAAGATAAAATGAAGATGGATAAAAGTCTTGATGAAAGGATCAATGAGGTACAAAGGCTAACTCACAATCAATTTGACATGGTTAATCAATTAGTAAATGCTAATCATGAGATTTCTCAAAAGGTGGAAGAGATTGCAAATATAAAATCTGAAAAAAATCAACTAAAGAGTAAATTGAGAGCTAAGAAAGATATCATGGAAAGCATGAACAAACCTAAAGAGGTTATGAGATTTCTTAATAAATAGATGAATCCTTCAAGGAGACCTCATGACACTTCTGGATTAGGTTATGCCAATTTCCTATCAAGTATTGTGCAAAGAGAGTCATCAAAGAAAAGAGAAAAAATGAATATGACTACAAAATCAAAGAACAAGTAGCCTACATGCTATCACTATGAAAAATGAGGCCATACGACAAATGTCTACAAGAGAAAAATTGGTAAGTCAATTTCTAAACCCAAATTCAATGGAAATTTCTTTAATTTCAAGAAGTATGGACACTGAGCACTTGAGTATAGATCAAAGGTCAGTAAGGGATCTAGATTTAAAGGATATTGTTATACATGTCATAATTATGGTCACATGGCACAAGATTGAGGATCTAACACAAAGCCTAATTGGACACCTAAAAACCAAGGAAATGCACCTAGGAAAGGTAACACAATAAGTTGGGATTACAACACTTGGGTCATTGTCAGCTATGTGGAAAGAATGGATACATTGAAATAAACTATGTGAAGATGCACTTCAAAGGTAAGAACTATAAAAACTTTGGCCTAGTATGTTTTCATTGTTAGAAGGCCAATCACCTAAGAAGAGAGTATAGGAATCGAGAACCATTATACAATAATGAATAAAGTAATGGAAAAGTAAAGGCCAATGTAGAAGAAGTAGAAACTCAGATGAATAAATCTTGAGAGAAGAAATCAAATGGAAGCAATAGTGAAAATGGTAAAATTATGATCACCAAATCCAATATATTAGGTGATTCCCCCACCTCAAACTTAACAAAGAGGTATGTATGGAAATGTGTTTCAAATTGCTACATCATACATTAGTTCCTAAGATTGTTTGCATAAAGTCCAAATCAACATGATATAATATGCATGAGGATAAATCTAAAGTTTGAATCAATAAATGTATTCTAGAGCCAAGTTAAAGAACATGTGATAACTGAGTAATGGTGTTGGAATCTCGAAATGCTAGTAAGCACTGAGCTACTATTGAGTTGGAACATAGACCAAGATGAATATTGTAGTGGTATTAAATGAGTGAAACTAAAGGAAGTATGTTTACCAATTTTTATATAGATGATCAAGACAACTATTGCACACCCACTATATGTACGATGCATCTAGAGACCTATCCTCCATCCCACCTAGGGCAATCCTAATTCATGACGTTAGATGTCATTATATGTGCAAGATTGGTGAAATGGGATACTTAGAACTATGAAACAAATATGAGAAGCTTTTTATTTATGGAAATACAAAGGAAGAATACAAAAATATCATCAAGAAAGGGCTTACTCTTGCCCTAAAATTTCCTAAGTTTTTAAAAACAGAATGGTTCAAAATAATTTTGAGTCATGTGCATGACATAAAATTATGGTTGGAAGGAGGACTAGTTGAAATTACCAAATAAATAATTCATCAAGTCATGGGATACCCTATTCTAGATAAAGTCAAATCCATTCATTGTCAAGGGAGAGAAGTCATTGAGGAAAATATGTTGGAAAAATGGAATAATCGAGGAATGTCTATTTCCACCATCAAAGGTCATGAGATATTTTTTGAAGTGAGATTAATGAATCACAAATTTTATCAATCTAGTAGACTAAGGAGTTTACCTTGTGTTTTGGTTGATGTGGCATGGAAAATTGTGAAGAAATATCATTCATATGATTTTACCAACTTGCAACTTCAACAATTGGAGGAGAACTAGACAAGAACTAGGAAAGAAAAGAAAACCAATGTGTAAGTTTGGTTCACTATTGGTTTGTATATTCTTTTATATGCAAAATTTATTTACTACCATTGGTAATCTATATTTAAGTAAGAAGAAGCTAGTGGAAAAGAGAATAAATGAGTTTATTAAATAGTTGGGAGATGATTTTGAAAAAGTCATTGATGGTTATTTTGAATAATTCAAACAAAAGATGAAAAATATGTCAAGAATACTCAAATCATTGGTAGACAAGTACTATGCCAAAATTTGTTTCCTAGTAGATACAAATTAGACCTATATTCAACTATTTATACCAAGAATTTCATGGTTGAGGAAACTAGGGTATGAGATAAATATTGATGAGGTTGATGCTACCATAACAACACTTCTAGATGAACCTGTTGGCAAAGATGTCAAGCCATTCAACATTTATGATACAACAAAGATCAAAACCATGATAGAAACTAAAGTTCCAAAGATGGAAATAAAGAGAAAGAAGATGATAAAGATCCTGGAAGGAACATTTGGTGAGGCCCCATTGTAGGTTACACAAGGCAAAGTTGAAGATTTGAGCAGTGATGAACATAATGATGACAATGAAGATGAACATAATGATAATGAAGAGGAAGAAACTAAAGAAGAAGAAAAAGTAGTAGAAGGGAAAGGAAAGGTAATATTGGATTCTAAGCTACAAATAACCAAAGATAAATAAATTTATATTGTCAAGCCCAAGGTGAAGAGGAATTTAAAGGAGACTATCAAAAAACTAACATCTACACCACCAAGGGTGACAAGACAAAGAACGAAGAAAAATAGCATTATAGTTTCCATGTCTTAGAAGAAAGGATTTTTTAGGATAACCAAGGAAGCTCAAATAAAGATCTTTATAAAGAGGAAGGAAACTTTTGAGGAATTTGAGCCAAGAAAACCAATGAAGAAACCAAAGAGAATTTTTGTAGTTAAAAAGGATGATGAAGAAGAGGAAGTAGAGAGGACTGAGTAAGATGACTTAAGTCAATTCAAAATCATGAGCCACAAGAAGCCACAAGCATATATTTGATATGTAAGAACATAAGAGGTAGTGAAAGAATATCAAGATTCTATATATAGAGTATGATACATTAAGCAATGTAGATAAAAGTAAGGTAGAAGAAGTAGTTTTAGATATGATGATGAATTTTAAATATAGACCTATAGAATTAGGAAATATAAATCTACAGGATTTGTATAATAAAATTAATTCAAAATAGAATTGAGCACTATCAAATAAAATTAAAATAAGGGAAGCCTAGAATATATCTAAACTAACAAATAAATAAATATGCTTAGCTATGAAACCATACAAATAGATTTGTACCCAAAAGAAGAGAATATTTTTTATTGAAGAACATAGTAGAAGAGGTAGTTCAAGAGAGAATGATGATAAGGAAGAAGATTTATTGTTTAATTCCTGATGATGAAGAGAGAAAGGATGAGAAAGGGAAGTAGGCCAGTGAAGTAGATCTAGATCCCAATGAGGATATTTACAATGATGTTGAGCAACTAGTTTATACAATTCATAGGATGTCTCAAGAAAGTGAGAAGAAAACTGAAATAGTCAGTCTAGAGGATGAACACATAGAAGATCAATCAAAATATGTGATTCATGCAAAGGAATAACTAGAGAAGACTAAAGTGACTAAGACAGAACAGGAGGAGCAAGTTCCTACACAAAAATCAGCAAGAGAAGTGTTGATGAACACCAATCCTATATTAGTGCAAGTGTAAGAATATCCTAAGATTGTCACATAGGTAACTAATCATCTGGTTGAACAATTAATTATCTCCATTGTAATTTTGAATCCATTTGAAAGAAAGTACACACAAATGTGAGTGTTGTCAAACGATAGAGTGTGTCAGCTAGTGAAGGTGAAATTGCACTAGGACCTAAATAGATAAATGATGAAAATAAGAGAAGTGCATGTATTAATAAATAAGGGGAGAAATAATAAGATAGATCACATGTTCAAATAGATTAGTCTACTAAATATGTGAAAACAAGTGCCTTAGGACCTCAGATTGAGGGAAAAATGGAGGTTGTACAATTGAATTCCACAAGTGAACACATTTCCACTAATGAGTAGAATAATGATAATGCACCTAGAAAACAAGTGACAACCAATGTAAAGAAAAAAAATGATGAGGAGATAATGAAAAAAAGATCCGAGGAATCTCAGTTATTAAGTGTAGAAATTCCCCCTCAAGGTTTACAATTATCTATGCTAAGCACTAGTTACCCAGATTCAAAGGGGAAGAAATCAAAGAAAAGAAAAGTGAAATTTCCTAGAGGAATACAAGGTAAACTTGTGACACTTGATGAAGTTATTGTGATTTCAAATTGGGACACAAATAACTTAACTTATGATCAAATAAAGAAACTTCAAGATTTTTTAGCTAGGAAGACTAGACAAGAATAGATGAGAGGGAACAATATGAGAAAGAGGTATTGTATGAGATCAAGGACATATTACTTAAAATAGTTGTTGATAATTTGAATAAAAGAGCTCCAATAATTGAACAATTGGTTCAAATTTTGGAGAGATTTAATGATCTAAACATTGGCACAAATTAGAAACTCATGTAATGGTCTAAGAAAAAGTTTCAGAAAGAGGTCATGGAGAAGATCACAACAGGGATTACCATCAGATAGGTAGAACTTTAAAAACTTTTAAATAATTTGGAGAAAGTAATTTAAAATGCACATATATTATTTAGAAAGTCATGTGATGTTTCCATCTTCACAAAAGAAATAAGAGCACAGACAAACAAGAATGAAGCCAATTTGTGGTATAATACAAATATGTTGAACATGGATGCAAGATCTAGTTCAATTCATTTTCACAAGTTGATATTTTTGCAAGGAATACAATATAAAATCATGACATAAGAGAATAGAATAAGATCAAAGATCATATCAATTCAAGCTATGTCAACACCTTGTTTAGAGGTAATACAAATGCATTTATAGAATTTTAAAGAGTTAATAAAGAGGGATCATAATATGTCTATAGTAGATAGTGTAATAGATGTCATAGAAAAATTAGAAATTGAAATTCAAGAAATATAGTCTTTTAAGGATTGCTTGGGATAGCACATTGACAATAATTTTGTAGATTCACAAACCATTGTTGGATAAGTATGATTGTACCCCTACAAATACCCCACAATAATCATGACCAAAACAACTTGGGGAAATATGTATGATCAAGAAAAAGGGGAAATAAAGGATCATGTATAGAAGTTAAACATATATATATATATATATATATATATATATAGCTGCCAAACTAAGTCAAGGTGTGCAACAAGCACACCCAAAGGGGGATTTTTTGAAAGATTTTGAAGTTTTGAAGTTTTCATTTGCATAAAATGTTGATCATGATAAGTTTTTTTATTCCACTAATGCCAAAGGGGTAGATTATTGACCCTAAATAAAATCTTGCTATTTTTTATTAGTGCAAAATACTTAGTTATTTTCTAGTAAATGTTGGCCAGTCAACACTATGACCAAACTACTATATAGGTCGATAAAGTATAATGGTGAAGTGTACATAATTAGTTCATAATAAGTGATTATTAGTGTTGAGTACACATAAGAGTCACCAAATGGTTTAGTTAATGCTAAGTGATTTTGGATACATTGAATGTTGAGTAAGACAAAGAGACTTTTGGTGTAAGTTGAGTAGAGTTAAAGCTAGAGGAAAACATAAACATGCATGACTGAGCATTAGAAGACTGTAAGTTCTAGTAAGATAGTTTTTGTATATTAGTATGTAATGGCACAAAATATTATATAAACTACTTTTTTTCAAGCCAGAAGCATGTCTACAAAATAGAGACTTAATCAATGATCTAATTATGTGTGTTGTTGAAGATCATTAATCCATACGAAAGGAAATCCACCAAACAAAAAATTAGAAGGACCAAGTGGAAAAATGGGTGAATATAGATTATTGATCATGATATAGAAGATTCATTGAACATTTAATTAAGAAGTCTTTTAGACCTAATTTAGAGAGGTTTTGAATGATAATTTTGGATATAAAGTAAAAGGTGAATCAGAGAGGTGAAAGACAGAGGTGACCGAGCAATGCAATGAGGAGTCATTGGAAATAAATCATAGAGAAGTGATATTATAGTGTATAGAGAATATTTGTCATCCACATTGAAGTGCAAACCACAATATTGGATACTGATATATTCTAACAAGTGTTTTAGAGTAAATCTCTTAATAGAGTGGTCCTAATAGGCCTTTATAAATGTCCTAACAGGGTACTCACTTAATTTTGATGGTAAATCCTTTAATCAAGGTAGAGCTAACAATCTTGTAAGCTCTCAATAGGGCATACGCCTCATAAGGTAGATCATAAGAAGTGATCAAACTTTGTAGCCTTAATAAGAACACTTTATTTCTGAAGTAGTGAAGATCTTTTTGAGTTTCTATATTACCATATCTTGTGTCATGTGTTGATCAATTTATTATATGTGTTATACATGTTATTAGATGTTAGATCTTATATTACATTATAATGAATGATTATTTGATATGAGGTTATGTTAAATGAGGGTATATGATGAAGTTATCATATATGGTTCATGTTTGAATTGTTAAAGTTCTATAGATCCTAAATCACTCCCCTCTCATCATCTTACTTTCCTTATTATATATCCAATAGTTAGTATTATATTACATCTGTATAGTGTCTTGATCCTTGTTAGAGGACTATGCCTTGTTAGAAGCCTCTACCCTTTTAGGAGTTGTTATTAAAATTACAAAATGTATGCAAGATGAGCACACTTCCCAAACATGCAACATATAATAATATTCAATATACAACATTATAGATACAACAACCTCTTTAGAATTGTTGATATCTTCAATATATGAAATGATATTTTAGCTCACAATACTATCTTTTCATACTCTACCTTTACTCTACTTTATCATCAATTTCAAATAACAAATCATGTACATTACAATATATCCAATAAGAATTACAAGCTTCACATTCCAATAATTGTTCTTTATACCATATTATTCTATCCAATCAACCTTCATGCTATCAGATGAGTCCCAAAATACAAAACTATACTTTTCCCACTTAGGGTCAATATCTAGGATGTTGTCCCTAATCACTTAAGTAAGTTTTTTGGTAAAAAAAAAATTCCTTAACATAAAATATATGATTTCTTAACTCTATCCTATCTTGACTGTGCATAACTACAACTGGTAAAACTCTAATGACTCTATATGTATTGATCATACTATCTTGTGATTTAGATATCATATCTTGACATACTATACTATCACTAAATAATTGTGCATGAGTCAATAATATCTTTATGAATCTTTTTAATCAAAGTTGTGCCTATGTAGACATATAACCTTTATGATATTTGAACAATTTTCCAAGTCTTTATATTGAAACTTCATCTTCCTATCCTACTCACTTGATACTAAATATATGTTTCTATAAATGAAAACTTAATATCTTCTACCCTATCCAAATTTCCAACAATCTTCCCCTTTGGTATTAATGGCAACATATAGGAAAATTAGCTAAGTCCCAAAAAGAAAAACCTCAAAACTTGTGAAATTCTTCATATGGCTATTACAAAATTACAAGATGTGGATTCTTTACATAAGGATATAGATCATATAATTCATTACTCTCCCTTTAACTATATTCTAACATATATCTCCCTTACAATAATCCATATGCTATCTCTCCCCCTTTGACATTAATGACAATGGTGAGCCAAAACACTTCATACAAAGAAAAATTATACCACTACATTCCTTTTCTTCATGTTGATGGATTATTCAGAAATGCAATGCACTTATATAAACTTTTCTCTTTAAGCTAGTTAGGCCCTAATTCCATTGTCTTTCACTAAATCTGAAACTATTAAATGTGCACACAATCCATAAGATGCTAAATTTTCTCTCAACAAAGAGTACCTCTATAATGTTTTCTCTTTACTGATCTCTAGTATCCTCCTCTCTAGTATTCTCCTCTCATCATAGAGTTTTATTATCCCCTATTCGAAGTGGATTACTTTAACATATGTCCTCTTCAACTTATTGGTTACTTTCTTCATCACATTTTTAATCTTGATTTGTACAATAAAGGTGTTCATGTATTCATGTGCTAGCACACATTTCTCATAAATTTCCTTTTCATAGAAATTGAAGGTAGAAAGAGTTCACACTAACATAAGAAGTTCTCATAGATGTGAATTAGAATGAAACTAAGGATATATTCCTTACTTTATTCTTGTTCCAAAAATTTCATTGTGTTATGACATGTGTTGTTTCCATCAATGTAAAAGAGGGATATTGTTGGATATAATTGATTAATTGTGTATTGTATTTGATGTTACAAAAATGTCATATCATTATTATTCAGTGCATGTCGAGCTTACTCGATTAGTGAAGATAATTTTCTATGTCTACTAAGAGTTCCTATGTTTGCCTAGTTTAGAAGGTAGTGTCTACCAAGTTCACTTGGGTGCCAAAGGAAAGTATATAGAAGATGAGTGTTAACGAAGCTCACTCGGTTACTAAAGGAACTTTGAAAATATGTAGTGTTAATAGAGTTCACTTGGTTAACATAGGAAAATCATTTCTAAGTTAGTGTCTACCGAGTAGGGTCAGCTAATGAAGGATTTTCTTGTTTTGGAATATTGAGTTTAATTGATTTATCTAATGGTTCTAGCCAATTGAAGAGATGAATATTAAGTATTCTAAATTGTATATGATCTCACTTGAAAAAATGAAATATATAAGGTCAAGTTGAGAATTTGAAAGTGTGTAAGAGTGTGAATGCATAGAAGATTTTGGAGATCTAATGATGTGGTAAGGAAGCAAATCAGAAGGATAAGCAGAATATCCTTGTGGAGTAGAAGAGATATATTCAATCAGGAAGGATCAAGTACAAAAAAAAATTGAGATTTATAATTAGCAATTTAATTACATCAAAAATTAGGTCATCTCATTGTTACTCTCTAACCATTGTAGTAGTGATCTAAATCTCTTAATAGAGTCGGCTCAACAGCTATATGTAAATCCTCTAACAAGGTGGAAGTTCTACTAAATAGTCTAAAAACATCTAACGAGGCCACTCCTAATAAGGTGATTAAATCCTTTAACAAGGTCACACCTAATAGTGTGCTTTGTAACCTTTAATAGGTTTTTTTCCTAATAGGGGTCACTTCAGAAGAGTGAAAATAGTAACTAGTTGCAATTGGTGGTTTTTTCAAAATTAGGTCTCCATGTTAAATCCTAGTGTCAAATGTGTTCATGCTATTTTATTTTATGGGTTTTCAACTAAGTTAAAGTAATGATAATCATAGATAACATCTAAGGATTTGCATGTTAAATACTTATCAAGCATATTTAGTATTTACCAAGTTACAACATTTTATGTGTGTTTGCCGACCATCAATAGTACTCCATTTTTAAAGTTTATTTTGTACTAAAATCTAAGAGATTTTGGATTTAATTTTGTGGTAACTAATTCACCCCTTCCCTCTTAGTTACTTCTCTTATATTTCCAAGAATTGGTATTAGAGCATCTTTAACATTTCTAGGTTCAAATTCAGCAAGCAAACATGTACCTTTTAATTTTCTTCTTGTCATTGCTCCATCAAATTAGTCTCCAATGATCTAATCAAGTGCATGATGCCTTCTAACATATCTTGCAAGCATAGGTTCTTTGGAATTGGAATGAGTTCCATCATTTTCATCATAAACTTTAGTATCAAGCTCGGGTCCCACTGCCTATGACTCAGGTCCTTCAGGTTGTGACTTGGGTTGCACTATCTACAACTTGATAATTGTTGGAGATTTTGGGGACTCAAGAGGTGAAGCCTCCTTTCTTTCAGATAGATGTTTTAGGATTTCAAGTTCATAGTGAACAAATCTTCTATAATCCTTAGGCTCTTTGTTGCTTCCTTCTTCACTCTTTTTTGCAAACTCGTCAATTCTCACATGTTCACTTTCTACGATTTTATGAGTAGAAAAATTCAAACATTTGATGCTTTACTTCTATAGGAGTATCCTAGAAATATTTCTTCATCACCTTTGACATCAAATTTTCCTTTTCTAGATTCTTTTAAGATTTAGCATTTGCTGCCAAATACTTTCAAGTAACTTACATTAGGTTTGTAACCATACCATAGTTGATAAGGAGTTTGTTTTGAATCTTTCTTCAACTATACTCTGTTCAAGGTATGAACTATAGTACTAATAGCTTCCTTCTAGTATTTGATTGCAACATTATTTTCTATCATCAATGTTCTTGCACAATCCATGATGGATCGATTGCTTCTTTCAGCCATACCGTTCTACTGAGGTGTACCAGGGGCTGATACTTGTCTTTTAATCCATCTTTCAATGAAGAAATCATTTAATTCATTGGAGATTAATTCACCACCTCTATCTAATTTTAAAAAATTTAATCTCTTTCCAGTTTCTTTTTCTACTCTTGCTAGATACCACTTGAAATTTTGAAAAGCTTTTGATTTTTCTTTTAGATACATTACAGTCATCATTCTAGAATAATAATAATAATAAAAGAATAATTTTTTTTCTCCACTATAACTCTCAATTAAAATAGGTCTACATAAGTTTATATGCATAAGTTCTAAGACTTCTTCTGATTGATAATTCTTGCTTTTGAAACTAGTCTTTCCCATCTTACCAATTTGGAAATTTTTGCATAGACCCATATCAAGATTCTTCAAACTATAAATACCTCTTACTCTTCTATGTTTGCTTATCTTAACCAGATTATCAAAGTTTAAATGACATAATCTTTTGTACCATAACCAACATTCTTCTACTTGAGCAATAAAACATGAAATTTTACTGAGATCAAGATAAAATAGATTACCTTTAGTTTGCTTGCTAGACCCAACCAGATTTCCTTTACCATCCATTAGTGTTGACATTATAGTCATGTTTGTTATTAGTGACATACACTTATCTAGATTTTAAGTATCTACCAAGCATATTGTACAATTAATAGTGTTAACTGAGCATTTCAGACTCTACTGACTTCTACAATTGCTACCAAGTCCAAGAGGCAGTATTCAATTTGTGCCAAGTAGTTACTATGAAGTTAGTGATCAATAGTGTAGACCAAGCTTCATGAGGTTTTCTAAGTTCCTCAATGTAAACCAAGTTGTGTAGTGCTTAGCAAGTTTTTAGTTGCAGTGATGTGAGTCTAGTGTTGATCAAGCCACTTAGTGTTAACCAAGTGACTCAATTTATACTGAGCTCATAGTCTTAGCATTTACTGAGCTGTGTAGTTAGAATTAAGTGAATCAATTTATATGTCAAGTTGCATAGTCTTTGTTGAGTCACCAATGCAAATCAAGTTCAAGACTACTTGGAAGTGATTCGTATGGGCCAACCTTCTACATCTACTAAGTGCATGATGATGCCAAGCATTGATAATAGAAATCGAGTATTAGAACCTCACTAAGCTAGTCTTTAGAATTATATTTTTTGTACACTTCAATGTAGAGTTGACCATTCATCTAGATTGCAAGATATTTTCTTCTTTTCAGGGATTGAGAGAGTTGCTCCTTTTCTTTCTTGAGTTTCCCAATATCTAATTCCAAATCTAGCTTCTCATTGGCAATAGCCTTATCAAGTTTGAATACCTCCATAGCCTTTGATCATTGCTCAAGCTATTAAAATTTTCTTTGAGAACCACAATGCTATGATACCAATTGTTGGAAATATATGTGATAGGATAAGTTACTGAGAGGGGAGGGGTGAATCAATAACTAATAAAACTTAATCCTTAATTATCTATTAATCCTTCATGAGTATTCTAATCTAATTTCATGAATGAGAAACTGAAAATACAATGAAGTATGCACTCAGTAAAGATATTTACAAAAGATTGTTAGGTCTACCTTGTGAAAGGATTTAACTAAACCACCTATTAGGATGAAATAGTAGCTAATTTCTGATCTACAACTTGGTTTGTTGAATGAGATACCTTCGAGTGTAATGATCACCTTGTTGATAGATAAATCTTTGTTTCTCCTTATACGATTGTGGCCTTTGTCATTTTCTCTTCTACTCTTCTCTTCTTGTTACATTACTTCTTGCTCCTCTGCATTGGATGTGATATAAATACATTAAATATATACCAATCTCAATTATAAATTACAAAGTTGACCACAATCTAAGTTTACAAAAAAATCACAAAGTTAGTGAAATGTACAAACTTGGGTAAGTTTGTACACTTTCACTAACTTTGTGATTTTTTTGTAAACTTAGATTGTGGTCAACTTTGTAATTTATAATTGAGATTGGTATATATTTAATGTATTTATATCACATCCAATGCAGAGGAGCAAGAAGTAATGTAACAAGAAGAGAAGAGTAGAAGAGAAAATGACAAAGGCCACAATCGTATAAGGAGAACCAAAGATTTATCTATCAACAAGGTGATCATTACAATCAAAGGTATCTCATTCAACAAACCAAGTTTTAGATCATAAATTAGCTACTATTTCATCCTAATAGGTGGTTTAGTTAAATCCTTTCACAAGGTAGACCTAACAATCTTTTGTAAATATCTTTACTGAGTGCATACTTCATTGTATTTTTGTAAATCTTTTTGCAAGGTGGACCTAGCAGTCCTTATTGCTCCTAACAAGAGATATCATTAGAAGTGATAATTGTAAGCCTTAATAGGCCAACTTTATACTACAATTTAAAGCTTGTGGGTATCATCCCCACCCCAATTTTACTTTCTATTTGGAAGGTTTTTGGGTCACCAAATTCTGTGTCAAATTGTTATGAATGCTTTTATGTTTTCAGTTTCTCATGCATGCAATTAGATTAGAATACTCATGAAGGATTAATATATAATTAAGGATTAAGTTTTATTGGTTATTGATTCACCCCTCCCCTCTTAGTAACTTATCCTATCACATATATTTCCAACAATTGGTATCATAGCATTGTGGTTCTCAAAGAAAATTTTAATAGCTTGAGCAATGATCAAAGGCTATGGAGGTATTCAAACTTGATAAGGCTATTGCCAATGAGAAGCTAGATTTGGAATTAGATATTGGGAAGCTCAAGAAAGAAAATGAGCAACTCTCTCAATCCCTGAAAAGAAGAAAAGATCTTGCAATCTAGATGAATGGTCAACACTACATTGAAGAAAGAATTGAAGACATCCATTTAGCAAGGAATTCAGATGAAGCTAATGATGCAAACAAGGAACTATTGGAAATGAATAGCTCACTTCATGAAGAAACAAGAAAACCAAGAAAAGAGCAAGAAATTTATTCATTTAGATTATGTGAAGTCATGGAAGAGAAAAATAAGATAAAATAAGAGATAGAAGGTAAGAACAATGAAATTCAGCACCTATCCCTTCAACAAGAAGAATTCAGTAATCAGTTCACCAATTCAAATGAAGAAATCATGAATCTAAGACCAAAGAACGAAAGATTGCAGAATGGTCTAAAAACTAAGAGGAAAACCAATAAAAGGATGATAAAATCTCAAGCAAACATGAATCAATTGAATGAACAAAGTCATTACAGAAAAAAGTTGAAAGTAGGAATTGGATATACAGAAGAAGGCGAATCATCCAAGCAAGGAGCTGAAAAGAATCAAAGACCTACTTGCAGTCACTATGGTAAGATAGGTCATACATCAAACAAATGTTGGAGTAATGGGAAAGCTAAATTCAATGGAAAATTCTACAATTGCAATCAGCACGGACATAGAGCTAATCAATGCAAAGACAAACCTAAATTAGAAGGTAAATTTCACAAATTTAAGAAGCATGGGCATAAATATTCTGAATGCAAAACTAAGATATTGAACCCACAAAAATAGATTGTAAAAGCTATATTTGGTTGGGACTATAACACTTGGTGTAGATATCATTACTATGGAGAATTTGGACACATTAGAATGAATTGTGTGAAGCATTGCATGAGGAAAAGGGATACTACCAGAAAATGTTTCATTTGTACAGAACTTGGTCATCTTGCTAAGAACTGTATGTATACTATAAGAGTTGAAGATGAAAAGAAGCCAAAAGTTGATCCTAGTTTCAATTAATCTCTTAAGGAGAACTGGAACTAGGATTTTGAAGAAGATATTTCACATTAGCTCCAATTAATAGAAAAAAAATCCATATCATTACCAAGTAAAGTCAAGTTATAGACTTTACCAAGCAAGGTTAGGTTATAGGACCCTGCTGAGCAAGGTTGGGAGCTACTATATTTGTTGTGTGGGTACCAAGTCATGGATGACTTTGCCAAGCTTCCAATACAAGAGAAGTGGATGGCAGTCTATCATTTGGGTGAACAATTGTACTAGGACATTTATGGTGATCAAAAGAAGAATTTTGTTAAAAAGGGTGAAATCAAAGTCATTTGTCACTGCAAATTTATGAGAGCTATTTGTGTAGAGCGATTTTAAGGCATTCAAGTGATTTGGGTCAATTACTATTGAAGATTTTTGTGTTCACTCAAACTCTATTGAGCATCAATAGCATCCACTCATAGAAAATTGAAGAAAGGATTAGATATGTTGGTTCGAGGTGTGGAATGGAAGGTGTCAGATTTTAAGTTGAGTCCTATCATTGTGGAAACCCTAGATCTAAGTGGAGCTCAATCTCAAATTCCACTGAATGTGCTATTAATCAATGATATTCATTCACATTTTAAGTGTGCAATTCAAGACATTGGAACTTTAGAAATGGATGAATCTTTGAAGGAGTTATGTGTGAATGGTGTGTTGAAACTAGAACATCAACATCTTGAAGAAAAAGGTTTAACTCGCATTCCACACATGCCATAGGATTTTCAAATAAAATGGATAAGATTCATTCTATGTAATGTGTAAAATGGCCAGCTATGGTTTGAACAACCTATTTTGATAACCAAGAAGATGATCCATAGGATCACTAGTCTTCTTATGTTGGCAAAAACAAAATCAACCAAAACCCTAAGTTAGGTTGAGCTAGAGAAGAAAACCCTTGCCAAGTGAGATGGAAGGGGAATGAAGATCAGCTATGTCATAGACATGGAATTGAAGTTTGGGATACATGTTATTGCACACAAGATATACAATTCGAGTAGACTAAATAGTGTGGCTTGTGAAGTAGTGGATCTCGCATACAAGGTGGTCAAAAATAACATATCACTTGACCTTGCTGAGTTAATGTTAAACCAATTCAATAAGAACATGGAGAGTATAAGAACTTCCAAGAACAATCCTTGTAAATCTAGTTCACTTTTGACTTGTCTATTTTTCTATGTGCAAAAGTTCTTCCCATCTAAAGGTACAGTAGTATGGAGGAAGGATGTACCTATTCTTTATTAGATTAATGAATATATAGCTGAAATGGGAGAAAACTATGTAAGTATTATGGACAATTATTTTGATTCTTTCAAGGATAAGATGAATAAAAAATTTAGGATACATAAGAAACTTGTTGATAATTACAAAGATGATGTTTGTTTTATGGTTGATAGTGACAAAGTATATATTCAGCAAATTAGACCAAGAATTTTTTGGGTTAAGCCTCTTGGATATGAGGTTAACATTGATAAAACCAAGGACAATATTGAAGCACTAGTTAATGAGCCTTTTGACCCAAATACTGCATATTTTGGCACTTATGATGAACCTAAGGCAAGAATTGAATTCAAAATTAAACTTCCTCAGGCAATCAACAAAGGGAAGAAGATGATTGCAAAACTAAAAACTAGCTCCACTCTTCTGTTGACTAAAGGAAAAGGAGATGGCATTGAAGATGATGAAATAGAATATGAAGAGAAGTCAAAGGATGAAGAGACTGTGAAGAAGAAAGGTAAGATTATTATAACCAAGCCTACCAAGACATTTACTATTGTTTTCATAAGAAGATCATCTAGTAAGAAACTTGATAAAGAAGGAGGAGATGTAATCTTTAAAAGGCATCCACCCACCTTCCAAGAAAGGTTGAAAGATATAGAGTTAGGATCAAGCATACCAAACTTCAAAGTACTAAATTATGAGACCAGGACTGTAGAGAAGAAAAATCAAATAGAAGATGTATTAATGTCTAAAATGGGTAAATGGAAGTATTTTCTAGACCAACTTTCTTAGCAAATTCCAAATGTTCTAATGAAGAAGATCAAGCCAAGATGGGAGAATGCCATGAAAACTAAAAAAGACATATATGACCAGACCCTAAGGAAATCCATGCCAAGTTTGAATGACAAGGAGGTAAAGGAGTCTCTGAAGAAGACTGAAGAAAAACTTATGTTGAGATTAAACACTTGTCTTATATTGTTGAATGGCATTGAACATGTGGTAAGTAATGCAACCAACACATGGAAGAACATTTATGTTATTCACAAGTAGAGCAATTTTTTTGTCAATGTTAGTGACAAGGATGATGATGAGCATGAAAAGGATGAGGAAACTGATGATGAAGAAGTAACTCATTTTGACAATATAGATGATGATGAAGAGGAACAAGGATATGAATCTATCGAGGTAGAATTACTTGAAGTGCAGAACAATAAGGAGATCAACTCAAAGAAAATCATAGTAGCAGTCATGGCCTCATTTCCTCATTCTCTAAGCCAAACATTGAAAAAATCAAGCCTCAAGAAAGTTTCAACGGGATTGATTCTAACAAACACTATAAGTACATGCACTCAATCAATATTTGCACCTCTCCAGCTTAGTACTTCATTGATAGAAGTGGCAAGCACTTCATCTACTAAGAAGGCAACACTACCTCCTACATCAATTTTGGTTACTTTGGGTATTTCATCAATTGGTATTTTGACAATAAGTGCAGTATCTACTTTTTCAGCAAGTCTTATCATTTCTACTATTATTTCCATTCCTATCATGCAAGTAATAAGTTCAAGGATAGTTGAGACCAAGTCTCAACCAAATAAAAAAAAATTGAGTGAAGGCAAAGAGAAAGAAGAGGATATTGATCTTGATGAAGAGATTTTTATTCCAAACTGGGACATCTCAAATCTCAATCTTGATTAGATACATAATTTTGGAGAACTTCAGAAGAAGAAAGGTAAGAAACAAACGCTTAGAGAAGAAAGAAATATGGAATTTTAAATAATTGAAGATGCAAAGAATATCCTAGATGAGGCACTAAACATAGAGGTTGACACTTCTCAACAAATTTTGAATCAGTTAGCAAAAGGTAGTCCATAAATTCAACAATGATTTGAATGGAAAAGATAAATTGTTGCAAAGAGCTAAGAAGAAATTTGAGAATAAAGTTTTGGAACTTATTGCTCAATAGATTGCTATTCATCAAGTAGAACTATCTACTATTCAAGGCTTGCTAGAGACCTCTTGCAACAATGTATCTTCACTATTTGGTAAACTTTGTGACATCTCAATTTTCACCAAGAAAATAAGAGATAAACTATAATAGATTGATGAGGATCTAATGGTAAGTGCATAGCAGTTGCAACTTAACCCGAGTTATAGCTCTGTCCACTAGACAAAGATCAAATTCTTAACTAATATGCATGCATAATTGCTGAGAAAAGAAGCCAAAATAAGAGCTACATTGATAGACATTCAAAGCATGATTCTCCCACATATGGATGAATTGCAAAAACATATTGCACATGCCAAAATACTCATCTTTGACAACAACTTCTTAATTTCAGACCACATGATAGAACTATTAGTAGAAGTGTATATTGCATTATACACATGCAAGGTGTTGCAAGAGAATTGGAACAATATAATGACACTAATCCTAAAGGTACATGCAGATTTATTGTCACATTTTGGCATTACTATATAGTATACATAGTATTTATCTTTGGCATTAATGTCAAAAAAGGGGAGAAGATATATATTATAAGAGAAGTATAGATAAAGGAGGAGAAAATGTATATATTAGATGTGAAAAGATGTAAAGTATATTGTATATTATGTATGGGGGAGAATTATAATATTATACATGTACAGATAGTCAAAGATACATCTCTTACAAAACCAATTTTGAAAAATCTCAAAAATAGAGTACTCTACTAAATTGAAGACACAAGGTGATGAATAAAAGGTATTCTTGAACATGTTGAATACAATTTTGGTTGATAAGTGTTTTTGTCACTAATGCCAAAGGGGGAGATTGTTGACATTACAGTAATGTTTGTTATTAGTGACATACACTTATTCAGATTGTAAGTATCTACCAAGCATATTGTATATTTAATAGTGTTAGCCAATCATTTCAAACTCTACCAAGTTCCACAATTGCTATTGAGTCCAAGAGACAATATGTAGTTTGCACTAAGTAGTTACAACCAAGTTAGTGATCAACAATGTAAACCAAGCTTCATAAGGTTTATCAAGTTCCTCAGTGCAAACTAAGTTGTATAGTGCTTACCAAATTTTTAGTTTCACTGATGTGAATCTAGTGTTGACCAAGCCACTCAGTGTTAACCAAGTGATTTAGTTTATACAAAGCTCATAGTGTTAGCATTTACCATGCTATGTAGTCAGAATCAGGTGACTCAGTTTATATGTTGAGTTTCATAGTATTCGCTAAGTCACTAGTGCAAACCAAGTTCAAGACTACTTGGAAGTGATTAGTATGGACCGAGCTTCTATGTCTATTGAGTACATGATCATGCCAAGCATTGAAAGTCGATGTCAAGTATCAAACCCTCACTGAGCTAGTCTTCAGAACCTGAACTTCTACACTTTGGTCGACTCTATGATTTTTGTATAAACTTGTATTGTGGCTGACTTTGTAATTTATAATTTAGATTGGTATATGTAATGTATTTGTATCACATCCAATGTAGAGGAGCAAGAAGTAATGTAACAAGAAGAGAAGAGCAGACAGGTGAATTACAAAGGCTACAACAGTATAAGGCACAACAAAGATTTATCTATCATAGGAAAGTGATAATTACACTCAAAGATATCCCATTCAACGAACCAAGTTGTAGATCGAAGATCAACTATTTTTTCATTCTTACAGGTGGTTCAGTTAAACCTTTCACAAGGTATACCTAATAGTCTTTTGTGAATCTATTTACCGAGTGTATACTTCATTGTATGTTTGTAAATCCTTCTGCAAGGTAGACCTAGCAATCCTTATTGCTCCTAATAGGGTAGATCATCAAAACTGATCATTGTAAGCCTTAACAAACCAACTTTATACTATAGTACTAAAGCTTGTGGATATAATCCCCACCCCAATTTTACTTTATATATGGAAGTTTTCTGGGTCACCAAATTGTGTGTCAAAGTGTTATGAATGTTTTTATGTTTTTAGTTTCTCATGCATGAAATTAGATTAGAATACTCATGAAAGATTAATTGCTAATAAAGGATTAAGTTTCATTGGTTACTAATTCACCCCTCCCCTCTCAATAACCTAGCCTATCACATATATTTCCAATGCTTTCCCTTTGGAATTAATGGCAACATATAGGAGAATTAACTAAGTCCCAAAAAGAAAAACTTCAAAACTTGTGAAATTCTTCATATGGCCATTACAAAATTACAAGATGTGGATTCTTTACATAAGGATATAGATCATATTGTTCATTACTCTCCCTTTAACTATATTCTAACATATATCTCCCTTGAAATTTTCCATACACTATCTCTCCCCCTTTGACATTAATGAAAATGGTGAGCCAAAATATTTTGTACAAAGAAAAATTATACCACTACCTTCTTTTCTTCATGTTGATGGATTATTCAGAAATGCAATGCACTCATACTATTTCTCTTTAAGCTAGTTAGGCCTTCATTCCATGCATCTTTTAATAAATTTGAAACTATTAAATGTGCACACAATCCATAAGATGCTAAATGTTCTCTCAAAAAAGAGTACCTCTATAATTTTTTCTCTTTACAGCTCTCCAGTAACCTCCTCTCATCATAGAGCTTTCTTATCCCCTATTCCAAGTGGATTACTTTAACATATGTCCTCTTCAACTTACTGGTTACTTTATTCATTGCATCTTCTTTTATCTTGATTTTTACAGTGAAGGTGTTCTTGTATTCATGTGCTAGTACACATTTCTAATAAATTTCCTTTTTGTGATGTACACATTTCCTCAATTCTTTAATGAAAATATCTATATTAACCAGGTCATCCTTCATATTTTGGCATACCTTCCTGAATAAATTTGCATCATGCTCCACTTGTTCCTTAGTTGTAGTAACTTCAGTCATAGTCATGAAGTGACTATCAAATTACTCCAAGACTCTAGAGGCCTTCTTCTATGGATTTTCCTCATTAATCTAGATACTTGTTAAGCTTTCCATTTTCCTAGTTATCTTCTCAAGAATTTCCAAAGTGTTTTTTATCCCTTTTTCTTTTCTCTACCATCCTACTAGTGGCCAATGCTAAAATCTTACTAAGCCCTTCCATCTTTGGATCCTCTATAGGGGTTAGTGGCATAGATCTCATTATTCCTAAAATCAAAGTCTCAAGGGGTGACTTTGAGGAACTTTCTACTTCTCATCTTGTATCTCTGATTGGAGTGATAAGTTGTATTTTTCCAATAGTCTAATTGTCATCAACTAACTTCACTGGTTCATCCACTTACTAACTCAAAATACCATCTATATTTGTATCTATATGCTTTAATTGCAATAAAAAGAGGGAGTATTCATGTGCAATTATTTTCCAACTTTCTTGTACTCCCTTTTTAACTCTCTTGAGTTCATCTGCTAATGTAGCTAGATCTTTATCCTTCTTTTCTTCTCCATCTCATCATTTTTCTTTTCTCTTTTCTCATCCTTCCTTTCCTCTTCTAGTTCTCCTTTATCTTCCTCTTAATTCTTAAAGCTGGTACACCCTACCTAAATTGTCAACACTAGGGCCATAGTCTTTGAAGGGATCTTTTGTTGTACCAATGATAATGCTTGTACTATCTAAATTCATTATTTTTGTACTAATTATAATTTAATGGGAAGTTGATGTTGGTGCATGTATGGCTTTTCTATTCTCTAAATATTTTATCTTTGAAACCTTTGTAGCTATTTCTTGTGAAGAAATCATTTCATCCTTATTTTATAATTGAACTACTACTGCAGAAAGAGTAGGAACTACTCCCCTATCATTATGTTTTCTTTCTTCTTGACTATGTTTAGTAGAAGGCATTATTTTATCTTTTAAAGTCTTCTGCACTTTACTGACCTTAAAAATTTTCATTACCTTGATAATAGATTTCTTTTTCTGTGCATTGACCTCTTTTTAGTTTCCTCCCATTGTAAGGACATCTCTTGTCTTATTCTACAAAAATGGTTTAGTATTTTTCTTTATTCTGTCAATATGTTCATCACTTTTTACTTCACATAATTTTCTAATAAATCTCTCTCTTATATATGTGTCTTCTTCTTATGTTCTTCTCTTTCTATTCACTAACCTGTCATATAGATCTTTAGGTACTTATCTTTCAATGTCTGAAACTTCTTATTAGACAAGATCAAGTGTCTAATAACTACATTCTCCAACTAGATTTGTCAATTTTATTGTACAAATCATAGTATTTGTTCAACTATACAAAGTTTCAATCATAAATGATCATAGAATTTATCTTTTCAACCTTTGGCTTCAACTTCATACTACCTTTTCTTGTAGTCTCAATTTCTTTCCCTTTCTTCTTGTCTAGATGGTTGAGTATTTTTAGGGGCTACCCATCCTCTCATTTCTTCTTTTCCTTCAAATGAAACTATCACTTTCTTCCTTTTATAGGGTAACACTACCATATGCTTCATTCTCATTTGTTTGGGTTCTTTTCATGACTCTTTTTTAACTTCTTCTCACCTCAAAAAATTCTTCTTTACTTCAACTATATAGGTGAAGGTGGAATGACTTGTGGTTGTACTAGTGTAACTAATACATATGAGGTGGAAGATGTTTTGGCTATTAGTTCCTCTACTATAACTCCCATAGTTAATGGTGTTACCTCAGAACTAGGGCCTACTACTTCCAATGCTGGAACATAAATAATATTCTCTTATCTTACCTTCATCCTAGAGATTATCTTCATTAATTCAGTGAATCCTTGTGGTGTCATGTTTGTATCTTTCATGATCTTCTTTATAGTATTGTCAACCTTCCTCTTAGCTAACTTATCAAGCTTAACTTGATAAGCTAACTACATGTTCTCCTCATATGTTCTAAATTTTTCAAGCTCATCTTCTAATTTTGACTTCAAGATTGCTTACACATATCCTTCAATCTCTTCCTCAATAACCTCATAACCAAGAGGGTCTACATAAAACATTCTAGGTTTAGCTACCTCAATGTATGTGAAGTCTATGTCAATGATAAAACAAATTTCCTCTTTGTTCTTCTCAATAATTGATTTTGGTATTATTTTTCTTTGATTCATTTTATTATATTTTAGTGATCTTTGATAGACAAAACTATTAGAGTATATATGAATAATAATAGATATTCTTATGTGAAGCTTGTGTCAACTATAAAACATATTTCCTCTTTGTTCTTCTCAACAATTGATTTAGGTATTCTTTTTCTTTTCTTCATTTTATTATATTTTAGTGATCTCTGATAGACAAAACTATTACAGCAGATATGAATAATAATAGATATTCTTCCTTGAATAATTATAGAGCAAAATTGTTCTTCAAATGGTTAATGTTCTTGAATTTTTTAGACACAAAATATCTTCTAATAGATATTGTTGATAATATGTACTATAGAGGGAAAATGCTAATTATTTTTCAATGAAGATCACAAAGGAGAATTCTGATAATTTATCATGTAATTATAATGCAAATCACTGCGACTTATAATACCATGTATTCATTATTTTCCCATTGATCTGCACTTGTATATATACATGAGAAAGGTCATGCCCCATAGAGTCATGACTCTATGTGGCCTTTGGCCATGTAGTTTCATGCCTCTGTGGAGGCATAACTAACCAATTGTTAGTTAATATAATACAACATATTACATGATCAATAGTAAAACACAAGACCCTCGATAGCATATGCATTGTGATGTTCTCTGATAATATGTACACTACACTATCTACCAATAATATCAACAAACATATGTTAAGATAATCATCCAAACACACACACACACACACACACATCTATAAGTAACATCAATGAATATTATCAAATGAACTTTGTGTAGATTTTGTGTATGCCTGATGAACAAAATTCACATAACATCATTACTTCTATTGACACTACACATCAACACTCCCTCTTAGCAAGGGAGAAGTAATACACCTTCAAAATAGAATATATGAATACATTATCTAATCTTAACACTCTAAAATAGTGACTAGTCAAATAATTAAAATTGCCATGATATGAACAATATCATAACATCTATTATGATCTCTAATTGTCCAAAATAATATCTAGAGTAATCATAATGGATTCATTATCAATGATCTCTAATTTTCCAAAACAATATCTAGAGTTTTCCATGATAACAAGCCTATCATTTGCAAGATTGTCACCTTACAAATGATTATCTTCTAAATATATATGTCCATGAAAGACGATCACCTTTCATTACATATCTAATGCAACTAAAAAAAAATAGAAGCATAAACTCACATTAATTGAAAACTTAAATTTGATATTCAATATTACAATTTAATCATACCAAGTTTTTCTCTGAAGTATTTTAACTTCACTTCAGCAAGACGTTGTTTTCTCATTAGTACTAATGTACTCTAGTTAAATGATTCCTCAATCCACAATATCTCTAATGTAGAGGTAAGAAATTTCACTATATTTGGAATGATTGTGGAAAATTAGATTAGCTAAAAGCTTGATGAAGCTTTTACTATCACAATGAATCATAGTGGGGTTCAAAGGTATTTTAAACATATCTACTAACAACTTCCATAGCCATACTACTTCTCTAGCACCCAAGGAAGAGGCAATGTATTCTACTTTGGTATAACTTAATGCAACTAAGGATTGTTTTTTGTTGAACCAAAAAAATTCCAAATCCTAGACTAAAGCAACATCTAGAAGTACTCTTATGTTCAATAGGACTACCTACCCAATCAAAATCAGAATATCCATGAAGTTTGATGTCAACTTGATCATATTTGATTCTTCTGCCAATAGTACCCTTTAGATATCTCAAAATGTGCATAGTTGCATGTATATGTATCTTCTTTGGTGCACATATAAACTAACTCAAGGTGTTAGTTGCATATGTCAGGATGAGCATTCACCAAATACGTCAAATATCCAATGATCTTCCTGTAGTAAGTAGAATATGTAGGTTCCAATTTGATCATATCATCTTTCAACTTGTTTAGATTGACTTCCATAGGAGTAGAAGCTGGTTTACATTCCATCATTCCAAATTTTGTTAAAATATCAACTATATATTTTCCTTGATTTATAAAAATGTAGTTATCGTGCTACTAAAGATCCAATCCAAGAAAGTAGTGTAGAAGAGCTAAATCTTTCATTTCAAACTCTATTGTGAGTCCTTGTTTTCATTTCTTTATGAGATGTTCTTCACCTGTTATTAAAAAATATCAAAATATAACCCAAGAATAATCATATCATCACCATCTATTTTGAAGTATAAGTTAGGATCAACTTCATTTTTAGAATATCCTAACTTCAATAGATACTTGTATATCCTTTCATACCATGCTCTGGGAGCCTGTTTGAGACCATATAGTGCTTTCTTTAATTTAAAACCATGATTTTTAATGTCATGGGTTTTGAATCCTTCTAGTTGCTTGATATAAACCTCTTCTTCAATTTTTCCATTTAGGAATGTTGTTTTGACATCCATTTGATGCACCTTCCATCCTTTATATGTTGTGATAGCCAAGATGGTTCTAATTGAAGTATATCTAGCAATTGGTGCAAATGTTTCTATATAATCGATGCCTTCTTTCTATGAGAAACCCTGTGCTACAAATCTGGCTTTGTATTTTTCAATATTGCCATTAGATGCATGCTTAATTTTAAACAACCATTTAGAAGAAACAAC